>CM024688.1:25411606-26011606 GCA_014182735.1 Corymbia maculata | reverse complement strand
TTAGAGGAAGAACTTGCTGAGATTTTATCTCAACCCGTCATGGTTAACAATTTTCAGGCCTCTAGAATGGCGCACCCACAGTGAAGAATCCTGCCCCCACCCCACTAGTGATCGACCCGATGGAGCCGAGTCCGATGGATCCGAGTGACCGTGGTGCTGAACCCAAGGGTTCATTTTATACAGCTGGATTAGCCTAGCCTAGTTCATTTTTGGTTTAGCTTAGAGGATTGATCGATCCCTATTGTCAGGCTTGTAAATCGAAAAACGATCCTCCGTTGGTTAATCTAGTAAATTGTATAAATGAATAGTAATGGTTGTTCTTGTTGTTCATCCCTCTATCCCTGTTTGATTCTTTGATTGTTTGTTTGGACTAGGGATGGTTCGTCTTCCGCTTGCGCATAATGAAAGATTAAAATAAATGGTCATCAACGAGTCTTGGGACGTCGCTTTCAATTGACCATGGTAAGGGGTTGTCGCGTGCTCAGAGTTCGGGGCGTGACACACAAGGTCAGCTTTTTGTTTCTCTCACATTTCTATCTCTAGATCTAGTGCTCCTTTTTGGCCTTTCACATTGTGCTCTTGTAGACACTTTTTACCATTTGCTTACATTTTCCTTTTGGATAATGATGAGGATGATGATGATAGTTGGAGTTGAAGTTTTTACTTCAACTTTATGAATTTGACAATGTTTCTTACATTAATTGGCTCCTGATTGTTTCTGATTATGATGACCCATCATAAACGTATTTTGATAATTCTCATTCATAGGTCATATTTTGAATGTTGGGCAATTGGGTTCCTTTCTCCTTGGATAATTAGCAGTAAGGGTTTCATTCATCTTACAATTAGTTTGTCCTTTTGGTAGTCCAATAACTTCAAATATTATCATTGCCTGTTAAAAACCCATCATAAGATAAAAAGTATAGCCGCTCCACATCAATTCTGAGTAATGTATTTTTTGTGATTTTTATCATTATAAAGACTATGTTGGAAAAGATGATCACGGTTTCCGATTCTAGGGAGGGAGGTTCCGGTTCCCGGTTCCTTTTTTTTCGGAATTGGAACTGGTTCCACTTAAATGAAACAAAAAAAAAACATGTTGGACCTTGGAACCAACCGTGGAACTTGTGAAAGGATAGGTTCTAGGTTCCAGATTTTAACGGGTAGGTTCTAGATTCCAAAAAATGAGAAACCTGTACCCGAGAGTATGTTCCAGGTTCTAAGCAGAACCTATAAGGAATCTAGAACCGCTCACCCCTAATTACACTTGTAGTATTGTTGCAAATTTTGGTACATTTTTGTACTACCCTAGGTGGATACTATAATAATTACAATGAGCTTTCAAAAAGATTTCCTCCATAAGCTCAACATCATTGGGCACGCATAATCATCCACGAAACTTCAAGATCCCGTCCTCAAATACTTGTAAGTCAGGTTTTCTCTTAGTTACATCTAACTATAGAATCCTTTAGATTGCAAAGCCCGTAGACTGCACTGCCTTAATCTTGGTTTGCATCTTTGGTTCTATTTAGAGAGTGGCCATAAGACTTGAAATATGGCCTACCTTAAACTTGAAATCAAAATCTCAAACTCCTTCAAGTATGATCCATTCTTAAATTGTTATTTGTGTAATCGTTGACTTTCGACTAAGCACATCTGTTACCTTGTTAGCCTTACAATGCAATACAATTCCTTTCTAGGATGCATTATTGCAATTTTTCCCAACCTCCAATTCCAAACAGTATTGTTAAAACTAGTGGGGTAGACAACTTATACTTGATCTCTTAAAAACTACATTCGCACTTATCTATCTATTTAACTTTACGTCATTCTTTAATAGTTACCTCAGAGGCGTAATTATTGTAGAGAACATTTCTACAAATTGTCTATAACAACATGCCAAGCCTAGAAAACTCCGAACCTTTGTCACTATCATAGGTCTTGGCCAATTTTTAACCGCCTCTATCTTGGTCAGTTCCATGGATATTACTTCTCCAAGAATTACATGACCAAAAAAAGCTGCACGAGTAAGCCAAACCCGCACTTACTAAACTTAACACACAAACCATAATCTCGAGGGATTTGAAGCACCATTCTCAAGTGCTATTCGTGTTCTTCCAAACTCCTCAAATACATCCATATATCGTCTATGAACACAATTGTAAACTAATCCAAGTACGCCTTAAACACTCAATTCTTCAAATCCATAAAACTGCTGATGCATTGGTCAATCCAAACAATATTGCAGTAAACTTCATAGCAACAATATCGCATATGAAACGCTGTCTTTGCTATATTCTCCTTCTTAAATTATCAACATAACATAGCCTGTCCTTAGGTCTATCTTAGAAAATACAAAAGCTCTTGAAATTGGTCAAATAAGTTGTCTATCCTCAACAAGGGATACTTGTTCATGACCATGCCTTGGCTAAATTGCCAACACTTGACACAAAGGTGCAACGGTTTAACCATTTTCCTTACAAACAAAACAGATGCTCCCCTGAACAACACATTGAGACAATTAGATTCTTTGTCTATTAAACCTTGCATTTGCACATTGAATTCCTTTACTTCAACAACACAACTCGGTAAGATATCTTGAACTTCGACTTCATTCCAAGGGCCAATTCAATCACAATTTTCATTTCTCACCTTAAGGTAATCCAAGCAATTCTTCAAGAAAAACATTAGAATAATGCCATATCACAGCAATGTTTCCATCCTTGGTTCCTCAACCAACATATTAATTGTGATTGCCTAATCAACCTTGGCAACCCACATCCAATAGCCCAATTATTTGAGGTGACAAAATCAAATGAATCAAGAATCCTCCTCAATTTTCAACGAACTCATAACTAACCCTTCTTAACAGGTTAAACTGGATTATTTTCTGATAGTAATCCATCACAGCTCATTACTTGGTGAGCCATTCTTGCCCGACGATGACATTAAGTCATACATTGCTAAAATAGTCAAATCCATCAATTCCTCTTGATCAACAATGATTATCTTACTACCCAAAACATCTTACCACAGATCACACATTGTCTGTTATCGGAGTAGAATTACTAATAACCACTTCCAACGATCTTAATCTTAACCCCATTGACTTAACAAGAGACTCAGCCATACACAAATGTGTAGTTCACAATCAACTAATGCATAAGCAATCAATCGCATAAGGAGATCGTACCTAATATTATGACCTATGAATCCTCCACTTCCTTTCTTGTGACACGTATGCCTATCCTTTTGCCAACGGGCGATTGAGGTTGTTCTGCAAAGCATTTCCTACAAGTTATCCTCCCTGTAACTGTGACACTTATGCTCTCATAGGCTTACGCAGGCAGTTTCTCACTTGGTGACCACATTGACCACATTCATAGCCGACTCCTGTTTTAGGACATGGGCATTTCTAGCCGATTGTCCTACTTGCAACTGTCGAGGTTGCTTCCTCGACTGTCAATGAGAACACTTCATCACGATGTGGCCTTGTTGGTTGCATTCAAAATATGTATCTCTCCTAACAAGACACATAATTGTCTCATGTTGTCATTCATAGTATCAACACATGGCATTTGAATTGTATGCCATTTTCCCAATGTCATTCTTCCTATTGAATGGGATGGGATGTTTTCCTCCTATCGATCGACCTTTTCCCCAAGCCGATAATCATTCCCATGAGACACAAACCACAATTCAAATGCGGCTGCTTTTTCTGTCATGTTTTCTTCAACTAAATGAGCCTCTTTGTACCCTCCATTGAAATCATTCAAGTTCGGGGGCAGCAATTGACTTTTACTTTCCAGTCCCAAACCATACCCAAACCTTTTGACTTAGTCTATTGGATTTTCAATCATTCTCGATGCATACTTTGAGGGTTCTACAAACTTAACCTTATATTACTTGGTTGACAAATGATCTTGACGAAATTGCAAGATTCAATTATCTTTTGCTCTCGTGCATATTCAAAAAAGTATTTTCCATTAAACACCTTGACAAAAGCACCCTACTCTCGGGTCGTATCTTTGGGAAAAACTCTTACTCGGGTCACTTCCCACCAATCACTAGCGTTACCTTTTAATTAGTACATTGCTAGGATTATCTTTTCTTCTTCCAAGCACTCCAGGAGTGCAATGACTTTCTTTAGTTCCTTGATCTAGAAAGTTGTTGTCTCAGAATCACCTATCCCAACAAACTTGGACGATTCTAGATCTAGGAATTGTTCAACAAACTTAAACAATGACCACTCACCATTCTCCTTTCCAACCAATGTAACTTTCTAGGCAAGACGGCGGCAACAACAGCAGCAACAACAATTGCAACAATAATAGCTTAACTCTGAACTTGCTGTGCTTGAACAAATCTCAAAGCCTACAACGCCTACAAGACCCTATCTAGTCTAAGATCCCTTGGTGCTTTACCTCTAGCACCAACTTGACATCAAACTGCTCTTCCTCTGGGGCTCTAGGATCAGAATTGTTCACCTCTCAATGAATTAAGAACCATGAGCAACCCACTCACAGCAAATGATCTTATAAGTAATCACAAGCATATGAAATAAATGTATTTCCTATCTTACTATCCCAAAACCCATCACACCTTACCACCGCAAATATTGACCTAGCTTTGATACCAAAACTGACGGGGATGTCACGCCCCAAACCTTAACCATGTGAGAACCCCTTCACTGTAGTCAAATGAATGCGACATCCCAGGACACGTCGCTAATCATTCTTTTTATTTTGCAATTAAATGCATGTGGAAGCAAATCAACAGCACCCAGTCAATAAACAACAAGGATAGAAGAAAGACCACCAACAATAGCAGTAGTGTCGCTTTTATTTTTGTACTAATTAACCCTAAGAAGTTTATACACAAGCCCCTCAATCGGACGACTTCCTCTATAGTCATCCAAAGATATTGAGCATGGTTAATCTACTTCTTTCAACCATTGGACACATAATCCTACTGTCTTTCATGACGTACTCCAATACTACTAGATCCATGGCAATAGAGTTGCCATAACTATGGACTAGAAAAAAATGGTTAACAACCAATGAAATATAAATCTCAATTTGTTGTTGCATTAAGCCCCGGTTAGGACATCAACTCGCCTCAGGGTTCTTAACAAGCATAATCCTCATCACCATAGCAGATTAACTGCAAAACAACCCTCGATTGCCTTAATTATAAATGTGATCTACTCAATAAACCTCACAATGAACAAGTAGCAGTCGATCAACTCACAAGGAACCTTACATTGTTATTGCCATACCCTACACGATATAAATATTCATGGGTGTCATAGATAATGCAACCAGCATTTTCATCATCACAATGATCAATCACAGTCGAATCGATTCACAAGCAATCTTACATTGCCACAGCCATACCTTACATGGTATAAACTCATGCATGCTATGGTCAGTGCAAACAAGCACATGCATAATCAAATCACATAACAATATATTTCACATGCACCCCCACATTTACACGTGTTTCAATTATTATTCCTTTACTAGGGCTACATCCAAACTCCGGTTGATGTGTACAACCGAACTCCCGTTGATATCTTTTAGCTTAGCTAGGCATCGCCCTGCCCCATCGGGCATGACTACATCTGGTACTCTTGCCCAGACAACATTGCCAAAGGAGTATAGGTCCGACCTCTACCGTGACCAGCATTCAGACTCCCACCGGGATTTCCGATAAATCGGACTTTGTCTACCGAACTCCCATTGGGTGACAGGTTATATTATGTAACCACACAAGCACACCATAATAATCCATTTTAACTCATTTCCATGCATTAGTCAATGCAAACATAGTACATGTTCAACATAATAATTCACTACACATTTTTCATGTAAAAATTGTAGGAAAATAATCGTACATTATCACATATTTATCAAAAACTAGTCATACTTTGCATGTCTTATCATTTGAACATGTCAACCTCATTTTCATTGCAAAACTTGACATATACACCCGATACCTCGGGGTTTTCCTTTTATATGTCAATGCAATTGTACTCAAACATTAAGGCATAATGTCCACATGACGTTATTGTCTAATCAAGCACTCAACAAAGTCAATCATACAATCAATACACCATCGATTCAAGCATAAATTCAATATGCCTTAACAAGTGTGGACTCGTCAAATTAGTCTCACAATTTAATTATAAGTTATCAATATTATTCATAATTAAATTTAACTAATTATTATTAAAATAATAATAATCGAATTTAATAATAATAAAATAATACTAATCATGATTAGTACACTAATCATTGATTATCTTAATTAACCAACGTTAATTAACACTAAACATGATTAGCAAATTAATTAAATTTAACCATAATTAACTAAACTAACAATGCATCCACCATAGTTTATTAACTCGACCCTAATTAATTAACCCAACCCTAAGTCAATCATAGTTAACTAACCCAACCTTAGTTAATTAACTTTACTGCAAGTCAACCTTAGTTAATTAACCAACCTTGGTTAATTAACTAACCATAGTCCAACTTTTTGACTAATTCAACCATGGTAATTTTCTAACCATCCATCTTAATCATAGTTAATCTTAATTAATCCTCTAACTAAGATTAACTATAAAATAATCTACCCCTAAGCAAGTTTAACGGACTAATCAAGGGATTAGGACGAAAACTTACCCGGTGACGATTCCGACGACACAAGCGCAACAACGGCAATGAGGGCTACGCATGGCTACCACCAAAACATCATGGAGGCGCTCGGCAAAAACCAATCTCGGCGTAGGCAGTTCCAGTTCGATGAGACCTAGAGAGAGACCGGCGAACAACATAGGTGGGCGGGCAAGCGTGCACGGAGGCTTGGACAACTCCAAAATGGCGGTAAGACGACAAGGATGGTGGGCAGTGGTGGTTTGAATTGTAAAGGGGGTGGCAAGGGCAAGAAACAAGAAAAAAAAAAAAAGGAAAAGAGAGAAAATGAGAGAGAAAATGGAGGGGGAAGGGGCTGAATGCCCAAGGGAGGAAAGAGAGACAAAAGATGAAGATATTTCCCCTTGAAGCCTTCAGCAAGAGGCTTCATCAATTTACCCAAAAGTTCATCATTTCCTTAACTTTTCTTCCCTTTTGTCCTCTCCCATTTAATGCAAGATTCTAGAATGGGCAATTTGGTAATTTCACAAAGTATAGTATACCATACTATACACGTATATGGGCCAAAATTTTATATAGGTCTAAATAAAATTGGTTTGGGCTCAAAAGGATGAGAAAAAGGCTTGAAAATGCTAATGGGCTAGCTTGGGCCCACTTGGGCTTGGTGGGCTTAGTTTGGACCCACTTGGCCAACCCACATTGGGCGTGAGGCCCATTGGGCCTTCGATCAACCCAACTGTTTTTTTAGCTCCAATTCTCAGCCTGTTAATCATTTTCTGTTAATTTTCAGGCTTACCGATAAATTTGAAAATCAACAACGTAATGTCTAATATTTTAATCTCAACGTCCTTGAAAGTTCGATACCCGAAATCGGATTAAAGTTCGTGGTTAAAATCGATCAATCGTGACTTTGGTATGACCTAACATCAAGCGGCGTTTAAGGGTTCTCACACATTTGACCCCTAGTTTATAGCTTTTCAATCCACAATCGCACTTATTCAAATCAAGGCAATACTCAATTGTCATATAATCATAAGAGGTTGATTGCTCATCCTGAATACAGAGTTAAAAGGAAATCGGTTTAACGTCGTTCATAATTAGTATTGAAGTCATGTGAAATCACCTGCAATTCGACCGCGCACCTTTGCTGAATCAATCTATTTTCGTTCGCTAATTGGCCTATAACAACATAGTATCGTCCATCTTTAATTCTTATGGTCAAGCAATCTATCTCTGATTGAATTTCACTGGTCATACTCGTATCAATCCTTAATTGCATTTCCGAATAGTTGTTAACTTATGAGAGGTCAACTCAAAGTAAACATAACTAACAGTACATTGATAAAATAGTTATTTCATATATCTCGAGATGGATCAAAATTCAGTACATCACATTTAAAGTCAAGAAATTCATTTTTAAAATGATCAGTTATTGAAAATTTTTTGCAAAGCATTTTCCTTTATATAAAGGTTTCTCTAAAACAAACACATCATATTTATTAAAATATTTAAATAAAACTAGTGTAGACTATTAGGGCAATGCATTCGAAAATCCAATTCTGTCAAAGTCAATCCGGGTGACACTATGCTGACGAAGAAATAGACATCTTGCCATGTACTCTACAGTTTCAAGATGAATTTCTAAAGGTCAAAAAATGTTATAGCCAAGAGGTTGGTTCAAATACGATAGCTGCTGCAATATGCGTTGAATTGAGGCGCATAATGTTCCCCAAGGTATGCTAATGTTGGACCGAGCTTTGGTAAAGCCAAGTTAGACTCGTAAAATCACTTTTCCCTGAAGAACTGTTTCGTGAGTAACGAACCGACAGATGGGTGGCTTGGCTTCAAATCAATTTTCTCAGTGGCATTTTCACCCAACAACATTAGACCTTTGACTGTATGTACCTAGTTCTCTCCATAGTGGGAAAAGCCATGTGAACAAAGTGAGATGGAGACGAAGAAGATAGCCATAGTTGGAGCTGGGATCAGTGACCTCCTAGCCTGTAAATAGACCCTCTCAAAGGGTCTCCACCCCACTGTCTTCGAGTCCCAAACCGACATTGGAGGGTCTGGATAAATACCGTGGAGATCACAAAGCTCCAGACCACAAAGCTCTAGACCCCCAAGCCAGCCTACCAATTCTCCGACTACCTGTGGCCGGACTCGGTCATTGAGGATTTCCCCGATGGACGTCAATTGATTGAGTACGTCGAATAGTATGCCCACCAGTTCGACCTGCTTAAGCACATCGAGTTCGGCACTAGGGTCCTCAGCATCAGGTACAATGGGTCGCCTGGCGAGGCAATGCGGTCATGGAGCCTGTGGGGGCGGCGACAGCTCGGGGGGAAAGTGGAAGATCAGAGTGCAGGATTGTCTGAGCCTTGAAACTGAGGTATGCATCTGCTTTCTTTTACCGCATGATTGGCAATAACTCTGTCTCATGCCAACACTTATTCAGACCGACAATCCGTTGGAGTTTTCATTGCCATTTTGCTGACATGACATTTCTCCAACAACATGAACTCGAAACAACGTCATTTTGGGAGCTTACGTGGATAGATAAGCCTAAACAAATGTGGCTAAATCAGTCCAAAACGATGTTGTTTTGGCTCGAATTTGATTTTTAATATAAATATTAATTAAATTAAAAATGAAATTTATTTTAAAAAAGAGCACAACATAGGTGGGAGAGGGCTCCCTCACTTGTGGCCGCAACCCCATTGCCAGTAGAGCAATGGCGATGGTCGCGAGGGGGTTGCCAACATTTGAGCAAAGGTCAACAACCCTTGCCAACTAGAGGGCAAGGTCCGAGGATGTTGGGTGAGGGCCGCTAGCACTTGCATGAGGGCTAGTGATAGGCAACCCTTGCCTAGGCACGGATGGCCTTCATCGTCACTCCACCAATAATGGGGCAACAACCACAAGTAAGGAAGCCCCTCCCGCCTGTGTTGTGCCCTTTTTATTATTTTAGTTTTTTATATTATTTAATTAATATTTTAATAAAAATTGAATTTGGATCGAAAACAATATCGTTTTAGCTAAGTTTAAACTAACTCAGCTTTCCGATGAGCCACGTAGTGGCTCGTGGAGTTGGACGAAGGATATGGATTTTAGTTTTGCTCCACCAAGTCTTGACGGAGGACTAATCCCCACGGACTTGAATACATGAGTACCAAACCTTCAACGGGCTCAAGAACCGATTTAGACATTCACAGTATCTCTGAGCTCTCGGATTATTTCTTTTTGCTTTCATTCTAGGCACGCGCTCCAACTAGCATTAATAGACTAGAGGAGTCTAGGCTTTTTAAAAGAGCTTATCAAAACTTCAGCCAACCTGAGATAAGTCTCTAGAACTGAAGCTGAGCCGATCTTTAAAATCGAATACCGGGTGGACAAGTCAAAGTCCGGTAGAGGTTTCACTCGGGTTGGGTTTGGCGTACTCATGCCTCACATTGCCATAATCGACATTGCTTCATGCGATACTGGTGTTATTCGCGCCATTCGATGATGTGATTGCGCACTTGGATTAACATCCGTGCATTTGGTCTCACACCTGCTTCCAATTTTGCTCGAGATCTATTTGTCTCTCTCGGTACTCACCGTGCTCAAAAGCGGACACACCCAACATACCCATGCACTTTCTCGTCTATAACTGCCAATCATACGTGCATGTGAATGTAAAAAGAGAAGTTATCTCTCTTTTGTAGTTGTTATCACCAAGGGAACTTCAAGGACTCATGCGTAGGGCTTGGGTCGAGCCATCATTAGCAGTCCAAGTTCAACTTAAATCTAACATCTCCCACTCGAATGTGATGGACCTAACATAATCTCCATGCTCATGCATGCGGCATTGATACACTCACAAGCAACTTCTACTTAGATCAATCATACAGGCATATTGGTCAAAAGATCAAATGTACTTACTATTAAACTTGCACTAGTTAAGGTCATATAGAAGCCACAATTAACAATTTTACCGTACCGTACACTCAGAAAGCGTGCAGGATTCTATCATGCGTTCACAATCATATCATTACCACTTAAGGTAAACATGACTGGCTAACTGGTGAATACATAGACCACTCTAACACAAGGTAGTGTTCCTTTCCTACTCAAGTCTCTCCATCTTTACCTCTTGCTTTTTAACCGTGTGCTAAATGTCGTATTGCTCTTCACCAGAGAATACATGGTAATAAGCAGCTAAAGGGTCAAGATTTTGAAACACGGTTGAAAGCTGAGGCTATAATAAGAGATTGGGAAAATTGTCCAAAAAGTCCTATACCTATCATACGACGGTTAATGTAGTCTTAAACTTTTCAATTGAATCAATTTAGTCTTAAACCTATTGTGCATGTAGTTAATTAAGTCATAAGCTTTTCAATTATGTCTTATTTAGCGCTAAAATTTTTGATTATTTATCAATTTAGTCATAACCATTTAACAAATTGCTAATGTAATCATTCTAACTAAATTTGTCCGAAAATCACTGATGTGGATACTTTTGCAAATTTGTTTAAAATTTTTCCAAGTTTTTCAATAATTTTTCTATTTTTTCTTCTTTTAACACAAAACCGATGGTGTCACTAGCCAATGGGTGAGGGTGAGGGTGAGGGTGAGGGTGAGGGAACCCTTGCAAGAGCCAACGAGGGCCATGAAGTGGCAAGGGCATCGTGGCCCTTGCCTTGGCCAATGAGAGCTCTAGCCCTCAAGCCCCGCTAGCCCTATGTAAAGAAAGAAGAAAATAAAGGAAAAAGTTTTGGAAAATTTACCAAAATCATCAGTTGCACCACATATAATAACCAATGTTAACTGAACCACAACGTCAGCAATTTTTTGTCAAAATAAGAAGGAATGATTGTATAGGCAATTTGTTAAAAGGTTGAGGACTAAATTAATAAATTATCAATATTATATGACTGAATTCATGCTTAATGGTCTTTTGGGCAATTTTTTTCACATGCAGGTCCTAAGGAAGGAGCGGCAGTCAACACACACTCCACTACACTACTCCTACCCGGGATTGGCAAGCCCCCCACTTCTCAAATTAGAAGTGGTCATTGAGACAACCTCTAGTAGTTAGGTTTTATAATCTCTATAAACTCACGCATTAGAGTTTGGGGATTAATTTCAATAATCACAAAGCGAGCTCCTCCTTCCCCCCCCTCTCCCTTAAATCGATCATTAGGCATACACGGCACGAATTGCGAGCTCCCATGTTTTCTTTGAGCTGGTGAACACAAAGCCACGAGTCCGAATGGCTATCTCATACTAGCTGGAAGTCAGCCGCCTCAACACAAAGGTGACGACTTCTCTGGCTTTATCATCTTGAATCCTGGAATTGACTAACAACGACGCAACAATCCATAAACAGAAAAACGTTATCTTCGATCAATCCGAGATCTCTCTTGACTTTACTCGGGACGTGCTGCACGTGCAGAGTACTCTAAAGATTGAGGCGAGTCACGTGCCTATTTTCGATAATCCCCCCGTCGTTCCAACAGTAGAAAATGTTTCTCCAGAAGAGTGGAGCCTCTGTTTTTTTTTCTAAGTGACAAGCAAAGAACATGAATGATTTGCTTACCTAGAGCTCAGAGGGAGGTTTTTTTAGTCGCGGGCTGTGAAGCGGCTGCCGCTAGGACCCTCCATTTGTGTCGAAATAAAACCATTCTTGCACTTCATGTCAATTTTTCCCTGTCGATTCGGTTTGCTTACATGAAATGTCAAATCAAGTTCATTTAGCACAAAATCCAATGAAACTACTGAAATGATGTGCGGGATGGGGATTGTCCAGTTTGTGAGGTGCAATCCATATTGCCTAAGTAGACGCCCACCATCGAGAGATAACAGATGGACAAATGGAAAATTGCGAAGAAAAAAGTAGAGATTTACAATCACGCCCCATGTTTGAATGTTTGCATGGGAGATATTTAGGACGTCATCTAGAGACCCCCATTGGTTGGATCCGCTGAGTTTTATGTCATAGTGACTTGATTGGACATTTTGTGTGAATAGGAGGGTTTGATTAAAAAAATTGAAATTACTAAACCCTAATATAATAAGCTATTGCAAAAAGATATTACTATTCTAGACACTTATTAAGTATATTTTATTTTTGAATAATTTAATTTCCAATTTATTGATAGGGCGTAACATGAGACCTATCAATGCATTGACATCTATATTGTTTTCTTGGTTGGTTGCTTATCAAGTGCAGTTGAGGTACTCATTAACAAGATCGTAAAGGAAAAAAAAAAACTCAATTCATCTCAAAACTTCTTGCTGTGTTAACTGCACACCTAAGGAACTTAAATGAATAATTCATTGTGCATGATTTAAGAAAATTGAACAACTACATGGAACTTATTAAGTTTGCATCTAGTAAAATGTTAGCGAGTGAAGACTAGATCTATTTCAGACTTTGCATTGATTTTTTCAATTAACTTCTTTTCCTTAATCTGTTTTCAATTACCTTCTTCTTTTGTTGGCTATCGTACGCAATATATATAGTGCTGGAGCCTTACATATATGTATATATTCTACCCCAAGTATGACTATCAGCTAGGACCACAGAAGAGATAATATCAAACTAGAGTGACATATTTTTTAGGGGTATCATAAAGTTTCTATCAAGTCGAAGTCCCTTTTTTCTTTGTAATTAAATAGACATTTATCTTGTGGAAAATAAATAATTTAAAAATATTTTTAATCAATAAAAATATGTTTATTATCAACAACAATGTTTATATCTAAACATTTTCATAAACGATAAAGATATTTTTTTTTCATTCATTTTTATCAGCAATACAAGCAATCACTTTTAAAAAAAATATTTTTTAAATCATTTATTTTGCGCAAAACAAATGCACTCTAAGAATCGGTAGCTATTATAATACCATAGTACGAAAATGCAAAATTCATTATTTTTTGAAGTTTCCTATTATTATTATTATTTTTTCTGTTTTGTCCTTAGCATGATGTTAGAAGGCTCTCCCACAACTGTGTTTTCATAGTTTAGGCTGCTCCCACTTCGCTTGCCACTACTACTAGAATCTTTTTTGCTTTCTTTTCCTCTGGCTACTAAGATGTTTTAGTTGGCTAGGTTGGCTCTTGCCTACCCACAGATTCTACATTTGAGACATTGTCTGGACCTCAAGATTCTACATTTGAGACATTGTCTGGACCTCAAGATCCCTTAGATGTAAAACACTATGAGTGTAGAGCCAAGAAGGGAGCTTGAAAAATTATACTATTCCAACAAAAGAGGTAGGGCGTGCCGGCAATGGTACATTAAAATAAAAAAAAAGCAACTTGACAGCCGGCCACATTTGTGGACAAGCACAAGCAACCCCTGTTAGTTAGAAACAACCCTTGTCCAAAACCAACCAAGGATCCTAGGCGTCCTTAGCATGACGTTAAAAGGCTACATCTAAGGCCTCGTTCAAACCTCAAGATCCCACATATGTAAAATACAAAGAGGGTAAAGCCAGGAATAGGAAAAAGTATACTATTCCTATGAGGGGGCAGAGTGTGCGAATACCGGCATATTAAAAATAAAAAATGCAGTTTCGCAGCCAATCACATTAGTGGACAGGCACTATACTATTCCTATGAGGGGGCAAAGTGTGCGAGTACCGACATGTTAAAAATAAAAAATGCAGTTTCGCAGCCAGTCACATTAGTGGACAGACGCAGGTGCCCCTTTTGGTTGGAAACAACCCTCGTCTTGGTGAGTTTCCTACAACTGACTAAGAATCCAAGGCAAGCCCAAAACATGATCATCCTTAAGGATATAACAACCACTAACATTGTGCACTTTATTAGGAAGTGTAGACAGAGAGTATGTTTCGAGCACAGGGACGGCGAATTTCAACTTTGCATTTCATACGGCATAATTTTATTCACACAAATACATCTTTTTCTTGTTGTTACTGTGCTGATATATTAAAGCTATTAATAAATGAACTAGGGAATTTCCATACAACGGAGAGCAAGAGAATACATGATAACAAGCTTTTTCAAAAATAAGTGTTTCTTACAATTGCTGGTATTTCACCTTGCTCCGGTAGGAATTCCTGGTCGAATACGGCCTAAGTAAGAAAAGAAAGATGGATTGAAAAATAAGTTCCAAGGAAGAAAATCGAAGTCGGCCAAAATTTGAAAACCATAACAAATCTTCATGGAGTCAATATGGATTTGATCTCCACTAGCGAGGTCTTTTTGAAATGATTTTTGCTTTTCACTTTCAGTTTAATCTAAAATTTGTAGTCGTGCTTTTTTTACTTTTCTCTGGAATCAAAATAGCTAAAAATTTTAGGATTAATATCTTGAAAAATCCCAAATTGATATATTAGTAACAAATTAACCCCAAATAATTACAAAAAAAAAATCCAAACTAATTTTTTTACCACTAAAAATCCCAAGTTGGTACATTCATGACAAATATACCTTCCATTAAATTGGATTGATACAACAAAGTTGGTACAACATGACAAACGGAGACAAAATTCCCAAACCGATTCACTAGTCAACTATCATATATCATCTAATTCAGAAATTTAGCAGTAAAATTTAACGAAAACTAACAGAGTAAATTTGTCACAAGTATACTAGTTTGGGTAAATTTGTCAAAGGTGTACCAATTTGGGTTTTTGTGGTCGAAAACTAGTTTAGGGATAAATTTATCACTAATATACCAATTTGAGATTTTTCAAGGTATTAACCCAAACTTTACATTACTCAAACATTGACACGTGTAAATTCACGTACAATTTTTTTCGTAATTTCTTGAAAGTTAATGAATATTTTGAATTTTGAGGGGAATTTCGCTTAAATGCAAACAAATAGAAAAATTATATCATCTGGTTTCTCTCCAACACCACTGCCATTAATTAGGGCACATGTAAGAAAATGCAAATTTGGGCTATTTAAGACTACAGAAAGAAACAAATCTATAGAAGCTATATAGTTTCTTCCTTGAGTTCTCGCCAATCTATCAGGATTTTAAGTTATTTTCAAACTACCATGCCATTCATCCACAATGGGTTATTAGGTCGACAAGTCGATTACAAGGTACTGTGTCAAGCACAAGTCAACCTATAGGAACTTTTATGAGTTCTACCTCCTCACCCCAACGTAGGCGGCTACTATACTAACCTATCCAAAGGTAATCACTTTCAAAAAAGTGACATAGAGTCTACCTTCTCTACTAAAGGTCCCCAAGTTTTTAGGTAAATATTTGTCTTCTCTACCTAAGTGGAATACCCTTGAATTTAACATCTCAATGTTCAGAGGTAACAATTTTAAGGCATACCAAGGTTCAACCTATCAAGATTTTAAGTTACTTCCAAATTGCCTTGCCATTCATTCTAGAAGCACATCATTTTATATAAATCTTGATATTATCTCGTACTCTCTACTGGATTAAGCGAGTTATATGTGGTATCTCAAGAATACATAAAAGCTTCTCCTTGCACCAAAATGGGATACCTTCGTGATGCTCTCAAAACTCTAAGAAAGTAAGTACGCCTCGACAGTCACATATACATAAGAGTTCTCGTAGCCGGGTGGGTGAGGACTGGTTTTCTCACATCTCGACGGCTTCGCTTCACAAGAGTGGTAGAAGGGTTTTCGGCAGGGATTGTTGCTGGGTGCATGATCATATATAGATATTTTCCTTCCTTGTAGCCTACTCTTTTACTTGCTTGAGCCTAAAGCTTCCCTTCCGGCCTTTACGGGTTATGGTCAATTGGGGAGGCCAGCAATACAAGGAAGTAAATGAAGTCGCCCCCTTCCCCCGAGGCGGCACCCCCAGCCGCGGCAGGGTTTTTTGGGGTTGGAGCTGTAGCAGCATTTCGATCTCGTCTTCCGAAATGGGTCAGGATCAGATTTCGTTGGGAACACAAAAGTCAAATGGAAATATGAAAAAGAAAATGTTTATCTTTCCCTTTCCAGGTGATCCCCCGTCGGCATGGGGTCTTAGCTCTGCAATGTCCATAAGCTGCGGGCCGGCGGCGATGCCTGGCGATGCCATTTGTAGAGACATCAATGGGACACTTTCCTTTTCTCTTTTCATCCTTTTCCGGTTCTTGTCTGCGCATGCGCTTAGGATGATCCCTTGGAAAGAGACGAAATGTATCTTGAAAAATAAAGGGACGAAAGGCATGTAGAGACAAACATTTACTTCCGAGCAAGATGGGATGGGTTAAAGTACGTCACAACTCGGCTTGTCCACGAGATTTCTTTGTCACTTATATTTATATGATATTTCTCTATATGATAACTTAATCTTTTAGTTGGAATTTCCAATATAGTAACAGAATCAAACTTTCGAATCCTTTATATTCCGAGTTTTTGGGCATGTGTGGTTCCCCTTTCTTCAATTTCATGTGCCTTCTATAGCTTTATATGATTTTAGTTCAATTTACACTTGAAATGAGGTGTTAAAGTATAATCCTATATGGCTTAGATCATTGAATTCGATTGCGCTTTATAAATATATGGTATCCCTCTCTATTTAAAGAGCCTTCAGCTCAAGGTTTCACTTTATGGAGTCAAATTTTTCTCTTGGCAAAAAGGAAATACTCCGCGCACGTTATTATTGGAGTCAATTGAAAAGCAAAGCAAACATAGGTCTTACCAAATTCGACATGGGATTGCAAGTACTCATCCATGATATACTACTAGTTAGCCGTATTGGTACATGCTCATTCAAGCTAAAAGTATCATGTAATGATTAAATCCATATTTGGAATTATAATTACTTGTGTTCGTTTGAACAAAAGAATTCTTTGTTAATCAATTTTCTTGACTTTCACACGTTTAGTTTACTAAAGATGATCAATCAACGAAAAACCACTTAAAGAAAATATGCATGTTTAAAGTAAGGAAATTCATGGTCAAAATGATCGGTTAATGAAAAACCATTTACAGTAAAAGAAAATATGCATTTTTAGAGTTAGGAAAATGAATTTCTAAACCTGAAAAGAAAAAACCCTTTTTATCTAGAAAACAATTTCTCACAAAGAATTTTCCTTTATATGAAATTTTCTCTAAAACAAACACACCGCTTTTATTGAAAATATTTAAATAAAACTATCATGGATTATTAGGGCGATAATTTCCAAAGTCCAATTTTGTCTAAGTCAATCCAGGTAACACTTTATCTATATGAAAATAGACGGCTTGCTCCGTACTCTACAGTTTCAACATGATTTCTAAAGTTAATAATTAATGTTATAGTCAAGAGGTTGGTTTAAAAACGACAGCTGCAATATGCGCTGAATTTAGGCACATAACGTTCCCTATGATATGCTAACATTGGACCGAACATTGGTAAAGCCAAGTCAAACACTTAAGACGACTTTTCCCTGAAGAACTGTTTCATGAGAAACGAACTCACCGCATGACAAATATTTTACTTCCGCTACCGTTTTTCTATTCTAAACTTATTTTAAGAATAGAACTTCATTTGGCAATATAATTTTATTTTTCTATTTTTGTAACAAATTTTTAATCTAAAATTAGGTTTGGAACATAAATGAGACTATTTCTTAAATAAAAATTAAAAATTAAAACTTTTCTTATCACCCGTCCTCACTACTTGTCAACAGCATACCCATTGCTATCGCTAGTCGTCTGCCACCACCAATCGCCATTGCCCCCAACCAGTTGTCAACGCCCCCAACCAGTCATTAGTCTCTCGGCCACTACCACCACCCCTTACTAATCGGCCATCGCCACCACCCCTATCACCAGCTGTCGCTATCATCTGCCACCACCCCTCGCCCCTCACCGATCATCCCCGCCCCTTAGTGGTCGGTTGCCGCCCCCCGACGGCCGGTTGCCACCACAGCTCTCACCCCCTCCCCCAATCGATCGCCACCCCTCGCCAATCGCCACCGCCCCCAACCAGTCGCCACAGTTGTTCGCCACGGTTGTTCGCCATCACTCAAAAGGGATAAATTTTGTGTCATTATCGAAAGCATATTTTTACTCAAAAACTCATTTAGGAATAGAAATATAAAATTCTACTTTTGTTCCATAAATCAATTTTTTGGCCAGATCATCTTTCGCACCTTGAGTGGCTTGACGTCAAATATATTTTCTAAGTGGCATTTTCACCCAAAATCATTATACCTCCTACTGTATATATGCCTAGTCCTCTCCGGAACAGGAAAAGCCTTTTGAACAAAGTGAGATGGAGACGAAAAAGATAGCCATAGTTGGTGCTGGGATCAGTGGCCTCGTAGCCTGCAAATACACCCTCTCAAAGGGTCTCCACCCCATTGTCTTCGAGTCCCAAACCGGGATTGGAGGGGTCTGGACGAAGACCGTGGAGACCACGAAGCTCCAGACCCCCAGACCGGCCTACCAGTTCTCGGACTTCCCCTGGCCAGACTCGGTCACCGAGGATTACCCCCATGCACATCAAGTGCTGGAGTACGTCGAGTCGTACGCCCGCCATTTTGACCTGCTTAAGCACATCAAGTTCGGCACCAGGGTCCTTAGCATCGGGTATGATGGGCCGCCTGGCGAGGTGATGCAGTCGTGGAGCCTGTGGGGCAGTGACGGCAGGCCATTCGGCTCGGGCCGTAAGTGGAAGATCAGAGTGCAGGATTGTCTGAGCCTCGAAACTGAGGTATGCGTCTGCTTTCCGTTATTGCATAATTGGCAGTACCATGTTACAGCCTCATGCCAATACCTATTTAGACCGGCAATCCGTTACAACTTTCGTTTCCATTCTGGGTTGATGATTGCTCGGTATCGATTTCTTAGTTTGTATCTTAGACCATCTAATGACAACGACAGATATATGAAGTGCACTTCGTGATCCTTTGTGTCGGGCGATTCAGTGGTGTCCCAAACATACCAGAGTTTCCACCAAACAGAGGCCCCGAGGCGTTCCATGGCAAGGTGATCCACTCCATGGACTACGCAGCCATGGACTACCAAGCTGCGAGGGAGTTCGTTAGAGGCAAGAGAGTGGTGGTCGTCGGGCTGCAGAAATCCGCATTGGACATTGCCATGGAGTGCTCAGCTGTTAATGGTAAGTGCAAAACACCTGAATCCAGACATCCCTTTTAGTAAACTGAATCCTATCGTGGTGGCCTTAACATTTTCTTTACCTTGTGCAATCTGCTCCTCCAGCTCCAGCGTTTTGACAAGTGCAGATTCATGGCCTCTTCGTTTTTGTTGAAATTTTTTTTCATGCAGGAGTGGAGCAACCCTGTACGGTGTTGTACAAAACGGAACACTGGAGCATGCCGGATTATCATCCGTGGGGCGTGCCTCTCGGATTTCTCTACCTCAACCGCTTCGCGGAGCTCCTTGTGCATAAGCCAAGAGAGGGCTTGTTGTTGAGCCTCTTGGCCATGCTTTTATTGCCCCTGGTACGCTACGAGATAAATCTCTTGCAACTTATCATCACAGTGACTGTTCATTCCAAACATATGTCGATTTGTTTGCTTACCGAGCCAGTAATTTTGGTCACAGAAACTTGGATTCAGAATTATTCACATGGAATAATAAACTTGGCTTCGGAATTATTCAGATTAAGTGCATCATAAGATTAAATTCATCAGCTGTTACATGATGTTCATGTAATATGATCCACTTCGATGACAGAGATGGGCAATGTCCAAGTTCATCGAAATCGACATAAAGAGAAAGCTTCCGTTGAAGAAGTTTGGGATGGTGCCAAAACACGGTTTCCTTCAAGAAATCAGCTCCTGCACGATCACGAAAGTACCCGAAAAATTCTACGACAGAGCGGAAGAGGGAAGCATAATCTTGAAGAAGGCCCCGGCATTCGCGTTCTGGAAGAACGGGATTTCAATCGATGGAGAGGTGAAGCCTCTGAATTCAGACTTGGTCATCCTCGCGACTGGGTTCAGGGGCAAAAAGAAGCTCATAGATGTGTTTGAGTCGCAGCTGTTTCAGGACTGCTTATCTGGGTCTCCCAATTCAATAGTTCCACTATACAGGTATTGCCCAAGAACTCTTCTGCAAAAAGTTAATCTGATCCTGTGTCCTGGGTTCTTATTGAGATTTAAGTGCATCTGGTTTTGGGAATGCTTTTGGTCTTCATTTGAAAGTTTGTCTACCTATTCGTCCTTTTTTTCCTGGGAATGTCTTTGGTTTCTCATTATTTAACTCAACACAATTTTCTTGGAATGTCTTTCATGAATTCTTCCTGATCGATTTTTTTTGTTTCCCGAAAGATGGAGAACAAGAAAGTCATCGAGTGCGTTTTCCTACGAGTTGCCTTTCTCAGTGAAAATTTCTAGCTAGAAAACTTTAAAGGCATCAAACTGAGCACTTTTTGCTGTGGAAAATTCAGCAAAATGATTAGTAGCCTGTGTTTATATCTCTATAATTATTGGCTCGGACTCAATTACGTGATCAAATCCAATCAGGGGATGCATCAATCCTTGGATTCCCCAACTGGCGGTGATTGGGTTCTCCGAAAGCATCATGAACTTGCACACGTCGGAGATGCGGTGCAAGTGGCTAGCTGAGCTTCTTGCCGGTACATTCAAGCTACCCCCCATTAAGAAGATGGAGGAGGATATAGAAGAGTGGGACAAGTACATAAAGCGATATTCAGGCGAATACTACAAAAGATCATGCATTGGTGCACTTCACATTTGGTACTGTGATCAACTGTGCAGAGACATGGGATGGAACCCTAAGAGAAAGAAGGGATTCTTTGCTGAGCTGTTTGAACCTTATGGCCCAACAGATTATGTCTCACCATGAAGATGGAAATGCGTGTGCATCATCATTTTTCCCCTTTGTATTCCAGGTTCAGCAAACTTTTTTCCCCTTCTCTTGCTGATGTGAAGTCAAATTTTCACTAAATAATCTATAAATGAATGATTTGCACTAAATAACCTATAAATGTATGATCAACTTTTCTTGGTGCACAAGAATTCTAGTTTGCCCTAAATTTGTGGAGATGACCATTGATCTACAACCCCATTGTGACTCTTGCAATGAGATACAATTCAATCAAAGTTTTCATCGCTTTAAGTGGTATGATCCTTAAGTAGTACGATCCTTCCATGATGGTAACATGAAGTCAAGGTGTCCGCATATGATGGAGAGGAGAGATTGAAATCATCAAGCACTTCCCATATGAGCCACAGGAAAAAAACCAAGTCCTCACTAGAACCTAGTTAGACATGCCTGAGTCATTGCAGAGGCAACTGGAACCGGGATTCAAATTCAAGAGGAAAATTGCATACATTGCCATCGCAGAAAATGAATAGAGAAAAAAATCACAAGTCCGGACACATTGGTGGCAATGACATCGAATTCTCGAAGGTTACAACATTGCACGGCCCCTAGCCATCTAACCTAGCAAACAAAAAACTCCTAGCCATCTAAGAATGGAACCCAGAAAAAGAAGAATCGAATTTTTCTATTGGAACGAGGGAAGCTACAATTCTATGGTACAGAAGCGCCAAAGGACAAAACAGGCACCTGTCATTTCTGTGACGTGCACAACAACACTTACAGACATACCGGCATGCATCAAAGCTGACAAACATCAAGCGAGCATCGAGGACGACAGTCTCTGACACAAATGTCCTCACCAAATATGATGGAAAGAGAGCGCTGGCAAGATCAGAATCACGAAGAAGTTCCAGCTAAATGCCCGAAAACTGTCCATCATGGCGAAGCTTTTTGAAACTGTTCAGAAAACAAGCCCCCAAAATATTAGGAAAGTGTAGGTAGCAGACTACAAATCACAATGACAGAGATTCCAGTAATTTACAGACAAAAAAGTATAAAAGGTAGACAATTCGACCTTATCGGTACCGGTCAGGCATAGGGATAGTCAACGGTTCTATATAACAATTCATTCAAGCAGCAAGTTCCATCATTTTTTGCTCATGTGTGGAATCTTATGTCATATCTTGGCAAACCTAAAGAGATGCAGAGCATCGCTATAGAAAAAACTCATGGCCATAGTTGAAAACAATGTAAACAACGATCCAGATAGAGGGCTTTTGCATAAACTTGGGAAAGAGTACAGTCCAGTATTTTTGTTGAAGTATTTCAATCTTTTCCATCTTTTATTGTAAATACTTGGAAGAAAAAATCAAGAATCAAATTAATAATAACAGGTATTTAAAATGTTATGAAGCTTTTAGTAGGCCATTTGAAACGAATGCAAATTATGGGGTAGGTGAAGTGATCTCTTCATCAAGTTCATTACTTCGTAACCTTCATGAATTTCGAGTATGTACCTGGACAAGTGGCATCAGTGACAAGCTTAGTTAGAATAGTCTGGTTAGTATAACCAGCATAGGCACAGGTTGTGCTGTTACAAGATGTCGAAGTTGAGTTGCTCAGGTATAAATTTGAACCCTCACAGTGCACTGAGGGGCAGACTGACCAATTAGACGGCTTAAGCTGGGATGGCTCGCAATGTAATCTGTTCACATATAGGGAAATGAATCATAAATTCTGAGAGATTGTTTAAAAAGAGAAGAATTACTGGAAGATTGTCCACAAGAAAATGTGGATCTAAAGAAATTCTAGAATGATAATACTAACGTCCAGTTATTTGCTGCATCACAGGTGCACTTCACACAATTGTTAGCGGTGAAGACGTAAGTTCCATTAGCAACGTGTAAATAGGAGTCCAGCGAGTCATTCCTTATTGCTGATGCACAAGCTGCATACATTATCAGAGAATTCATCAGTATAGCTGTTAAAGATTGGAGTATGAGATTACTGGAAAAAATCAAGCTTACTTGAGTTGGAACAATAGAAAAGCACAAGCAGGAGGCATCACAAACTATCTATATGACATCTGGCAATTGAATCTCAAACATAAAGTTGGCAGGTGAAGAACTATCTACACGACATCGGGCAATTAAATCCTAAATCATAATGGTGGTTGGTCATGAAGCTTAAAAGTACCGATCAGAATTGCCAATTCATGGAACTATGCTAATGTTACTTAGAACAAGTATCTTCGTACAGAGTTTGACCAACAAGCATTATGTGGCAAAGAAGGGGGACATTTGATTGTCATACTGTGTGTGTTGATGATCAATCATTGAAGAAAGTCGAAGCCAATTGCTGCCATTGTTAAGCCTTCAATGTCCTCAAGAGTGAATCATTGAGGTAATGTCTTGAAAAGAAACAAGCCAACAGAACTGTTCTTGGCAGAGAACTGCATCGTGGAGAGAACCACTTTTGCACATTCAGTCATCACACTTAGATTTTGATTTTAATTAGGTCTTCAATGTTAAAGTAGAACTGGGACAAGTAAATAATGGGGCCTCTTTAGACTGTCCCAACTAGCTCTATCCTCTCTCTGTCTTCGTCCACTAAACTTCCATGCTTAGACGCAATAGCCAAATTTCTGAAAAACTCCTTAAAATCTCTTCCTAAAACAGAAGTAAACCAAGGACTTAACTGCTCTATAGGAAAATATCTCTGACAATGATTAACCAGAAGGAAAACCCCAAAAAAAGCCCATTCACCAGACTCATCAAAATGGGTCATTGACCCATTTCTTAATCCATATGAGGGTTAAATGGGCTAGTTATATCAAGTAAAGGTCGTAAATTGATTTAAACATAATATGGGTTGTAAATGGGTCATAAACGGGTTCACATATTACTTAGACCCAAGTTACCTCCCTTCATTCTTTCTCAATCTCACTCAATCCTGTGCTCACTCAGTCTGCACTCTCCTCTCAATTTGGGTATGAATTTTCATAAATTGGGTTATATATAGAAGTGTTTAACAATATGGATCAGAGTCAATACGAGTCACTAGATTCACATCGCATGAAAATGGGTCAAAACGAGATAAATAAGTCTATTTGGGTTGGATCATTTTCAATCCGATCCATCCATTTGACAGGTCTAGCCTTCACCATGATAATGATGTCATTTTAACCTTCTTAAAATAAAAACACAGAGATATGAACCAGATATCAGCATCACATCCTTAATTTCGATGACATCAAAGAGACAATGACCAAATAAAATTATTAAATCAGGGAGATACAAGTTACAACCACTTTAAAGTTAAATAGGACATCATATAGTTCTATTTTATTTCTGGAGAAGTCCTACTTGAGGTTAGATCAGAGTTCGACTAGGGACCACACAGCAGCTGAATAATTGCAGCTCACTAGTAGCCAACATCATTCTAGCAGGTCACATGGTGGGAGGGCCTGCAAGGCCCCGCCATCACGTCGTGGGCTTACCCTATAATTTTATCAATAAATCTAATCATTTAAACACAATCATCAAGCGAATCAATCCAGAAACTCAAAGATACATCCAATCTTCACCCCGAGGAGCAGCCAAACTCGCTCATCTTACTTCACTTAATTACATGCTAGTTCCGGCAGATCCCCACACGAGATCAATGTTCTGAAGCAAAAGCAAAAGCACAAGCAGAAAAGTTCAGGCACCAACTCCTATCCAATTTTCTCCTATCCCGTGTCTCTCGAAGTATCGTCACTGTTGATGCATACCTATTTTAGAAATATTCCATGTCTCACCACAATTACCCATCTAAGATTCTGAGGAATATCCCATTGAACGTGCATTGCATGAGGAGGAGATCTATTATAGACGCACCAGGTGCAAGCATGATCCAACCATATACAATCTGAACCATTCAATCCAGTGCAGTCCATCCATTTTAGACAAACATCAAGAGGAACAGTCCCACTACTTCCTTTCTTTGATAATGCCAAAGTGGATCCCACCAACACCACACACTCTCTCCTTCACCACATCACGACAGCAGCTAAAACCCAGCAACAAAAATCAAGGGCCAATTCGAAAGATTCCCATAAAAACTCTTCATTCTTTAGACCCACAAAAAAGGGTTCAACACCAAGGCAATGATTAAACGGAAAAAATGACTAAGTAAATGGAAAAAAGAAAGAACCTTTGCGAGGAACATCAAGAACCTGCCCTGCCTGAAGGCTGCTAGCGTTCGCAATCCTGTTGATGGTCATCAGCGTGCTCTCAGACACGTTGAACTCCGCCGCGATGGCCGCCACGGAGCTCCCGGCGGCCACAACATGCGCATAGTGGACCACCTCCTCGCCGTCCACGTCGTCGCAGCTACAGGGCAAGGGGACCGACAGGTTCTGCCCGACCTCGATGAAGCTCGCATTGGGGAGCCTATTCACTTGCTGAATGTCCTGGAAGACGACCAGATTGGAGAAGACTTCGCGAGCAATATGGTCCAGGCCGTCGCCGCTCTGGACGGTGTAGACGGGCCGCCCGTAGGAGAAGCCGGTGGAGTTGGAGCAGGAGCAATTGAAGGGGATGACGATGGTATCCTGGGCGCTAACGCTATGGTTGCCAGGGGTGGAGAGGGGGAGATTGTTGGCGCCGAGGATGGAGCGGAGGTGCTTGACGCCGAAGAGGGTTTGGACGGCGGCGAGGGTGGTGGCGTTCGGGGAGACGTACCCGGCGAGGGACTGGCACGTGGCGGCGGAGGAGTTGGAGTTGGAGCAGGGGAAGCCCAAGGAGGTGGAGGGAGGGAGGAGGGAGCAGAGAAGGGAGCAGAGGAGGAGGAGGAGGAAGGAGCGGAGGAGCACCACCGCCGAGGAGCCCATTGTAGCGGTAGCGGCGGCGGCGGCGGCGGATGGTTCGTGGGTGGTGGTGGTGGAGGAGAGACAAATGTCGGAAGTTTTGAAGGGAGACTGAGTTGACTCGGTCCCGCTTTGATTTTCGATTCTCTGACGCGGTTTTGGGAAAATTCTACCTTTAAAAATTTTCTAGAAAGGATTTTGTGAAGAAGACAACGCCCGTGATATCCTCCATTCTTTCCTCTAGGAAATCAAAAACCGTCCTTTTTTTTTAAGATTAATACGATAAAAAATCTCGAACTAATACAAGACAAATTTATGCGGAACTAATTTTTTATTATAAAAAATCTCAAATTAATACATCCATAATAAATGTATCTCAAACTAATTTTTTGACCACCATTACTCTATGTTAATTCCCAACAAATTTAATCATTAAATTTGCTGATTTAAATGACACATGAATATAGTAACGTGACAAGTTTACGTAGAAATTCATAGGGTAAATATCACGAAAAATCTTAAACTAATACACTTATGAAGCCATGATAAATTTGACTATACACTTGTGATAAATTTGACACTTTCATGGCGTTAACCCTATGGATTTTCATATAAACTTGTCACGTTACTATAACATGTCGCCATGTGTCATTCACGTCAACAAATTTAATGGTAAAATATGACAAAAATTGATAGAGGGTAAATTTGTCATCAGTGTATCAATTTAGGATTTTTTTGGTTAAAAAATTATTTTAAGATAAATTTGTCATTAGTCGAAAAATTAGTTTGAAGTAAATTTATCACAAACATTCTAAGGTTAATACCACAAAGAATCCAAAATAATAAAGCTAGCTAAAATCACACGATGTGACAAATTTACTAAGTTGGATAGCACAGTTATAGGTTTTACCTCCGTTTGTTACAAATATATAAGTTTGTGATTTTTTTCGTGATATTAATCCAATTCATTAAAAATTAACGGATAGTAAATTTGTCATAAATATACTAGTTTATAATTTTTGATAATCAAAAAGTTAATTTAGGATAAATTACTCATAGGTGTACCGATTTAAGATTTTTTATGATAAAAAATCAATTCACGATGAATATGTGATGAATATATCAATATTGGTTTTTTTATGATATTAACCATTTTTATAACTAACGTTGTACAATATTTCATGTCAACATTTTCATCGTGTTTTTTTTTTCCTTCTCTTTTGCCCTCGAATTTTTATTGATATATTCACGATATTGTCGACGCGACTATCCGACGTATACGACACCATGTAGATGTCATGTCGAAAATTTTAAAAATAAGATTGATAATAACTCCAAACCACCCGCATCCAAGCCCTTTCGGCCACCGGGATAAAAGAAAGACCTCGAGAGGTCAAGTTTTGTTCAAAGAGTAAGTCCACAGATCCGCGAGCTCAAATTCCATGGATGCCGCAAGATTAAGTTCAATAGTCATTTTTCTAAGAGGAAAAAATAAAAAATAGAGGGATGGTTTTGGACAAACAAAAGTAAAAAGGATGATTTTGATTTTTGGACAGTAATATTACCTCGATTTTTTTAAGTATTTGGATACTGAAAAAATTGCCAACCACCCAGATGGGTGGCATTACTGGTTTGCGCTCTCTTCCTCTTGCAAAAAGTCAAGAATTCGAATCCCAGCTTCATCATAGGGTGACTTATCTGATTGCATATGTGTGGTGACTAGCACGTGTGGCCCCCAGGGTTTATTCTCCTAGCTGTTGGCGGGATACAGAGCTCCCTGAGTCATCAAAAAAAAAATATTGACTATAAATAACACCCCATAATGGCAGAGAGAGAGAACTAGAAGCCAATGGTGGTGACATAATGAAAAATGAAGCCAATGGCTCATAATTAATCTTATCCAAGAAGTGGATAAGTCAGGCCATATCTCGCCGGCCCGCCAAATATTTGCCGACAGTTCGAAAAAGGGTGATTTTATCCTAAATTTTCGACTGCACCGAAAAAATGGGTAAAATCCTAAAAACCGAGAACCCCCCGATTGAATTCTAATAAGAGTTATCAATGGATTTTCCCCAGTTCTCAATTAAATTCTATTAAGAGGTCCGAATTCTCCATTTCGGTCGTGCCGGTTATTCTTGGATTTGAGATCAGCTCCCCAAGTCTGGGAAACTAGAATGATCTGTGCTCTCCGATCATATACAATCAAATTCTCAAGAAGTAAGATCAAGTTTTTTCCGGATTCATCCCCTATTAGCTAAAGATCAATCTCTAAGTTTGACCCAATAAAAAAAAAAAAAGAACTTTGAAATTGGGATCACGTGAAAGAATAATGATATAAAAAAAAGAGAGCTTTACACGTGAAAGAATAATGATTTCAAAAAAAGCTTTAGTGACTATAATCATACAAAAAATAAAGTTAAAGGATTTAAAAAATACTCAACTTGCAATTATTCCTTTTATTTAAGCATTTGAGCAGCTTAGTGGATTTACTATTCATACTCTATTTTTTCCTGTTGTGACTTGGACTCGAGAAGCCCAGGGGAGCAATACTTGAAAATGGCAATTCATAAAATAAACACCGATATTGAATTTTCTGTTTAAAAAATTTATTAATGTCGAAATTTAAAAAATTAAGGGATTCAAATTACATGTACTGAAAAAAAAAATCATAAGCATGATAAAAAAAAATAATGATACAAAATTGAGATGGACTCAATTGACCCCACTCAAGATACTGTGGCGTTGCCATTGTCATAAATGATCATCTACTCTCGTTGAACCCTGTTGCCGTGGCTTTTCCCCCATCGTGCAGCCGTGGTCCCTTCTCGTCCTCGAGACCGGGTACCGGGTACCGGGTACGGGGCACCGCAAATACAATCAATTCTTAAAGCTAAGATCGAGCGAGCCCTAGATTCGAGATCTATGGTCGGGTTGAGCGGCACCCGACATGGGTCATGCGCCTCAATACAAGCTGTGGATTGGTTTTTTTATTTATTATTGGATTGGTAGTATAGTAGATATGTGGGGAAACTTCAATGATGGACAAGAGGAGAAAGTAGATGGTCCTTGGAGGTGGCTACAGGATTCCCATGTTCCAATTATTAATGCCGATTTAAGGGGCAATAATGCTGCTGACGTGGTGAAGTTCCTCTCTCTTCTTGACTTTTGCAATCAAATTCTTTGTTCATACAACTTTATTAACTTGATTTGATTGCTAACAACATTGTCCACAACATTGACTTGCCTCCTCATCAAGAATAGTAACAATAGAGAAATCAAGTGAGACAGAGAGAGTGAACACGGCTACAAAGCTGTTGGCTTGGGTCTAACGACCCTCATCGTGCTGGAGAGAGTCATCAGACCCTCGTAGGGAGTGCCCCCCCCGACACCAAAGGGTTCCCTTGCACGAACTCCATTGGTGTCGGGCAGTCTAACAATTGCATCCATCCCTTCTATTTCTCTCTAATTTCTTTCTTCTTTTCACGATATGTTGGCGTTGGGCTACACCATCATTACGTGTTAATATTCACGTGTTGGCAATATCATGTCATCAATTTAATGGTGCTCGTAACAATAAATGAGAAATTAACTTGGTTGCGTAATTGAGAGAGATAGAGAGTCCATCATGTAATATAAAAGATAGAGGAACAAATTTTACCAACAACAAAAGGCACACTTAACCCTCATTTGTTAGTACTGAAAAGCCCACGTCAGCACACTTATCGGCATACTTGAGTTGATTAACAACAAAAGACTTGATCGCAATTGCTCAATTGAAAATCAAGGATTTCCAATCTAGGAAAGGGCATCGATCATTGGACAAAAAGCCTAGTTTCCTAATGAATTTATCCCACAATTGAATGTGTTCGTGATAAATGAAGTCTAAATTTGACGAAATTGGATTCTCTTGCTCAAGATCACACCAGGTGATTTGTGCAGCATTCGTTTCTATTTTGGCAAGCGAGAGAGCAATGTATTGTCCAAATTCCTAGCAAGCATCATCACTCCTTGTCCTGACAATAGCCGAAGCGTGTACCTATGCATTTGTGTTACTTTGGAAAAACAATGGTTGGTGTCCATTTGTGCCCTCTCTCTTCAACTTTTTGTTTTTCATTTTCTCTAATTTTGAAACTTTCACCGGGTAGGTCCGCCGATTCGGTCGAACCATGTCTCATTATTATTATCTTTGACTTTAGGACCTTGGGCACTCTTTTTGACTTTATACTATCTTATTAGGAAACTTTACCGTAAAGACTTTTACTAATTTAGTTTTAAATATTTTAATTATATCGATTAAATCTTAAATATTTTCACGTTTTGTCAATTGAGTTTATTTGATCAATTTTAATTGGAAAAGCGTGAATATTAACTTCTACATGGCGTGGCAATGCTAACTTAACCATTTTTTTTATAATATTTTAACAATTTTTTTAGATTTTATGATTTTTTCCATTTCTTTACTCTCTTTTTTTGGAGTGAGGGTCAATGAGGATCATTGGGTGAGGGTCTCAACGTCATTGCACAATCTAAACCATCAAACCCTTGCTAAGTCTGCTCGCGTGCCCTTGCTACGCAAGGGCCTAGTCGTTGTCACACCTTAACATCATAAATGTCCAATTCTATCTCGGTCCTAATCCAATCCCCGCCATGACTTGCGCACCCAATCCGTGAGACCGTTAAACACTCATGCAATAGCCGGCAAGATGCTCAGTGTTCAAGGGCCCATCATTAGCACTACTAATAGAAAGAGTAAAATAACTATTCAACACCCATTGAGCTAAAAGGACCAAAAAAAAAAAAAAACACCAAAAATTCTAAATTATACTGACTATAACGCATTTACTTTAAAATTTGTTATGTAACATCAAAAATTTCAAACTTGTACACATGCAACATGTACCCTTCATCAATGAGAACTATTAAAAATCCACCTACATAAATGCCAAAAAGTAAATAGTATTAGCCACACGGCTTAAGTGAAATGAACATGACATAAGCACAAGTTGGGGATTTTTAACAAAATCATTTAACAAAACCTTGATGGAGGGTGAACGTGTCATGTGAACATGAGTCGGGGATTTTTTTACAAAATCTTTTGTGCAATGCCCACTTGATCAAGTTGCATCTTTATCTTCTTTTTGACAAGTAGCCAAACTAACCCATCTTACTTCAATTAATAACAAGCTAGTTTTAGCAGATCCTCTACGCAAGATGAATGCATGTAAAGCTAAAGCACAAGCAGAAAACCTCACGAATCCCCAAGGTTAGTAAACTCTCAAAGAGTTGGCTTGGGTTTAACAACCCTCGTCATGCTCGAGTTAGTCTTCAGACCTTTCTAGAGAAAAGGATATAAATAACTTAGGCTAAATTTGATCGTCTAAATTTTTAATCATGATAGAGTTGCATAGGATATGGCATAAAATATAAGAATTTTGCTATATCTTATCTATCATGTAGTGAAGCTTAGTAATAAATTCAGATATTTCACACCACATACATATAAATGGCATATCGGTGTAAATGAATTTAAAGTTACACAAATGGAGATAGTATAAATTTCTTGCGACACTTTGAACTGTTTCATTTTTATTTTCTTTGTTTCCTCTCTTTTTAATTATTTCCTTTTTTATTTCTTTTTTCCCTTGCATCATTCTCTAATAATTTTTTATTAAATAATTAATTGTACAAATATACCTAAATTAATTAAATACCTAAAATATGTAATAAATATAAACATTTATTATATTTAGATATTAAATTTATATTATAAGATAGAATTAAATTCGAATATATAAATAAAAATGATATTAAATTAAAAACTACATTGTTGTTATTTTTTTATTTTGAAATTCTTATATTAGAATTCAAATATTATTTATATTGAAATATAATTATAAAATTTTATTAATTTAATAAATTTGTTATTCAATAAAAATAACTTTCTTATTATGGATATTAGAAATCCTATTCACATTCATCTCACTTCTATGGGATAATTTTTTTAATACAAATTTTATTTATATTACATTAAAAATTAAGCCAACAACAAAATACAATAAATAAATAAAAGAAAAAAAGGAAAAACCAAGTGAGGGTTGGATCCCTTTTCATTGCTAACTTGCTACCCCAGGATCTCGCCTGCAATCAACAAGGGTTGTCAGCCATCGCCCCACCATTGCTAGCCTAACAACAGTAGTGCAATCCTCACCTATTTTTAAAATTTATCGTGATTTGCAATCCTCTATTTGGAGCGACTTTTACTTTTGATTTTTTTTTTAATCAAATCTTACAATGCACGCAAATTGACTTTTTCCTATTTAAAAAAATAAAAACCTTTGAAATTGGCTAATACTGACATATCCATTGAAATATAATTTTTTTAATAGATTTTTTAAATTCAATTAACATTTCGAAATATGATGGGAATATAATAATGCTTTTTTGAATTTTCAAAAGTCCAAACAAGCAAGCCCCTCAAGATATGATTTTATCACATTCCGACTTCTTTCCAAGACACAAAACTATAGTGTCTCTTTAGCAATGGCGGATCGTTTAGAAGTTCTTTGTGTTTTTCTTCTTTCCTTTTGCACCATATGATTCCTCCACCTAAGTGTCAATTATTGCAACATGAGTACAAAGGAATGAAAGAAGATATTTCTGTTCACTTCTCCAGCAGCTGCAAGAAGGACTCAGCATAACTTTGCTGCCTGCCATATTAAAAGCAAATAAAACAAAGGATCATAAACAAGACTCCTTGGAAAGGAAAAAGGAAGAAAGATGAAGTAACAGGGACAGTGGATCACACGCATCATCAAGAGAATAATGTTGCTGGGAACATTAGAAATTTCTCTAACAGCAACAAAATAAGGGAAAATTCCAAAAAAATCTACCTGAAATGGGCTTTCTCAAATTAAACCTAAAATGAGGTTTGTTTCCCAATAACCCTGCAATTCGCAACATTGATTCAAATGAATCCTGCTCACCAGTGGCCAAAATGTTGGCCGGACGGCGAACACATGCGAGTCACGTGACCAGATGTGCGTCTGATAAAGGGGTGTCTTCGTAGCAAAATCTCAAACTGCACTTGCGCTGTAATTTGCTCAGAAAGCCCCAAGTTTCCCAATTGAAACACTAATCCCCAAAGTCCATAATTTGAATTCACTCGTCCAGATAGAGAAAATGAAAGTGCAACTTGTTTAAGCAAAGTACGAAGTGCATAGACAAGCAAAGTGCAGAGTGCTAACTAAACTTGTTTTGAGTGATGGCTGATGGAGAGACGAGCTTGGTCGTGAAGAGACTGGCATGGAAGTTAAAGAGTGAATGAGTGGATTGCGGTTGGTGCCACAAGGGTGGGCTTCTTTCAGGACATGTTGATTTGGGTTGGCAACATTTCTGGGGATGAGATTGGAAATTGCGTGTATGGAGTGTTTTGTCTTTCAAGTGGGTCATTTTGGAGTTACTTTGGTCACAGATGGTTGGGCCAGAGAAGAAACTGATGAGGAAGATAATGTCTTCTTTAGTCAAAACGACGAAAACACAAGCACCAGGGTCCTTCTCTTGGCATGGCCGTCATGTTCAGGAGTCATGCTGCGGGTGAAACAGAGCAGTCATAGGAATGGGAGTCATAGGAGTGGTTCTTTTTCCTTAACCACAAGTGGCAGTAGCAATGGAGGGTTCTCCTTGATGGTGTATGCTGGGAGGAGTGAGGGAAATTGACTCTTGAGATTTGGATTAAAGTCAGAAGAGTTCTTTGGATTTTAGCTTTTGCTTTCTTTAGGTGATTAATTGATTTTCTTTGGCGATTTTGGGCATTTTGGGATGAAGATGCCCTGTATCGAGTGCGGAATTGGTTAAGTCTCGCACGTGTTTACCATCCAGCCAAACACTTTGGCCTCCTATCAGCTGGGTGAGTCATTTGAATCAATGTTGCCAACTTCAGGGGTATTTGAAACAAACCCTTTGTGGAGGGAACTTGGAGAATCAGTTCCACTACAGAGGCAATTTTTGGAATTTTTCCAAATGAACAGAAGAACTAATTCTAGCATATACATCATCTGACCTCCCTCTTTTTCCCCAGGTAGAAAATGAGATGCAAAATGAGTCACAAGATCGACTTACTTTCGCTCTCTAAGCTTAGGGCCAGGCCGGGAGTGCTTGAGATATCCATCCCAGGGAACCTTCTTAAGACCTGCTCTTGCACATATTATGTCCCTCACCCTGTAAATGAATGAACACGTGAGAAACTGATGAGCATGAAAATTTAAAATTCAAAAATCGGTTCTGAGACATTGAAATATTCTTGTCATAAGTGCAAATTGAAAGGAATTTCGAAATGCAGCTATACCTCTCTGAGAATTCAATTGCTGTCTCGTCTGGTCTCCGAGTTTGGGGCTCCAAGTACCACACATCACATACAACAGCCCATGATGTCATGAGCCGAACCAGATGCTTCGTGAAGGATTGCCTGCATATCCATTGTCAAACACATATAGAACCAAAAGCTTGACAATTGTTAAGATACCAAAAGAAAGGGGTTTAATTGTAGAGTTCTTAAGCTTCGTCACTGGAATTATTGGTGTTTGATCAACCACAACAAGATTGATATAATTCAGGATTCTCAAATTGATAAAAGAGGAACAATATACGCATCCATCATATCTGCTTAACCATGAGCAGTGTCAATTTCACTTGCTTACTTCTTGCTGTTCCAAAAAGCATCCACGAAAATTTTGTTGTACTTGATGGCGACTGGGCAAACGGCACAGTCAAGTTCAAACGCACCCTGCAGATTGTCAAGGAGTTTTGCTCAAGTTGGGTCTTGTTCATAGATCATTCAACAGAAGAAGAATGAGACATTTAAATTGTAATGCTGAATTTTTTTTACAATCAACAAGGAGGGAGTAAATGAACTAAATCTGTGCCCCACCACAAGAAATAGTTCTCTCTAAAGGGAAAATTGATGCATAGAGAGATGCATTTTAGCCTATGACCATGCTGATGAAAATATAAGTACAAGTACCTTCTTGAACATGACGGAGTACTGGTTGTTTACACATGTTCCTTCAGGAAATATGAGGAGAGGATTGTTATCACTTCCCTGAACATGATTCTTCAACCTGAAAAACAGAAGAGACTTTATGTTTCCAGAATGCATATCATTCAAATCAAAAAGGCATAGGTAAAAAAAAAGCCTTTCGCTAATGAGCCTACTTTTCGCCCACGACTTCTCGATCCTTCGCCTCTCCTCGATTGAAACAGATACCCCCAACTGTCTCCATGATAAAATTTTGCAAAATACCTGCATAAAGAACAGAGACAATTTGAATCGTGGATTTATCATAACCAAAATGTCAATGGGTCATCTTGCAAGTTCAATTCACTACACTTAGTGATGGATTCTATTACACATGATTCAGCTATATATGCTACTGTGTGAACTTCTGGAGTAATCAAGAATTGGAGATGTATTAGGCAATGCAATTGACTCACCAACCCATCCAGGATGCTTCTGCATAATAATAGCAAATGGAGTCACCTGTTCTAAGATGATGAAATCGATCATGGAAGTGTGATTCGCAACAAAAACCTGTTCAATAAGAAAATAAAATGCTTATAAAGTTAGCCTGGATCGATAAATATGTTATCAAGAGATAAGAAAATGGATATGCTAAGTCAGATGCCTGATTAGGGCGTAAGCTCGGCAGTGGCCCGTGATACTTGATAACTCCAGTCCATGAAGCCACGTAGAAACAGCAAAGTAACTCTGCTAGAAACCTCTGAAGATAACATGGGCAACATGTTCTAGCATCAGGAATAAGCAACAAGAAACCCATGATCGAAGACTGTCATAATATTTGGATTTAACCGTATTCTTTGCCAGAACAGCCATATAAATGTTATTAAAGACTAATCAAAGAAAACTCTAGTTCAGGAAATTGACAATGACTATGGGCTCATATTACAGTTATATGCTTGTGCTTGGTAGATTTGAACTTGAGCCATCCTTTTATTTTTCAATTCTATATCTGGCACAGAAGTTTCTTGGGCAATGGGTTTCAGAAAGGACAAGACGTTCAAGATGGATAAAAGCAAACTTCTGCAAAGCAACTTTAAGGACCTCTGTAGCATCACCTAAAAGAAAGCAAGAATGCAAACTTTCAGAGACATGCTACTGGGAATTACAAGAGATCCCTTCGCTGTAGATCATCTTCAAAACATGTAGATATCTTTGAAAGATGAAAGCAAAGTCAGTTAACAAACACAAAAATTCATCAGAAAAAAACTCTCACCTGTATCTTTCCCCTCAAAACTCGTTGCCTTTGCAGCAAAAAGTGCACAGAGAAGAAGGACGAAAAGAAAATTATGTGGCCCATGGCAAGTATTATAACCCTGCAGAGTTGAGAGAAAATCATCACGACAAAGAACTGTAAAGCAGAATAACATCGCGTACGACAGGGGTTGGAAGAAAGAATGCTTCAGATTGTCCTAGAGACTTTGACATTGGGAAAAGATAATCTCCACAAGTGAGTGGGAAGTGATTTTCACAGGCAAGTACTGCAATAAGGCATGGACTAAAACTTTTAGAGACTATCCTTCCTAACTTAACAGTGTGCTCGCCAAATTCGCAAACCATTTTCCCATAAGCAAACTCGATGATCAAGCAACCTCTCATGTTGTTCAGAAGGTTATTGTCGCCCCAAGACACATAAACAAAAGGCAGTTAAAGGCCAAAGTTCTTTCAGCTTCACTAACCTTGCCGGGAATAATATCAGATAGCGAACCAACACCCCGAAGCACCACAGAGGAAACAAGTAGATGTTCCAGTTCCAAGGCTCTGGCGTATTCGACTTGAAACATCTTGTGAACGAGTCCTGCAAAATTCAGGGTCTATGTTATCATCATCTGGTTCGCTTTCCACACGAAAGGGCAATCAAGAAGACTAAACGTCTAGCCTCTTCGTTTTAGTACTTGCGAATGTCAAACTTTATCAAAGCTGAGAACATTCAGAAACTAAATTACGTCAACGATTGCGCCTGCAGCTTCATTCAAGGCAGAAGAAACATCGAGCAAATCATGCCTGAGAAAAAAAAAAGAGCACATCATGAAGCCATTCATGAGTTATGGTGAATCTAAACAGATAGCAGTAGAGCATTACATCTCTAGCTTATGGATTCAATAGCAGTAGAGCATCTATATCAATCACTCAGCCGTGTACATAATTCTGACCAAAAATACAAAGAACAGTTCATTAAATGGTGTGGCGCCATAGTCTTGTGGCAGTTTTTCCAATGCATTATTTCCAATTCGTCGCGATCTCTTCACAGGGCAATTCAATAATCAGCTCTCTACATCCCTAGCTCTACTCTCGAGATTTTCACGTGCATCCTCTTAATCTACGAGTAGTGATTCGACCCGACTCGCGGGTATTCGAACACGCCCCTAACACATTGCCGATCAGCACGTGACCCGTCTTACCAGAACAGGCGAGGCGAATGAGGAAAACCCCGAACTGGGCAAGTGGACAACCCCACTTCCCATTTTCGACAATTAATGCCCGATTCTTGCGGAGCTTAGACGATTAAAGAAACAGGGTTTACACGCCAAAACCTCATTATTAAAATCTCCAAGAAGCACAAGAGGGACATATTATAAAATGGAGCTCGCAGGTACTGCATAAACAATTGGACTCTACCAGGCTCGGCTCGCGAAACCCAAGAATTCTACAGTTCAACTAACAACCAAAAAGAAAACAGAAAGGAGCACATCCACACAGAGAGAGAGAGATGGGTACTACAGGAGGAGCTTGGGCGAGGGATGGTCGCCGGCGCCGGCGGAGGAACCCGGCGGCGGGCAGTCTAGGACCTCGGGTCGGTCGGCCTCCGGTTCGGAGCTATCGGGCTTCATCTCCTGCTCACCTCCGCAGCTCCCCATGACGATGCTTCTTTACCAAAGAATCTCCTCCAAGCATCTACCACCATCCATTCCCACCTTTTTGAATGGGTCACGCTCATTGGACGAGTACCCTCTCTCTCTCTCTCTCTCTCTCTCTCTCTCTCCCTCTCTCCCTCTCTCTCTCTCTAACACCACAAAGACAAGCAGACACATCAGCTTTCTCTCTCTAGCCCGCGTTGCCTCGACGGCAGGTGATTGGTCGGGTTACACGAGCGATCGCAGACTTGTTCTGCTCCTGGTCTACCTTCCTGTACGGTCGCTCGTGTGTTGTCCCTGTCCTGCTCCTGGTCTACCTGCCTGTACGGTCGCACGCCGGGGTCCACGATTCGTGGATGGCCGGCCGGGCGAGCTTGGCGGCCGGAGAAACCCACGAGGAGTACGGGCCGGGCCTCGAGGCATTTCTTGGGCCCGGACAGGCTTGGGCCTAGGCCCGAAGTGATTTTTTTGTGTGTGGAATTGGAAATGATGGATTAGTTAAATATACTTTTCAACTCTAAGTGTATGATTATGACCAACGTTAGATCTACAAATTGCGGTTTGAGTAACTGAATTTTGAGTACCGCGAGTTTTTACATGTTTATAACTTTGGATCCGGGTGGACTTACAAAATCTATAGGTGTCAAATGGGTGGATCGGGTCGGGTTTGAGTCGGGTCAAAAATGGTCCGACCCACATTTACCCATTTAACCCGTTTTGACCAATTTTCATGCAATGTAAATTTGATGATATGTACCCGACCCAACCCATACCAACCCATACCCGACATATATTACCAACACATATTAATATTTAACTTAATTTAAGAAAATCTACTCTCATTTATTTGGTTCACTTTAAACTTTTCACATATAAATTATTTGAATACAAATTTCACATCAAATTTATAAAGTAAATTAAATAATAAAAAATTAGTAAATAAAAAAATGTTGATACCTCTAAATTGAAATAGTTTAAGGAAAATAATTTAAAAAAAATTGATTTTTTAATTATTGTTGAGTGAACCTCATCGAATTGACAACGAATGTTAAGAATGCATAGAGGAGGGAGATGGAAGGAGAGAAATGATGGGTCTATCTAATAACTCACTTTAAACTTTTCGCATATAAATTATTTGAATACAAATTTCACATCAAATTTATAAAGTAAATTAAATAATAAAAAATTAGTAAATAAAAAAATGTGGATACCTCTATATTGAAATAGTTTAAGGAAAATAATTTTAAAAAAATTGATTTTTTAATTATTGTTGAGTGAACCTCATCGAATTGGCAACGAAGGTTGAGAATGCATAGAGGAGGGAGATGGAAGGAGAGAAATGATGAGTCTATCTAATAACTCACTTAATCCATATTGGACTCATATTTAATTTTCACTTGACCCATATTTGACTTATATTTAACTTTCACTTAACCTATATTTGACCAAGTTAACTAAAAGTGGGTCATAATATGGGTTTATGACCCATGTTGACACCTCTAACGAAACCCCATAAGTGCAGTCCAAAAAGCTTGACAGGGCTAGTGATTTTTAAGGCCATTTTCAGCCTCTAAAAATCGCTTTTTTTTTTGTCAAACATGTTGAATTTTTCATTACCATATATAAATGAGTTACCATTTAAAGCAACTAATTTCACAAATGTGAAGTACTTTAGATATTATATTCTAATTAATAATAATCTAAGGCAGTGCATGACAAAATTTCTACTTCAAAAATCACTTTCTAGTAATTTTCTGGCTAAAAATTAATTTTTCTATTTCTATTTCCTGGACAAGTTTCTAGACAAAATAGGCATTTAATAGTAATATAGAATTTTTGTTCTTGCAATAGAAATTCGTTCGACAACAATATAAAATTTCTCATTTCAAAGTGGCGGTGAGAGGCAATGGACGATGTGGGGTCAGCAACCAATGGCAATTAGCGGCGATGGTTGTGGTCGGCCGCGCGGCGGGAGGCAAGCGAGTGGGCAATGGGCAGTGACAAGAGAGAGCGATAAGTTTTATTTCTCACTTTTGTTTTAGAAATAGAGAGTAAAATTGTAACTTCTAATTTCTATTACAAATCAATTTTCTAGAGTAAAAGTTTGTTCTAAAAATAGAAAAATGAAATTACGATACCAAATGATTTTTTTGTTTCAAACCTATTTTTGAGACGGAAAAATAGAGAAATATATAAATGAAAATGCTGTCATGTGTGCAACCTACAAGAGCCCAAATTAGCAAATTCTATTATAAAGTTTGCACTTTCATGGAATGAATTAGCTGATGAAAGATTTGATAGGATTCTCCATGTCATGTCCCTGAAAAAGGTGATCATTCATGAGCTTCACACATTTCTCTTAGCTAGCTGAGATGGTCATTCGTGATGACTTTTCACGTCATCTGATTAATGGGGCCAATTCTTGCTACCAGACCTGAGATAGTCAAGTTTGTAGTGATCTTAAACCACTTCCAAAGTTTGAATGATTTAGGGTTCTACTTGGGATAGATTGCTCTATCACCTTTGGCAAAGGAGGATAGAGCAAATGCAACAAATGGAAGGCGACCAAATCTTAGCACTAGACTCTATCTTAGCAATTTGACAGTGCATGTCTAACATAGAGCTTACATTACATCATGGTTAAGATAGAGAAGGCTCACATGTACCGATTGCATAGGGAAACTTTCACTAGAGCAACAGAGAAGAGGCGTTGCATGGTGGGGGAAAGGATTTACAAGTGTCTACTCTAACAAAAATAACCAATTCTTCTGTGATTGAGCGATGGTGTTTAATCGATCGGGAGAGATTGGTTGATAATAATAATTCAAGTCACTACACAATCAACAACAATATGACATGGACATTGATATATATGTGACACACCTTCATCAACATTCATGCAGTATCAACATCGACTGGTAGTGTAGAGATGACGACAAGACTTATCAACGGAGCATACAAAGGGCTAGGCTAAAGACACTGATTTAGCAATCAAGGAAAAATGATCCAGAGATATCATCAAGGGAGAATGATCTAAAGATATCAAAGGATTTGAATCAATTAGAGATGTCGGAATTAATCGGAGATGTCAAAATCAATCTGCTGATTCTTGGAGATGCCGGAATTAAAAGATTGATAACTTTTATAATATTGTAATCTCTTTTATTATTATTTTCCATTGTTATTTTGTTTCCATACAAAATGTATCATTTGTAATATCTATATATATAATGGAAGTTATCTCAATAATTGCGCGTTAAGATCAACAATCAAACACTTCTGTTCTTTCATGGTATCAGAGCAGATTTCTTTGATAGAAATTGATCCTTAGCTATGGCTTCCACCAATCCTAAATACCCATACCCTTCATCTCTAAACATTAGCAATTTTGGGAATTTGGGATTTTCCAACTCCCAATTTGAGAGGGAGTAAAGACACTGATTTAACAATCAAGGAAAAATGATCTAGAGATATCATCAAGAGAGAATGATCTAGAGATCTCGAAAGATCTGAATCAATCGAGATGTCGAATCAATCGAAGATACCTGGAATCAATCTAGCTTCGATCCTTGGAAATGCCGGAATTAAATGATTGATAACTTTTGTAATATTGTAATCTCTTTTTTTTTTTTTTTTTATTGTTATTTTGTTTATATACAAAATGTATCATTTGTAATATCTATATATATAATGGAAGTCATCTCAACAATTACACGTTGAGATCAATAATCAAATAGTTTTGTTCTTTCATAGGCATCTGAAAATCTGGTCAAGGGTTGGAAATAAGTAAAGAACACATGGATCAAAACGTTGAATAAAGGCACGGATACCTATGACAGTTAAGGATCTCAATGGCGTTGAAAGTTGTGACTTCTTAAGGACAATAATTACCGGCAAACGAATAGCGTGCGGAGAATTTTGGAGGATGTGCACTTGTAATTTTACTTAGGATAATAACTTTCATAAGCAGTTGATGTTAGTTGGTTATAAGCACCCACGATTTACCATGTAAGAGCACGATTATCACAACGTATTCATATTTCCAATATGTTCAATAAATGCATTATTATTATCTTTACATTTCATCTTCCCTCAAAAACACCAAATCCTGTTTATTTCGAAGTCGTCACAGAATCCATTTCACAGAATCTCTTAAAAGATTTTTGACCATCCCATTTTTGGATGAAACAATAAGTGTCGTCCACATTCAAGTAGGCAGCAACTTAATATCTTATCGTACACGAAATAAATAATTTTATCATCTTGACTACACATCTACAATCATGACAATCGAGACTATATGGCCACCTCAATTTCAAAATTCTCATATGAATTCTAACAATAATTTTCTCCACTGGTGAAAAAAAAGGCCGAGTATCCTTAGAAATTAAGTTTTTAGGTTCACAAAGAAAATTCTAAACCAGGAAATTTCAAGCATCTTTTTTCTTTTTCTTTTTCCGGTCCTGGAATGGAATATTTGGGTTCAATTCCAACGCTTTATCCTGACGCCTATCCTGACGCCCGGAATCCTCACCACTGATGGGGGAGAAAGATGGGATTGCCTTCCCATAGACGTTCTGGCCTTTGCATTCATCAACATAAGATCCCATGCTAGTCAGCTTTCATATTTTTGTTTTTTTTGTGGAAGTATCTCGATTTTCTAATGGAGTTGTGCTCGACCAAAGACTTTAACAATCCGTCGAGCTGGAGTTGAGTTTCAAGCATCGAACATGTGAGTCGAGTCAATTCATGCTTGAGTTTGGCATCATATCAGTTCGACTTGACTCAGCTCGATCACGGTCTAGACACGATGGAGTGTATACATATTAGTCTTATACCTGTGACATATAGAGTGACAGCAATGCTTTGACATCTCTACAAATTTATAAATCCATCTAAGTTTATGACATCAAGATATTATTGCTTAATTAGTCAGTATCCCATCATTTTCTCCGAGGCTCCGTTTAGTTCATAAAAAATGAACAATTTAGAAACTATTTTCTTTTATCGTTTACAAAAATGAATGAATGACAAATGTTTTCATTAACCACAAAACCATTTAGATATTAAGGGTTATTTAAATGTTTTTGGTTGACTAATTATTCTAGGAGATACAAATGGATCATTTTCAAAAAAATATTTATTAAATTATTCATTTTTTTGTAAAATAAACGAAGTCTATCTTTATTTTTTTCACTGACTGGCATGAGATCCACTCACTCGTGTGATCAGTGGGCATCTCCCAGGCAAGCCAATCTCAAACTGAAAACCCTAGAGAGGACAGACACAATGTCCAACAACAGAACGCTGCGGACTAGACAGAACATGTCTCTCTCTTTGTCCACATTCAGTCTTTTGTATCTAAGCACTTGAGGCTGCAGTGCCCAAACAGAATCCAAAGGACATGACAAACGCTGTCTTCCGTACCTAAAGCACTTCAGACTTCAGAAGCCAATCGGAATCCAAAGGCCATGGCAATGCTGTCTTAAACAAGAGACCCAGTCAAACAAAGGAGGATTCTGGCCCTGTTTGGTTCAGCTTTGCCAAGGGGCTTTCAGCCCCGAAAGCCTCTTGGCCAAATGCGAACCCGTTTGGTTCAGCATTTGAAGTTTGCATTGGCCAAATGCTAGCATTTGGAATGCTAGTGGAATGCTAAAAGCCCAATGCTGGTGGAGACCAGCATTGGGCTTTCAGCGTTCCAAGAATGCAAGTCAACATTTTGACTTTTTTTTTTTTTTTTTTTTTTTTTTTCAGAAACTGAGTCGGCCACCGTTGTTGGGCACGACCGAGGGAGTCGACGATTGCCAGCGACTGCCGGCCAAGGAGGGGACCGCCGGCCAAGGGGGCGACCGCCGGCCAAGGGGGGCGACCGCCGCTCTTGGTCGCGCGACCTCAGGCGGTCGGCCGTCGCCTGGGTCGCCCGACCCAGGCGGTCGCGCGACCATCGCCTGGGTCGCGAACCCAGGCGACGGCCGTCGCTTGGGTCGGGTGACCCGGGCGACGGCGGTCGCGCGACCACCGCCCGGGTCGCGAACCCGGTGACGACCCGGGCGACGGCCGTCGCTTGGGTTGGGCGACCCAGGCGGTTGCGCGACCACCGCCCGGGGTCGCGAACCCGGGCGGCGCCGTCGCTTGGGTACGCGACCCGAGCAACCGCCGCCGTCGCCTGGGTTCGCGACCCGGGCGACAGCGATCGCGCCGAGGTCGGGCGACCTCGGGCAAGGCCTTTCGGCGGCCGAGATCTAGCCGCCGGAGCTTGACCGGCGGCCGATTTTGGTCGCCGGAGGGTGGTCGGCCATGAATTTGAAAAAAAAAAAAACATTTATAATTTTTTTTAATAAATTTTTTTGCAAAAGTCCCTTAGCAGAGTGGGGTACTAACCAAACGACATTTAGGTCAAAGTTTTTTCACAATGCAAAATTTACCAAACGGTATTTGCATTTCGAGAAACCCCTTTAGCCCAAAGGTATTTGCATTCCCCCAAAGCCGAACTCTCTGCCAACACCCCCCAACTTGGATTTTGGTGGCAAAATTACAAGAACATGTGGCAAGACAAGACAGATTGGTGGTAATAAATAAAGTTTTGCTAGTTTAGAGGTGGACTAGTTTAATGCCAAAGCATGTGATTTTTGGGTCCTATTGCTCCTTATTTATATCTAAAAAAAACAAAATTTAGTGCTGTTATGGTGGCAAAGATGAATTGCTGTTTTTAGCATGATTACATTTGTTTAAGGGATTGATAGCCATTCAATTGCCAACGGATATATTGCATTACGATGCGTTTGTCATTGTGTATTAGTCTCTTGAATGATCACTAAAGAATTATGGCGAGTGACTGGATAAGTTACATGAAGTTAACAAAAGTGAAAGTGAAACGAATCTAGAAAGAGTAACGTCTCGACTTATAAAACCCTAATTTGTATTCACCTAACGAGTACCTTTTCAAGTACTTGACAACGAAAAATCAAGATATGAACGCCAAAGATTCGTTGGTTTTTTCAGCACTCTTCACCTACTCTACCATCAACTTCCTTTTTTTCCCGCTCTTTCTAGGGTCGGAAGCACGACGAGATTGGTGGGACAACGTCCCAATGATGTGCTACTACTTCCCAATCCCATTACCATTTGATGTAATATCTCAAATCCACCTCATTAAAGCACTCGGGCACTCGTCTAACATTTGCAATCCGCCATAATATTTTATGAAAAAACATTAGCATTATGTTAAGTATATTATAAACAATTGTAAATTTGTAAAGGAAACTACTATTCAAAAATCGCACATTGTCTATTTCCAATTAGAAAGCTACAATTCTTACAGTACAAAATTGAAACTTTAGCGCGACAATCATTAAAATCTAAGATCTAACCATTATTAAAAGTCGAGTATGAAATGGTCGCCTTTGCAAAATGTTATATTGTGCTAAATTTTGTTTAAAGTGTTCCAAGATTTTTTTAAGTTAATCTTAGGAGTTTTAGCAGAACAAAGACCACTTAAAAAATCTCAAAAATTGTTATTAAATCTTTAAGTAGTCGATAATTATATAGGTACTAAGTTTTCAACTATAATATCCAAAATCCGTCCCGAAGCTTATATATAGGATCTTTTGCAATGAAACTCAAATCCGTATTGTCCCCACAAACCGGCTACTCGTTTATGTCCCATTGGGACCTGTCTAGGTTCCATCCCTACCCGTTCTACTCATAGTATGCAAATTCGACAAAATCTATTTCATAATATATATATATATATATATATGTGTGTGTATATTTTTCGATGAAAAAGAAAAAGAAGACAATGTTTTCACATAATTGATGCATACTTGGTAAAAACTAATAAAAAGGGAACGAAGAAGAAGGGAATACTTTTTCTTTATATATTATTTTTTTCCTTTCTATATAATATTACTTACGAAATGATTCTTTTGATCTGAATAATTATGCATGCCATAATTCTCATCATGCCTCTTTAGACTTTGGTAGTGTTTTGCACTGACTTTCACGCACCGACTTATCTAAGTTCACCTTTTCCCAATAAGACCAAGTATATCCCGTCCATGTGAGGGTTTTATCGCCGGAAAAATCGTGAATTTATTATATAATGATTAATTTAGTCATAATTTTTTTAATTTAATTGATTTTATTATAAATATTTCGATAATTTTTCAATATAAACCATCGGCATTATTTCACTTTTGTTAAGGTACAAAATCCAAATCGATTCCACATGCTCTTTCTTTTTTGCATATGTTTGCCTTTTTTTCAATAAAACCAAACATAGAATACTAATATGAGAGATAGTTGTCCGAAAAGTCTTGAACTCATTATATAACGGTTGATTCAGTCATAAATTTTTTAATTGAGTCAATTCGATTCTAAATATATTAATGATTTTCCAATATAAACCTTCCGACCAATTTTGGCATAACATCATCACTTATTTCAAGGCGCAAAATCCATATTGATCCCATGTGCTCTTTCTTTTTGCACATGCTCGCCTTTTTCTAAAAAAAAACCAAACATAAACTATTAATATGATTGATAATTATCCGAAAAGTTCCTAATTCATTATACAATAGTTAATTTAATCATAAATTTTTCAATTTAATGAATTCATTCCTAAATCTTTCAAAGATTTTTCAACATAAACCTTTCCGTCAATTTTGGTATGGCACCATCGCACTTTTTCTAAGGCACAAAATCCAGATCATTTTCAGACCGACTTTCTCCTTTGCGCTAGTTAGTTCTATATTATAATATGATTCCTTTTTTTTTTGAGATGTGCTTCCTCGTTTGGCGTGTCGTGTTGGAGAAAGAACTGGGGACAACATTATCCGTCAAGTTGTCGTAAAAGCAAAAGATCCAAATCCTCCTTTCCTAGGTTATGCCTTGCTTAGTAGACAACTTACCCTGATGAGAGCTTTTCGCCCTAGTACTTCGGATCAACATCAAGAACTGCATTTTCTCACATTAAAAAAATAATGATGATGATCAATGCCCCCATCCATTTTTTCCATTTTCAAATGCTATTGTTTTAATAGGAAGCCAGCTAGATTTAGAAATTTTTGGGCAAGAAAATAAAAATAAAAATAAAAGAATTAGATCTAGAAAATAAAATCTAGGAATATTCATCATGTTAAGCTGTCTCTCATATTCAAAATCATTAAAGAAACAGCCAAACCCTTTTGACATTTGCATCATGTCTTATCTTATCTCACCTGCCCTCCAACGCATTTGAGGCAACAATTTGGTGGGGAGTCGTGATCAAAATTTTGTTTATGTGCATGCCGTGCATGACCCCTCAACTTGGCACATAGAATAGCATTTGACCCATCGATGTTGATGTCGCTATGTTTCTCGGCATGATAGGGTTCGACATTAGGTCTTGAGGATGATCTTAAACTATAATGTCCAAGGAGTGAAGGGACGGAGGTACTTATGTTCTTGAGGAGTGATGATTCGAACTCGATCTAATCATCCAAGCTTGATGAAAATTGGATTAGATGGTGAATTGTGATAAGTGGGTTGATGACCCCTTCAACTGCAAATACTATAGCATTTCACACATTCTCGACGCATACAATTCAACATCAGATCTTGAGAATGATCTTAAACCATAACATTTGAGTACTACAAAGGGGAAAGTACTTGTATTCTTGAGGGGCAATAATTGAAACTCGATCTAATCATCCAAACCCACCAAAATTTAAATTAGATGGTCGATTGTGATTGATGAATCGAAATGGGTTTTCATGATTCATCAATCCACTTTTAAAAAAGCCCCTTTTGTTCTCTATCTCTAGTATGAATGGCCTAATGGATTGATTACTCCTTAAGAAACGAGCAATGAGTTTGCCTTTTGACTAAACAAGAGAGGTAAAAGTTAGCCGAATGAAGTTCAATCAAAATCCCGAGTATCATGAGAGGCTAATACAATAATAATCATATGATTTCAATTCATGAAGGTGAAAATTGGTTTTAAGGGATTATAAGACTATTGCCTTTTTTTTTTTCTTTTTCTAAATTTACAGAAATTTCTTGATTTTTTTTTGTGGACCATGATGCATTGATTTTACTAGCTCACAATGATAATTTTTATTGCGCATGATTTGAATGGAAGGATATATAGTGCATTGTGAGTGCCATTCCTATAAGTGGGAATTTGGATTTAAGCAAGAGGTCATGACAAAAATTTGTTGCCCAAATTTCTCTTCTAGTAGCTACTAATTACGAACACATCTCTAAATCACAAAGGCTTTTCAATACCTAGTAGAACAACACAAGCCAGTTCTTGTTTTGACTCTATCAAACTCGATGAATAATTTGTAATTTTCAATGCATTTGTCTCTCTTGTATTATTTGCACTCAATAAGTTGAACATAGAATCATTTGCTTACAAAAGTATCTCAAGATGCTATAGTCAACAAAATTGAAAATAAATCAATTGTACAGTCTCAGCAAATTCGCCCCCATGGAAATCGCCATCGTTTTCATCATCCCATTGGGGGTCGCAACTGGCCCAACCATTTAAAAATGTCGGATTGGACAATAAAACCAACGGCGTAACCATCGGAGACCCAAAACGACAGCCCGTTCGACGGAGGATGTCGCGCCACGCGCCCCCCAAGCTCCGGAGCAATCGCGGCCGCACGTTTTCTCGCCGAGGGAAGGGAAGCCCAGGGAGATCGACGGCCGACGAATATTCCAGGTACTCGCGCGAGTTGTTTAAAAAGAAAAGGGAAATTTCGGGTCTGGTCAGAGGGGCACGTGATCGCCACGTGATGTGAGAGAGAGAGAGAGAGAGAGAACAAAGGTATTCTTGCCGGGGAGGAGGAGGTGAACAGGGACGGGCTCAGCATGTAGTCGCTCATACCTTCCACCTTTTTTTGTACATTCATTTTAAGCACGCTTTTATTTATTTATTTATTTTTAAAAAATTAAATAGCCATGCACATATAAATTAAATGTGGATGAAATTCGAGCCACTACCCCTGATTTTTCAAGGTGCAATAAATGAGATTATAAAAATTCTGAATATATTCATTTTGAATGTCCTCACATAATAAATAAGTTTAAAATGAGTTAAGCGCCTTTTTTTTGTTTGTTTTAATTTTTCATAAAATGATGATGTTGTTGACATCATTAAATTGGGGAGTATAGTTATAAGCATACATATAAGACATTTGTCAATCAAGAAATCATAAGAGGAAAAAGAATTATAAACCTATTTAATCGACTTAAATATTCTTTTTCAATCTGTTGAAGATATTTCGACATTGAAATTATATCACCTCCTACAATACATGAATGTGAAGGTCTACCAAAATCAACATTCAAATCCTCACAATATCATGATAAATCCTAATTGGTTATCAAATGCGATTTAATTTATCTAGACATTGATCATTACTCAATAATTAACCAATCAAGTTGTTTCACTTCACCTTCAAATGAATCAATATCTACATTAAATAAATCGTGCCAAATAGAACCAATTTGACATTCGCCCAACTAACTTTGAACTAAAAATCACCATATCCGATTTTTCTCAAAGTATATATTTATTTTTAAAAATTCCCGTATTTTCTTGTGAAAACACCTACGAAATGACCTACGACGGGCTTACGGCGTGACTACGGTTGCGAAGGAGGCTAGGTGTGAACACGTGAGGATACGGAACGATTAAGGAGGAGCAGCCAATCAGGGAGCTCCCTAGCGTGGAATCGGCCGCACAGGATCGGGGCTCAGTCGCCTGTTTCTCGCTCGCATATGATTTTTAGGCGCGATCGCTTCGAGGACGACGGCCTCCTCCTGCCCCGTCTCGTCTTCTGCAGCGTAGCCGAGATTTCCGTTCCCTCAGTGGGGGGACTGAGTAGCGACTGAAGCAGAAGAAGAAGAAGGAAGGAGGAAGAAGCTCTCGACGGAGCACGCAGGCGAGGGGGCACCGGGGATGAAGAAGCGGAAGCGAGAGATCGGCGGCGGCGGCGGCGGCGGAGGGGGAGGAGGATTCCACCGCCTCCTCCGCGCGACGCTCCGGCACAGCTGCCGCTTCCACGGGCCCCTCGGCGGCCTTCTCCCGCTGATCTCCGCCGTGTCCGGCTGCCTCCTGTTCCTCCTCGCCCTCCTCTCCCTCCTCTCGCCTTCGCCGTCTTCTCAGCACCTGCAGCACCAGCAGCTCCTGCTGCGCTACCGCAGCTCGGTAAATATGCTCGGATCCTCCTGCGCCGTCTGGTGTCCGTTTTGAGTGTGTCGCGTTTGATCTTTTAGTGAGGATCGTTCGCGCTGATGACGCTGGTTTTTTCTTCGTGTGGCGCCTGATCAGGCGTCGTCGGATCGAGTCGGCGGCGGATTGGAGGAGGAATCGGCCGCGGAGGCCGGGAACGTGTTCCGTGTTCCGGTAATGAATGTTTGATTCGCGTATTCGGGGTGGTTGCGTTTGTGTCGTTGGTTGATCTTGAGATTCGTATTTTATTTTTGTTCCTTCTGATGCGAAATGAACAGTCTAGTGGAGGAAGCTTGAGTCGCGATTTGTGGACTTCGAGGTTGTCGAGCTGCTTCTACGGTTGCAGCAATGCCAGCGGCCATTTTATGAGTAAGCATTCCTGTTCATATCTCATGTGTTGACTCTCTCGGGCTGTCTCTTATCCTTTGCTGCAATCAGTCGTGGCATGAATCTTGGAAGGACAGCTTTCACTTCAATTTGCCTCGATCAGACTACTTTGGCTTTTTTGACCAGAAAAAAAAGGAAAAAATTGAGTCTTTAATCTGGCGCTGATTCTGTAATCTGTCAATCGGGGTGTTACTCTCCACAAGTTCTCTTCTTTTCTAGCATAGTTTTTAACTCCTCTTTATCGGGAGGTGGAAGAGCAGCAATTGAAGCTCTTACTAGTCATGTACAAGTTGGCCTTCATTTCGACTAATTTTTAGCGCTGTCTGTTTGAGATAATTCTTGGCATCTGGTTTGCACGGATTATGGACTCTGTTTTGTCTCTTTGCAGATGCTGAGAAGAAAACACAACCCAACCGATACCTGTTGATCGCCACTAGTGGAGGATTAAATCAACAAAGAACAGGGGTAAGTTATTTAAGCTGCACTCTTAGTCATACCCGTTTTTACTGTTCTTTTTTCATAATCTTAGTTTTCTTTGACATGAGTTCATGTCATCATTGATATTGTGGATTATCACCTTGAGAAGTAGTTGTATTTCTCCGCAATTTAATTGGATGTGCTCTTTTGGAGATCCTCGAAATGAAGCAATTTTGCAAAATATCTGTATTAATTTGCTGCAGCTTTGGTACTACACTTCAATGCACAGAATGGTACATACCTTGGTAGAAATGATTTTGATAAGTGGTATTTCTGAGTGTTTAATGATTTCTGGATTTTATTTAGATATCTAAACCCTTTGCCATGTTGTCATTCTTCATGAGATGTTTCCCGAAGTTATGATAAGATATGCTGTTTTGAACTTGAGCAGTATTCAAATCTTTTGTCTCATTATTTGGTGATCAAGTGCCATTCCCTTTCACCTGTGCAATGATCCTAGGAACAGACGTCCTAGTATTATCTATTCTAGCTTTAGAAGTGATATTCTTCTTTTGGTGTTATAACCTGTCCAGTTTAGTTGCAGCTGTCATACTGCATTTATAATCCTGGTGTGAACTCCTCATATTTGTATTGATGCAGATAACGGATGCTGTTGTTGCGGCTTATATACTAAATGCCACCCTTGTTGTGCCCAAGCTGGACCAGAAATCTTTCTGGAAAGACTCCAGGTTTCTTGACTTCTCTATTACATAACAACCCTATAAAGTTTGGTTATTTATATTGCAGTAGGCACATATTATCTGCACTTACATGGGTATTGTGCTTGGTGCAGCAACTTCAGCGAAATCTTTGATGCCGACTGGTTTATTTCCTTTCTCTCAAAGGATGTAAAAATCATAAAGCAGCTCCCAGCAAAGGGAGGAAAAGCACTGAATCCGTATACCATGCGTGTCCCTCGGAAGTGCAACCCAAAGTGCTATCAAAGTCGTGTTCTGCCTGTCTTAAACAAAAAGCATGTAAGAACTGTTGGTATAATGATACTGGATAAATTAATTGTTCAAAGTTCTTCACCGTGTTCAAGTGCAGACATTGAACTGAAGCTTTTCTCTTCTAAATACGTTGGGGACAATCTACCTCTATATCACTAGTGAGTTAGTACATGAGAAGAATTCTCTCCAATTGATGCACTTAGAGGTGGATATGCGGAAAAAAATCTACCTACCATTCAGGGGGTTAAAATATGTGAATTACACATACAATCCGAAAATCAAGTTCAGAATTTGCATAAAAATGCCTGTAAAATGTAATAATTTTGTGCTTGAAGTGTCAACACAGAAGCAGGACAGAAAATTGTGTGCAGAAGTGGAGGATTGTGATAATATATGTTACCTCCTGAAAAGGTGGGCTTAGCTATGATGTCCTGAAGAGATATTTTAATGTTAGAAATGTGTTTTGTTCTTCTCTCAAACCTGTTCCGTTGAGTTGTTAACAACTGATATTCCTCTGAGGGCCAGTTTTTTGGTGACTTATGATTGGTCGAAAAAGTTTGGATCGCATTCTGACTTCCAAATATTTTAGTTCCCGTAACTCCCTGTTTGTTTCACAACTATTTCTATAAAGTTTCCAGATTTGATTCATTTCACATCTTCACATTTGTCTCATTGCAGGCCGTTCAACTTACCAAGTTTGATTACAGACTATCAAACAAGCTGGACAAAGATCTGCAAAAGCTGAGGTGCAGGGTAAACTACCATGCTTTGAAGTTCACAGCTCCAATTGCTGAGATGAGTAGGACATTGGTAGAGAGGATGAGGTCAAAAAGCAGTCACTTTATAGCCCTTCACTTAAGGTAGGTTTTCCTTATTATCCTATCAACTCTCATTTTTGTAGGTCACTGCTGTGCATTTCGATGTAGTCAGTCCTTCCACTTCCGACTTAATATATATATATGACAGTTTTTTCTATCGCTTCTCTCTCCCAAGGACTACAAAAGCCATGTGAGCTTAGGTTTGAAAGTGTCAAGAAACAAAAAGATAAACCTTTTGATTGGATCAGTGATATGTTATAGGTTCGAACCCGACATGCTTGCATTCTCTGGATGCGATTACGGTGGTGGAGAGAAAGAAAGGCGGGAGCTTGGTGCTATTCGAAAGAGGTGGAAAACTTTGCATGTAAGGCAATCATGGCATACAACTAGCAATAAACATGGGAAAAAGAATATAGAGATCCTCTAAAGTAGAGCAATTTTCATGAAACTGCAGGCAAGCAACCCCGACAAAGTAAGGAGGCATGGAAGATGCCCGCTGACTCCAGAGGAAGTTGGTCTGATGCTGAGGGCACTCGGTTTTGGAAGTGATGTCCACATTTATGTGGCATCTGGTGAAGTGTATGGTGGCAACGAGACATTGGCACCACTTAAAGCACTCTTTCCCAATTTTCATTCGAAGGAGACAATAGCAAGCAAGGAAGAGTTGGCACCATTCGCATCATTTTCATCTCGGATGGCTGCACTGGACTTCATTGTTTGTGATGAAAGCAATGTTTTTGTTACCAACAACAATGGAAACATGGCTAAGATTTTAGCTGGCAGAAGGTATGTTTCTGTCTTTTGTCTGGTTGTGGCTCATTTCTGATGTCATGATTATGACACCCTCATAGAAATGAGTAACTGAGGATACAGTCTGTGCACAAGTTCCAATGTTTCGAGTTGCTGCTTGCTGTTAAATCACCATTATGCTCATCCTAGTTGACAATGTTTTTATTCAGGAGATACTTTGGGCACAAACCAACAATAAGGCCAAATGCTAAAAAGCTATACAAACTATTCCTAAATCGGAGTAGCATTCCATGGGACGAATTTGCTTCCAGGGTTCGAACCCATCAGATTGGTTTTATGGGAGAACCCAATGAGGTAAGGCCAGGCAGAGGCGAGTTCCATGAAAATCCATCGTCTTGCATTTGTGAGAAACCCGAAGCTAAGGAGAGGGCACTCATAGATGCCCCCAAGAAAACCAGTGACGGCAGCGAAGATGATAAGGAGAAAAGCACGGGGAGGATATCGACAGACGATGCAACGGAAGAGCAGAAATCTGAAGATGAACAAGACGGGCCGGACATGGATTATATGGAAGACGGAAATGAAAGCCAAGGGAAACGCTTACCGAACGGATCGGATTCTGACACCAGCCTACTCAAAACTGAGCCGCCGGAACTGGAAGAGATGTTTTCTGACTGAAGCAAGTTACAGTCTGTCCCTGACTCGATTCGCCATTCAATCCTTTGGGGTCTTTCCATCAGCCTTTGCAGCCGCTTCTGTGTTCTTGGGACAAACATCAAGAAAGCGCATTGTACATAGAAATCCGGTGCCTGATCTTCTCAACCGCATCGGGGGCTGACCACAAGCGAATCCCTGCCTCAGGATTAATTTTTCTTTTTTCTTGATTTTATTCAGGCAGTTCCTTGTAAATTACAAAAATTTTGGGCCTCTTCTTTTTGCTGCGATTCTTGAGCCGTTTGCCGTAAGGCAGAGGAACTTGACAAAAAAAGAAAAAGAAATAGGAACGATGGAATAAGAATAGGTAGTTTAATTTTGTCGGAATTATATGTCGCCCGATGTTTTGTCCAATTTCTTTTAATCATCCTAGCCACGTCAGTGCCGGGAGCTCTGATCCGTTCGCGTGGTCGGTGTCGTTGGTAGGAATTGGTCCAAAAATACATTTTCAGGCACATTGGTTCCGTTCCTGAACGGAAACGACGTGGCTTTGGCTTTTCCCCTGATGACGTTGCCTTTTTCTTTCTTGACATATGTGTTTTCTTAGGTTGCTCTATTTTGATAATGAAGAAGCATAGAATTTGTACTTCATATATTAGTAATATCTTAGACAAACATTTAACTATTTTAGCATCCTACATTAGGGACAAAATATAATTATAATGGAGAAAATAATTTTTGAAAGTAAGATCCAGACGTCAAAAAGCCTTTTCCTTCTCACTTTCAACTACACCGCCAAACAATCGAAGGCCAGTCGTGTTCCTTACACGTTCAAGAAAAAAGAAAAAAAAAACGTTTTCTTTGAAATTAACAGACAATCAAAAGCCAGCCAGGTTCCTTACTCATTCAAGAAAAAGAAAATAATCGTTTTCTGTAAAAATAATTCCCACGAAAAATAATTGTCTTGCTGAACGGCGTCGTATGATCCTCGTGGGACCGGGGCGGAGGTGAGCCAAGAGAAAGCGGAGGTGGACAAAATCGTAATCCACTTCGGAGAACGACGTGGCATCACTCCCATCCCATTCTCTCTCCTCTTGTCCGTTCGCCATTTCCACAGAGCATGTACCTGCGACGAGAGAGAGAGAGAGAGAGAGAGAGAGAGAGAGAGAGACTGTGAGTGTGTGTGTGTGTTCGGTTCAGAGGCGTCATCATGGCCCTGCGGCTGCCATCGCAGTTCTCCACGCCCCGCCACCCCCGCCACGACGGCCACCACCCTCGCTGGCCGAGCAGAGCCGCCGTCGCGCTGTCCTGGCGGCGCTCCCTCGCGGCGGACGCCCTCGCCTCGTCCGGCTGCTCGAGTTCGCCGCTCGCCAACCCCTCGTCGCCGTCCCCAGGTACGTCCCACGCTGGCCTCGAGCTCGGCTCTCGAGCTTTCCGACGGCTCTCGGGTTATGCAATTCACGTGGAACAGTGTCGGAGGCCGGCGTGAATTGTGCAGTCTAATGTGAGGTTCCGCGGCTAAAATGCCGCGACTTTTAATGGAGCGCAATCATAGAAGCTTTTGCCATCTATTCTTCCGGGCCTCTTGTTTGCGTTTTGCTCGTCTGGAAGAAGGTAATCATGACGTCGAGATGGAATTGCAGTCGGTGGGCGCTTGTAGCCTTTTAGCACCGCCAATGGATGGTTGCCTTTCAGATAGATTTCCGGCGTTTCTTCCCTTGCCTCACTTGCTCTTGATGTTGTATTTCGCCTGCTTGTGCTCGGATGTTGAGTCATTTACTCAAGCTAGTTGAAAAATGCAGAGTATGCAGTGCCATTTGCTTGGTTTTGATGGGCTAAGAGTATTTATTTCTTTCTCATTCGATTTGCATCTTGTTTTGTTTTGTCCCCTGGCATCTTTTGCAGGGAAATCCCACGCTCGGCCATTAGTCACGTGCACTGCACAGGCGCCGGCTGCTGCGAACCTCGCTCCGGGGACACCGGTTAGGCCAACTAGCATTCTGGTGGTTGGCGCCACTGGGACGCTGGGCAGGCAAGTTGTGAGGCGGGCTCTGGATGAAGGGTATGATGTCAGATGTCTAGTCAGGCCTCGACCGGCTCCAGCTGATTTTCTTCGTGATTGGGGTGCTATAGTTGTCAATGTAAGTGCCATAATATAATCACTTCAACTTGACCAATCATTTTGCTAGTCTAATTTGTTGGAATATAGTTTCTCCTTTGTCATTATGATTGTCTTTAGAGTTTCCTGGGTTCAATGCAAATATTTCCCTTTTCCTGTGAGCTTTCTAAACTAGGATTGTCCTCCAACATTCTAGGCAGATTTGAGCAAGCCAGAGACTATACCTGCAACACTCGTGGGGATTCATACGGTTATTGACTGTGCGACAGGGCGTCCTGAGGAACCAATAAAGAAGGTGAATTCTTAGTCTTCTTCCTTTTCTCACCAAGCATTTTTTTATGGTAATATGAACAGTTACTTTAACTTTTTCTCCTTCCCAGCCCTATTCCATGAATTAACAGAACAGTATATCAAAATAACATGATTGTTCGGCATTCACTCCCTTTTCCCCTGAGACACTTAATTCTCTTTTGGTGACGATGTTGCTGGCAGTAGGGTAGAGCAACAACCCAAATGGGCTTAGATTTCAATATTCACAATCCTACCACTTAAAGTCAATTTTCTCTTTGTAAGCAGGATTGGCATATCAACATGTTTCTGGCGAACACATAATTGTCTACTGGAGCAGATTACATTTCATCAGAGACAATTCAATTTTTCTCTTTCACTTTTCTCACTTACTTGGCATTGCACTTCTCTTCCTTTTGAGTTGAACTGTATGAAGTAATCTGTCATTTGTATTAATATCTCTCCTCTTCATATATCTAACTTTTCTCAAGATAAAAATATGATAGATGTACTTAAAGAACATAAGAAGTTTGTTGAGTTAGGCCTGGAGTTGGACCCGTGCAGAAGTGTATCTGCATTTCTCACTGATGTGCATCCACTCCGTAATTAATTCATCTGACTTTCAGGTACATATCCATGGGTTGTTTGGTCTTACCAACTTTATGTTCTCTTTAGGTAGATTGGGAAGGGAAAGTTGCTCTTATACAATGTGCAAAAGCAATGGGTATCCAGAAATTCGTGTTCTTTTCCATCCACAATTGTGACAAGCATCCAGAGGTTCCATTGATGGAGATAAAGTACTGTACAGAGAAGTTTCTGAAAGACTCAGGCCTTAATCATACTGTCATTCGCTTATGTGGTTTCATGCAGGTAAACATTCTGACTGAAGGTTGGTCATTCTTGTGATATTTAGTGATACTTGATTATTTTTACTTAACTCTCAAGTTGAAGTAAAGCCAAAAGGGGACAAACGAAAAGGGTGGGGTAAAAAGGAAAAAAAATGCATTTAAACAAAAATGCGGTCTAATTAGCTTTGTCATTAATGCGCAGTGGAAGCAATGCCCTCATATGAAAAATCCAGCTTGCTCATTTTTGTCCACTAGAAGCTGTCTCCTTTTCTTTCTTTCTTTCTTTCTTTGCCAGAGTGTCTCATTCAATCAAAGCTTCACCTGACTAACATCCTTGGCCTCTCTTCAGTCACTAGTAAACATTATTTTGACTTGTGAGAGGACTGCCTTTGTGCTTTACATCAACATCAGATCTCTGTCTTGGGAAGCACGCTTAGCTGACTTGGAACTTTAAAGACTGCATACCATTCTCACTGCTCGAGTCTAGATAGCATTAAGTAATGATTAACAACCCTTATGAAGTTCAACAGCAGAAATGTTCACCTAGATGAAATTATATTGTTTGCTAGGTATAACTACACATTAATCAAGTGGTCTGTAACTATTTTAAACTCGTCTTTAAAGAATATTTCTTGCTGATTGTCTCTAAATGTAGTTCTGATTGCCAATTTTCCAGGGATTGATTGGTCAGTATGCAGTACCTATCTTGGAAGAAAAATCAGTCTGGGGAACTGATGCTCCAACTAGGATTGCTTATATGGATACCCAGGTTATTAGCTCATAGGAGGCTGCAGTTATTATGTCCCCGTAGACAATTCTGTGGGGTCAATTTTGCATAATTTTTGGTCTGAATCTAGTTATATTAATATTTTACTTCAGGATATAGCTCGATTGACATTTGTAGCTTTACGCAAGGAAAATGTGAATGGCAAGCTCCTTACATTTGCTGGACCTCGTGCGTGGACAACACAAGAGGTAAGTGACATAACTTAATGTTGTTAAGAAGCCTAAGATACTTGTCTATAGTTCCCAATTCTGTGTTTTCTCCCTTTTAACCTGATGAGGTTAATTCTGGTAAGCATTAATCTATCCTGATAAATATAAAAATAGTTGAAAGGAGCTATATAGGTTGTGTATTGAGGAGCCTCTCGAATGACGATCAAGTGCCAATGCTGTGAGCAACAGCCTTAATTTAAATCAGCCAATGTAGCAACGGTGTTGATGATTTGGTTTATGTTATTAACTTAATCAGCGCATTATGCTATTTTTTTATTTTTTTTGATTGAAAATGTTTGTCAGGTAATAACGTTGTGTGAGAGACTTGCTGGGCAAGATGCAAATGTGACTACAGTTCCAGTGTCAGTCTTGAGGATAACTCGCCAACTAACTCGGTTTTTTGAGTGGACAAATGACGTTGCTGACAGACTAGCGTTTTCAGAGGTAATGCACTGGAGGACTTTGCTTTACTGTCAGAAGCAATGCTCCATATAGGTTTTAAGCGATACAGTGATTTTCGCTTATCCATAACATGGATGTTTTAGACTGTTACCAATGACAGGAAGCCTAATATGGGTTACATGCTTATTCAGGTGCTTTCAAGCGATACTGTTTTCTCTGTTCCAATGAAAGAGACGTATGATCTTCTCGGGGTGGATTCCAAGGATGTTGTCAGCCTAGAGAAGTATTTGCAGGATTACTTCACAAATATTTTGAAGAAATTGAAAGATCTCAAAGCACAATCGAAGCAAACAGACATTTTTTTCTGAAGGAGTTACATCTGTGTGTAAGTGAATTATTTTCCCATGAGAATAGGGTTGTTGATTATTCGTTATAGCACTTGAAAGCGAACTATGCCATCTGTTCAGGATCCTGGCTTCTTCCTTTCCCTATTGTTCCTGTTACCCTTGTAACATGTCACGCATGGTAATTACTGAAATCAGAAATGTTCGCGGATGTCTTGTTGGCTCTATTATAAGGCAAGCTGAGAAGTGGTTTGCCCTATGTATTTCCCCATCTGTGCTAGTCAGATCCGATGTGCTCTCTTTGCTCAGTTTGTGTGGATAAAGAGGATGTTACTTGTCTAGAAAGCATTTTTTTTTTTAAAAAAAATTGGATAGGGCTCAGTTGTATCTTAATTTGTGCTACAATTCCTTTTGAAATGTCCACAGGTGTACTTGTCCATGTTTCACGTGGATTTTGTCTTTCAAGTTTGATTGAAATAATCTGTTTAGTCTGCCCCTCTAATCTTGCACATCTAACTTGTATGAGTACATAGTACTTTTAAGGGTTAATACCACGAAAATCCCAAATTATACGTATGCAATAAATTTATCTCAAACTAATTTTTGATCTCCTAAAATCCTAAATTGGTATATCCGTAACAAATTTACTCTCTGTTAGTTTCTATTAAATTTTACTTTCAACTTACTAAGTTGGATGACATGTATCAATTAATGGTTGTACAGTTTGGGGTTTTACTTTGCATTTGTCACAAGTATGCAAATTTGTGGTTTTTTAGTGGTATTAATTAAATTTAATGGAAATAAACAAAAGGTAAATTTATTAGAAATGTATCGGTTTGGGGCTTTTAGTGGTCAAAAAATTAGTTTAAGATAAATTTATAACAAGGGTATCAGTTTAAGGTTTTTGGTTATCAAAAAATTAATTTTGGGTAAATTTGTTATATATATTAGTTTAGGGTTTTCATAGTATTAAAAAGAATTTATTAAAGGGAATGAAGTATCACTTGAAATAACATATATCATTTAGCAGATAAATAAATATTATGGATTAATTTGCCTTATATGTAAATACATTGTGTACTCATTAAAACATCTCTCATGTCATATTTTATAAAATTTGGATGACTTGCGATCTGTCCGTCACCGGTGGACTAGATTTTTAGTTCAACTTGAATCGTTTGATCATTTTCATAAGTAATCATCATCCTTTAATCAACATCACTCTAATGTTACAGTTTTCACTGCATGTTCTTCTGAATGGAATCAAAGTAATTTTACTCTCTATGGTGTACCATATTACTGGTAACAAAGTCAAATCTTCTCTCTTTGCCGTTGTATTTGTTGATAGGTTTTTCTATGTATATACCACATCCCATGCCCCTAGGGTCAATCTTATGCGAACTTATAGCTATAAATGTTTTCCTATTCTCGTAGAGTTAATTTTAGTACCGCTTACTTTAATATGACAAAAAAGATGTGAATTTTTCATCTATGTTAATATCTTGAAAGAAATTTCTCTTAATCCTTTTAAAAGATATTTCTTATTTTTGCAAAGTCAAGTTTACTACAAACTATTGAGATATTTCCTCTAGATTTCCACTTTTTGTATTGATGGAGCAAAACTCCGTGCATCTAAGATATAACAAGAAAAAATTTAGGACTTGATTACTTCTTCTTCTTTTTTAAGTTTTAAGATACGATTTCATTTTCGTGCAATTAATAGAAAGAGTTGATAGGACTAATTTGACAAATTTTGGGACTTGACTATTATTATTATTTTTTTAAAGTTTTAGGATGTGATTGTATATTCACGATAAGTTTAGGACTCAATTTCATTTTTTGAAAATTTTAGATTTAATTGTATTTTCATGACATGTTTTAGGACTTCCTATGCAATTATATCTTTTTTTAACAAATGCACTCTATACTTTAATTATACATCCATACACCCATTTTGACAAGTGTATCTATAATAGGTTTAAAAATTAAAAAGACTAAAATACATGGATTGTTAATGAACTTGAATAAATTTAAAATCTTTAAAAAATATTATAAAAATAAGTTTTCCTAAGTTTAGTTAAATAGATAAATGTTTTAACAATATGGGTCGGGTCGGGTCGGGTCGGGTCGGGTATGGGTTGGGTATGGGTCAAAAATTTTATACTATTTTTAAATATGTCATAAACGGGTTAATGGGTCAATTTGGGTCAAACCATTTATGACCCGACCCAATCCACCTGTTTAACAGGTCTATTTAACTATTTAGAAATTTCAATTGTAAGATTAAATGTGAAACTACATAAAAACTTAAGCTGCGTGTGCATGTAAGTCGTAAATAACGAAATCAACCTATATGCAAATAGGACATGGCATGAACTTAGTCGAACATGAAAATAAGAAACTATGCACATCAAACACGTATTCAATTGCTATGACATTGGTTCATGCGTCAAGGCACAAAAGAACGCTGGGATGAATCAATAGTATCATGAAAATAGACAAATATCCGATTCCAACCAATGCGCATTTTATCGAATTTCATCAATTCTAATCAATCTCACGATCGGAGTGTGGTCCAATTATTGCCACCGATCTTACGTGGCCCAATGCAATGTTAGTGAATTTTGGTGAAAATTAGCTGAAGGATTACATTAGAATTTTCCACAAAGGTTTAGATTTTAAGTGGCAAATTTGAAAATTTTATGACTAAATTGATATCTGTACAATAAATTTAAAGGCTGATTAGACAACTTTTCCTCAATTTCTTGCTGTTGGAGATTGGAAGCCATCCACAACGTACGAGAATGGTCGATGATATAGAAGCATCCACTGCGTCGATGACATAGAAGCATCCACTCGCAGTGCATGCGAATTCTAATTCAACCTTGTTCATGAGAACAATGTGATGGATCTGTCCTTCTGGACAATTTTGTCATACTTTCGAAGTGCAGAGAAAGAAATCTTCCAAAAAAAAAGAATTTAAACCACGGTAGTTTGCATCTATTAATTGAGTGGCAGTTGCTCCAATTAATTTAACTGCTGGAAAACGAGGTAGTATGTATTTTTTCTCAATAACTCGTTCAAATGGAGGTTTACAAGATGGGAGCCGTAGAACCTCATAAATGATGAAAGGTTGGTTGAAATCTAATGCATAACTAGAAAGAGAAGTCATGAATGTAGAGAGAGATCGATGTTGAAGACCTTTGATCTCATAAAATCTCAAATGGAGTGGAGTGGGCAAGCCATTTCAAAAACTTTAAGTTACAAGAGATCAACGCAATATGTAATTTCTATTCGAACTCCATTAAAACAAGAATTGAGCAAATGCTGAAACCTTTTCCTCTTGTATTTAGCATAGTGTTTCACCCAAAATGAACCATCCTTCAAAAATATGAATGGATCGATAAGTGAACCAACAAATGTTGCGAATGGTCTTTTGTTGATCTGGACAAGAAAGTGAATGGCAAGAAATTTAAGAATATGACATTTGGAACAATAGTTGCCAGTGATATAAAATACAATAAGTAAATAAAAACATAAATTTTACGAGGAGGTTGAGTTCTTTGATTGATTGGTGATATGTGACTATTTATAACCTACAACTGACCATTACAAGTCATTATTGAATTTAAAAAGATAATTTTTTAATTTTATCTTTAAAACAAATAACTTCCCGATCCTATTTGCAATTATAAGATGCTACATTATCCACAATCTCCAATCAACATATTACCATTTTTTCAAAAGGTAATCCAAGAAGTTATATACCTAAAGTATCACTACTTGATGGTCACATGCTAGTGTCCATGACTTCATCCCAATAATGGTTCTCATTATTAAGTAATGTTTGTTATTGATGACTTTATTGGAGAGTAGTCGGAAACCTTCAGATTTTCGACTATTTTGATCAAAGTGCCTTAATCAACACAGTTTGTCACTTGTCGATAATAACCAAAAGTTTGATCATTTTTGGAAGTCAACATATGTCTCCTCTTAAAATATTGGAATGATTTATCAATCGTTCGTTTAAATTAGATAGTGAAGGAATCATTTTATGTCCCCTTGCCATCGGCAATTTTGATTTTTCCTTGCTGCCTCTTGAATCGTTTTCTTGAAAATAATACAACTAATTGTGCTCTTGCTCATGAATTGTGCCACTTGCAATAGATTTTGTATGCTAAATCTTCTTTAATCGGGATAACTTGCCCTTCTATTAATTTTATATAGTCATCTTTTAAGAGTAAATCAAAGATTATGTCCAACTTATTAATGTCAGTCGAGTAAATTTGAGTGTCTTGGCACAAGTCATCATGTTTCTTTTATTTTGGCCAGCTTTAAGGATCAACAACTGTAAGACTTGTTGAGGACCATTTTTGCCACATTTATTTCAACGTTTTCATTTGTGTCAAATTTATATTCTAACTCACAATTTTTCATTAGAACCACATTTTGTGTAAAGTATTCATGTGTCCCTTTATCTCTCTTTTTTTTAAACAATTGCTCATATTTAGACACTCTCCTTTCCAATTGAAATAAATTGGCTAAGCCCAACCCTTCAAAATTTTCTTGTACGTTAAATTTTAACCCATTAAAAGTCATATTCATGAATTCTTTATCTGAGAGTGAAGTGAGGCATCTATTTTTAGCCTTTTTAAATCAAACTATAAACTAATTGACTAACTTACTATTATATTGATAAAGATTAGCCAAACCGACAAGTAATTCTTCAAGTATCATCCTGTAAAATTTAGAATGAAATATTCCATCTTAGCCCAATTAAACGCCAAGTTAGGTGATAAGTTAGTGAAACATGTGAGAACAATTTTTGACAAAGACAAAACAAATAACTGAAGTCTTAAAAACTTCTTCATCTTTATTTCCTCAAACTGGGCTATAAATCGAACGGTGTATTTAATAGTCGATTGTTCATTTTTACCAGTAAAAATGACTTAGTTGGGGATTTTGAAACCTCTTGAAAGCTGTTAATTGTTACCCCATTTGGGATATGGCTTCCTATAAATAGGTACTTGTTTAACCCCAATTGTTGTCAAACTTCTTCGGCAAAGTGTGCAAGGTTTATGTGTGGATTTGGTTTGTCATTTATTCCTTAGGGGAAATGACACAAACAATCATTGAACATTGACCCAATGTGCAATTTGGTCCTAGAATTTTTAATTTGTTCAATATAGTCCTTAAACTTTAACTCAAAATGTACAATGTGATCCCCAAACTTTTAATTTGGTCAATCTAGTCTTTGAATTTTTCGTATATTTGATATAGTCCGTGAAATGTATCAAATGTTTAATGTTATTCCTAATCTTGAATTAATGGAAGGACTATACTGAACATTTTCATACAGTTCTGGGTTTGTATTGAATATATACCAAAAGTTCAATGATTACATTGAACAAATTAAAAATTTTGGGACCATACTGCATAGTAGGCTAAAGTTCAGAGACTATATTGAACAAATTAAAAGTTTAGATACTAAATTACACATTGAGCCAAAATTCAGGGATTGTTTGTGTCATTATCTCTATTCCTTAGGTGGTGATGCTAGTCTTGTTGGATCATTTACGTTACAACATGTTAGGCCCAATAGGAACATTCCCATTGGTTGGTACCATTGGAGCCATTAGCCTTACATTTTCAACATTTAGTAATTGACAGGCTTGTTGACCAATTTGATTTGCCAAATTGTTGTTACCAATTTGGTTATTTTAGCCAACATTATCCTAATTATTCCAATTATTTTGACCTTGATAAGAAATTTTAGGCCTTTGCATAATTCTTATAGAGGGTTGACTACTATGACTAATATTGTTAGAATCGATAAATGGAGAAAGACTAAGAACATACTAGTTGGGCTATCTTGACATCAATAGGGCATCATTCATTGCATTTAGGATGATTGACTTGATCATGTTTGACATGCGATTGATAATTTGATTGGCTATATCATATGGCTTCTCTTTGAATAATCTTCTCATGGTTGACACCATGTTGACATTCGAAGCAACATTACTTAACTGCTCTTTAGTGTGATGCAATAGAAGATCAACTTTATCATGTTGATTATCTTCTACTGCTTTCCTAGCAACTGAGCTATTAGAACGCGTAGTTGTCCCATTATCAATTTGTGGCAATGGGTTGTTGTTGACAACAACATTGTCAAACTCTTGTTGATTTCTAGTTCCTTCCATTATAGTCTCCTTAGATCAACAAAATGTGTTCTACCAAGTGTGCAAAAAAGATGTTTCACCTAAAATGATAAACCCTATTTCAAAAATATGGATAGATCAATAATTTAATTGAAAAAAATTACAAAGTGTTCTCTTCCTTTGCTAGTAGCCACCGGCCGATGTCGAAAAAGAAAAAAGAAGAAAAGAGAAAAAAGAAAAGAAAATTTGGACAAAAATGCCCTTGATCAGTTGAAAAATTTAGCTAGCCGGTGACTAGCAATGCTAAGCCCTTATTTGAAATAATGATGGCCACTTAAGGCCCTTATATAAAACAACTAAGGCTACTATAAGCCTAGCCCTTTGTGGGCTTCACCGATGGCTAAAGAGAAAGAAGAACTAAAAAAAAAAAGGAAAAATGATAAATGACGAAAATGTCCTTGATTGTCGAAAAGTCATGCTCTTATTTAAAACAAACATAAATACTTTAGGCTCTTATTTAAAATAATATTCACTTCAGACCCTTATTTGAGAAAGCGATGGTACTTCATGCTCTTACTTGAAACAAAATCTACTTCAGACCCTTATTTAAGAAAATGAGGGTATTTCGAGCCTTTTTTAAAATTCTCTTTTACTAAAATATTTTTAAATCATTTATTTTTCACAAAATCAATGTAATCTTAATTTGAACACTTGAACGGGTCTAAGTGGACTTAGATAGAGCCCAGTAGGGGTGATTATGGTCCGGGTTGGGCTGGGCCACCTTCTAACCCTAAGACCAACCCACACAGTGTTGGTCCTCAAATTTTAGGACCGAGGACCGACTCTATTGAGCTTGGAACCAACTAATTTTTTTTTTTGTTTCATTCTTTGCATTCCCTAAAAAGACAAATTTACTATTTCAAATTACATATCCATTGACAATGCAACGTTGTGCAACCAAACTATAAATACCACTACATATTCAACAAATTTAAAATAAGACAACAATATAAATTTCACATTTGTTAAAAGCAAGAAACCATAAAAATGATTAAGACTACTCATAAAGATGTGAGACAAGATGGGAAATTCCTATAGTCAATTATCAATAATACTTGTAACACCATATGCAAAAGCATTTCCTACATTCCATCAAACAAAGTCCAATCAACCAAAAAATGAGCTTCTTACCACTTGATTAGCAAATTATCGTGGCAACTACAATATTACTTTTCAAAAATTTCTACCATTTGACACAAATTGAAAAGCAAAGTGCAATTGAAACTTATTAGTGGAATACAATTAAACCCTAAATATATAAACCATAGATATACAGTTTCACGTCTTGTTAATTCACTTCAACTTCTGAACACTTGGAAACAAAATAAACCTGAAAACAAAACAAATGACACACATAATTAATACTTAACAAAAGTTATAAATTGAAATCACTATTAGTGTCGTGAATCTTGTGGTCAACACTATTGAACCCATCTAATTTTTATTTTCTTTTTTGGTTAAAAAAGTTATATATATATATATCGTGGACCAACCCACACAGTACTAGTCTTGGAATTTCAGGACCAAGGACTAACCCAGTCCCCCTGAGAATCGGACCAGGACCAGCAGGATTGGGCCAGTCCAGGGACCCTGGACCAACGCTCACCCCTAGAGCCCAGCCTGGGTGTAACACTTCTTGACCCAATGAAAGTTTGCCAAAGTTTGATATCCGATATTTTGTTTTGGAGCCAAGTCCACCCATAGAATGACCATTAGGGCTAGAGCCCACTATGAAATACCCTGCTAATACCCTTATGCAATTAGGCTATTTGGAAGTCAATGAAATACCTTGCTGCAAAGGCTACGAGCATGATTGCTTTAACTTTTCTTTTTCATCTCAATTTGAATAATATTTAATATGAACGAGAGTTAATCATTGTGATATAAAAATCATCACGACATGTGAATGAATGAGAGAGAGAGAGAGTATAACTAGTGGGAGGGGACCCTATTTGTTGGCGGAGAATATATGCTTCCAATTGAATTCCATACACGCTGTATAGTATTCAAAGTGCAGCCTATAAATGAAGCAACAGATCACCATTTATATTCTTCTTTTTTAGTGCCCAAAATAGGACTATATCTCTGCATCTGCCACCAGTTTTCCATGATTGTTCTTGTAACATCCTGAAAATCGACCCCATTTTAGGATTTTATAAAAGGGCAATATTAGTCGAAGGCCTGGTCAGTATAAATTTTCCGAACTGTGTGTTCGTGGGATAATGGATTACAGAGAGGCATCGATAGGAAATGATTTGCGCACGACTCGCAATTTCGATTAGGAACGAACCCTTCGACCATGAGGACCTGGGCGGGAACGATATCCTCTAAGTACTAGACTATTAAGGAAACGGAAATAAATCGATTCGGCAGAAGTACGAAGTCGATCTGCGGGTGATTTCCGCACGACTTCGATACGAACTACGAACGACGGTAAACCAAATCCTTTTCATCTAGTACTCGGGATTATCAATTGAGCCCCCAAGATCACACGACAATCGAGGGACGTCCCTGACTCGAGAATTGACGTTAACGTGGATCAAAGAATGGTTGACCATGGGTCAAATGTGAGGAAAGTCCAAAAAGGGCGCCCGATAATCCAAATTGTACTACGGTCGCAATCGACTAAATTAGGCCTCGATTTTTAATCCGATTTTGGGAACCGACTTCTCAGTGATGTCAGGACTATATATTTGGACGTCGCCTCATTTATTTTGGGATTTTCCGTTGGACACGGAAGTGTCAGAAAAAGGAAAAATTGGACCGGGTTTCGGGCCCGCGGGTGGGCCGGCCCAAGACCGGCGGCCCAATGGGCCTTGCACCCATCCAGCCCAGCCCAAAGGGGGCCCAAGCTGGGCCATTCTCTTCTCCCTCCTCAGCCCATGGGCTTCTCTCTTTGGCCTTTTGCTTTTGTGCCCAAGTGGGCTTTGTTTATGCTTTGTTCTTGCTTGTTTTTGATTGGCCCTTCAAGCAAGTGGTTTGCCCACTTGCCTTGGCCTTATCCAAGCCTTCAACAGCCTCTTCTCTCTCCTCTTTCTCCCCCAAAATTCGTGCACCAGCCCAGCCTCACTTTCTCTCCCTTTTTCTCTTCCTTTTCTCTTCCATTTCTGGTGTTCTTTGCTGTCCATGCTGTTTTCCAGCAAGAAAATGGCCTTGCCGCCGTCATCGGAGCCGCCGCAACCACCCAAAGTGTAGTCCTGGAAGTTAGGAAGCCAGCCGCGCACCCTTGGTCACCCCTGGTCGCCGTTAACCACTCGTTTCGGCCTTTTCCGCTCAGCTGCACCGGTTCCGTGTGAACAGTAACCAACACTGTTTTTGACCCGTTTCGGCCATCATTTGTCATCCGTTGCCATCCCCGAGCTTACCCCTCGTAGCCCTCGTTCCCCTCTACGCGCCGGTGTCGCCGGATTTCCGATCCAAGTAAGTTAACTTCCTAATCATTGTTTAGGGGTTAATCTTGCTTAGGGGTTAATTAGTTTAATTTTTGTGCTTGGTTAATTATGGGTTAGTTTGTCAATGGTGGCTGAGTTAATTAAGCTGACTAGGGTTAGATTAATTGACCAGAGTTAGTTTTAAAAGTAACTAGGGTTAATTAATTAAAATAACCGTGGTTAGTTTTAAAAGTAACCAAGGTTAGATTTTAATCATGGTTAGGTTAGATTAACTAGGGTTGAGTTAATTTGTTAACCATGGTTAAGTTTATTTATTTTTATTTATTTATTTAATTTCGGACGAATTACTGTTCACTAATCACTGTTCACTGATTACTGTTCACGGATTACTGTTCATGCAAAAGCTAATTTTTGGCTTATTTTGATGTGTTCTTGGTTTTTATGATTTATTGAAGTGCCGATTGTTAATTATACTTGTGAATATTGATGAAATGCGTGATCGAATGCTGATTGGAAATTGGATTTTGGAATTGTCGAGTGAGATTGTATGACATATTGCATGGGTTATCAGAAATGGCATGTCGCATGAGCATGAGCGATGTGCATTCATGACAGAGCAAAGAAAATAACGAATTGATTGATGATGTGTTGCATGGTCACATTAAGAGGAGAACCCGGCGTTGCCGGAAGATCGCCAATCCCTATGGGGTTGTGCCGTGGCCGTGGGTCGCCCGACTTCGGTTGGATGCCCGGGGAGGGGTTCTATGTGGGACCGCGGTATGGGGGTGGGTCCCGGGCCTCTCGTCGCAGCGGGGACTGCGGTAGTGGGCGGGTCTTGTGCTCCTTCGGGAATGCCGTCTTGGGAGTGAGCCCTTGACGTCGCCGTGCCTCGAGGTAAAGAGGACGAAGCTGGTTTAGCGTAACCGCCAACCATAAGGTTGTGCCGTGGCCCAGGAGGAGGGGTCGTAATAATCGGAGCATGTGTGAGTGTGAGACATGAGAAAGCTGTGTGAGATGCTCTGATTATTCGCATGCTCTTAATGTCGTGATGAATTAAATAACAGTTTCTGCAGGTCGCGTGTGCCAAGGCCAGGTAGGGTCGCCTGTGATTGCACCTGTGTATTGAATTGTCTTTTGTGGTTATTTCTCTGAGGTGGTATTGCATTGATTCTTTGTATTAGGTTGTATGTTAAACTCCCGAGGCGAGCGAAGTTCCTAACCGGGGCTTAGGACTTTAACTTGCTGAGTTTATCTCAACCCGTCGTGGTTAACATTTTCGGGCCCTAGATGATGCGTGCATCGAGGATCGAAGAGAGCGATCCCTCCGAGGCCCGTGAGTAGGCAGCTGTAGCCTATTTCCTTTTTGACGAGCCTTCCCCCACTTGTACAGGGTTAGGTTAGCTAGGCCGGTCCCTTTTTGAGTAGGCCTTAGCTTGTTGCCTGTAGTAAGGCGTGTATGTATTTGTTGGTATGCTGGCTAACCTTCAGATATATAAAATAGTGTTTGTCTTTCCTCTACTGCCGTTGTTACTATCCCTGTTGTTTGGTTTGGGAGTTGTTCATTTCCGCATGTGCTTAATTACAAGATAAAATGAATTGGTCGACGACAGTACCTGGGACGTCGTATTTTAAGACCTCAAGTGAAATGGGATTGCCGCGAGCTCGAGAGTCGGGGTGTGACAGTTCTTTCTCAATTTTATGAATATCCAATAAAATCTAGCAACAACATCAATGGGTGAATGCATACATGGTACTTTGACAAGTTAGGGTACGCTTCTTAGATTAATATTAGGTTCGGACAAATTTATTCGAACCGAGTTGATTTGAGAGAAGTTGATAAACATTAATGTTGTGAAGCCCGCGTTGCAAAAAGTACCTTTGACCCAGTTTTGAGCATTCATACTATGGTTGGCTAAGTGGCAAATAATTCTGCTCTATAAAAACGTGACATTTTTTAATGTCACTCAAAAGGCAAGTTGGCGTACAGACCAGTGGAAGAAAGAATTAGAAAAGTATCACATGCATCCACAAATATATCACCTCTTTTAGAATTTTGCAGCACTATCAAGACAAACTTTGGTGGCATTTGGAGTTGTTAATGGTTGCTTTTTTTATTTATTTATTTATTTATGCCAAAAGATGTTTGCTTTGTTGAACTTTGTATAATTTACGCAATAAAACTTTCTCAATGATTTACAAAGTCAAAGTAGAGACAAGATCATTTAGTTAGGCAACCATTGATCCCACCAAGAGTTAAGCCCTAATTGTTTGATTAGCACTCGACTCTCGTCAGCCACCTCATAACCTGATAAAGATATTAAGTCCTTCCTAGCTGTTCGTTCCCATAAAAATGAAATTAAATCATAAGTGCCATATTTAATTTAAAGCCAATTTGACCACTTAAATGATTGACCTAGTGGTAAATAGCCCACTCATCTTCCACAAGGTCACAAATTCGATTTACGTGAACAAACTCTAATTGATTTAGATTGTCTTACCAAGTTGTGACATATTGAGATTTTTTTGCTATTAGTATCTTGGTAGGAGTACGGTGATGGACTTGTACACCAACAATACTTAAGAGAAGCGAAACCCCGAAATCATATCTACAAAAAATCCTAAATCTAGACTAGATCAGGATAGAAACCTTCTCGAAACACCCTCCTCTTTACGATTGTTAAAGAAGAAAGCTGTACGAAGATGAGAAGGGTTGAAAAGAACCCTTGGAAGGAGAAAAAAAAGCATGTTTCCCTAGCTCTTTTTTTTTTTTTTTTTTTGGTGGTCAGAATTCCCTAGCTTTGTCAAGTAGCATTAAAGTTGAGCACCTTGACTGATCTAAGTGGACCTAGATAGAGCCCAACCTAGATAGAGCACCTTGTCAAGGCCTAGGATTCAAGCTTGTGTTTTGGGGCCAAGCCTACCCACAGAATGACCAGCAGGGCCCGAGCCCACTAAGGCTGGGTCAATTATTCATGGTAATATAAATTTTTTTTCTTATAATTCAGGGCACGAATGCAGAAAACTGTCTATTTAGAAGCCTTCGAAATACCCTACTGCAGGGGCTACAAGCATGATTGAAGAGCGACGATTGCCGAGATGGAGTTCCGGACTTTGAGAGAGAGATTATAAACGAGTGGGAGGATGAAAGTAGAACTAATGTTAGGGACTTTGAGTTTAAGAATAGATTCTGAGAAGTAAAACTCTCTTTTCTTTTTTTCTTTTTTTCCTTTCATTTACTGAGACTAAAATGTAAATTATTCCATATACGTTATTTATGCTAGCAGATGTGTGCTTGCACTGCGTGTATACAAAAAAACGACATTTGACAGATTAAGCAAAACCCTCTTGTTTACTGAGCATTTGAACTACTAATTAATATAAAGAAACTGCCTGTATAAGTACACAACTCACAAAGGTGTGGAAACATATAAATATTTTGAAATTCAAATCTTTTTACAAATATGTCTTTGGATAGAAAATATTCAAATTTTATTATTAAAGCATGTGAGATATGATATAAAATTATTGACTTATGCATTTGCCCGTAGTTTCAATATTTGTAAAATAAGTAATCATGGACATTATGGGAACAAAAAGATTGAGATCCCCTAAAAGTAAGGGGTCCTCTTTGCTTTATACTGGTTATCATAAACTTGTATCTATTAAGTTATATAGATACCAATCAATTATTGCAACTACAGATAATAATAAAATTGCATTACATAAATTTCAATCAACAATTGCAGCTACAGATAATAATAAACTCTCCTCATACATAATTTATTGTTCACTGAAAACTTGCGATAATTGATTGGTTTTTATTTATTCAAGTAAACTCAAAAATGGTTTTACGTCAATTATTTCAAGGAGCTTGAAAACCAAATAAACTCATTAAGCGTTGCCCAAGAACTGGAAGTTGTACAGCCTAGGCTTCTTGCCACAAATTATGTCATCAAAGTTTTTTTTTTTTTGTCGGTATGCATGTCATCATAACTGAAGCTTCTCCCCTCTCAGTGAGTGACTACTCTCCTTTTTGTTCGTTTAGGTACTTTGAATTCTTCAAAATATAGGTCAATCTGATAATTCTGTTAAATGGAATGCATGACTTGCTTAGTATGCAAAAGCTACGCACATTGCTTACTAGGAATGTCAAATTATTTTTAAAGAAATAATTGAGTGATAATGTTATTATAAAAAATCAAATAATAAATAATTATAAATATCGTGAGATCCGTTCCTTCAAAAATTTATGACTCATAATAAATCATAATCTGAAGACTGTCATGCTAACAAAATTATTATTTTATCTTTTCCTTCTCATCTTCTATGCTCCGTTTCACTCCAAGCGGCTTGCCATTGCTGTCATTTACAACGTTACAAGGCCATCTCTGTTGCATGTCACAGAATGCCATATTGTATGACGCTATTGTTGTCCACCTGTCACGTCAAATCTTGTGATGGTCTCTCTCTGATAACTAGCCATGAGGCAAAGCAGCAAGCGATAGTTGGACCTCGATGGTGGTGGTCGCCTAGATGGTTGGTGGTGACAAAGATAGAGTCGTGCATATGGCCGGCAATGGTGGCGATGCTAGCAGTTGCAATAATTCGTAGTGAGACAGGGCAATTGCAAGGGTGGCAGCCAATAGTAGTGTGGTGATTGGTAGCGGCGGCATGGCGATGATGGCTATGGTTTCCTAGCGTGACAATTCAACGGAGGGAGCATGTGTGTGTGTGATATGGAAGACATGTGGACACACACATGGACGCCCGCAATGGTTTTCTTCACCAACTTGGATGTTCCACCTAAATGTCCACATCAATGCATTTAGCAAAAGTCCTCAACACGACAGTGTCACATCAACAATTTCTCTTTGTATTTCATATTTAATGGAAGCCTATCATTTAGCACAGTTTGAAAAATCAAGGTATCCAATTCGAATAAAACAGATCAAGTACTTGATATTACAACAGACAAAAACATACGTTTTGCGGTTTCATTGCGGCTGTATAACTCGTACGTGAGTCCTTACATGTAAGTGGATGTCTATCATCATGTCATAACCCAACTTTGTTCTCAATTCAAGCTTTAGCTGCCTATTGGGCACCGTACTTCAAAAAGCTCATTTGTGCCTACCCAGCATGATTGTGACGACTGCTCTATCAGAATTCAATCCTATCTACACTATAATAATATCGCCCGGTGACAACGAGTGGCGTGCAATGCTAGGTGTGCTGCAAACAAGAAAAATACATAGGCCACCCCTATCTGTTGGCAGAGAATATATGCTTCCAATTGAATTCCCCTCCACGCTATATAATATTCAAAGTGCAGCCTAGAAATGAAGCAACAGATTACCCTTTATCTTCTTCTCCTTTTTAGTGCCTACAATAGGACTATCTCCCTGCATGTACCCCACCAGTTTTCCCATGATTGTTCGTTTCTCAATTGTATGGATATCCTAGGAAATCTAGCAACAACATCCGGGGGGGTGTGAATGCATACGTGTACTTTGACAAAAATGGGGGCTGCTTGTTAGAATTAATATTAGGATTGGACAGATTCAATCAAAATCGAGTTGACTTGAGAGGAGTTGATAAATGGATTTCGTGAAGCTTGCCTTGCAAGAAGAACCCATGACCCAGTTTCTAAAATTTGTAGCTTTGGTTGACTAAACGGTGGATAATTTTATTTCGTTAGACTATGACAGGTAGAATATGACAGGTGAGGTAACGTATCGATTAGTAAAAGAAAAATTAGAAAAGTTTGCATTCACGAACTCTAAATCACATCTCTTTGAATTTTGTAGTACTATCGAGACAAATTTTGGTGGAATTTGGAGCTGTTGATAGTTGCTTTCTTTTATTTTAAGCCAAAACATGTTTGCTTTGTTGAAACTTCATATTATTTACACGAAAAAACTCTCTCGATAACTTTTAAAGTCAAAATAACGAGACAAGGCCTTCTGTTAGGCACCATTGATTCCACCAAGCGTCAAACCCTTATCGTCCGGTTAGCAGTCAACTCTTGTCAGCCACCTACCTCACAATCTGATGGAAAGAAATTCAAGTCCTCCCAGTTTTTCTCCACCCAACAAGAGTCACAAAATAAAATTGAAACAGCCATAATTCGTCATCAATGCAAAGCCATTTGCTTACTTCAATGATCGGATCACCTGTCTTCTAGAAGGCCATTCATTGTTAATTCAAAATTATTTGCCCAATTAAATGATCAGTCCACCTGTTTTTCATAAGATCACAAATTCAATATAATGCCGTAAAGTAAACTTTAAATGATATGTGTTCCGTTGTCTAACCGCGTTATATCTTTTGTGAAAAGATCTTTTGATTCTTGACATGTCGATTAGTATTATAGCGATGGGCCTGTCAACTTCACACTTTTGGCTCACACGTAGTGCCGAATAACTATTGTACCAAACTCCGATGAAAACGTCAAGAGGAGATCCCCGGCGCGTGATCGCCTCTCTTTTTGCCGATGAAGAAGGAGAAAATTCAAAGCGGCTCGTCGTTTACAATTCGTTCACGACAACCCCGGTTTTCACTCATGGGGTAATAATAACAGTGCGAGAGAGAGACATGAAGGAGATGAATGAATGATCATGGTCTCTTCTCCAAAGAATCAAGCACAGTATAGAGAGAGAGAGAGAGAGAGAGAGAGAGAGAGGAGTCAAAACGGAACATGCTAACCAATGGGCGGACAGAGAATGGAAAGTGGTACGCAGATGTAAGAAAGGGTAGAACAGTTAAAACTGTTCAGTCATACCAGAAAAAGAGAATCCATCCATCCATCCATCCATCCGGCCAACCCATCAAGCGAATCAAGAAGCCATCTTTCTCACTTTCTCTCTCTCTTTGTCCCCCCCACTTCATGAGAGTCCTCAATCTCTCCAGCAGCACAGCTTTTTAGCTCCCAGGAACAGAATTCAATCATGGGTTGCTGCGAATCATCCCTCCTCGGGGAGACCCAGGACAAGGACCACCCAGCTCAGCAGCAGCAGCAGCAGAACCGGTTCGGCCTCAACAACCGCCCGCTGCAGCAAGGCAAGGCGGCGGCGGGGCGGCGGTGGCGCCCGGCGGAGCCCCGCCCTTCTCCGAGTTCTCCTTCGCCGACCTGAAATCCGCCACCGGCGGCTTCAGCGCCGACTTCATCGTCTCCGAGAGCGGCGAGAAGGCCCCGAACGTGGTCTACAAGGGCCGACTCAAGAGCGGCGCGTGGATCGCCGTCAAGAAGTTCGCGAAATTGGCGTGGCCCGACCCGAAGCCGTTCGCGGTACGCGGTATTTCGGGGCTCGAAAAGTCGGATCTTACTTTGCTTTCTTGTGTATTTTGATTTGGTGGTGTCGCTCGGGTTTTGATTGTTTGTGCTTTAGCTCTTGTTGGGTGGTACTGAAGTGAGTGCAAATTATGGGGCTTGTGGTGTTGTTTTAGGAGGAGGCACGGAGTGTTGGGAAGTTGAGGCATGGGAGATTAGCTAACTTGATTGGATATTGCTGCGAAGGCGATGAGCGGCTTCTGATTGCGGAGTATATGCCGAATGATACCCTTGCGAAGCACTTGTTTCATTGTAAGTCGGTTGTTTCGCTTCTGCTCTTGTTTAACATTCGATATGCCTTCAGCTCTAGCTCGCTAACTACGGATGTCTAAGCTGCTGCATCCCCCAAAAGCTAAATTAGCCCCTTGCAATGGCTTCCTTTTTCTGTGCAGCATCTAAGACTGTATACTGCATCTGTATACCACATCTGAGACATATTTTAAGCTGGTATTTTGCGTTCTTAATAAATCTAGAGTCTTGATGCTTCTCTGGGTCTAATGAGGAAAACATGGTCACATCCTCTGTCTGTGATTTTGACTGATTCTAATGTGTTGTAGCTTAATTTGTGGAGTTGATGAAAAGAGCACCTGATTAGTTACATTGCTCTTCATGTGTCAAATCACTGGCTAAAACATGAACTGTCTGGTTAAATATAGCTCTTGGCACCATTTTCCTTTGCGCTGGAATAGCTGTGTAAGGAATCAACACAAGATTTCTATAAATTTCCATAGCCACATCCAAGGAGGAAGCTTGATCCTCACAATGATTGGCTAGAAATCACATACTACATCGTTTGTGCTTTTTGTAAACCCAGAAGTAGAAAGTTCTCATATCCTTCTAGAAACAGAACTGTAACAACACTCTTGTAGGATAATCTGCATTATCAGTTATACTTACCATGGCCAGTGGCCAGCTAAGATTCACTTGCTCAAGCAGTATACACATGACTGAGTATTGGAGCCACCTCTTCTGAGATTTTTCTGTACTCTTATACATGGCCATTTAAGAATCTTTGTGTAACTTGGAGTTCTGCATTTTGAATATTCTTGACAGGGGAAAACCAAACCATTGAATGGGCAATGCGTCTACGAGTTGCTCTCTACATCGCAGAAGCCTTAGATCACTGCAGTAATGAAGGTCATGCCTTGTACCATGATCTCAATGCCTATAGGGTTCTATTTGATGAGGTGATCCTTTCTCTAATTTGTTGTTACATTGTGTCCTACATCTTAACTACATCACAATCACTACTAACTTGTTCGATGAAACTATCGATTGAACAGAATGGTGATCCCTGTCTTTCATGCTTTGGCTTGATGAAGAATAGTCGAGATGGGAAAAGCTACAGCACAAATCTTGCCTATACACCTCCCGAATATATGAAGAATGGTAGGCTGTCTCCTTCTTATAAAGGAATACAAAAGTTTTCGCTTATTCCTTCAGTGGACTTCTTATTTGACATATGTCCTGCTTTTGCATAGAATTTAGTTCTGCAATATTTCTTAACATATTGTCAAGTTGTGTTTGGCTACCATTTTTAGCTTATTCTTCCACTTCATTCCCTTAATTTTTGTGGCACTGGCATCTGTTTTCCTGAGCCAGTAAAATCTAGGAAGACAGAAATATGTTTGGCATATCTTGAGAATATTATTATGGTTTGTGTGGAAAGTACTATTCAAGTTGTTGCCTCTAAAAGAAGGTTTCCTATTTTCAGTCTCTCATATTCCCTCTCTAGCTTAGCATTCTATTCTATCAACCATTCTGCAATTTGGTCCCTGTACTGACTGCACGTTATCAATTATCTGAAGGCATATATCATCCGGACCGATTGATATTTAGGGCAGAGGATCTCCTTCACTGTCATAATAGTGGGGCTAGTGTCTGTCAGTATGAATTAATTGGTATTTTCCTTCATTATTCAAAGAATTAAAGTACCTTGTCAGAACATGGATGTGCATGGTTAAGTTATTTTTAGGTTACACTGACTTTTCAAATGTGATGATAAAATGGGTTTGGCTCAACCTGGCGATGAACAAGCTTTTGATTTTGCTTCAGTTGTGGAGATATTTGACCATTTCAGATTTTTCTTACCATATAGATTGAGGATGCAGATTGTAATTCTTCTGTTGGTGTTGAAGGTTAACTTTAAACTTTATTTAACATCAAGACTATTAAAAGCTCGAAAGCTAAGATGGGTAAAATTATACAGGAGTTTCTTAACAGAACAACTTAGGTGTCTAATCGGTGAAAATGTAAATACTTGCCCATATTACCACTAGCAAGAAATTTGGTTTGAATGTAAAAAGAATGGAATCAGATATGTGCACTTATTTTACATTTGATGAACTTCTTTTCTTTTTCAAGCTTATAGCACTGGTTTAGAATTTATAAATATAGAGTCTACATGAGGCATCTAGGCTGAAAAAACAGCAACATTCGCTTTATCGTTAATGAGAATATGAAGATGAATCCTAGGTAGGATGCATTGTGGTGAGGACAGTGTCTGGTGACATAGACATGTGGACCTTAATAGTGAGGTTTTGGAACTTTATAAGAATTGTTTTCTTTGGTATGCTTAGTCTTAATTGGCAGATCGAGGATGGAAACCCAGAAACTAAGAGGCTCGTGAAATTTTAAGAAATTAAGATGCTGCTTTGCAGTAAAATACCTGTTGTTGAAGTACTTGTTCATCTTTCCTTTTGAGCTTCAATCTTATAAGCCATGTCTGCCTTTATTTGCACATGACAGGAAGGGTCACCCCTGAAAGTGTTATTTACAGCTTTGGCACCATCCTTCTTGATTTGCTAAGCGGGAAGCACATCCCTCCTAGTCATGTAAGTGAGATAAGACTCTTTTTCTTGGTCAAATAGTGTTGTAGTTAAGATTACATACAGACACGAGTAATTTATGTATTTTTATTGTATGCTTAAATCAGACCATTCTCCTTTCTAATGCTCTATGTGATGGATAGACCTTTGAGTTTGTTAATTTGAGTGCTAGTTTAGGCCACAATTAGATAGTAAATAGCAAAAACCTAGACGAAGGAGCAATATTTATTTTTTGCTACAGAAGATCTATCACTTTGTTTACGAGTCATTCAAAAGTGAAACTCATGGATCAGGTGGCCAACCCAACTAGATGGACTTAGTTAAGCCAATTGTTTGTTTTATATTCTTACTCAATAGATGGTGCATGCGATTTATGACGACTTACCAATAGAAAAGTTCTCTCTGATATTGATGATTTCAGTTGTTTTATCACTCTTGTATATCTGCATCACATAGGCTCTTGACATGATACGAGGGAAAAACAACATTGCATTGATGGATTCACATTTGGAGGGTAAGTTTTCAATGGAAGAAGCTACGACGGTGGTTAATCTTGCCTCTCGGTGTTTGCAACATGAACCAAGAGAGAGGCCTAATATAAAGGACGTTGTTGCAATGCTTGTTCCTTTGCCAACCAAATCAGATGTGAGCATCTCTTCTCTGTGTCCCAGTTCCTTCTTCTGTTCTCGTTTTGAGTTGCATTCTTGCTATGTTACAAATCTATGACTAATTAAGCTAAATTAGCTGTTTTAAAATTGCCTCCCATTAGGTAAATGTTTAGCATAGCTTCTCCAAGTCCTTTTCCCATTTAGATCCTTACTTTAATGCTTCCCTTGTGTGATAAAATGAAAATTGCCATGCAAAAAGTTTCTCCAAAATTGTTTAGACATGAAGCAGCATACACCCAAATACATGTAGCGAAAGAGAATGCATTAGGCAACAAGAGTTATTGGTTTTATTGAAGTCCCTTGTTATTATTAAGTTCATGCTGAAGAATAGTGATTTTCGTTTTGATGTACTGCTTCGGCCTCATTGCAATGATTTATCGAATTCATCCCTGTGAAATGCCTCTGTCATACCAAGTTACCTATTATGCTACTAAGAAAATTCATAGTGAACATTTGACAATAAGCCACATTCTTTGACAACTTGACCATTGAACAATTGAAGCTGATTTAAGCTTTATTGGGATTTTCCCTTCACTTGATGGTGGATTTTCTTCTATTTCAATCTTTCCAGTGACAAATCCTAGAGTTGCAAATTGTTCCATAAATCCCATGGCATGAACTAAAATGCTAAATTTGCAGGTACCATCACATGTCATGCTTGGAATTTCCAAGCGGGAGGATATACCACAAGCATTAAAGGCCCGCCTTTCACGAATGGGAGAGGCCTGCTCAAGGATGGATCTCACAGCAATCCACGGGATCTTGGTCACTGCACACTACAGGGATGATGAAGGAACCAATGAGGTACTTTCACATCTGCAAAGGCAATTTTTTACCGTTCTGAGAGTTATGTGCTAATGGTTATTCTGGATTTGGTCAGTTGTCCTTCCAAGAATGGACACAACAGATGAAAGATATGCTGGAGGCAAGGAAGCGTGGAGACCTAGCCTTCCGTGACAAAGATTTCAAGACTGCCATTGACTGTTACTCCCAGGTGAGCTCCATCACGCATCTGTACCGAAAAGAAAGTATATTTCCTTCTTAAATAATCACATGGAAAATCGAGATTCTTTGACTATGATTTTCATCTCAATCAGGCATAATTTCTATTGATTGGGTGTCAATATATAATGCTTGAATGTTAAATATTGTCTCTTGTTCAGCTAGTCCACTCCATGCGGTGCCATACACCATTCAGTATAGATTTTGTCCATTGGTTAATTGTTATACACATAATTGGTTTATGTTCCTAGTTAGCTCCCAGTTGAGAACCCTTTCCCTCTTCTCTCTCTGGCAATAGATCAACGTAGAGAAAAAAGTATGTTTTCAGTGAGCACATGTGAAGTATGGCTGTTCATGGGTTACTCTTAACATTTAATTGAGGCAATTGATTAGCTTCCTCAGTCATTTCTAACTTTGATTATTCCCATTTACTATTTATATTCTGTTCTTTTTCTTTTCCCAGAATTTTAACTAAAGAAATAAGGCTAGATATAATATCTTGGGAATATACTACCAAAAACCCCAAACTATATCACTTGTAACAAATTTAATCCGAACTGTTTTTTTGCGGCACAAAAATCCTCAAATTATGTAACTTGTGACAGATTTACCTTCAACTTTTTTTGTGACACTAAAAGCTCCGAACTATGTACATTGTGACACATTCATCCTAAACTTTCTCTTGTGACACAAAAAACCCTGAACTTGTACTCATGTGATACATTTACCCCCCAACTCTTTGGCTGAAAGGCATTTTTGTCTTTTTCCTTCTTCTTTTTTGTCTTTTTTTTTCCTCCTTTATCTCTCTTCCCTCTCCAGAAGCCGGTGAGGGCATCGGTGTTGGGCGAGGGCAGGCGAGGGCCGCCCTCACTCAACTTCAAAACTGGTGAGGGTGGCCCTCCCCAGCTTCCCTCCAACGGCCATGGTGGAGGGAAGAGAGAAGGAGGAGTAAAAAAAGGGAAAATGACGAAAATGCCTTTCGATCAAAGAGTTTGGGGGTAAATGTGTCACACGAATACAAGTTCAGGGTAAATCTATTACAAGTGGTATAATTTAGAGTTTTTTGTATCACAAAAGAAAAGTTCATGGTAAATTTGTCATAAGTGGTATAGTTTGGGATTTTTAGTGGTATTTTCCCTAATATCTTCTAGTAAATTTTCAAAGTACATTTTTATTATACAAGTGGTATAATTTAGTGGTATAATTTAGAGTTTTTTGTATCACAAAAGAAAAGTTCATGGTAAATTTGTCATAAGTGGTATAGTTTGGGATTTTTAGTGGTATTTTCCCTAATATCTTCTAGTAAATTTTCAAAGTACATTTTTATTATATTTCTGCTGAATGGAGAGGTCCAGATAAATTCTTAGATTCTGCATTCCGATTCCATTTGTTCTTTGCTTTTTTTTGTGTTTATGCAGTTTATAGATGTGGGAACGATGCTGTCTCCAACTGTATTTGCAAGGCGGAGTTTATGCTACCTCCTATGTGATCAACCAGATGCTGCCCTTCGAGATGCAATGCAAGCTCAGTTGATATATCCAGATTGGCCTACGGCTTTTTACATGCAATCAGTCGCTCTTGCCAAGCTGGACATGCCCAAAGATGCTGTGGACATGTTGAATGAAGCAGCTGGGCTTGAAGAAAAGAGGCAAAAAAGTGGGAGAGGACCGTCGTAGATTGGTCCCTAGTGTAACTCTTTCTTTTGTGTAAATACTGCTTGAAAATTTGTGCAGAAGCATTTTTATTTTGTGTTTAAATGTTTTGAGCGTATTTGCTTCCATTGATCTTAACCAACCAGGCATAACAAGAAGATGATTTTTGAGAGAGAACTAGTAAAGGGTTCACAAAGAAGCTGTTCAGTATATGCTATCCCGACATTTTCCATTATATGCTATTGCTTGATTACTGGTGGTATACTTGTTATTCGGATCAGAGCATCATTGAGAAAATATTATCCTGAGTCCATTTTGCTTTCATTTTTTACCTGGCATCGGAGCTGCTTGTCCCAGAAAACCTGTTGCTGTCTAAAAGGCAAAATGTCGACAACAACAGTTGGTTTTCTCATATCATCAAGCTTGCAAACTGTGATCTGCATTAGTTCGGTCCTCTTGCCGAGCACTAATATCCGATTGCAGCAGTTGCTTGATAGAAAAATGATGAGAAAACTTGTGAGATTCTGGAAAATGATCAAGACAGGATTAGACATAGGGGCTTGTAGCAGTTTCCAGGTAAAAATGAACTCTTTTGAGCGCGGCATGAGGATTGAAAATCAGTGGATGACTGGTTGATAGTAGAATTATCACATGCATGGTGGAGGAACATTAGTAATCTAGCTGAAGCATAGTTTTGGATGGGGACAATGAATGGTACCTAGTGTCCAAATTTCGTCGATTAGAACTGTTTAATGGTTTGAGTAAGAGTACAAGCAACAGAACATCTCTGCAGCTGCATTTTAGTTTGGAGAATGTTTGTGCACGAGGAGAGTGGCAGACATTATTTCACTGTAAATGGAGATTAGATAGATCACATCGTCGTGCTTTCAACCCCCAATCGGATACAATAATTGCTCTGCGTTTAGCCTCCGAGAATCACTCACGAGAAATCACTCGATCTAGTGAAGGTGTACACGATCTTCAGCATTCAAAAGGAAAACGCATATCGCGTACTTGCTGCCAAGATCACGGGCAATAAAAAGATGTCGGCATAAATTTCGGACGCCCTTGGTACCGTGATTGGACACCCGGTTCAGTTGTCCGACATAAAGGTACATATCCCAAGGATCTAGCTCAAGGACTTCAACATAAGGACAACACATCGAACGGATATGGACATGCTCCATCTTGACTCGGATTCATTTGCATCTTTAGACTCAAATTCGAGATATAAGTCAACATTGAGTACCGACGCTTGAATTTCGGATCTGAAATTCTCGTCAAATTTGGAGCTTGGATTAAGCCCGGACACGTATTGCACATGTTCCGAGCACCCGGCCCATGCTGCGCAGCTGACTAGGTGTTGCACCTACCTTGAAAACACTGAATTTAAAGGCTTATTTTCACTGATATTCACAAGTTTCATATTAGAGCTATGAGAGGAGTTTTGAGGGATCCCTTTATGAATATTTCAAGGAGTTATTGTGAAATCATTCATTTTCGGATAAGTATATGGAAGTCCAAAAACTTGTTACAGAAATATAACTCATTTCTAAAACTTTAAAAAAGGGCATATAAGTCATAAAACTTATCAAATTGATCAAATCAAGTCTTTTTGTTAATTTCGTTCAATTTGGCTAATAAAAAATATTAATTTGGCTTTTTTTATTATTTTTCTCTCATATATGATGGTGATGTGATTATAATTTGAAGTCAAAATCCGATTTTTTTAATACAAAAAAATTAAATTTATTAAAAATAAACAAAATATAAAAAGTAAAAAAAAAAAGGTTAAAGAGCAAGAAGCGAACAAGGCCTGCACGCCCTTATCGCCTCACCATTGCTAGGTCCAGCATTCCCCGTGGACTTGGCCATGGTAGAACGGCCGCGGCGAGGGCCGCATCCTCCTCATTTTCTTTTTTTTTTGATTTTTTTACTTAAATTTTGCTTATTTTTTATGCAATTAAATAAAATTTGTATTAAAAAAATCAGATTTTGATCTAAATAATGTTGTTTTAGTCACATCAGCACCACATAGAATAAAAAAAATTAAATAAAAAAGTGTAAAATTAAACGGAGATAACATAATGATTTGGTTACATCAATTTGACAAGTTTTAAGATTTAACTATATGTTATGAAAGTTTTATGATTCAATTGTATTTCATAATAAATTTTAAGATTTCCAATGTAATTATCCCTTTATTTTTTGTGTAATCCTAGGGTTGGAAAAATTTGAGTAATTGTAGTTATGTAATTCTTTGGATTTATAATGAATCACATTATGGATCGTTTTCCTTGCAAAATTGGAATTTACATTTGGACAAAATCAAGTAAATCTCTATTGTCTTTATCATTTTCAGTTATACCTAGTAATTTTTTTTGCTTTATTGTGTTTGATAGTGAATTGAAAGATTCTTTTACTTATGCATTATCTCACAATAACTAGTATCAAAACTAAGATTTAGAGTTTCCCGAATTGATTTACAGTTTTTGCTTGTCCGATGATTATCTGAAATACTGTGACGACTACAACATCTGGAGTGAGAGTTGAGAATGAGAAATTCTATGGGAGGAACTACTTTGTGTTGTAGGGCACTGGATGCGTGCCAGGTTAGCAACCTAAAGTTTGTCAAACACGTCGGATGGAAAGGATAAGTTGGCAAAAACGATGAAAAAGACTGACATGGTAGAGTTGATGATAAGGCGAAGAGAATAATGCTTTTTGAATCTATTGAATAAAGTGTTGATCGAAGTGGTCGAAGAGAATGATGTGTAGCAGCAATACAGGAAAAACTTTGAGGCCCTTTATCTGATGGATGGGTTTAAACAATCTCTTGTATACGCTAAAAAAAGATAAACAATGTTAAAAAAAAAGTGTAGTTATAGCAAATTAAGTACTTAAAACATACATGATAAAAAAAAAAAAAAAAAAAGAAGAACCTAGACATACATAATAACAAGTAGAAATATAATATCACTAGCTAATAAGAGAAAATGTCAATGTCATTAGAAAGATTTATTAAATTTCAAAGATGAAAAAAATACTTGGAAGTGTTGGCATTGAGATTAATAACGAAATCATTGTACATCCAAATGGCTCATTAGTCAAGTTGCTTTAGATACGAATTCCATCCATTTGCACAGCATTAGAAAGAGAAATTTGAGCATCGTATATCTAAAGTATATATATTGACAAGTACCAATTTAAATTTACTGTCAACACAAGCCTCTTACTATTTTACAATCAAAGGGAGACTAATGAAACTTTCTCCAATGCTTATATGTGCTAATCGATTATAAAACCCAAAAATTATCCGCACTTCAGAATATACTAGACATTCACGTTCCCACTTTTTGAGTTAATTTTATTTTATTTTGGAGCAATATCCATTAATTAAAAGTTACAGTTGAATCCTTCCTATATTACTTATTGTTTGAGTGTAATTCACTTGGATTTGTTTCCTTAAATAATACCACGGCCCCATTGTGTCCATTTTTCTAGTTCGATTGCCCCTCTTAACATTATCTGGTCAGAAGTTCATCGCCACAATTTGGGGATAAGGTTTTTATTGACGACTTTCTCTCCTCCAATCTTGATATGCCAAGCAAGGATGTCTTTAGGACAACACTTCCTTCTTTGGCCTAACATTGGCGACTAAGAGATGTCATTGAAGTCGAGAATGCTGCCGAAGTTCCTCACCACAGGAATGTGACATTCTCGCTTCTTTCTTTGAAGTTCGTCTTACGTCGTTGCCTAAATCCTAAAGAGAAAAGTTAGATGGCTCCTGGACATGGTCCAAATCAAAACCCAAATAGGATAGAATTGCTCCGAACTTTTAATGGTTTCGATTTGGGTATAAGTAAATAATGGATTGCTGATGGTTTAGTTTACTAGATCATAAATTACACATTACTAAACTTGTCTTGAAATAAATAAAAAAATGATGAGAGAAAAGAATTCACGAATACAAAAAAAAAAAAAAAAACCTAACTCTTTCGGAGGCTAGGCCAACTATCAATCTCTCTTCACTGTCATTAATTCCTATCCCGACATATCTGCTTTAGCCATGGTCTCTACCGTCATCATGGCCAGCCATCCCCGCCATCCACCGCCAAGAACACAGCCTCACTCCGAAGCTGCCACCGCCCACCACCACAGCCCCTCCCTCTCTCACTCACCTCGGGTCCTAGGTCTCAGAAATTTTAGGGACATCGATGATCAATGACCTTTGAACAGCCAGTTGATGCTGACGACCTGGACCACCAAGGTGTTGGGCTCTTCCTTCCATGAAAAAGAACAAAAGGGACGAGAGAGAGAGAGCTATTGGTGGTGGCTTGACCAATGACGGCCAGCATCATGGTTGAAGTGGTGGCAAACAACATCGATGGTAGGGGATGAAAGAAACATAGAAGAAGAATAGGACATCATTACACCTACAGTGCACCCAAAAAGTAATTTATGAATAAGTACCACTTAGATAGCAGTAATCAATAGTTACCATCGAGATTACAGATGATTTGAGCTCTATTTTAAAATTAAAAAGAAAGAAAGAAAGAAAGAAAACGAGTTGCAGAGAGGTATCATCAAATATAAAAGTTTGCGGCCATGGCAAATTAGACAAGGCAGACATTCACATTTCTTAGTAAGTCAGCATTATAATTTGTTTCGATGTTTCAGATCACTCATAGTAGCACCTCAGTCTAACCTGGGAAGCATGGACAAATTGCAATGAGGGGTCTGAGTGACCAAATGAAAGCAATGGGCTGGGCTATTGGGATAGCGGGCTTAGATCAGTAAAGTAGAGAAGATGAAGAGACAAAAAGCTTGGAAGGATTGCTTGGTGGGGGAAGAAAAAAAAGAAGGTGAGAGAAAGGATTTTTGAAAATGTCTTATTTAGAGAAAAAGAAAAGTGCATGAAAAGGCACATTTGCCATTCAAAAATCCTTCGCTAAATTTCACGTAATATCTAATTTCGAGTCCAACTCTTCAATTCTCGACCTTTTTCTTATCCTTTTTAAAAAAATTAAAGAAAGAAAATACTTCATCAAATAGGCAATGCCTATCTTAAGGCTGGTCTCAATTTGTTGAATTTGGGCTCTCAAAAGAGTCCCAAAAGCCCAAAGATTCTGCACCTGATGAAATAGAAAATCGAATCGAACCGAACCGAAATTTCGTATGTATTTAGTTCAATTAATCGAAAAATAACCGTTAACCTTTTTCGATTCGGTTTGGTTTTATGTTTGGTTTGGTTAACCGAACCGAATCGGAATTTTTAATAAAAATTGAACAATCTCTTCTTTCACCCCTAGTTGTCATGATTTGATACGAGTTTGACTCACGATTTTAGTGAGTCAACTCGCCATTTTGTCCCAATCTACTCTTTTATAAAATAAAAAACTGTGGTATTGTCAACATATGTTAATGCTATACTTGATCAATGGGCTGGTCGGGTCTTGTATGGACCTAAAGAACTCTTGTCTAGGCCTGTTCACACCTAAAAATTGTCAAATATTCTATATCAATTCTCAATAGGATGTGCCCAAGAAGAAAATTGCTTGCTCAGACCCACTCATGTTACTCTTCAATTGGGTTTTCTCCGTATCCTTTTTCTCTACATTGTATTGTATCTTTTGGACAAATTTATGCTAAAAATAATTTATTTCTTGATTATTTTAAATGAAAATGAAACAGACTCCTCTATTTCCTTATGGTAACATTATGTACATCACATGCTTAAGAGCTCCAAAATTATCCAGCTTAACTTTCATTTTTCTGTTGGAGATAGAAAATAATCACTAGCCAGATAGAACTAAACTTCAAAATCAGAAGAAACATACTAGAGGAATGGTGACAATTAGCACCAAATTTATCAAGTTCTACACGACTTCTAGAGCAAACATCCTATTTATAATCTCTAAATGGTAACTAAGACATAACAAGTATTAAATCGAAAACCAAAATATAGACGTGACAAACCGATAAAGATAACAATTATTAGACATCAATTTTAAATTTAAGAGGATTTGTTATTTGCATAAAACTCCTTTGAATCAAGCTTTCCAAGTTTCACGGATGGCTCCGATTTTGGGGGTTTGCTAAAGAGATATTCGACTTGATCTTCACATGGACCACATTGAATCTCTATCTATCTCTATCTACATGTACTTGAAAAGTAGAATCATGTTTTGTTACAGAAGCTTAAAGAAATAAAACTGAAAATTTTGAAATATTTAACCTAATGGAATTTGACATATATATTTATGTTAGACAAACAGTATACACATGACACATTTAATTCACCGATTTATTATACAAAAGATAATATTATGAGATCGATGCTGTTGCTAGATTCAATTGTCAGATCAATATTAATCAGGATAGTAATCATTACATGGACAAGGTCAATAGTCATATCAATATTATCGCCAACACCCCAAAAGAACACGGCCAACCACCCTAACCACCCCGGCCAAGATGAAGGCCACACACCGAAGCCACCACCATCCACCTCCCGCCACCGTAGCCCCTCCACCGCTCACAAACCTCAGACCATAGATCTTGGAAATCGTCAGGGACATCAACCTCAGATTTGAGGACGTCGATGACTTTTGAGACATTGATACGAGTTATGCACTTGACCCGTATCCATTAAACTTTAGTATAAGAACGGTTCATGATGACACTTCAAAAGTCTTAAAACATGTAAGCAACATAATGTTCACATTCCACACACAGTAACAAGTGCAAACAAAGACCACGTCACAATGTCCTCCGGTAATAGCGAAGATCACTTCCAAATCTTCTTCACAAGAGGGAAGAGACGAGGTCGATAGGTGGATTCGACCATTTCAAAGGACAATGGAAGCTGTAAAATAGCAAACAATACGATAGGGAAGGCAGCCAGCAAAGTAATTGAGATGTAAATCCACTTCAAACATTTGCTTGCCCAAGACGATCGTAAGTGCGGTGCTGAATGGTACCAGCATGAAGGCCAAAGAAAGGAAGAGGAAAGTGAGGCCCATAATCATTTTTAGTCTGGTTTTTTTTTTGGTACTAAGCATGAAAATTTAATTGAGAAGGTAAATAGAGGTCTGAAAATTTGAACTCAGCGTGCGTGGAAATTTAATTGAGGAGGCAAATAGGGGCTTAGAAAATTTGAACTCAGGATCTCCTGCTTTAAAACCACGTAAGATTTTGTAGGACTATTGTCAACTATTATAAAAGCTTAAATTGTTAGATAAAAGCATGATTTAATAATTAATTATATTCAAATAGACATGATGAAGGACTCCGAATTTGCGGTCGAGTAATGAGGATCGAAGGAGGGAGAGGCGGATATGGCTCGATATACCTCCATTTTTGGGGCGGTGATAATTGACCCGACCCCATCCACGTTTTCGTTTAAGTTCTATGCGGGTCAAGTCTAGGATCGGGACATACAAAACAGGTGCACAACTAATGCATTTAGTTTTCTTTTTTGAATAAAGATTCAAGGACTTTGTAATTAAAGATTTTTATAGAAAAAAATTAATTCAAGAGAAAATACTATCAAATCTCCATATAAGTACAAAAATCTAGCTATAATTTTCCCAAATAGTGAACTTGATTTTGTGGTAAATATGTATCTTTCGAGATATAAATGCATCATGATTCATAGAGTTCATGGTAAAGCTAATTCAGCTATAGCACCATTTTCTACTTTTATACAAGAAGAACGTGATTTTGTAATTGAAGAACACTCTAAGAAGCTTTTTTTCAGTTTTTGGTTTTCGCGTGGGTTAAAATGTGTAACAAAAACGTCTCACACTTCATATTAAGTTGCGAACTTAACAACGTTCAGTAATTGCAAAAGACTCGACTTTACTTGTTAGCTTCTAGGCATGTTCAATTTACATAAATGAACAGACGAAAAGACTTGCGTTATGAATGTTGACTTGCTCTTAGTATTTCGCACTTTGAAGCCACCGCCATCCATCCTCACGCCACCACAATCGCCACCAGAACGACGACAGCCGTTCCATGAAATAGAACAAAAGGGCCGCCCAAAGGACAATAGCCACTAGCCAATAGCTGTTAGAATTCGCGCGCAAATTCCAGAAAAATAATATAAGCAAACAACTCATCCAGGTAGAATATAATACTAAAAGAACAAAATCAAAAGGACACACTAAAAAATTTGTTATTGAAGTTCACTCAAACCTAAACTACGTCTCCACGTAGAAGTACTCTAAAAATCAACTAGACTTCAAAGTTGGAGAGGTACGGACCTCTGGAGTGTCAAAAGTTGGCACAAAGAGACATTTAAGTGCCAAAAGTTACAAAATGTACACTTAAGTGTCAAAATCGGAGTAAAATGGATCACTTAAATGCCAACAAAAAAATTTTCAGCCAAATTGCAACGTATCCATTTTCCGGCGACTTCATTTATTAACGGAGTATTTTTTTCAAAATAAAAATCCACATGGCAAATTTTTTAAAAAAAATTGTTCACGTCAAATTTTTGAAAAATTAAAATTGATTTTATTTATAAAAAAAAAAAAAAAAGAAGAAGAAGAAGGAGGAGGGGATCGGCCGATCCCCTCCTCCCCCTTTTTTTATAAATAAAATCAATTTTATAATAATATATTTTTAATTATTTAAATCCACGTCAGCCAAAACGACGTCGTTTTGACTGATTTTTGGCCGATTCAGTTTCCGGTGAGCCACGTAGGCAAGAAAATTAATAAAAAATTACCACGTAGGATTTCCGACAGGGTTCCGGCGACTTGGCACTTAACTGATCCATTTTTTTTTTAAAAGTGGCACTTAAGTGTACCTTTTGTAACTTTTGGCACTTAAGTGTCCCTTTGTGCCAACTTTTGGAACTCTACTTATGCCCAAAGTTGGAATACTACGATGATTTCACTCAAGCACAAAGACATTGAGAACTTTCACAAAGAAAAATTCACTTTTTCTTCTCTCTTTTGTTTTTCACTTTATATTCTCTTTCAGTTGATAACATCTAATTATCGTTGTGCAGCTTTTAACCTAAAAGCAAAATTAACAGAAAAGACGAAAAAAAAATCCCTTAATAGTAATTTGGCTTCACCCGCCAACAATGGCTGCAATCGGATCGCAGGTAATTTGAGCCCTATATCTTAAAATTTAAAAGTTTGCATCCATGGCAATTAGACAAAGCAGGCACATAAATGGAGGTGAAAATGCCTGCCTTGAAGCTGAGAAGTTCCTATTGATTCCCGAATCTCCTGCTCTCTTGCTCAAACGTCGTTCTGTTCACCCTCTCTGCAGCATCTTTCGATCTCCAACTTCGCACGGTTGCTGGAGAGGGAGTACATAGGGTAGGGCATAGATAGGGACATCGTGGAGAAGGAGCGGAGCACGAGGATCGCGAAAGTGCAGGAGGTATCGATGGCCATCGTGGCAAAGATGGCGAAGGTTGAAGCCAAAGAAATGGCTGAGAGGAAGGGGAGCAACTAGGGGCAGAGGGTCGAGACTGATTTTCAGGACCGTGCTTCCATCAAGCTGAAACTGTTGTTTGCTCGGCTTGCTACATCAGAAATTGCTCACCGTTTGGGGGGATAATATCAAATTACGTAATATGACAAAGTGTGCACTAGACAGCATACATTAAACTTAGTAAAAGTTTCTCAGATGTCACACTTCAATAGTCTTGAAACATGTAAGCACCTTGATATTCACATTTCACACATGGTAACAAGTGCGAACAAAGATGACGCCGTAGGTGTCCTTGTCCAAGAATAGTAGAGATCATGTCCAAATCTTCTTCATGCAACGGTAGAGGCGAGGCCAATGGGTGGATTTGACCATCTCAACCCATAATGGAAGGTGTAGGATTGTGAACAATACGACAGGGAAGGCAGCCAGTAAAGTAATTGGGATGTAAATCCACTGCAATTGTTCGCTTAGGATGATCGTAAGAGCAGAGCCGAACGCCACCAATATAAAAGCCAAAGAGAGGAAGAGAAAAGTGAGGCCCAATAGCAATTTTCTTGGTAGTGAGTGGAGGAAATCTTCAATTGTGTAGTGAGAAGTTAGGATAGCCAAGAACATCGAGGCGGCAGTGACCGAGGAGAAGAGAGCGAGAGCATCTGCAACCGCGAATACCGTGAACGAGCCCTTTTTCAGAAAGATCGGAATACCCGTACTACTGTTGTTGCCTCCAGGTATTTTCAAAGCTGCAGTGAAAGACACCGTGATGAGGATAGTTGCAACGATGCTGCAGGTTGATGATGTATTCTTCATCCATTGCCCTGCCTCTTTAAACAAATCTTGGCGCTGTTCTACAAATACTTCCCAATTTGTTTTCCTTCTCCTTTCTGTCAATGGATCTTCAAGCAATACCAGACTTTTTGAAGAAGGATCACTCGTATCTTCCAGCACCTTTAGAAAAATCAAGGATGCCTATCAATGTAAATTAAACCAAAGAGCACAAAAGGCTAACATGTAAGGTGGACCAACCTTGTACCACTGAAGTTCCCTCTGCATAAGAAAAACAGCTCCAGAAACATCTGGGGTTGCACATCTTGGTGACCATTCGGTCACAGCCTTCATCAAGCCGTGTTTTGTCCAAGTATCGTTAGTCAAATATGGAATGTGGTGTGCATTCACTAGTCTAAACAACTCAACATGCCGTCCACTCACGACTTCTTTCATCAGTTCCTTTGTGAAATTTTCATCCCACATCAACTCTGGAAAATGCTTAAGACATAAACTAACAATTTCAAAGATTCCGCGAGAAGCAGCGTCAAGGACAATGCCCGAAGCCAATAAAAATTCGAGTATTTCAGGAGTTTTCATTTGAGTCTTCTTCTCGGTAAGAGCAAGATTTGCAAACTCAAGCGAGCATTTGTGCCTCAACTTTGACTCTCCAATCCTTTTGGTGAAAGGTGCTGCACATAACATTAGACAAGCAATTTTCCCAATGATGAGGAATCAAAAGATTAAAGAGGTTTTCGCATTTTCATGTGTTCTTGTGTAAATTTAATGTTGGATTGAAGATGTTACTAAAAAAAAATTCATTTGGCTTGAAAATTAAAATGATTAGAACATATGAATCTACCAATGAGTACAAACAATGTCATAAGAAAAAAAATTAAAAATGAGTAGATTCAGTGATAGATTAATAATTCTATTTTCGGTTGAGGATCTTTACAGATTCACCTAACTAATACATATTGTTTAAACTATGAATTGAGTTTAATTGAATTTAATCATATGGTAATATACAAATCAAAAACCGGCCATATAAATATCTATTGGGATATACTGACACTATTGATTTACACTTCAAATTTAGAGATCTCTGCTCATGGATGATATAAAGTCCTCTTTCTAGTCTAGATGCAAGGGATATGGAATAGAGATTACATGCCATGGCATTTTTGTGTACCTGATTTTGTGACAAGATTCCAAATTGATATCTTGAACCACTTTAATGTTAATGCTGCCACCACAGAGAGGAGAGGAATCATGTCAGCACTTAGGAATCGATGACAAACTAAATCATAAATATCACACATGAAATGAAAATTGTACGTGTAAGTAAATCTAATAATGCTTCTATGACCTAAAATCTAAGTCTCCAATTCTCTATAATTCTACTAGGCTATTTGACATAAAACTTGTGGAATAACCTTACAAATCTAGATCATGGTTTTGATATTAAAGCGCATATATAGATATAGTTATTGTCCCTCAACCTTTTTGTCAATTGGATCCCGAATGATATGTTTTTGTTGTGTTGATCCTTCCATTAAACATATTAACAGAAATGCACATGAGACCATCAAGTTCCCACTGAAAAGTCCATGCATCGATGTTCTAATTAGTGGCAAGATTGATTTCCTCTAACAAAGTTGGATAAGAGGAAGGTCAAAGCTAAAATCCCGATCTCATATTTCCTGCCCTTCATACCTCGAGCCATCTTCGTGTCTTTGGAATTGTCATACAAAGCATCAACCAAACATAGAGGGATACCTAAAAATGAGAACTTATAAGAGTAAACACAATGTGGATAGAGTTGCTCAAATTGTACATATCTAACAAAAGAAATGCAAGAAAAACCTACATTTATAAATAGCATTCTCCCAAAAATTGAGTCTAGCTCCACTACAAAAGTTAGACTTCGTCTTCGCCAAGTCCCCCAACAGGCTACTGTTTTCGGTATCTTTGGATGTCGCTAAGCCTGGGTATCGGCGAGCAAAATACAAGCCAATTTCTTTTGAAACATGAACAACAGTGTCAATTCAAGTATGAACGAAATAAAATAAGATAAGTGAGTGTGTGATCCTACCCAAGTGGCCAGCCACGATAAGGCAGGACATGGTACCATAATCTGGGGCGGATGTTGTACGCTTGGCGAGGTACCAGATAACCTCCTTTTGCACAGAAGCAAAAGAAGTAGCCATTGACAGGGCGCGGGGTACACTTTCAGATTTAGCATCAACCATGTCCCCTAGTGCCTTAACCATTCTTATTCTTCCTCTGCGGACAGCATGGTAGAGGGCACTTATGAAAATGATAACATTATATTCCGAAGGGAAGAGCTTGACCAGGTTCTCGACGAATTGATCTTGTCCGATCATTACTGCTACATCGAGCAAAGTAGCGGGTGTTTTTCCTATGGTCATAACCTTGGCTGTCATTGCTTCGTGATCTTCCTTGAGTATTTTCTCGGCAGCTTTCCAATCACCTTTCACCGCGGCTTCAAACGATGGTCGATACTTTTCATTGACCTCCACTGTTGGAACAATTGGAAAAATTGCACATTAAAAATGCTCAGTCTTTCTCACTTCTTGTTTTTCAGGTTTAAGTGTAACCATTGCAGCTGCTCAAAGTTTTGATGAAACACAGTTGCTAGTGAAGGAACGTTGGTTTACTCAACACTGCTTTTCCCTGTGAATTCGTTTATTTACTCTTTTGAAGTAAAATAAAATATATCTATTGGGCTTTCTCAATAATTAGTCAAGATATCATTCTGATTTCAAAATTTTATATTTGCACTTATATGTGAGCATTTTTATACTGTGCAATTTAAAATTGTTCACATTAAAAGAAGTCCAAATGCATAGAACATATAATTTATGAAAAAAAATTAAGTTCAATGACAAACCTTTGGTTGGTCTGCAACCATCTTGAGAAGTTTTATCAGTTGTCATGCCTCCTGAACTCATGTCTACATATACCTCTTTGTTACCAAAGAAGAAATGAACATGAATAACCTTAGAAAATTAATTACACTCTATATGCTACAAATCATCTATACATGCCTACGTGTATCTTCTTGTTACCAAAGAAGAAATGAACATGAATAACCTTAGAAAATTAATTACACTATATGCTGCAGATTATCTATATTAGTCTCATTCGTTGCATTGAAATTTTTTGTAGTAAACTTAGAAAATAAACTTTTAAACAGAAAAATTAACATTAAATTTAACGGAGATCGTGAGTTTTCTTCAAGATATGTATTTTCTTGAATTTAGGTTTGGTGAGTAAAAAACAAGAGTTTTCAACAGGAATGATATTTATCAAAACGTTTTTGGTGCAGTATCTTAAAGCAATCATTTTATTTGTTTTTATATAATGTCGATTTCATTCGTTTCGGTTTAAAAGGTTCAATTTCCAAAGCACGGGAACCATAATTTCTACAAAACTAACTTTTATTGAGAAATTTGGAAAAGAATCGTACCAAAATGCCCTCGGGCTTCTTTCACGCTCTGTCCCTTTTTAATAAGGATTTTGTAAGAAGTGTCCACACTCGTGAAGCAACGAAATAAAGAAATCCAACACACAAAAAGCGAAACTTCTCTGACTTTTTCCCTGCGCCTTGTGGGATCAAATCACTACACCAAACGAAAGAACTGAACAAATACCTGTCAATGGTGGCAATGGTTTGGAAAACGAACTGTCTTGGGTATCCATGGAGGATTCTTTGCTGGGCCGTCTCTCGAGCACGTAAAAATCTCAAGCAGAGAAGTATTATCTTCGCAGTTGAAGTCGAAGTTGTTCTCTGTTCTCTCGGATCTTCTCTTTTTATACATCGACTCGCGGATGCAGCCACAATCCCCTCTGCAGTTGATATTTCAACGCTGCAGTCTCTTTCAAAAGCCAAAATAAATTAGATGGAAAGATACACGACGGAAGTAGCTCATATTCAAAACATGAAGATGTAACGTTTTCGTACAATAATTTTTTGGCCCGATGTTGGAGCGACACGAGTCACGGATGCCATTGAAGTCAAGAATGCTGCCAAAGTTCCTCACTGCCAGGATGTGCGACTTTCTCGCCATCTCGAAAGTTCGTGTGATGTGTTGCTTACATCCCAGGGAATTTCGCCGGCGGCATATCCCTTCCCTCTCTTCAGCATCTACTTTTAGCCCTCCATAGCTATTCAGATTAAAGAATGATTCTCAGGAAGACTTCAATATTAACATGAGCTGTCGATTACAGCGTCAATAGAAAAGTTTTTCTATTTAAAATCTCTCAATATTTGTTGCTAATATGAGCTGTCAATTAGGGCATCAATCGGATAGTTTTTATTTATTTAAAATCTTTGTATATTTGTGTCTTCTGAGTTGTAGGAGATTCTATGATGGATGAGGGCAGTATATATATGTGTGTTTATAATCTTGTAAAGAATGAAATGAATACAAGGGAAAATTTTCGTCTACTTTTTAACATGGTATCAGAGCCCATGATCTAGGGACACTCGGTGGTTTTGTGCGGTTCATTAGTTCTTTCGATCAAGATCCGACTCGCAATTTCGATCGAACGAACCCTTCGACCATGAGGACTGGGCGGGAACGATATCCTCTAAGTACTAGACTATTAAGGAAAATTCCTTGTCGTGGGTTATCGTAAATGGCATGTCGCATGAGCATGGGTGATGTTGTAGTCGTGTCGATTTGATTGTGTTGGAAATGTGGTGGTTTTGTGCGGTTTCGCACCCGCTATCAAGACTCATGGCAGATGACAATCCACCCACCAAGATAGTTCTTTCAACAGGTTGTTATCCAAAGTGTATCGTAGCGACTATAGTGTGCATCCAGGCAGTACGAAGATGTATCAGAATTTGCGGCAGTATTATTAGTGGAACGGTATGAAAATCAACATCGCCAAGCATGTGGTGAAGTGTTTAACTTGCCAACAAGTGAAAGCGTAACATTGCAAGCCAGAAGGGTTATTGCAACCTCTTGAAATCCTTGAATGGAAATGGGAGCACATCACAATGGACTTCGTGACGGGATTACCAAGAAGTCGGCGGGGTAATGATGCGATTTGGGTTATAGTGGACCGATTGACGAAGTCGGCGAGCGGAAAATTACAAGGGCCGAGTTAGTGCAGCAATCTTTAGACGCCGTCAAGATGATTCGAGAAAGGTTAAAGACGGCTCATAGTAGACAAAAGAGTTATAGGGACAGACGACGTAAGTCATTGGAATTTCAAGTGGGTGATCATGTGTTCTTTAAAGTATCGCCGATGCGAGGTACATCGCGATTTGGAAAGAAAGGAAAACTGAGCCTGAGGTATGTCGGACTGTTCGAGATTCTAGAAAGGATCGGGAATTTAGCCTATCGTCTTGCGCTACCGCCTCGACTTGCTCAAGTGCATGATGTATTCCACGTGTCGATGTTAAGGAAATACGAGCCGGACCTGACTCACGTGTTGAATTTTGAGGAGATAGATGTGGACGATAGGGTGTCGTATGTGGAGAGACCGATTCGGATTGAGGACCGGAAAGAACAAGTGCTGAGAAACAAGACAATCTCCTTGGTCAAAGTCAGTTGGCAGCGTTATGGTACGGAGGGAGCTACGTGGGAAAGCGAAGAAGTCATGAGGCGTCAGCACCCCTATCTTTTTGAGGATTAGAGTATCAGTTCAAATTTCGAGGACGAAATTTCTATAAGAGGGGAAGAGTTGTAACAACCTGAAAATCGACCCCATTTTAGGATTTTATAAAGGGCAATATTAGTCGAAGGCCTGGTCGGTACAAATTTTCCGAACCGTGTGTTCGTGGGATAATGGATTTCCAACGGAGGGCGCTACAAATTCTCCAGGCATTGTAGTCCCACACCAAGCTCCAGGAGGGACTTCCACTACCGATGCACTCCTTAAAACCTTAACTTCCAAGTTGACACAAATCTTGACTCACCATCAAGCTTCACCTTCTCATGCTGAAAACTCTGCCCCACCAATTACAGTCAAGTTGGATGGTCGTAATTATGGCCTTTGGTCCCAAGTTGTCGAGATGTATATCTCTGGGAAGGATAAATTGGGATATATCAATGGGGATCTTCCCCCACCACTTCCAATCGACCCTAGTTTTCGGAAGTGGATGACTGACGATATTACAGTTAAAGGATAGCTCATCAATTCCATGGACCCAGCATTGATTAGAAATTTTATTCGTTTCCCAATAGCAAAGGCAGTATGGGATTCGGTGGCTACTACGTTCTTTGATGGCACCGATGTCTCCCAGTTGTATGATTTGAAGCGACGTTTGTCCCGACTGAAACAGGCAAGCAGCCCGATTGAAAAGTATTATAATGAGCTCCAGGGTTTATGGTGGGAGGTTGATTTTTGACGGCCTAATCTCATGACTTGTCCTCATGATATTGAGCACTACAATGCTCTTGTGCAAGAAGACTGTGTATATCTCTTCCTTGATGGGCTCGATGACTGCCTTGACAAAGTCAAGGCTGATGTTCTACAAATGCATCCATTTCTGATGGTGGAGCAAGCCTATGCTAGGGTGAGGCGGGAGGATGTATGCCAAGCTGTTATGTTGTCTTCAACCGAACCACCTGGCACTGCGACAGCCCTGGTGTTGCGTGGTGGGAAGGTTACCTCACGCTTTCTCGAGGCCAACAATGAGCCCAAAGCCCTCCCGATGGTCCCTCCTAATATTGCGTCTGGTGGAGGGAGGACTAACAATGGTTCAAAGGCTAAACCACAACACCCATGAGGTTGTACCCATTGTGGTAATTCTAAACACACTAAAAATACCTGTTTAAATTGCACAATTATCCAGATTGGTGGAAGGAGTTGCAAACCAAGAAAAAGACAGAAAATGCTATAGGACAGGGGCAGGCATTGTTGGCTACCGGAAACTCACCCCTCTCTTTGGTATTGCAAGTAGATGCTACCAATACTTCTAATGCAGCTCCTGAAGGTAATACTGGGTGTGCACTTATTAGAAATTCTCAAGGTGGTAGGGAGGGGTGGATTGTTGATTCTGGGGCAACATATCACATAACACCCAATCGTAACGATGTTATATGCTACACCACTCCAGGGAGATAGAGTATTTATAATGCGAATGGCACTAGTTATCTTGTCACTGGGGCTGGCAATGTTGATCTTACACCTTCTTTATCATTGTCTCACACTTTATTAGTGCCCTCTTTGTCTAATCGTTTACTCTCTGTTGGCCAACTCATTGATGCTTTGAAGTGTTGTGCTCTTATGTATCTGTCTTTTTGCTTATTTCAGGATATCCTCACGAAGGAGATTATTGGTCGTGGTACTAAAAGGGGGGGTTGTACTATGTTGATGACTTCCATGCAAGCCAAGCACATCACACAAGTAGTGGGTCTACTAATAAAGAGAAAGCAATTTGGTTATGACATTGTTGTTTAGGACACCCGTCTTTTGGGTATTTAAAGCATTTATTTCTAGACTTGTTTCATAATTTGTCAGTTATTGAATTCCAATGTGAGACATGTATTTTGGCAAAAAGTCATCGTGTCTCTTTTCCTTTGAGTTTTAATAAGAGCACCATGCTGTTTTCTTTGGTTCATTCAAACGTGTGGGGTGTTTCACCACTTACTACTCTATCTGGCATTCGTTGGTTTGTAAAATTCGTGGATGATTGTACCCGAATGTCTTGGGTTTATTTAATGAAGCATAAAGATGAAGTAGCAACAATATTTCATATGTTTCATCATATGATTGCAACGCAGTTTGGGACTCAAATTCAAGTCCTTCGTAGCGACAATGGTGGGGAATATATTAATCAGCATCTTGTAGCTTACTTTCAAGACCATGGGCTTATACATGAAACATCTTGCACTAGGACATCCCAACAAAATGGTATTGCTAAGAGGAAGAACCGCCATATCCTCGAGACGGCACGAGCACTCCTTTTAGGTGGTCAAGTTTCGTCTCATTTTTGGGATGTTGCTTTGGTAACAGTGGTACATTTGATGAATAGAATGCCATCTCGTGTGTTGAATTTTCAGACCCCACTTCAAGCACTTGCATCCTATGTTTCTCTTCCTTCGATCATGACAATACCTCCCAAAGTGTTTGGGTGTGTGGCATACGTCCATCTCCACAAGAACCAACGGACAAAACTCGATCCATGTGCGGTGAAGTGTGTTTTCATTGGTTATGACACTCATCAAAAGGGATATTGTTGTTACAATCCAGCTACCAAAAAAACCCACGTCACAATGGACGTCACCTTCGTCGAGTCTGAATTATTTTTTCCCAAACTCAATTATACCTTTCAAGGGGAGATTTCTAGTGAAAGGACAAATTGGTGGGAAGGTGGTGTGATGGCAGGGGTTGTGGCTGATTTTGCTTTGAAAGAAAATGACCTCGTAGTGCTAGCACCTGGCAACACAAGGACTGGTGATGCACAAGCTAAGGTGCAAGGTGACAAGCGGGTTGACATTTTGCAACAGGCAACATTGACAGGTAATGGTGTGGTTACGGATCATGGTGGGACACCAAAAAATGAGCAGCAATGCACTAAGGAATCTGATCATTAGATTGATTTGGTACAAAAAACAAACGAACAATCTCAAGAACAGCTCCCTCCACTTCAAAATATCCCCTCTTTAGTACCTGACAATTCTCTTGAGGATACTCCTAAGGTAAGTTCCCTTACCGCATAGAATTTGTTTGTTGATACTGATGTAACTATTAGTTATAAATTGCCTGACCGGCATAATCGTGGCAAGGCTCCTAATAGGTACTCACCAGATGTAGAAAAATGAAAGGTCGAAGTATCCGATCACCAATTATGTTTCGACGAAGCAGTTGTCGGGACCTTTAAAGGCATTTATCTTGAATGTCTCTACTAGTAGAATTCCTAGTGGAGTTCAAGAGGCATTAAGAGATCCCAAGTGGGTTCAAGCAATGCAAGAAGAGATGGAGGCTTTACAAAAAAATGAGACTTGGAGACTTGTAGAGTTATCAAAGGAAAGAAGGTAGTAGGATGTAAATGGGTCTTCACCATCAAATATAAAACATATGGTTCAATTGAGGGGTACAAGGCATGTCTGGTAGCAAATGGATATACCCAAACCTATGGCGTGGACTATCAGGAAACATTCTCTCCTGTTGCAAAACTGAATACTGTGCGGATATTGTTATCACTTGCAGCAAATTTGGACTAGCCCTTACATCAATTTGATGTAAAGAACGCGTTCTTACACGGAGATCTAGAAGAAGAGATCTACATAGAAATCCCACCAGGATATGCGTGTGCTGATAAATCGAAAGTGGTATGTAAACTTGAACGGTCGTTATATGGGTTAAAGCAATCACCATGGGCTTAGTTTGGTCGTTTTAGCTCTGCAATGAAAAGGTATGGGTACACTCAAAGTAATTTAGACCATACATTGTTCCTGAAACGACAGCATGATAAAGTGACGGCATTGATTATATATGTAGATGACATGATTATCATAGGGGATGACCTTGAGGAGATCACAGAACTTCAAAGGAAACTAGCAAATGAGTTCAAGATGAAGAACTTAGGGGGCCTAAAATATTTTTTGGGTATTGAAGTGGCCAAATCAAATGAGGATATATTCTTATCTCAACAGAAGTATGTGTTGGACTTGTTTGTTGAGGTGGGGATGTTGGATTGCAAACCTATTGATACCCCTATTGTACAAAATCATAAACTTGGAGATTTTCCTAATCAGGTATCGGCCAATAAAGACCGATATCAAAGATTAGTAGGGAGACTGATTTATCTATCGCACACTCGGCTTGACATTGCATATGCTGTAGGAGTTGTAAGTCAATTTATGCACGCTCCTAGTGAAGAGCATATGAATGTTGTAGTCTGGATTTTACACTACTTGAAGTTAGTACCACGGAAAAGACTATTCTTTGCAAAGAATAATCACCATGAGGTGGAAGGATTTATGGATGCCGATTGGGCTAGCAATACCTTGGATAGGAGATCGACGTCAGGCTACTTCACATTTGTGGGAGGAAACTTGGTTACATGGAGGAGCAAGAAACATAAAGTAGTAGCTTTGTCAAGTGTTGAAGCCGAGTTTCGAGGGGTGGCTAAAGGACTATGTGAGCTTTTGTGGCTAAAGAAGTTGTAGATAGAACTTGGTTTTCCACCTAAGTTAGGAATGTGACTGTTTTGTGATAATAAGGCCGCGATTCAAATTTCCCACAACCCAATTCAACATGACCATACTAAACATGTTGAAGTTTATAGGCATTTTATCAAGCAAATCTGGATGATAAGGTGGTGAGTTTTTCATTTATCAAATTTGAAGACCAATTGGCGGACATACTTACAAAGGCAGTATTGAGTCGAGCATTCCACAGCTCACTTGTCAAGTTGAGTATCAAAGATATCTTCTCACCAGCTTGAGGGGAAGTGTTAACACGAGCTGTCAATTAGGACCTCAATAGGAAAGTTTTTCTATTTAAAGTCTCTCAATATTTGTTGCTAATATGAGCTGTCAATTAGGGCCTCAATAGGATAGTTTTTATTTATTTAAAATCTTTGTATATTTGTGTCTTCTGATTTGTAGGAGATTTTATGGTGGCTGATGGCGGTGTATATATGTGTGTTTATAATCTTGTAAAGAATGAAATGAATACAAGGAAAATTTTCCGTCTACTTTTTAACATTCAAGTGGCTCCTATCCCCCTCACCTCACTTGCAGCTACGAAAACTGCAGCCTTTTTAGGTCACTTGTGAACTGAGAGTCATTGGCACCTCATTATTCAAGCATTATCGAAATCGAATATTTAACCTAATATAGAATGAGGTACGCAGGCCAAACAAAACACACCCGAATGTGATCCATGAGGCTACTACTTCAGCCGGCATTTGCTGTTTTGTTGAAATCATGGGAAAACATTTCATATCAATGGACGGACAGTTACTCTCGGAAAAAGACGACTTTTTGTAATTCCTGGAATACCGACTACTGTTAGAAGTCCTAGTAGTAGTAGTCGTCGTCGTAAGGATGCGATAGGAAAAGCAAAGAAAATACATCTGTAAATGGAAGTTGACATAAGAAGAAGACATCGGACAAAAAAATGTAACGAACCAGCAAAGTGCATCATGTTTACGTTCCTAAACAACATAAACTATATGCAATCTGATCTAAGTTTAGCGCACAGGAATGTTGTCCTAGAATTTCGGCATTGGCAGTTTTGTCGAGAACACTAGAAAGGTTACGATGGGGAAAGAGTCCCTAACATCTGGTACCATTGCCCGCTATCTCAATGGGACTTGCTTTTCTAAAGAAACCATTCCATGGTCGACCCATCTATGTTTCTACAATGGCCACATGCTTCGAGTTGTTTCGTACCGTAATCAGTCTCATCCATGTAAGAATTAGGAATCTTGCATTGAAAGAGGAGAATGTGCACTCTCAGTTCCCCTCGGGACTGAAAACTCTCCTTTATTCAACCTACGCAAGTTTATAGGAAAGGTCTTTGCTGTGAATCATTTTAAAAAGATAGAAACATATGGACATTAGCCCCTAAAAGGAATATGAGAACATGAAGAGTTTCCACGTGCTGTCAATTAGACCCGAGGATTATAAGAAACACTGAATAGAACATTAAGATATTTTATTTTATTTTCGGTAGATATGATGCAGAAACAGGATCGATCTATCTATAATAAATTAATAAAAATAATAAATAACAAGGAAGTTGGTAGAATAAAATTTTCAGGGTTGTCTAGCAATTCTAAACAATCTTAGAATGATATGATATTTTAGAATTGAGCAGGTCCTTAAAAGACTTAAGGGAAAAAAAGGCAAGGGATATGCCATAGGATGTCAAACCCTGCAAGGTCACTCATGTATTCCCTCTCACTCGAGAAGACAAAGATAAAATTGGAATCAAGGGGCCTTCCGTAGTAAAGATAGATATCATGTTGTTGCTGAGTAAGCATGTATAGTAGCCTCCCATGCTTTAGGTAAAAAGGTGGAGATGAAAACCCTCCAACTAAGGTGGCCTGTGCTTCACACAGTTGTCTTGTGACCGACTTATGAATCTAGTACCCTTGATTACAAGACAACTATGCATTGCCAACAAGTTTGTCACAATTTTGTTATTTATTAATTGTCACAAGATGTAAATCAATCATAGGTTCAATATCATTGTGATGACTTGTTTGTTACTTATCAATTGTAACTTACAAACGGCTTTATTGACTTATGATCATCAATGTTATAGTAAGTGTTTATTACTCCTGACTAATTCTTAGCTGTGTAAATAGTAAATTACTAGAGATATTACTAATTTATTAGGAATTTGTAGCAGTCAAATAGTTATTTTTATCATAAGATATAACTGTTAATTGATGGTCAGGTACCAATTTACTAACAACTTCAAGGGGCAAAGACGGAGTTGGTGTTGGCTCGATAGACGGTAGCGACGTGTTGAAGTGGTGGCATTATAGTTAACCTTAGGTTTGCATATTAAAACTAAATGGTACATGAATAAACAGCTAAGCTAGTCTCTAATAATTACTAGGTGGGTTTCAATAAAGCTTGTTGGGAATGCAAATTGGTAACGCAATGCCCACAGGTAAAAAATTGTCCTCTTTTCAGTAAATTACAATAAAGTTCGTACGATGTCGTCGCGCTCATCCTTGAGAGAAAGTTAGGCTGCATTTTGACATGGTATTTAATTTAAGGGTGTCGAAAATGCCAGATGCCCGCAGAATATGCCATTCCCTTATCTATGATGAACTATCGCAGATTCCTAGTTCCCTCTTCAGCATATCCTTTTAGCCCTCAACAACTACTTCAAAATTAAAGAACGATTCTCAGACAGACTTCAAGGAGTCCGTCTTACTGCACACTTCACTGAACCTCCGAATACTACAGACTTTTAAGATAACTTATGAACTGAGTCATCGGCACTTCATTGTCAAGCATTATGAATGGGATCGAAATCAAAACAGCAAATGAGGTATGCAGTCCGGATGAAACACATCCAAATGCGATCCACGAGAATATGGCCACAGCATTTGCTGTTTTGTCAAAATCATGGGAAAACATTTCATTTCAATGGAGGGACTTTCCTATGTACCACGGAGAAAATGGACAACTTATTGTAATCTTAGAAAACCGGTTGTTGTTAACGTTTGTAATTAAACCAAATTCATAAATGTTGTCAATCAATTGCCTGATTATTGATGCACGAGTTTGATGTCGATCCCTATTCAGATTCTTGCATGAGTTAAGAAGAGTCATTATTGTAGTATTGTTTTCAAGTGTCTGTTCATATTTCTAGATCTAATCAATATTTTGTAAATTCCCCGGAATCTATCTTTTTTATGCTACCTATATTTATGAGTCATTTAATAGCATGAGTAAGAGTCTACAAGCTTATAAATTGTCCGTGAAGCGAAGATGACATAAGAAGACGACATAGGAAGAGGAAGTCCAATAGACCAACAAAGCACATTGTGTCTGCATTTCCTAAACAACATGAACTATAAGCAATGCAATCTAAATGTTTGTACACACAAATGCGATCCTGAAATTTGCAGTTTCGTCGAGAACATGCGAAAGGTTTAGATGTGGGCATGAAGTTCTTCTATATCATCAGATGAGGAATATAACTCCGATATTTGCAGGCACTTCGGATTGAAAGAGAAGAATGTGCAGTCTGAGTTCCCCTTAAGATTGGAACTTCTCATATATTCAACTTGTGTAAATTTCTAGGAAAGGTCTTTACCGAGAGTTATTTTTTTAAAAAAATATAAACTTTGGACATTATCGCCTAAAAGATTGTGATCTGAACAAGAAACATGAAAATAGAGAAGAGGTTTCGCGTCCTATGAATAGAACTATTTATTATCATGTTATCTTTCATTTTCGGTCGGTGTGATGCGGAAAAGATGATCACGGTATCTATAATAATTAATAATGAATAGATAATAAGAAAGTTAGGTAGAATCGAGCTTTGTTGCGACTTTGTCCCTCTCGCTCCCGGCATATTCGGGGAATTCTACCAATTCTAAACAATCTTAGCACGATCAAATCTTTCACCAAGTCAGCTTTTTGAGTCTTTCTTGGCACGACCTCAAGTTTGTTGCGATTTCCTTATTTATTAAATAAATAAAAATATCCTTCCAACCCAAAAAAAAAAAGTGTCACCGAATTCCAGCGAGGGCATTTTGTGCCGTGGTTGGTAATGTGAGTTGGTGTAAAATTCTAAATCATTATAGTAAATTCGGGCAACAGGTAAGCTATTTGTCGAATTATTGATTGTAGCTTATGAATGACCTTTAGTGACTTATGATCAACCATCTGATAGTGGAGTAAGGACATGAGCGCTACAACTTTTATACAATATCCATCTCAATTTCATAATCTTTTTTCAATCTCTTGAGTGCCACGTTAATTAAAAATCGTTCATTTGACTGCTATCAATGATTTATCTCACTAGAAAATTCAATATAGCATTAATATAATATAAACCTTCTGATATGACACCCGAACCAAATAAAGTAACAAGTACGTGTGTTGATTAAAGAATTAGGGCCAAACAATGTGGTTTGGCCCATCTGTTGGCCCCAAATTAACGAATTGATGCAAAATTAAGTATGTAGTGAAGACCCTAACCCGATCTGAGGAATTGGGGCAAAATTACCTCCTGAGCTTTGCAATGGAGAGCAGGAGCAGGAGAAGTACCTCATGGTTGAATAAGTCGTGATCGCAATGCTCAGTACATACCCTAGAATTCGTGCTATTCGAGGTCGTTTGTGTGATGGAGACCGTGTGCGTGCGTGTGTCGGTGATGCTGATTCAATCCTTTGTCTCTTTGCTTTAGTTGTTGCCAAATGCTGGGAGGAAGGGTTGAAGCCGATGGATGCAAAACAACTGAGAGACGATGTGCACATGATGGCCGATTTCATTGTCTTTTAGTCCCATTTGCCACATCGTCTCTTCCATGAATCGCTGGAATATGTTGTTGGAGACACTCAAGTAACCTCTCTATTAACCGATGTGGTGATAAAAAAAAAAAAAAAATGTTATAATTCTCAAATGAGAGTCATACAAGTTATGGCAATTGTAATCATTGTCCCTCTAGTAGTACTCGTTAAGTTTTTCTTTTTCAAATTTACTACTGCTACCTAATTCTTAGCAATGTAAATAGTATGTTATCAGTGAAATTAATAATTTACGAAGAATTTATAGTGGTCAAATAGTTATTTTATCCCGTAAGATATAATCATTAACAAATCATTAGGTACTTTGGCATAATTTATCTAAATACATTGGGGGGCAAAGAGAGAAGTTGATGGTGGCTAGGAGGATGGCAGCAAGCAACGTGGTTGAAGTGGTGGCGAATAGCATCAATGGCAGGATAATTGTCCAAAATGTCTTAAATCTATTGTATAATGGCCAATTTATTCTTAAACCTTTCAACGATTAGCCAATTTAGCTTTAGACTTTTTAATTGTGTCGATTTAGTCATAAATCTATTATTTAGATAATTGGCTAAAAAGAATTACATTGACAAATTATCAAAAAATTTAAAACTAAATTAACAAACTGTTGAAAAATTTATGACTAAATTAACAAATCATCAAAAAACTTAAAACTAAATTGGCACAATTGAAAATTTTAGAACTGAATTAACCGCCATAAAATAAGTTTAGGACTTTTTGGATCATTTTCTTGCATCAATGGCAGAGGATTAAAGAAACAGAGATGAGAGAAAATGATGTCAATCGGAGGCCAGTGTATGTTTTAGTGATGTGAGAAATGATTAGACATGGTTAGACCTACATGCGTACCTCAACACTAACTTATGAAAACACGTCACCCAAAGGGCATTAGCCAATGACTGTTCCTAGAATTTGCAATAATTCGAGCCCTATTTTAAAAGAATAAAAGGAGAAGGCAGAGAGGAATTTGCACATTTAAAAGTTTGCAGCGAAGGCAACTAGACAAAGCAGACATTCACAAACCTTAGCAAGTTAAGCATTATGACTTGTTCTAATGTTCAACCCGCTCTTACCACCTCATTCTAACCTGTGAAGGATGGACGCATTGCAAGGGGTGGCAAATGCAATCTTTTCAAAAGAAAGCTCATATGAAGAACGACGGGCTTTCTTTCTAGAGAGGTCTCATTGGGACAATGGGCTTGCAAGATCATTAAACAATCCAGAATGCACTAATTTGTTGCTTATACCAAGGCTTTCATATCTCTTCCCAAGTGAATCTCTCCCTCTCTACGAATTATCTCACAAGCAAACTCACTGAGGTTGCGTTTGTTTCTTAAGAAAATAAATAATTTAAAAAATATTTTCCTAAAAATATTCATCTGTCTCGCTTTTAATAATTAATCAATATAAAATATTTTCACTATCGGTAATAATTTATATCTAATTATTTTCATGAAAGATAAAAATATTTTTCATTAATTCATTTTTATAAGCAATACAAGCAATATTTTTTATTAGAAAATATTTTCCAAATAATTCATTTTCTACTAAACAAATGGTTAGGAAGGAAAGAATTTCTTTACTGTTTTTTTTCTTTTTCTAGAAAGGGTAGAGAGTGAAGGAGAGAGTGAAGGAGAGAAAGGGTGCATTTGGTACGGTTTCTCCAAGGGAAATGCTGAATCATTTGGCAACCATTTTGAAATAGCTTTCAATCAAATGTTGGATTGGAAAACTAAAAGCCAAATGCTAGTAAGGATTAGTATTGTACTTTTAGTATTTGGCCAAATGCCGAAACTAATTTTTTTCTTCCAAAACTACCCTTACCAATTCTTCAAATTTTTTATTTTGCCCCTCATTATATTTTTTTTTATCGAAAAAGGACCCAAACCCTTCGCGGGACTAGGCCAAGGGATATGATCAATGGCAAGCTAAATTTGGCACCATTGGCCCTCGCCTTGGTCACATGACCCTCGCCAATGGCGAAGGTTTGGATCCTTTTTTAATAAAAAAAATAAAAAAATATACCCAAAGCCCATTGCATTGCCAAACACAATTTGAACTCAAAGTTTATTTACCAATAGTTTTTACCAAACACAATTTGCATTCCCAAGTAGTTTTAGCTTTCAATATTTGCATTACACTTAAAATCCATTTATAAAGCTAAACCAAACACACCCAAAGTGTTTGGATTTAAAAATATTTAAATCACAATAAAAAGAAAAGAGAATGAAATGACACATTTGTCATTAGAAACACCACCACTAAAACTCTTTAATGCCTCATTTCTCGTCAAACCCAAGGGCAGAGATGTCATTTTGCTTCAAAAGAAAATTTGTTAAGCGTAACATATGATGAGTTTGTAAATTATATAAAAATGGGGATAATATATTAGGCTGGTCTCAATTTATTAATTTGGGCCCTCAAAAGAGAGGCCCAAATGCCCGAAAGAATTTGCACCCGAATCGAAAGCGCAAGTGTCATGTTTTGAAATGTAACATTGATCGAATTTCGGCAAGTTGGTAATGCTCAAGACGGTAATTGCTTGTTTAGACCCGCTCATTTTGCCCTTCATGTTTAAGTGCCACGACCACTGATGTTGCTTGAGCTATGTGATCTTGCAGTATGCTCGAAGATTTTCACCATGAGTACCTAGTGTCCAACAACGGTCTTTTGGCATTACGAGTTTGTTTAGACATTGCGAAACAAATCCCATTTTATTCTTTTGAGATCAAGCACATATATATCGAATACTATTGCTATCATGACATAGATCTTGACACTTTGATGGAGATTCGATGTTGTCCATGCAAAGACCGAGTTGAATATCTCTTTACCAAATCCCTAAAATCAAAGACATTTTTCGAAATTGATAAATGATTATTATATTTGTCCCATTTATGTTTTGATTTTTGGATTTGATAGTAGTTTATCTTTTAAGTTACCATTTACTAGACTATAATTGCCATAGAATATCATCATATAGAACTTGATAAAATTGGTGCTAATACTCACCATTGCTCTTCTACTGGAGTTCTACCTGCGCATGTGATGTCTCTCTTAAGTCACAATAACGAGATAGAGGGGCCTGTTTTATCAATTACTTTTATTATAAATTCATTTTAAGTACGATACAATTAAGAGAAAAAAATAGAAATAAAAACCCAAAATACATACTCAAAAAAGCTTAAAGAAAGAACTATCTATATATAATTCAGTCGAGAACCGAAAATCTCAAATATCAAACGTCATGGAATTGGAAATGCATATATATACATAAATCAGATGCACGGCATACGTACGATACATGTTGGGTTCTCCGTATAATTAGATAAAAAAAGAAGAAGGAAATTGCGTATTTACGAAATTAGCAACATATTTATTTATTTTGTTTTTTTCCTTTTGTTTTTCTCTCTATTCTTCCTTGGCCAACGAAAAAGCAAAAGTTGAGCCGTGTTCACAGCAAAACTAGCCTGGGGAACTCAGACAAATGATCAGGATAATAATGATTACTGGATGAGGTCACCATGTACAACGCCCATAAATGCACTTTTATCTCCGATGGAAAAAAAAAAGTTCTCCATTCTTTATTTAAAATATTAAAAATAATACCCATGAAGAATAAAATAAAATAATTTTCGCAAACAATTATTTTTATTTTTTATTTTATAATTTTATCCCCCTCTGAATCATTACAGTCCTTAAGAAAAGAAAAGCTTTTCTTTCGTCCTGCAGGGATCAATCAAAAAGCTCATCTTGCCATCTTCGTCTTTCATGCTGTACCTCGTCGCCAGGGCTGTCCCGCAGCCAGGCAGATCTTTCTTTTGCAAGTAAAGCTAACCCCACCTTGGCTCCTGTGTATATAGAAAAATTACCATTTTATTATTATTATTATTTCTGTGTAGTCTTAACCTTGCCGCAGATGCATTTTAATTTTTAATTTTTTTTGCTACATCTAAATGCCCGTTCGCGATATAAATTCTTGCACGTAAATTCATAGATATATAATTTTTTGCAGATGTCTGAAATTTGGTCAAATTATGATTTTTTATTGGAAAACACAAGGAAAGGATACTTTTTTTAAGTAAACTTTGTCAAATATAATCCTACCAATTGATGGAAAGATGGTCAATAATATTGTAAGATAAGGATTGCTAGACATTTGTTGGAATAAGATCAATCGTCTGAGATGTGCAAACACTGTCTTTAAGAATAATTTTGCCGCTTAAAGTGCGAAACTCGGTGCATAAGATTCTGGATGCTATCCTTCCAAAATACAGCAGATCTTATTATATACTTCGCACTGAATATTAAAATGAATAGAAACAATGTTATGTATATAACCCAATAAAGATACATAATGAGAAAAAAGGAATATTTGTATTTTGACATATCGATATCATTTCCCAATTATTATTCAAAATAACCATTTATAGGTAATGATTCAAAATAACTATTTATAGGTAGAAGAAAAAGAGTGCAAATTGCAAACCATTATACGTTCATTGATAATTTTATAGATGACTGTTACAAATAATGGAGGGTTTATAAAGAAATAAATCAAATATTATGAAGCCATTTCTAAATGTTGTATAATTAATGACAGACAAAAATTGTTCCAAATTGATGACAATAAAAAATCGTTACTAAAATAATAGCTATCGAAATTCCAAAACTATTTAAATATCCAACATTCGATTTTTTTTCTTATCGAAATCCTACCTAGTTTTAATAAATGGTTATAATACGCTTGCATGTAGTCTCACTTCACCTATAACTTTGTTATTTTATGTTAAATATTCTAATGTGACATCTAAAAACACAGGTTGAGAATTTGACTCTTGGCACGCTTCTTTCAAGCCCATTGCTCATGGTGGATTTACAACAACTGGCTGTCCTATTTCATAGATAACCGAGTCATAGGGGGTCGGCTTACTCATCGGGAATAGTACCATGCTGCTTGAATACGTTATTATAGTATGTTCTTATATGCATGTAATCTCCTTCTAGTTAAATACGTAGATTTTTAGGTCAAACATTCCAACAAATTTATACTAAATGATGTGTGGTTGAGGAGCCAAGTTTAATCTCCAGTGAATTAATCACAAGGTGGGTTTTGAAATAGAGTTCATTGGGAATGCAAAGTGGTAAATGCAATGCCACAAGTAAAAGATTTTTATTTATTTTTTATTTATTTATTTTTAAATGCTTTTCTTTAATCAATGAGCCTGCGAGATTATCCTATTGTTGAAAAACCAATCATCAGGAGCACGAAAAGTCTCCTTCTCTAGACGCGCAAATCCCAAAGATTATCCGACGCCTTTTTCGGCGATCCCATTCTTGTAAAATAGCAGAGGATGGCCAGGGGACCTCGTTAATCACATTTAGTAATTATTGTATTGAAACTCGGGTACTCATATTGGATGTTTTGGGTTCCCTCACCTAGAAATAGGCGTCTCGATTGGGTCACCTCACACCGACGACACTGATTGGATCGTGTCATTTGTTCACTAAATATATTATATTATATATAGACTGATATATTGATATTATATTTTTTTATTTTAATATATCGATAAGTATAAAATTCAATCTCCCAATTTCCCTCTTTATCTTTTTCTTTTTCAAAAGGAGGAGGAGGAGGAGGAAATACCTAGTAAGTATTTCACATCTTAAAAGTCTTGAAATCTAGATGGAATTAAGATGAAGTATTTTAAAAACTTGCCTAGATCTGATATTATCTATATATGTATGTATGTACATATAATAGTGCGTTAGTAACATCTATTTTCGAAACCTTAAAGAAATTTGTTCGATCCAATATGTAGTAAAAGAAACTAAAGTCCCTTAAAAAAGAGAGAGACAAAGAGAATTCCTTAGGTATTTTGTTAAAAAAAGGATGTTAAGCTTTTCGCTAATTATATTTATTGAGTATTCTTGTATCCTTTTCTCATTGGAAGATATTTTTGAATTTTCTAAAGTAAATGCTATTTGATTTCTTTGCCAAATTTGTTTAGTGATTAATGAATAAATTATGCTCATTAAGGTTTCTTCCATCGTAGATTAAGATATGAATTTTGTTAATGAATATTTGTAGCATATAATTTTTTCAGCCAAATCTTGTAATAAGTATCAAATAATTAAATAAATAACTATTATAATTTTGAATGTGCTATTTGTGTCGTGTTTTGCTTAATCAATATTATAAAGGAAGGATGTTTTTATAGAACTCTTATTAGTTATACCGGCGGCGTAAAATATTGTTTCGCAAATAAGATAAGGCACTAGCACGCAAAAGTCTCCATTTAACATCTACTTAAAACAAAATCACTTTAGACTTCTAATATTTTATTAGGATAATCGCTCTAAATCCTCATAAACTTTGCCGCCGTTGGACAACAATCCCTGGACATTGGGAATATTATAGACAACTCATCTCCTCCAAACTTTGGCATTATCGTGCAAAATCCTCGAACTTTGGGTAGTTATAGATTATCGAATTACCGGATTAAACTTTGATTTTAGTTGTAGCTGCTAATTTCTAAATTTGCATAGCTCATAGACTTGAAAATGGATTATCGACGCATAATTATTAACGGAAAAAGATAATGAAAAATTATAATGTAAGGGTTGTAATTTAAGTCGAATTTTAGCAAATAATATAAGTCGATTTTTAACAATCACCCTTTTGCATATTATTATATATATAATCGTTTTCGTAGGATGGCAACTCGTTAAATGATTTGATTTGATGCGAGAGAGAGAGAGAGAGAGAGAGAGAGTAGGCAAAAAAGGTGGGGCACGTGTTTTCAGCCACCACGTTATGATTGCGTTTGCATTAAATACGAGAAGGATATAGGGCAAAAGCGTGCTTAGGTGCGTAGGTGTCCATCTTTTCTTGAAACTAGGAATTCTCTTCTCTTCCTGTCTTTTTTCTTTTTCTTTTTTAATATTTATCTCACTTCATTTTTTCCTAGAAGACGGGATCTTATTTTCGCTATATTTTTTTTTTTGCTAAATTTTTTATTTTCACTAATGTTTACGTACTTTGCGCAGTTGACGGTGAATCAACGCCGAAAAGTACTCGTATTATGCGAGCTGAAATTTTTTGTGTCACTAAAAATATTAAATTTATCATTATAACTCTCTCAAATTTTTTGTATTATAAAAAAACTCAAATTTATATTCCTATTCTAACTTTATTCTCAAACTTTTGTTCTTCTTCTTTGTAATTGTGAAAATCGAAACACACAAAGAAATTAGTAATGCGTTTGGTAGTACTTTTATTTTCGAAAATAATTTTTTTAAGAAATAATTTTCATTTATTCCTATTTTTGGAATATTTTCTTAGTAAAAAAATACGTTTAGTAATTACACAAAATTTCTATTTTCAAAATAAAAAAAATAAAAGTACATTTGATATTACCCATAAATTCTTTATGACCTAAAAGTTCTTTTAACTTTTTAAAATTTTTTGAAAATTTTCTTTTATTCCTTCTTCTTTCGGCGGTTGCAACGGCGGCACGACAAGCGATGGTGGGCAATGGCTAGCGAGGGCGACGGCGCAGCGGGGGCGATGGCGGGCGAGTGCGACGGCGACCAATTAGAAAAGAAAGAAGAAGAAAAGAAAAAAAAAAAGAAAAATACTTATTTTAGAAATTATTTTCAGAAATAAAAAATTATTATTATTTTATTATTGTTTCTATTTTAAATCTATTCTAAAAATAACTTTCTATTATGAGGTAGAAATATTAATTGACGTTACTAAATGAATTTATATTTTTTTCTATTACAGAGGATAAAAGAATAATAAAAAAAACAAATGTTAATAAACGTGCCCTAAATAGTCCCATCCCAACACTCTTGAAAAGACGATAATTGTACTTCTCATCTCTCACTTTTTATGTAAAAAGAATGATCATTGAGATAAATCTAATGATTATATATATTGTTTCTTTCAAGAAACATAAATTGGTAATCTTTTGTGATTACAAGACCAAGCATAAAAACTTCGATCAAATCTTCTAAATACACCTTAGTTTGCTCAATTCTACCTAAAACTTTTTTATCTAACAAAATCAACTTCTACTTTAATGCCAAATTGGCTATACGTCCAAAAATCGCCACTATTTTTTTTTATTAAATTATCAACATTAGAGCAAATTAGATGTTGGTCACCAGAGTCTACCTTTTCCTCATTGCTCGCATTATATACGAAATAACAAAAGTTTCTCGATATTGATACTTTTAAATAAATCAGTCTGAACGCGAGAAAGATTTGGAATTATGACGGAAGCTTGTACAATCTTTTAGACAAAAATTGGAGACAAAAAGTGTGATTTGATCTAAAAGTAAAGATTTTTTTAAAGAAGATGAAGCACCAAAGTTCCATGGTTCTTGCACCATCACCAGACACGTGGACCTCATCCTCTCTCTCCCCTCACGTAGAATTTTTGTCCTACATTTTTTTTATTTTATTTTTCCTGTCCGAAGGATTTTGTCTTACTTGGATCGGCGCTTCCCTATCCATTCATCGCAGCCCACTTGCCCCCACCCTTTTTGTTCTCTCTCTTTCACGACACTATTCTCCCTCACAGGGTAATAATATTTAAATTAAATATTCTGGTCGAGTCCCTTCGTTCCATGAATCTCCCACTTTCTCTCTCTATATATAGTCTGATCTCGACTGGGTCGGGTTCAAACGAGCCATCCGCTGCTTCTGAGGGGAAAGATATTCGAACTTTGAGCCATGGATGTGAGCGGAGCGAAGGCCGTCAAGTCGAGGTTCAAGAGGGTGTGCGTGTTCTGCGGAAGCAGCACTGGGAAGAGGAACTGTTACAGAGACGCTGCTCTTGAGTTGGCCCAAGAGCTGGTAAATGAGGAAACTTTCCGCTTGGTTTTCCTTTATTTGGCTTTGGGTCTTTGTTCTGGTGTGTGAATGTGTTTGTGGGTTGAATGCGAAATGCGCAGGTAGCGAGGAGGCTGGGCCTTGTGTATGGAGGGGGGAGCATTGGGTTGATGGGTCTGGTCTCGCAAGCGGTTCACCGTGGAGGAGGAAACGTTCTTGGGTACGACTCTACACATTCGATAACCGGCTTCTGTCTGCATTCCTCTTCTGGGACTCGGATGTTGCCGTCGTTTACAGTTCTATGCTGTTCTTGCTCCGATCAATTTCTAAACTTTCTTTCCTTTTTTGTTGTTTTTGGTGGGTTCTTCTTTCTTCTGTTGAGCAGGGTAATCCCCAGAACTCTCATGAGCAAAGAGGTTTGAAATGAATGGCTCGTGTCTGATGACTCTTTTATTTATTTATTTATTATCTTGTATTTCATATTTATCTTTTCTAATGGAATTTCACTATGTAGTATTGGGTCTATCTTAGAATGAGGCGGTGATTTTTTTACTCTCTTTTTCCCTCTTGGGCTTTGTGCTTTTCGTTTTCGGCTTTTGATTACAGATAACAGGCGAAACTGTGGGAGAGGTGAGGCCAGTGGCTGACATGCACCAGAGGAAAGCAGAAATGGCTCGCCACTCCGATTGCTTCATTGCCCTACCAGGTCCTCATGTTTCCTTTCCCCTCTCTCTCTCTCTCTCTCTCTCTCGTGTTCTTCATGTCGAAGAAAACGGAAAGAGAAAGAAAGATGTCACATATGGGTCAAAGCATGAGTCTTTTTGCTGGTAGAAAGGTTGATGGTGGGTCTCTGTACCCTCAAGGTCCTGAGATTTTTTCGGGAATGTTTCATCAGGTGGGTACGGGACTCTGGAGGAGCTATTGGAGGTCATAACTTGGGCTCAACTCGGCATTCACGACAAGCCTGTAAGTGAAAAGAACCTTAAAAAAAAAAGAAAAAAAAAAAAGGTTGCTCCGTGTTGTGGTCTCTTTTGAGCCATTCTTGCTTGGAAAACCTAACTTCACTCCCGAGGACAAACATGCAGGTCGGGTTGCTGAACGTGGATGGGTACTACAACTACCTCCTCACGTTCATCGACAAGGCAGTGGACGATGGCTTCATCAAGCCGTCTCAACGTCACATCATAGTCTCTGCACCGAACGCCAAGGAGCTCGTCCAAAAGCTGGAGGTGGGTGGGCATTTCTGTGCTTTGTTTTGGGTTTCCGTGAGTCGATATGCGGAAAACAAAATCCGCGTCTCTCGGAAAAGAAAGGAAAAGTAAATTTCTAGGCTGATTGCCGACCCTTTTGCCTTCTCCTAAGTTTTGCTTAAATTTTGCTTTCTTGTATTGTATGTGACAGGAGTATGTGCCGGTTCATGATGGCGCCATTGCTAGGGCAAGGTGGGAGGTTGAGCTCGAGCTCGAGCAGCAACAACAGCAGCAGCAGCAGCAGCAGCAGGTGGTGTTGAATACCGCCACTCTGCAGACTGAAATCGCTCTCTGAAAGAGTAGTGCAGAAAAAAGGACTTTTTGGGGGGGACTCTGCTAACTTTTTCTCAGACTTATCTGATCGAATCACTGATCCATATTATACCAAGCTGATCTCTTATGCCAACTATGTTAAGTTTATGGTTGGGCGATTAGGCGATAAATGGCAAATGGGAGGGAGGAGAAGTCGGGTCCTTTTCTTTTGCACTTGAAAACATGGAGAACATAATGGTAGTATTATTGTTTGTAGTCTCTTGGGCATGTACCATGTCGATCCCCCCTCTCTCTCTCTAGTCTTCTCCCTTTTGTTGTGGCTGGGTTTTGCCTCGACTGATGTACAGACATTTTATATGGATGGAACAAGAAGCAAGACTCCAAAAGAAAGAACGGCAAGCAGCTTTATTCTCTCTGCATTGATTCATTGCCACACAAAGCATGCATGCATGCATGCCCCTCTCTCTAATCGCGTTCCACATACACTATCCCTCTCTCTCTCTCTCTCTCTCTCTCTGCGTCTCTCTGCGCTATCTCTGTGACGGTGTGTTTTTAAGGTACTGTTGGCGTGGGGGAGGGATTCAGTGGACAGCATGTATGCGTATGGGAAGCGACTGCAGAAGCTGGGGCTTGCGGGTTTTGGTAATTTGAGTGGGGACGCATGGTTCTTGCCAAGTCGGTGGGCGTTGGGTTATGGCGCAGAGAGAGAGAGAGAGAGAGGCATCACCTCCTCCTCCTGGTGGCTGATGAGTGATCTGATAAAAAGTACTGCACCTCCTCTTTTTTGGCAGCAGGTACAGGGATTTCTATTTTCTTCTGGAGGTGAAGCTGGAAATTGTGTCTTTTTCTCTTTGGTGAATCATTTGCCTCTGCATTTGTCTTTCTCGATTTGCAGGAATGAGCCTTCCAAGGTTCTATATGGAGTAATTTCAGTTTTATGTTGTTATTTGACTTTTGCTTGATGTCTTTCTCTCGCACTATTTTCACGTTTAAGGTTAATTTTATTTGTTGAGAAAATCGCTAAAGGATTTTTGTTAGAAAAATAAGAACAAACCGACCCTTGAGAGGGTTTTGGCTAGGGTTCTTTTTTGTATAGGCGATCTAAAAGAACAAGTTTGAAGTGTCTGAATTATTGTTCGAAATAAATAATGTCACTTTGATTCATTAAAATTGAGAAATTTTTTAAGTAAATTTTAAGCGATTACACATATTTTCTTTAAAAATTGAATGTTCCATCTAAATGCCAAATCAATCAATCTCTCTCTCTCTGGAGCTTAATCTAATGTGGGTACAATTTTAGAAAAATGCTAGATGTATAAGAGAGGTTTAGATAGATGTTTCGGTATCGATATGGTTCGACTTGTGATCGTAAATAACCTTATATGAATTAAAAGTGATGCAGTTGGGTACTTTTTAAGCACTCGCCTTTTTCACCATACGTGATGGTCCCTCTTCTACCACACATGCATAGTAATTACCGGAGAAGTACGTGTATGTGCTCTTCGAGATGACTTTCAAGTGTTGTGTGATGATTCGAATCAAAACCTTCAGTGAAGAGGATCAATACGCTTGCCGCTTGAGCAATTGGAGTTAGTAGTCTAGAAAAACTTGTTTATCAAGTGGGTTGTCATACCTCCTTTGAAAATATAAAATTCTTACAACTATCTTCTTATTTTTTTTCTGGAGTTATTTTAATTAATGGAAAGATTACATTATTTGGGGTTGCTAGGTCTACTAAGACTAATATCCTAAAATTGACATGCAAGTGATATAACATGTTCAACACGGTCATGGAAAAAGGTGAATCACATTCAACTACAAATAAAAAGTCTGGTACATCATAATATATAATTTTGCAAGCTAATCTTAATTGATACTTGTATTGTCACGCCATTATCATTTAGCACACGAGTTTCAGTATACCTATTACTTATGATTTTATCGAAAAAATGTGCAAGAAAAAAAATCACATGCCCCGTCGGATGAGAGTGCATCTTATACAGCTTATGAATTGGGCTTTACATACATTAAAATCACACGCATGGCTCCTCATGTTTGTGTAAGAAGTTCAGATTTAAAAGTAAAAGTCCTATGAAGGCCATTTCCCTGAAGTGAAGCGTGTTGGGTATGGGATGTGAAAATGGTCAGAGGGAGGCATTTTGCGGTTTTTTCTCCGCCCTTTAACTGTTCCTTTTGACCTCTCGAAATTAGACAGGATCTCTAATCAGATGAAATCGACAGGCAACTGCTCTGTGAATTTGTGAGCATCAGTATCAGCAAGCCCCTTTGTGCAATGTTTCCCCATTTCCACAGGCATCAAGAGCCTGAAAGGAACTGCTTAATTGCCAGAACTAGTCCCCGATTTTTTCCCTTATTATTATTAGATTCTCATAAGTTTTGGCCACACTACTAATCATAAACGTTCCCGTGTATCATGTTTTTTGCATTTCAATTTTGGATCTCTCTCTTGTACGTGCTGATGTTAGCTTCTCCAAATGCCTCTGTGCATGTTCGAGTCACGGGGGACAATTCTAGTTCGTGAATTCATCAAGTGTGAGCATGATCCGTTACCCGAACCGGGCCAAATTCATTAGTTTCTCCAGAGCTATTTAACGCATCAGAGATTATGCAGAAGGACAACCTCAATTTGTACTGCTAAGCATGGGGCAATGGGTGATTAATATTCTCTTTTTTTTAGGAGTAGCATTGTCTGTTCTGGTCCAATTAAAGCCCTATGCAGCAATTGCCAAAGGTTGCCCCAACAAGTATGAGTACAAGACAGAGACACTTGCCTTCCCTTTGGGCAGAATAATGGGGGGGACCATTCCTTTCGTTAAATGAAGGTGTGGGTGCTAGTTGCCTTGCTGTGCTGGGTTTTTTCCTCAATTTGGTCCCTACTTTGCCATTTTCTTAGCTTCTGGCCGAGGGAAAGTTGATGATTGTGAGGTCTTCCTTGTAGGCCTCGAAGAGGAGTGTGTTTTCCAAGGACAGAGGGGTCATATGGCTTGGGTCAACTGGGAGTGATGGGTTTGTTCCTTAAATGAAGCATGGGGGACCATAGGATAGTACAGCAAGGGCATCATAGGGCATGCAGTTGGTTGTGAGAATATTCGTAGAGTTTGATGAATTAATGACATTGATGGTTGTTGATGTTAGTGCGGTGTTGACTGCTGTGGAAATTACAAGGGTTTTGAGTGTGATGTAAGAGTGTGGACAATCTCCCAAGTGAGTTCCTTGACTTGGTTGGGGAAAAGCAAAATCACTATCGTCTGCAGAAAATTAAGGATAAGATGTCATTGAATTTTCAAAGAATTGACTCTAGAAGAACATGCCCGGGATGCGAGGACAACTATAATTTACCATCTACATCATGGTTGAGCGATTGCAGACATCGAATTTATTAGACATTTTATTTGGTGTAATTTGTGTGTAATCGTTATTAGGGCATTATTACGTATCTTTTATTATTTTTAAGTTAATACCATCAAAAGTCTTAAACTAATACTCAACTATGTGTATACTCCAAACTAATTTTAATTTCATAAAAGTAATATCCTATAGCAAATCCTAGGAAGCACTGACATTTTCTAGGAGCCTTCTTGTCGGGTTTAACATTCCAACATGTGTTTAGTACTCTTTGACACTCAATCAACAAGTGTTGAAAAATCCAACACCCAGTCAATTCTTCTGATACTTGAGTTCGGAATTTTGACACGTAATTCCAACACTTACGAGGTCATTTTTAAAAATTTACAATGAATGAGGAGTCAAAAATATGTAAAAAAATAAAAATAATAAAGGGGGAAAAACCTAGTCTCTCTTCTTTTCTTACTCTTGCTTCCATGACACACAATTCACTTTCTCAAGTTTGTTTATTTTCTTTTCTCTTCCGACACGCTTTGACTTGCGGATTCAGAATGTGAATTGCTTTTTTTTTTTCCTCCAAATTTTATGGATTATTGAAATGGAGTTGAATTTATCAAATTGAAATAATAAATGGTGTTAACAAATGGTGGAGTAATGTTTTTAGTGTAAATTCATTCTAGGATTTTTTTGCTTATTTATTTGTAAATTCGAATCAAATTAATAAAAATTATAATTTATCTAGAAATATATATTTAATATACAACACGTCAGAATTATTTTATTTTGAGAAACATGTCGTTATATCGTGTTACATGTCGCATGTTTGTGTCAGTGTCGATGCTATTTGGGGCACATCTATCCCAAAAGTAATTTCCGTCTTTACAAAAAATCATACACTAATATTTCGCCTCAAATCTCTTCTTGGATTATTGTGTCATGACTTACCAATTTCGGATTTATAATTGTATAAACCATTTAAAAAATTTATTTTCAGATGTACTTGTATTTTAATTTGATTCAATTGAATGATTGTTTTTCATTATTTTTAATTAATTATTATTATTTTTGAATTTTGAAAAGATGAGTTTAATTTTTTTCTGATTTTTTTGAATAAAAAATTTTAATTAATTTTTTTAAAAAATCCAGGCCTAATATGTCCACCGGCATGGGAAGTGCTTGGCCGTGCCGGCCTAGACATGTTGGGTGCCTCCTCCTAGTAATAGCGCCCCTTCTTTGTCGATGATGACTTGATAAGGTCTCGGTGAGGGCCACCGGCCTTGGTTTAGTCATTGGCAAGGGCCTACTTGCCCTCATGCAGTGGCGACTCCCTAGCTCCCACCCCTAACAAGATACCCTCATGTCGTGAGGACTAGTCAACATCAAGTTAAGGTTAAAGAAAGTAATTGGTGGGAGCAATTGAATGCCTGTTTGCCCTTACGCTACCATGGCATCACTATTTGTCACCACCGGGTGACTTGCTTACTCTTATCAATAGAGACTCGGGGAGGGTCGCCAGCCTTCGCTAGGAAGGAGTGGCAATAAGACCACCACGTTCCGCCCTTTTTGTGCTCTCTCTTTCTCTTCCCCCTTTGTCTAATGTTTAGTCTTTTTCCAGCACGGTGCCCTCTTGATGCCTTATCGTTTACACATGCCCTCCAAAGACAGCATCGCCATTGTAGTAACCGCCAAGTAAGATGGACAAATTGATAAAAAATAGAATGGATTAATACCATAAAAAATTTCAAATTAATATATTTATAACAAATTTATCCAAAAAAATTATTTTATTACAAAATACGTCAAATTTGTATATTTGTGGTAATTTTTTCCAAAATAATTTTTTAACAGTAAAAAAAATCCAAATTAGTACGTTTGCGACAATTTTATTTTTGACCATTTTTATTAAATTGAATTAATATCATGATAAATCAACCGATATATCTATGATAAATGAAACATAAAATCTCAAATTGATATATTTATCAACCGATACATGTCATTTAATTCAGTAATTTAACAAGTAAAATTTAATTGAAATTAATAGATATTAAATTTGTCATTGATTTATCAATTTATAATTTTGATTGGTCAAAAAAATTAATTTAAAATAAATTTATCATAAAAACTTGTGATATTAATATAAAAAATTTTGATCGAAGGAAAAATAACTAAGTTGTAATAGAATCATCCACTCAATATTTTCTTTTACAAGGTACGGATATTCAAATAAACAAAACTAAAAGTACATCACTCGAGTGCACTACTCATCTAAAGTGTCGGGACCCTCGTGGAGCCGTCCATGTCGAACTCAAAAAGACGGCAATTCCCCATCAAGCCACTGTTCCCGAGACGCCACCACTTTCCTCCATTAACTGAAATCACTGTTGCTAGTCCCACTACCTTATTCCCAACGAGCTTCGAGCATGGAGTTCCCACGGACAAAAGCAACTCTTGGGAAAGCGAACGCAAAACCCAAAACCCAACTCAACCAGACGTGATGGCTTGAACAGGGAATTCCGACGCTTGCGCTCGTGGGAGTTTCCAGGCTCGGACGAGAGGAATTTGAGGACGGAAAGAGGTCGAGCAGGTGGAGAGCAGGAGGGAATGGAGTAGTCAGTAAGCTGTTGCTGAAGTAGCTGTTCGAGGGAAGAAGGCTCACGTCGCTGAAATTTAGGCGCACGAGTGGGGGGGATGCCGATTGAGCGGCTGCTTTTGGAGAGATGATCTCGTCGTGGGGCTGAGGTTGGGATCGGGTCTCTATCTGGTTGAGGTAGTTTTCGAGTTTGATTGATTGAGCTTGGGTCAATTTAGTCTCAAATTGTCTCAGGTATATCAATTTAAGTTGCGTCCATAATTTTTATTGGGTATATCGGAATTTCATCGATCTATATGAAAGTGGGATGTTTATTTATGATAGTATTTGTTTATCGGTTAGGGTCATTATGAAATTGATTATGAAGTAGAAATAGTTGATCGGTGAAATTCGAGTTGATTTATTGTCCTTAGGCGTTAAATTTCTAAGATCATAGGCTTACCATAGGAGAGCTCCCTAGTTCAAACATACATCTGCATAAAAGTTTAGAAATATAAAGAATGCTTTAAAATTTCTTGTAATTTTCCCCTTTCTGAATAACATTATTTATTTTGCAATTGTAAGCTTATCATAGGAGAGCTCCCTAGTTCAAACATACATCTGTATAAGAGTTTAGAAATATAAAGTATACTTTAAAATTTCTTGTAATTTTCCCCTTTCTGAATAAATCACAGAAAACGAGAGTTTTCTTCCACATGCTCAATATTACTTCGTGTGAGTTTACATTTGTTCTATACTTATTATCTAGTCCATCTATCGTCCCATTTGGCCTTGTTTAAAATGCAACATGGAATTTCGCGATGATCTTTATATAAATATCGTAATTTTATTTCCTGACACACATAGTAACTTAGGAGTATTGGTCCCATTCATTTATTGAGATAATGATTGCCACAAGGCATATGTATTATATGAAATTTTCAAAGTACAAAGGGAAAATAAGGACTTATATATGAATTCATAAAAATTATGTTTACTAGGAAGAAGGCACACGCTATGCGTGCAAAAAAGGAATATATATATATATATATATATATATATATATATATATATATGTATGTATATCAAACAATTATAAAATTTGGCCTGTTTAGGGAGAAGAATGTAGACTTCCGTGAAGTAGGAAATATTCAACTTACAAAGGCAAGAGACTTCCGTGAAGTAGGAAATATTCAACTTACAAAGGCAAGAGAAACCATTGGGAAGTGAACGTGAACCGACCCATTCGCTACTCCTTTTCCCAAAACAAAGTCAACCCTACGTGATGCTTGAACAGGGAATTCCTACACTAGTGGGGTTTCAGGTTCACACAGGGAAAGGAAGAACATGGTCGGTAGCTGCTGCTGAAGGGGCAATTTGGCCACACTGCTCAAAAGGGCTCGCCACTGTCTTTCTGGTCTTTGGCGTTTCTCTTCCCTCTTGTTCAAGGAAAGCTCACTTCACTGAAATTTTAGCCACACAAGTGGGTGATATCGAGGAAAGGTGACTGATTGCCCGGTCCATCTTGTCGCGGGTCCAAGCTTCGTATGGGTGACTTGGGTCCATGTCTGGTTCAGGTAGCTTTCAAGTTTGATTGATTTCAAGTACCATCTTTTCGAGTGGAGGTCGAGCTTGGGTCGGTTTGATCTCAAATTGTCTAGAATTTTGCTTTGTATGTATATATCATTTCGACTTGCATCGACAAGTTCTATTAGACTCTTGGAGTTTCATTCAATGCATATGAAAGTTGCCCGTCTTGGTTCAAATTGTTTATGGTTATGAAATATAATCAAATAAGATCTAAAACTTGAATGTAATTTATTGTTCTTACTCTAGAGGTCCCGGTTCAAACATACATCTTGACAAAGGTTTTATAAATATTTACATATAGTTTCTGGTAATTTTTCCCTTTTTGAATATACCACAAAAAAATGAGGGTTTTCTCCCACACGTTCAATAGTACTTCATGTGAGTTTACATCCGTTCTATACTTATTATCTCGTTCCATCCATTCTATACTTATTATCTCGTTCCATCGTGACAATCTTATGAGCACCAGTCACATTTCTTTATCGAGATAATGATGGTCACAAAATATGTATTGTATGGAATTTTTGAAATACAAAGGAAAAATAAAGATGTATATATGAATTTTATAGAGATATTGTATTTACTACTAACGGAGCACACACTATGCATGCGAAAAACAAAAATAAAAATAAAATATACTGAACAATTTAAAATTTTGGTCTGTTTAGGGAGAAGAATGTAGATTTTTGTGAAATAAGATATATTCAACTTCAAAAGATACATGAAGACTTATGGATAAGCATGGAAGGAGTAAGAATCATGATTTATACTGAGGTTAGTGTTGTTTGTTGGTGCTGGGTTGGGTCAAGTTCATATTGGGCGGCCCAATCTAGTCCATCACCCAGCATCTCCCCAGTTGCACGTGAAGGATTCGTCCCAATCTCCATATTCACGTATCACACAAAATAGCTTAATATTGGAAGTATGATTCCTTTCCAATATTTTCCTTTTCCTTTCGTTACTTTTGTTGAGCATAATGATGTCAATCGAGATTTAATGAGTTCATGTATGCAATGCCACATGTTTCCACTTTCTCGATCTGAGAAGTGCACTGTTGGGACTGGATTGGAATGCCAAGTAGCTCTAGATTTGGGGATTATTGCAATATCCAAACACGAGAGAAAGATCATTTACACTAATACTGATGAGATCATTTATTGCACAATGGAGAAACTTTATGCATTTGGTTAGTTATGTATTAATGTTTGAATAAAAATACTTATGTGCATGAAATCCCTAGAACCAATGAGTGTAAATGCATGAAAAAAGGACAAATTTTACCTTACGGTTCTTCTACAATAGGACTGTATTAGTATCTTATCTTCTGGTGATTTTAGACCTTATAAAAAGAATACTGATTCTCTTATGTCACACTTATGTCACTTTGAGTTATTGTGAAAGCCAAAAAAAATCCCAACATTGCATCCCATCTATTGTATATGGTTAGTTAACTTGTTGGTAACTATATTTTTGAAGCATAGATCTTCTCTTGTCCCTTTGTGGAGCATAATAATCAAAATTGAGCTTAATGAATTCAAATACACAGTGCCACACAATTTCGCTTTCTTGATTCGAGAAGTGTGTTAGATCTAAGTTGGAGTGCCAAGTGGTTCTCAATTTGGGGGTTACCACTATATCTAAGTACAAGAGAAAAAACATGTTGTGGCTAACAATACCATCCGAGGGATGAATAAATTGTTTTCAAACTTTAAATAAATTTTATCGAGGAAGACAATAAGTAATGTTTAACAATGACCAGTGGCTGATCAACAATGACAAGAACAAGTGTTCCTATCAAGCAGATGTAGCCAATAATGAAAAGACGCAAACAATAATGAGAAGGTGGAGAAAATTGCATAGAAGTTTGTAGAGGTTCAGTTTTTTCCCCACAATTATGTCCTATTTCCAAGGTAATGACCTTAACACTAGCTCGAATCCACTAGTATTATTCATGTTAAGTCACGGTTAGCACATATTGTTCCTATCAATCAATGAATCATACTATTAGGACAACAATACTACTATTTCCCTTGTGGACTTGCTTATAACTTGATTATAAAGTAGCAATAATACTACATGAATTTGCAAATAGAGAGAGAGAGAGAGAGAGAGAGAGAGAGAGAGAGAGAGAGAGAGAGAGAGAGAGAGATTCTCTATTTTTCCATCCAACCCTTATGAGCTTCATTGATCCTTTTATATAGACATCTTCAATCCATTTGTTGGAGATTCTTTCAAGACACAAGAAGCTATTGGGGCTTTGATTAGAGTAATTGTCAAGGTTAGAATTGTCCATACAATTCGTTCTAGTAGCGATTGCAAGGTTTTCCCAAAATTGTCTACTCACATCCATTGTTTTTATGAAAAATTGCCAATTGTTCTTTGACATGATCTTGGTTCTCCTGCAGTGGTTTCTCTAGCCTGTCAATGGTTATAGTTGTTTTGACAAACGGTCATCTTTAGATGATACGTTCAGCAATATCTCTCAAGACTTAATATCAACACGATAAAATGCTCTTTATCACTTGATATTAGCATGTGCACATATTTATCAATATGTTGATGCTATCCACAGTTGAACTGTGAGAAATGACTTACAATCAGCCGTCCAACAATCCTTTTGAGTATGTTAGCTTACAAAGACTTTAATTTAATGAAAAATTGACCATGGTACCTCAAAGTCTTCATGAAATCCTTATAATATTAGACTTGTTCACCTCTCACTGATATGTTCATGAATCTTTATTGAACTCTTGAAGATCGTTGATATCATCACAGTCTTTCTTAAGGTTACCACAACCATCTACACTTATAATTTATATATTAGTACTTGATAGTTTTGGAATTTTTAAAATTCCATAAGGATGTTTTTCTGATAGAACATTTATATGAATATTGACCAAATCACTTAATTGCATAGTGGAGGTATTTTAAGCATTCCATTAGTTATGTATCAATATTCAAACAAAAATACTTATATCCTTAAAAAGAGGACATTGGGTGGCCAACTCACTTTGGGTAAAAATGCATCACTACTTATCTACAATGGGAAGGTGATTTTAGTCCTTATAAATATAAAATAGTTCTTGAATCACTTTTAGGCTTCTGTCACGTTGGTGTACTGTAAAAGAAAAAAATTGTAGAATCTGATTCAATTTACTGTAATTGGTTAGTTACTATTTTGGAACACAGGAAAAAAACGTTGGCTTATAAAATTATTTTCGAGCCATGAAAATGATTCAGCTAAAGTCAAAACAAATGCTCTATCCAATTTACATTAAGCAGAACGTGTAGTTACTCTTGTTATAGCAGTAAAAGTAAGATGTATAGACGGATTGACTCATCAAGATTCCATCAAAATTACTAGTGTGGTTTGCACGAGTGGTCTCCATTCCCACATGGGAAGGGGGAGAGCAGTAGCTCGAATCCCAATTTTCTTGAGGGGTTGAATAGGGGATGATAGCAAACCCTAATTCCAAACCCTAATTTCCCAAATCTAGTCCCATGGCAGCACCAATCCATCTTCCCCCTGACTAACTTTGCCTACCAATGGATGCTCAAGGCTTTGGAATATGAAAAATGGCCATTCACTCCATGCCTTAGCCCTCTGAAAGGTGGACTTCACAGCTTCTGCTTTGCACGAAGATGATTCTGCTGACCTGCGCTCATCATAGCTGTGAGACAGCTTTCTTCCATTCTGGTGTATAGCGGTGAGCTCCCTTCATTCCTCTCCCCATACTCTAAAATCCAAGACAGTCTCTCAATCCCGGCACCAAACCCAAAGATTCTGTTTGAAGCATACCCAAGCCCAGCAACTCTTCAGAAATGGAGGAAACAAATCTTCGAATGGCAGCTTTGTGTAAAAGGATGGGAGATATGTGGTCCAAAGCTGTGATTACCAAGTTGGATGAAGAAATCTCTACAGAAGAATAGTAGGTAAATAACAAAACCCTATATGGCAAACTGTATTCAAAGCCCAATGTTAATGTCTAGGCCTTTATTAGCACAATGAGGAAAGCATGGAAAACTAATTCGGTGCAATGTAAGGTTATAGAACCAGGATTCTTCACATTTCTTTTCAATTCAGCAGAGGACAAACAAAGAGTATTAGATGGAGGACCATGGTCCTTTGCTAGCAACTTATTAGTATTAAAAGAAGGGGACCCCACTATACCGGAACATTGCTATGAATTCACGCATTATGCACTCTAGGTGCATATATTGGGCCTGCCTAGAGCAAAACTCAATGATGCTTCTGTGCGCCAAATTGCTGAAAAGTTGGGCGAAGTTGAGGAGATAAAATTTGAAGCAAAAACATCAGACTCCCGCAAAATTGGCAAGGCAAAAGTCCGGCTGAATCTGTCCCAACCACTACAAACAGGAACATTAATTAGTTTTGGCAACAAGAAGTGGTGATTAGATTTCAAATATGAATGACTCCCCCATTTCTGCTACTCCTGTGGAAAAATTGGGCATTATGCAAGCTTCTGCCCAAATATACCTTACAAAGAATCAGGTCTACCTCAGGATAAATCAGGATGCTATGGATCATGGCTAAGGGCAGAAGCAAGGGAAATAAGCCAGTTCTAGAAGGCTCTCTATGGAGAAGTCGACTCATCTGCTCTTGATGAAGTTGTAGCATCAACCCCAACTCAAAACCTCACGAAAGAAGCTTCAAACATATTAGCAGAAGAACAAAATCAGAGGGCTATCATCTTAGCCAGCCCTGTCCAGCTTGGAAATAACACAAATATGGAAGGGATAGAACATACCACAATGAGCAAAGGGAAGAGAGTTTCCTCCACTCCCTCAATATGCCACAAGTCTGCAGAAAGTGACTTATTTATAGGGCAATCTAGGAAAGAAAAAACTCCTTACAATGGGTCAGCCCATATGAGAAGAAAAATTCTACTGGTTTAGCAATGAATGAAGAGCAACTCTTGGATATCCCAATTCAGCTATGGGAATGTGTCCAATCACGGGCTTTGGTGGCTAGCCTTAATAAACCACCACAGCAACGATGAGGATATTGAGCTGGAACTGTCAAGAGTTGGGCACACCCTTGACAATTCGTCACCTGAGAGCCCTAGTAGCTCAAGAAAGGCCCAACCTGGTTTTCTTGATGGAAACCAAGAATAAAGAACATGTTGAAAGGGTTTGAAGAAGCCTACAACTTGCTCATTCTTTCCTCATTGACCCGATTGGCATAGTGGGTGGCCTAGCATTAATGTGGGATGAGGAGGTGATAGTGGAAGTAAAATCTAGTGTGGGGGATTTTATTGATATACATGGCACAATTCACAGCAGTGGAGAAGTCATGCGCATCACATTTGTACATGCCTCTACAAATTTTCAGGAGAGACAACATCTCTAGCAAACATTGAGCTCTACTACCCTCAGTATTACCCTCCTTTGGTTATGTATTGGAGACTTTAATGAAGTATTTTATCATTGGGAGAAGGTTGGGCACCGAGAAGTAGATCGATATCGAATTCAGGCTTTTCGAGACTTCCTAAATAGTTGCTCCTTGATGGATATAGAAAGTAAGGGGTGTGCATATACCTGGTCAAATAATAGAGAAGGTATTGACCAGGTAAAGAAGAGGCTGGATAGGGCAGTGTGCAACCTAGAATGGTGCATTATTTTCCTACATGCTGAAGCATATGCCTTACCTGCTATAGGATATGATCATAGCCCGATTTTACTGGAACTGAATAAGCAGATCAAACCAAGGAAAAAACACTTCAAGCTAGAGGTTTTTTGGCTGGATGATTCGGGTTGTGCAAAATTAATCAAGAACATATGGACTGCTGAACAAATACAGCAAGATCATCTAGTAGGGAAGCTAAAGAAGGTGGTTGCAACAATGAGTAAATGGAGCAGGGGCAAATTCTAGAATTCCTATACACGGATAGCTCAGCTTAAATTACAGTTAACACAACTAACGAATGAAGTTGATGGGGACCCACATAGGGAGGAGTTTCAAGCTCTAGTCACCCAAATTGAGCAATTATGGCGCCAAGAAGAAATGTACCGGGGTATGCGTTCTAGGATCAATTGGCTAAAATGTGGGGAGCAAAACACCAAGTATTTTCACACTCTGAATATTCAATGACGACAGAGAAACAAGATTACCATGCTGAAATTAGAGGACCAAACTTGGTGCCAAAATCCAGCAGCCCTAACACAACATATTCGAGACTTTTATCAGAAACTTTTCACTTTGGTGGGTACTAAAAACTACCAGCCGGTCCTTGCCCAATGCCCCTGGGTTGTCTCGAATGAGATGAATGAGGAGTTGATAAAACAAGTCACTAAAGAGGAGGTCAAAACAATAGTTTTCCAGCTAGGAGCTATAAAAGCACCGTGACTGGACGGCCTACATGGAATCTTTTATTAGAAAAATTGGTCAGTACTACATGAAGACTTGTTTAAAATGGTGGATTCTTTCCTCAGCTAAGACAATTTCGACCCGGAACTTATAAGACAAATATAGCCCTTATCCCAAAGGTCAAAAACCCAGAAAATGTCTCCCAATTCAGATCTATTAGCCTGTGCAATTTCAGCTATAAAATCATCGCAAAAGTACTGGCTAACAGGCTGAAACCGTGGCTCATGAGGATTATCTCAATGGAACAAAGTGCCTTTGTTGGTGACCGACAAATTCAGGATAATATTCTCATTGTTCAAGAGGTGCTGCACCAACTAAGAATAAGGAAACGAAAAATGAAGTTCCATTATGTCCTGAAACTTGATATGCAAAAGGCCTATGATAGAATCGAATGGGATTTTTTTTGCGATTACATGAGGACTATGGGTTTTGATGAGAAATGGGTCCAATGGATTTATTATTGCATATCAACAGTAAGTTTCAACATTGTGGTTAATGGAGAACCCTCTACGGTTTTCACTCATTCGAGAGGAATCAGATAAGGTGACCCCATTTCGCCCTACCTCTTTATCATTGTTGCAAATGCACTAACTGCCTTGATGTTAAAGGCTGTGGAGGACGGCACTATAAAGGGCATAAAGCTAAACTCTACTTGCCCAACCCTATTCTACCTACTTTTTGCTAATGATGCCATATTCTTTTTGAATGGGACGGTAAATGAAGCTCAAAACCTGGCGGGCATCCTAAATCAGTATTGTTACGCATCGGGATAATCCATCAACCTCAACAAATCGGGTCTTTTTATGAGTCAAGAGTGCCCACATCAGCTAAAACATAATATTTCAGCAGAATTGAGAGTCCCCCTCATTGAAAAAACAGGGAAATACCTTGGTCTTCCATCTGATTGGGGGCAAACAAGAAAGCACATGTTCAACTGGATTCTTACAAGAGTAGAGAGTAAACTTGAAGGGTGGAAGGAGAAGTTGATCTCAAAGGCCGGGAAAGAAATCCTCCTAAAAACAGTTGTACATGCAATACCTCAATATGCAATGTCCATTTTCAAAATTCCAATATCCATATGAAGGGCTATTGAAACAAAGATAGTATCATTCTGGTGGAAACAACATGCATTAAAGAGGGGCATCCACTGGAAAACCCAAATTATGACAGGAAAAAATTGGTGGATTAGCATTTAAAATTCTCTTTTCATCATCTAATTATTATTTCTTCCAAATTTTCTGGCTCAAAAAATCAGTGTCTATAGTTGAACTTGATATGCGTGCTGAGCTGCAAGGATTGTGCCGCTTTCAAAGAATCTAAATTGTGAACTAAGTAAGGCAGCTCAGCTTGCGCACCATTCACGGTGGACCATAAACTAGATAAAGTTAAAAGGATAGCCACAGCTTGAGGGAATGGGAAGACATAAAAATCAGGAAAGACTGTGGTGGACTCGGGTTCCAAGATTTAACAAAGTTCAATCGAGCCATGCTGGGAAAACAAGCCTGGAGACTAATCCAAACGTTGAATGCATTATGGAGTAGAGTTTTAAAAAAGCATGTACTTCCCAAGTGGAGATTTTTGGGCTGCACAAAACAAGCAACAGTCTTCTTGGGGTTGGAAAAGTCTATTGATAGGGAGAGATGTCCTGGAACCTTATACTCAGTGGATAGTAGGAGACGGGAGAAGCATTAGAATCAGGGAGGACAGGTGGCTGCCCTCTGGCTATATACATGGTCCCGCCAAGCACCAAGACCCCTGTCTAGTGGCTGACCTAATTAACCAACAACCAAGGGCATGGAATACTGAAACTCTAAATGAATTGTTTGCTGAAAGTGCTTGGCCTACATCCTACACTAGACAAGATAAGGTGGACGGCTAATTACTTTGGAGTTTATACAGTAAAAAGTGGTTACAATAGTATCCACAACAACAACGAGCAATCATTAGCAGCCAACCCAACATCCTCCTATCATGTACCCCACACTCTATGGACAAAGGTATGGCAACTCAGAGTATACCCGAAAATCAAGCTTTTCCTATGGAGTATTTGCAACAATGCCCTCCCCACAATAGAAAACCTATACAAAAGGAAAATGCTACACGATCCACTTTGCCCCCTTTGTCGCAAAGCACCCGAAACCATGGAACATCTGTTTATATTATGCGATTGGACAAAGGAAATATGGTCTGAACAGAGCATCAATGTCGACACCAACCCATCACACATCAACCACATAGATAAATGGATATATGAATTCCTTACTGCAGCACGAGACCCATCCTCGAAGGCTTTGTTTGCTGGGATTTTGTGGCAAATTTGGAAGCACCGGAATGCTGCAATCTTCCAAGGCCGACCACCCCATCCGCGAGCAGCCCTCCAAAATGCACAAACCTCGGTCAACCTGTACATCAAGTGGAACCAGCATCACAAAACCCAAACAGAGTTGAAAAATGCTATTGACCAGAGCTGGAATCCTTTGCAAAACCAAACAGAGCCGAACAACGCAGCAAACCAAAGCTAGGATCCTCCAAAAAATCATGAACTAAAAATAGATGTGGACTGCTCTTGGATAATGAACTCACTTACAGGATCTGTTGTAGGAATCTGTAGAGATGGGGCGGGACAGCTCGTGGGCAGCTTTGCTCAAGCGATTCAAGCTCCATCGGCAGAAGTTGGAGAAACCCTAGCGGTGAGATGTGCCCTGTTGTGGCTTACGGAGTAGACGAATGAGAGGCTTCAAACCGAATTGTACTTGAGGAACTGCCCTTCTCCATGTGAGCTGAAAGTTTGTGTCTCCACCGACAACATTTCGGTCTACAAAGGGGCCACAGGCCAAGCAAATCCCTCCTAGGCAGCCCAGTCCGTTATTGTAGATTGCAGGGCCCTAATGAACAGCTTATCTTGGGTCTACTTACAGCACGGCCTGCGCGAGAAGAACTAAGCCGCTAATTGGATCGCGAGGGCCTATCGTGACCAAATCCTACCGGAAACTTGGCTTTCGCAACCCCCTTATCCTCTTTTGGAAATATTATGTATGGATTTCCCTCTTTCACAAACTCACTTTATGCGATCGTAATACACGAGTTTATTACCAATAAAAGAAAAAAGAAAAAGAAGAGGGGACGATTAAATTTAGGTGTGGGTTTCAACTTCTAACCTTTGCAAAGTGAGAGAGTAAAAATTTGAAAGTGAGTTGAGAGTTAAAGTAGGACAAATAAAAAAAGGGGTTTTGTCAAAATAAGATGGTATAATAAAAATCCATTATGATCAGTTGATAATATTCAACAATGAATTTGGGAAATATTTCTATGAATGGTTTCGTTAACTTAGAATTTATAATGAGTACACCTTGTCATGAGAACTCTATAACAGTTAAATGTCTCTTTTTCTCTAAAGATTGTTGGAATAATTTTTTTAATAAGATATAGTTATGATTGAGAAGGTCTTATCACTAGGGGTGTGTAAAAGAATTGGAATTGCCCGGAATTGGACCAAACTAGATAGAAATCGATGGTTCCCAAGAGAATTGGTCCAGTTCCCTGTTGTAAATGTGGAATTGCCCACTTGGACCAGACCGATAATATAGATATAATTTCTAAGAAAAATTTCCTACAAAAAAATTAAGAAATATGAAAACTCTAATTTGAAGCATTACATCTATTAATTGAGTGCTCGTGTTGTCTCACTCTCACTTTGTTTGAGTTGTTTTTCTATGTTTCACTCACGGTCTCAATTCTCAAGCTCAACAACCATCAATTCACGGCCTTGCTGTCAACCATAATATGAGTCTAATCTTTTTACTGATATTAGAATTAATAGTAGGGAAGTTTTTTTTATTTTTGCTTTACTTTGGATTGTTGGAAAATGTTGCATTGAGTGCATGAAGCTTGACGAGACCGGTTCCAAGGACTCACCTAAGAATTGGACCGGATCAGCGGTCTGATTCCCAGGTGATCCATGAAACTAATTGGTGGTTCTTAGTTCCAATTTTTAGAAATTGGTCCTTAATGGGCGATTCCCGATTCCAGGATGGGAACCGCCTACCCGGATCATGTTCACCCCTACTTATCACTAAAATTTCCATTCGTTCCCAATATAGGCATATATAGCAATCCATTTCAATTCTTTTCAATATCTCTTGTGATAAAATGATCTAGCAAACAATGAAATTGTACAGCATGAAATAACATAAAAACAGACTGATTTTCTTGTTCGCTCGCTATGAAAGGATAATTGCTAAACTGACAAAATTGATTATTAATATCTAAATATATGGAATTCTGAATGTCGATAGTTATAGGATCAACGGAAAAATGGTAGTTCAATTAAATTTGAATACAGCGAAATCAAAAGACACGTACGGGCAAGAAAAATCAATGAATAGGTTTGTTGATCCTATTGAAAAATCAGAGGGCTCGCTTACTAGGAGGTGAAACAATTCGCAAACCCAATGAACCGATCAAGTTCAGGCGTTTGGCTATCCTAATTCAAAGCAATTTGCACGGGTTGGTGAAATGAAACGTGTGACCTCCAGAATGGTCTAAATGGTCTCCTTCAATCTATTCTAAGACTTCTAGAAAAGTCGAAAGCTCCTGATTTGCACTATTTGTCTTCGTTGAGCTGTAAAAACTATAGTTGCAGACATGAGATTTTGCCTAATGCTGATTGTGACTCGGTATTTAGGAACAAATCCCACATATACAAGCGGGGCACCATCCACTAGATAGTATGGCAAAAGACCAAAGAAATTTTGGGGAAAAATCATGGATCTTAATTTGTCCGGCCTTAAAAAAGAAAAGAGGTTGTTTTTAGAACACCGGACAGAGTGTGAAGTCTGTTCTATGCTTGCTCTTGGTGTTGGTGGCAAAAAGAAACATCGACTGTGCTAACACATTTAGATGAACTTTCTTTCCGAAAAATTACTTTCTACCAATGAAAGTTGTAGTATAAGTCTTAATATTCAAGAAAGTACCTTTTGATGAATTGTCTTGTGCATTACTCTCGTACTAAAATCGAAAACTAGCTCTAGTGAGTAGGATTTTTCAAACAGCTTCACGTGTTTTACCATGTATATGACAAGTCGACTTTGTTCAACCTAGTCAATGTACCAAATTACAAAAAGATGTAGCTAGTCTCTGGTGTGTTTTGGAAAATTTATGGATTGTATACCAGTTGATCACTCTTCTGGAGAGTGCTGCTATCAGAATCACAGCAAGAAATAAATCATTCTCTCTACCAAGTAGGTAATCCTTTCTCGATATGCTTGCTCATTTCCATTTGTTAGCGAAATAAAAGTATGTAATGTTGATGTAACTGTAGATGTCCACTATGCTCCAAAAGTCGCTTTCGCATCACATAACAAGGATGTCAGCCTCCAGAAATAATTATGTGCAGCATTGGAGGTGGATCTGTAAGATGCTGGTTTCGTCATGAACCAAGTGCTTTTTGTTGTGGTCAGACGAGACAAATAAAGGGTCATTGACATCCTCCTCCCTAGTGCTTCCCTTGTTATCAAAGCCATCATTATTTGACAATATTCTTCCAGCCAAATATGTGTTTCTATGTAAGTAATTACAGATTTAAAGCTTTGGAAGTCACCAGGCAGAATAGGATTGTCTTAATGTTTTGCATATAAAGCAGTGAGCACTTCCTTCGTTTCCCTTTAATTCTTCTGAAGCAACACAATACAAATCTAAGACTAGGAATCCCGGAATTGAGTTTGCTTTGAACTACAAAACTTTCCACAGCGCTTAAGCATGATGAGCCGCAAGAAGCTACTCAAAATGGCAAGGAAGTGAGAAATATCAGTCGCTTCAAGCAGAAAAAGAATTGGCCTCACTGGAGATAGAGAGGTGTTGAATTCTACCTCATCATTGACAGAAAAGGGTCACTTTGTCATCTACACGGCTGATGGAAGCCATTTCACGGTTCCTTTGCAATGTCTCAGCAGCAACATCTTTGAAGAGCTGTTCAAAATGTCTGAAGAAGAGTTTGGTTTGTCAAGTGATGGTCCAGTCACCATGCCCTGTGATGCAACTTCTATGGAGTACATAGTATTGCTTGTCCAAAGACACATCGCCAAAGACAGAAAAAGCTTTGCTCAACTCTATTGCATTCTTTCGATGCTCAGCTGCATCTTTGGATAATGAATGCACAGAAGGAGTTCTAATGTGTGGTCAGTCAAGGAAAAACCTGTGATGCGTTATAGGTATGCTTGGCCAATTTGACTATTGCGGTTTACTTTCTGAAGTCAGCTTAATTGCAGGCTATGTATAGCTTAAGAATTGCAACGAGTGTACATTTGTACAGCAAGACCTTGTGTGAACGAGAATCTCTCGTATTTTTCTTTGTGGAGACTCAATGGATGACATTACAGTGAAGAAATATACTTCATCCTTCCACACCGCTAGCCATCTTTATAAAATTCAGTAAATTGGAGCAAACTAGAATGGTGCATCTCTTTCACAGCATCACAGTCATCAGTGCACGTTGTTACAATATCGTGAAGTGATAAGTCCATGAATGTAGAAGACATTGTGAATCTATTACTGGTTGCACTCGATACCCTTATCTCTTCAAGAGTCTGATCTTAATATTTATCCAGTTTTGTGGACCAAAATCATCAACAGCCGTGAAAGAAAAAAGAGGTGTAAGCTTACTTTTGTTAGCATGAATATTTATCCGTTGGGCAGTGTGGTTTGCATATTAGATGAAATTTTCAATTAAAGCCCTATGCAGCAATTGCCAAAGGTTGCCCCATCAAGTATGAGCACAAGACGGAGACACTTGCCTTCCCTTTGGGCAGATTTTTTTTTTTTTTTTTTGGGGGGGGACGGACCATTCCTTTCTTTAAATGAAGCTGTGGGTGCTGGTTGCCTTGCTTTGCTGGGTTTTTTCCTCAATTTGGTCCCTACTTTGCCATTTCTTAGCTTCTGGCCGAGGGAAAGTTGATGATTGTGAGGTCTTCCTTGTAGTCCTTGAAGACGACTTGTGTTTTCCAAGGACAGAGGGGTCATATGGCTTAAGGTCAACTGGGAGTGATGGGTTTGTTCCTTAAATGAAGCATGGGGGACCATAGGATAGTACGGCATGGGCATCATAAGGCATGCAGTTGGTTGTGATAATATTGTTAGGGTTTGATGAATTAATGACATTGATGGTTGTTGATGTTAGTGTGGAGTTGACTGCTGTGAAAATTACTAGAGTTTTGAGTGTGACATGAGAGTGGGGACAATCTTCCTATAGAATTCCTTGACTTGTTTTTTGGGGAAGGGGGGCGGCGGGACTAATCACTTAACTATAATGAGTCTAGTTTGTCTGCGAAGAAGTAAAGATAAGATCTCGTTGATATTTCAAAGAATTGACTCTAGAAGAACGTGCCCGACATGAAAGGACAACGATAATGTACTATCCAAATCATAGGTCGAGTGATTGTAAATATCAATTTTATTAGACATTTTATTTGATGTAATTTGTGTGCAATCATTTTTAGGGCATTACTACGTATCTTTTATTTTCTATGTTTAAGTTAATATTATCAAAAGTCTCAAATACTCAGTATACTCCAAATTAATTTTAATCTCATAAAAATCTCAAAGTAATACCTTATGACACATCCTAAGAAGTACCAACATTTTCCAAGAGTTTTCATATCATGTTGGATACTCCGACATGTATTTGATACTCTCCGATATCCTTTGACACTCTTTGACATTCATTCAACATACATTGGAAAATTCAACACCGGTCAACTTTCCCGATATTTTTCGAAATTCAAGTTCGGAATTTCGACACGTGAGTTCGGAACTCTGACATGTGATTTCAATACTCATAAGGTCATTTTTAAAAATATTTAATCAATGAAGAGTCAAAAATATCATAAAATAAAAATAATAAAAATAATAAAATGGGAAAGAAAAAATTATAGTCTTCTCTTATTTTCTCTTTTGACTTTCACTTCCTGTAACATACAATTCACCTCCCCAAGTTTGTTTGTTTTCTTTTCTTTTTCGACATGCTCTAATATGCGAATTTAGAATATAAATTGTTTATTTTTTCCTCCAAGATTTATGGATTATTGAAATAGAGTTGAATTTGTCAAATTATATTAACAAATACTGGGTTAATGTTTTTAGTGTAAATTCATTGTAGGATATTTTTTTGTTTATTTATTGTGAATTTGAATCAAATTAATTTGATTGAAATAATCATAAAAATTATAATTCATCATGTATATATAAAAAATATACATTTAATATACAATATGTCCGAATTCTCTATTTTTTAAAAAATGACAAGTCGTTGTGTTCTGTTGCATGTTATGTATCGATGCTACTCAAGACACATCTATCTCAAAAGTAATTTTCGTTTCACAAAAAAATTTAAATTGAAATTTCTGCCCCAAATCTCTTCTTGGAGTACTGTGTCATGACTTACCAATTTCAGATTTTTTATTGTATAAACCATTTAAAAAATTTATTTGAAAATGTACTTGTATTTTAATTTGATTTAAATGAATGAGTGCTTTTCATTATTTTTAATTAATTATTATTTTTGAATTTTGAAAAGATGAGTTTAATTTTTTCTGAATTTTTTAAATACATAATTTGAATTAATTTTTTAAAAAATCCAGACCCAACATTTCCACCGGCATGGGAGGTGCTTGGCACAGCTCGGGCTTGTGTTGGGCCTAGTGTGCCTAGCCGTGCCGGCCTAGACATGTTGGGTGCCCTCTCCTAGTAGTAGTGCCCCTTCTCGATCTATGATGACTCAGTAAGGTCTTGGTGAGGGCTGTCGGCTCTAGTCTAGTCATTAGCAAGGGCCTACTTGTCCTTGCACAATGGCGACTCTCATGAGAAAATATTAGGTACCCAAGTTATTGACTTTTGTCAATGACAAGACAAGGATTACATGCCCTTGCACAGTGGCGACTCCCCAGCTCCCAGTCCCACCCCTGATGAGGTACCCTCACGTTGTGAGGACTAGTCAACATCAAGGTAAGGTTGAGCAAGTCTTTGTTGGGAGCAATTGAAGGGATGTTTGCCCTCACGCTACTATGGCTTCACTATTTGACACCACCGAGCGACCTGCTTCCTCTCACCAATATTCTCTCTGAGGCCTGGGGAGGGTCCCCGACCTTCGTCGCGAAGGAGGGGCAGCGAGACCACCGGGTTTCGCCCTTTTCGTGCTCTCTCTTTCTCTTGTCTCCCTTTGTCTAATGTTTATTTTTTTCTAGTACGATGCCCACTTTGTGCCTTAATAGTTGCACGTGCCCTTGAAAGAAAGCACCGCCACTGTCGTAAGTGCCTCGTGAGATGGACAAATTGATAAAAAAAAAGTTGATATTACGAAATCTCAAATTAGTGCCTCTATGAAAAATTTACTAAATTAATTTTTTTGGGAAAATGCCACGAAAAACTTTTAACTTTACCACCGTGTGACACATTTACCCTAAACTTTTTTTTGTGACACAAAAAACCTCAAACTTTATCATGTGTGACACATTTACCCTAAACTTTTTTTATACTACAAAAAACCATAAATTATGCCACTTGTGACAATTATATCTTGAATTATATTACTTATGACAAATTTAATCCAAAGTTTTTTTTTTGGCTGAATGGCATTTTCGTCATTTTCTAATTTTTTTTCTATTTTTATTGAATAGAGGAAGCCGGCGAGGCCATCCTTGCTGGCGCCTGAGTTGAGTGAGGGTCGCCTAGGCTGCTCTCGCTGGTGTCGGGTGAGGGCGGCCCAAGCTTGGGCGACCCTCGCCAGCGTCGAGTCGCCCGACTCAGGCAAAGGTTGCCCTCGCCAGATCCGGCAAGGGTGACCCAAGCGAGGGCGAGGGCCGCCCAAGCCGGATTAGGTGAGGGCGGCCCTTCGCTGGATCGGCGGCCCTTGCCGGCGTCGGGCAAGGGCTACCCAAGCCAGATCGGGTGATGGCGACCCTCCCCAGCGTCTGGCGAGGGCCGCCCGAGTCGGATTTGGCTTGGGTGGCTCTCACCCGACGCTGGCAAGGGTCGCCCAGGACTGGGCTGCCCTCGCCCGACGCAGGCGAGGGTCGCCCAGGCGACCCTCGCCTAACTCTGGCGCCGGCGAGGATGGCCTCGTCGGCTTCCTCCATTCAATAAAAAAAGAAAAAATAGAAAATGACGAAAATGCCCTTTAGCCCAAAAAACTTTGGGGTAAATTTGTCATAAGTAATATAGTTCAGGATAAAATTGTCACAAGTGGCATAGTTTAGGGTTTTTGGTGGCACAAATTTTTTTTAGGGTAAATGTGTCACATGAGGCAAAGTTTGGGGTAAATGTGTCACACATAGCAAAGTTTTGGGTTTTTTGTGTCACAAAAAGAAGTTTATGGTAAATGTGTCACATGGGGTAAAGTTCTGGGTTTTTCGTGGCATTTTCCCTAATTTTTTTGATTACAAAAAATTTCAAGTTGATATATCTATAACAAATGATCCCAAACTAATATTTTAACTAAAAAAATTATTAATTATTATATTTGTGACGAATTTATCTTTAATTAATTTTCATTAAATTGAATTAATACCATGAAAAACTAAGAGTAAAACCCAATTTTGGTACATTTGCCAACTGATATATATTATTCAATTCAGTAATTTGATTGGAAACTAATATAGGATAAATTTGTCACAAATTTATTAATTTCGAGTTTTATTAGTCAAATAATTAATTTGAAGTAAATTTATCATAAATATATTAATTTAAAATTTTTGGTAATATTAATCTAAAAGAAACTTATTGAAGCAAAACTAACTTAGCTACTATGGAAATACTCACTCAATAATATTTTCTTTGCAAGTCGTGGAGATTCAAATAAACAAAACAAAAAGTAAAGCACTCGGGGGCACCTACTCGTCTAAAGTTTCGGGGAGCCCCGTGGAAATGTCCATGTCGAAATGAAAAAGACGGCAATTCCCCATCAATCCACTGTTCCCGACACGCCGCCACGTTCCTCCATCAACTGAAGTCACTGTTCCTAGTCCCACTGCCTTATTCCGAACGAGCTTCGAGCATGGAGTTCCCACGGACACAGGCAACTCTTGGGAAGCGAACGCGAACCCAAAACTGAACCCAACCAGACGTGATGGCTTGAACAGGGAATTCCTACGCTTGCGTTCGTGGGAGTTTCTAGGCTCGGTCGAGAGGAATTTGGAGACGGAAAGAACGCGAGCAGGTAGAGAGCAGGAGGGAATGTAGTAGTCAGTAAGCTGTGTGCTGAAGTAGCTGTTCAAGGGAAGGCTCAGGTCACTGAAATTTAGGCGCACGAGTGGGGGGATGCCGATTGAGCGGCTGCTTTCGGAAAGGTGACCGACTGCCTGGTCCGTCTCATCGCGGGTCCATCCAAGCTTCGGATTGGGTCTCTATTGGGTTAAGGTGCCTTTTGAGTTCGATTGATTTGGTATGCCATATTCGGGGATGGATATTGAGCTTGGATAGGTTTAGTATCGGGTATATCAATTCGAGTTAGCATCGATAATTTCTATTTAGAATATTAAAATTTCGTCAATCCATATGAAAGTTAGCCAGTTCGGTTATGATAATATTTGTTTATAGGTTAAGTTGGATAAAATTGTTAAAAAAAAAGACAGATTAAAAAAGATCTTTAAATGATCAACTCATTAATGCTCTGTTTAATTTGTTATTCTCATCTGAGTTGTAGAGTATTCTGCATTATAATTATTCTGAAATTTTCTCTTTTGATTTGTTACTTAAATATGTTATGAAATACAACCGCATCGCTGGTGAAATTCGAGTTTGATCTATTGTCCTTAGGCGTTAGATTTCCAAGATCATAAGTGACTGTTTATTCTTCAATATTTAGCCTATCATGTTAGAGCTTCCTAGTTCAAATATAGATATGTATAAGAGTTTGGGAATATAGTATTCCATTTAATTCCTTGTAATTTTCCCATTTTTGAATAAATCACAGAAAGTAAGGGTTTTCTCTTACTTGTTCAATATTACTTTGTGTGACTTTACATTTGTTATATACTTATCTAGTCTGTTTAACCTGTGTGTCCTTATCCAAAATGCAATATAGCATTTCCCAATGATCTTTATGTAAATATGTAGTTTCATTTCTCAATACACATAGTAACTTACGGGTATCGGTGACATTCATTTATCGAGATAATGATTGCTACAAAGATATGTATTATACAGAAATTTTGAAATACAAAAAGGGAAATAAGGACTTTTATATGAAATTTAAAATAATATATTACAAGGAACAGAGCACACGCTATGCGTGCAAAAAACGAATATCTATCTATCTATATATATTCGACCAAAAAAAATCTATCTATATATTAAACAATTTTAAAATTTGGTCTGCTTAGGGAGAAGAATGTAGACTACCGCGAAATAAGAAATATTCAACTTCCAAAGACCGAGAAACAGTTGGGTAAGTAAACCGAACCGAACCCTTCGCTCCTCCTTTTACCACAGCAAAGTCAACCTTATGTGATGCTTGAACAGGGAATTCCCACACTTGTGGAGTTTCAGGATCAGACAGGGAATTTAGGAAGAACATGAGCAGGGTAGAAAACAGAAGGAATGTACTAGTCGGTTGCTGCTGCTGAAGGGGCAATTTGGCCTCACTGCTCAAAAGGGCTCGTCACTATCTTTCTGGTCTTTGGCGTTTGTCTTCCCTCTTGTTCAGGGAAAGCTCACTTCGCTGAAAATTTTAGCCACACAAGTGGGTGATGTCCATTGAGGAAAGGTGACTGATTGCCCGGTCCGTCTTGTCAAGGGTCCGAGCTTCGAATGGGTGACTTGGGTCCATATCTGGTTCAAGTAGCTTTCAAGTTTGATTGATTTTAAGTACCATCTTTTCGGATGGAGGTTGACCTTGGGTCAGTTTAATCTCAAATCGTCTAGGGTTTTGCTTTGTACATATATCATTTCGACTTGCATCAATAATTTCTATTAGACTATTGGAGTTCCGTTCAATGCATATGAAAGTTGCCCAGTTCAGTTCAATTCAAATTATTTGTGGTCATAGGTTAGGTTCATATTGAAATATAACCAACTAAGCGACACTCGAATGTGATTTATTGTCCTTACTCTATAGTTCCAAGAGTTTTAGGACTATAATAATTTCCATCACATATAATGAGGGTTTTCTCTCACATGTTCAATATTACTTTGTGTGAGTTTACAATTGTTCTATACTTGTTATCTCAGTCCCTCTTTTGTCTCATGTGGCCCAGTTAAAAATGCAACATAGCATTTCGTGATAATCTTTATTTTAATATCTTATTTTCATTTCCCAGTAGGCATACTAACTTATAAGCACCAGTCACGTTCCTTTATATAGATAATGATGGACATAAGATATGTACTACACGGAATTTATAAAATGCAAAGGGAAAACAAAGACATATATATATATTTTTTTTTTTTGCAAGGTTATTATATTTACTAGGAACGGAGCACATGCTATGGTGCAAAAAACAAAATAAAAACAAAATATACTGAACAATTTAAAATTTTGGTCTTTTTAGGGAGAAGAACGAAAATTTTTGTGAAATAAGAAATATTCAACTTCCAAAGATGAATGAAGACTTATGGATAAGCATGGAAGGAGTGAGAATCGTGATTTATACTAAGCTAGGTGTTGTTGTGTTGGTGCTGGGTTGGGTCAAGTTCATATTGGGCGGCCCAATCTAGTCCATCACCCAGCAATCTCCCCAGTTGCACGTGAAGGATTCGTCCCAATCTCTATATTCATGTATCAAACAAACCAGCTTAATATTGGAGGGAGAATTGCCAAAAAAATCCTAAATCTATTGTAGTTGTGCCAATTCAGTTCTAAATTTTTTTTTGACCGATTCAGTCCTAAACCTTTTGCAATGGTACCAATTGAGTCCATCCGGCTAAATTTGGTCGGCCGGAGGCGACGTGGATGTCGGCGGTGCCGGCGACAATATTTTAATAATTTTTTATTATTTTCCGAATTTTTTTATTGTTTTTTTAATTTTTATGTTTTTTCCCCCTCCCTCCCTCCCCCGTCGACGGCGGTGGCGGCCGGCGCCGACGAGGGCTGTCGGCCACTACGCGAGGGCCGTGAAGCCCTCGCCGGCGACCTTGCCTAGACTCGCCGGACACTGGGGGGGCCGTCGGTGGCCTCGCCAGTCCGGGCTAGCCGCCTTCGCCCGGATCCGGGTGAGGCTGCCTTTGCTGCAGCCGGGCCATGGCGAGGCCGCCTTGCCGTGGCCCCCGGGCCTTGCCCGGTGCAGGCGAGGCCGCCGGCGAGGGTGGCTAGTCTGATGGGGGCTATGACCCTCGCTGGGCGTCAGCGAGGGCTTTGCGGCCCTCACATAGTGGCCGATAGCCTCGTCAAAGCTGGCTGGCCACTTGTCGCCGGTGGGGGGGGGAGGGGGAGAAAAAAAGAAAATAAAAAATTCGGAAAATAAAAAAAAATTATTAAAATATTGTCGCCCGGCGCCGGCCGGCGTCCACTTCAACTTCAGCCGGCCAAATTTGGCCGGATGGACTCAATTGGTACAATCGCAAAAGGTTTAGGATTGAATCGGTAAAAAAAAAAAAAAGGTTTATGACTGAATTGGCACAATTGCAATAGGTTTAGGACTTTTTTGGCAATTCTTCCTAATATTGGAAGTATGATTCTTTTTTAATATTTTCCTTTTTCTCTCGTTCCTTTGTGGAGCATAGTGATGTGAATTGAGATTTAATGAGTTCAAGTATGCAATACCACATATTTCCACTTTCTTGATATGAGAAGTGTGTTGTTGGGATTGGATTGGAATGCCAAGCGGCTCTAGATTCAGGGATTATTGCTATATCTGAACATGCAGTCATCTACACTAATATCAACAAGATCATCTTATTGCACAATGGAGAAACTTTTTGCATTTCATTAGTTATGTATTAATGTTCAAATAAAAGTACTTATGTGCATGAAATCCTTTAGATTCAGTGACGGTACATGCATATAAAAGGACTAATTTTAGCTAATGGTTCTGCTATGATTGAGCAGCAAATTTGCTTTGGGTAAAACTGTATTAGTTGTTTATCTACGATCGGAACTGGAAAGGTGATTTTAGCCCTTATAGAAATAAAACTGATTTTTAAATCTTTTTTATATTTATGTCACACCGAGGTACTGCAAAAGAAAAAGCTGCAATGTTGGATTCAATCTATTGTATGGTTAACTATATTTTTGAAGCACGGAGCTTCTCTCGTCCCTTTATTGAGCATAATGATGAAAATTGAGCTTCGTGAGTTTAAATATGCAATGCCACATAGACCCACTTTCTCGATTCGAGAAGTACGTGGTTGGATCTAAGTTGGAGTGTCAAGTGGTCCTAGATTCAGGGATTACCAATATATACAACCACAAGAGAGAACATGTTGAGGCTAATGATACAACTTAGGGCCTGTTTGGTAACGATTTTACTATTTGGAACAATTTCTGATCATAAATGTTTTTTTTTATTCTACTCCCGAGGACAATTTCTGAGTATTTAAGGTGTTTGATTAAACTGTTTAAAATTTTTATTCCGAGAATAGAAATGCGTTTGGTAAGGGTTTTTGATTTTTTGATTCTTTTAATTTTTAATACTTTTTGTTATAATTTTGTTATAATTTTATTTTTTTCTTTTTCTTTTTCTCTCCTTCCTCTTGAACTCTGTCATTGGTGGTGGTCGGGCAAGGTTCGGTGAGCTCGTTGGAGCCTTGCTAGGCCAGGGTGAGATTTGGCAAGCTCGCCGGAGGCTCGCTTGGCCATTGGCGAGGCTTGACCTCGCCTAGGCGATGCAAGGTTGAGCCTCGCTAGGCTAGGGCGAGGCCTGACCTCGCGTTGCCTGGGCGAGCTCGAGCCTCGCTGGGTTGGGCAAGCCTCACCTGGTCACCAGTGAGCCTTGGCCTTGTCCAGATTTGCGAGGTTGAGCCTTCGACAAACTTGCTGAACTTTGCCCTAGCCTAACGGAGCTCCGATGAGCTCGTTGGCGACAACTCGGGGGTGATGATGGGGCAGTAGTGGGTTGGGAGGAGGAGGAGGAGGAGGAAGAAGAAGAAGAAGAAAGGGAAGAGAAAAAAGAAAAGAGAGAAAAGAGAAAGAGGAAAAAATTGATTTTCAAAATTGATTTTGGAGTGAGAATTAACTTTTTTTTGATTCTCGATTCTACTCCAAATCTATTCCCAGGAACAAATTTATTGCTAAGAACAAAAAATTACTAAACGGATTTTTATTCCAAATCTGTTTCCAATAACAAAATAATAGAATCAGTTGTTCCCGAAAGTGTTACCAAACATGCCCTTAAAGAGTGGTAAATAAGTTGTTTTCAAATTTTAAATAAATTTTCTTGCAGAAGACAATAAGTAATAGTTTAACAATGATTATTGGTAGATCAATGATGACAAGTGCAAGTGGTCCTAATAAGTAGATGCAACCGATAATGAATTAACCAAGACAATAATGAGAAGACGGAGAAGACTGAACAAAGATATATTAGTGTTCAGCTTTGTTCCGAAGACTACGTCCTCTTTCCAAGGCAGCAACTTTAACATTGGGTAGATTCCACTAGTAATATTCAAGTTATGATCAGCGCCTACTATTCCTATCAATTGATGGATCACATTATCTAAAAATAAGTAGTGAGAGAGATAGAGTATGATGGACCTCGCTAGTATTCTCTATTTTTTCATCCAACCCTTTTGAGCTTAATTGATTCTTTTTATGGAAACATCTTCAATCCATCGGTCGGAGACTCTTTTGAAATGCAAGGAGCAATTGGAGGTTGATTGGATCAGTTGCCAATATCAGAATTGCCCATACAATTTGTTCCAATAGCAGTCGCTAGGTTTTCCCAAAGTGGAGTTTTGCTGATCCTGTCACATCCACCATTCCTTAGGAAAATTGTCAACCGTTCTCTAATATGTTCCTATTTCTCTTGTAGTGGTTTCCTCGGCCTGTCAATGGCTATAGTCCTTTTGACAAATGGTCATCTTCTGATGATCCATTCGGCAGACCTCCCAAGACTTGATATCAACACGATACAAAGCTCTTTATCACTCGACATTAGTACGTGCACATAATTATCGGATTGTTGATGCTGCCCACTGTCGGGCTATAAGAATTGACTTGCGATCAATCTTCCAACGATCCCTTTGCGTATATCAACTATGAAAGATTTTAAGTGAATGAAAAATTGACCATGATACCTCAAACTCTTCACAAAATCCTCATCATACTAGACTTGTTCACCTCTTATCGGTATCTTCAACAATCTTCACCAAACTCTTGAAGATTGTTGATATCATGATAGTTTTTCTTAAGGTTACCACGACTGTCTATACTTATCATAAAAATACTAGTAATAAATGATAGTTTTGAAATTTTCAAAATTCTATAGGGATGTTTTCCCGATGGAACATCTATATCAATATTGACAAGATCATTTTGTTGCGTAGTCGAGACATTTAAAGCTAATGTTAGTTATCTATTAATATTCGAATGTAAAAACTTATATGCATGAAATCCCACGTTCAATTGTGGTAAATGCATAAAAAAGGACAAATTTTAGCTGATGGGGTTGCTATAGTTGGATGACGAATTGGCTTTGGGTAAAAATGCATCACTAGCTTGTCTACCATGGGAAGGTGATTTTAGCCCTTATAAATAAAAAATAGTTTCTTGAATCCCTCTTAGGCTTATGTCACGTTGAGTTATCGTAAAAGAAAAAAACTATAAAATTGGATTCAATTTACTATAATCAGTGAGTTGACTATATTTTGAAACACGGGAAATTAAAACATTGGCTTATCCAATTATCTGTCAAGCCATGAAAAAGATTCAGCTAAAGTTAAAACAGATGCACTATTCAATTTAAATTAAGCAGAATGTAGAGTAACTCTTGGTATAGCAGTAAAAGCAAGATGTATAAGTGGATTGACTCATCAAGGTTCCATCAAAATAGGATGCTCTAATAAAAAATCATTTTGATTAGTTGATGATTTTTGGAAATATTTGTATGAGTGGTTTCATTAACTGTTGAATTTATGTCGAGCATACCTTGTTGTGAGAACTCTGCAATGGTTGAATATTTTTTTTTCTCCAAAGATTGTTGGAATTATTTTTTCTATAAGATATTACTTACAATTGAAAATGTCTTATCACTAAAATTTCCATTTGTTCTCAATCTAGGCATAGATGGCAATCCATTTTCTAATTCTTTTTAATATGTCTTGTGATAATATGATCTAGAAATTGTGCAGCACGAAATAACGTAAATACAAACTCATTTTCTTGTTCACTCAACATGAAAGGATAATTGCCACACTGATATGATTGATTATTAATATCAAAATATATGGAAATAATACTCCGATTGTTGATAGTTATAGGATCAACGGAAAAATGGGAGTTCAATAAAATTTGAATACACTAAAATCAGAAGACACGTATGGGCTAGAAAAATCAAAGGGCACAAAGGTGGAGTCTTAGTTACTTGGAGGTGAAACACTTTGCAAATACCATGAACCGATTAAGTTCATGCATTTGACTACCTTAACCAAAAGCAATTTGCACAAGGTTGGTGAATTCGAATGTATGACCTCCAAAATGGTCTCCTTCAATCTAGTCTAAGACTTCTAGAAAAGTTGAAAGCTCCTAGTTTGAACTATTTGTCTCTGAGCTATAAAAAAACTCTAGTTGCAGACATGAGATTTTTCCCAATGCTGATTGAGACTTGATATTTATGAACGAATAATCCCATATATACAAGTAAGGCACCATGTACCAGATAGTATGGCAAAAGACCAAAGAAATTTTGGGCAAAAAACATGGATCTTAATTTGTCCGTGGATCCGGCCTAAGATAAGAGCTCCTTAGAGCACCGGACAGAGTTTGAAGTCTTTCCTATGCTTGCACCTGGTGTTGGGGGCAAAAAGAAACATCGACTGTGCTGACACATTTAGATGCATTTTCATTCCGAAACATTACTTTTTACCGATGAAAGTGTAGCATAAGTCCTAACATTCGAGAAAGTACCATTTGATGAATTGTCTTTTCCGTTACTGTTGTACTAAAATCGACAATACTAGCTCTGAGGAGTAGACATTTTCAAACAGGTTCATGTGTTTTACCATGTAAATGACAAATCGACTTTGTTCAACCTAGTCAATGTATGGAATTACAAAAAATATCTTGTAGCTATTCTCTGGTATGTATTGGAAAATTTGTGGATCATATTACGGTCAGTTGTTCTTCTAGAGAGTGCTACTATCAAGAATCACAGCAAGAAATAAATCATTCTCTCTACCAAGTTGATAATCCTCTCTCGATATGCTTGGTCATTTCCATTTGTTAGTGAAAGAGAAGTATGAAACGTCGATGTAACCGTAGATGTCCACTATACTCCAAAACTTGCTTTCACATCATATAACAAGAATTTCAGCCTTCAAAAATAATTGGGTGAGGCATTGGAGGTGGATCCGTTAGATACCGGTTTCGTCATCTATTCTGAACCAAGTGCTTTTTGTTGTTGTCAGACGAGACAAAGGGTCATTAACATCCTCCTTCCTTGTTCTTCCCTTGTTATCCAAGCCATCATTATTTGACAATATTCCTCCATTCAAATATGTGTTTCTATGTAAGTCATTACTGATTTAAAGCATTGAAAATCCCAAGGCAGAGAAAGCAACATTCGAACAGGATTGTCTAATGTTTCGCGTATATAAGTAGTGAGCACTTCCTTCGTTTCCCTTCAATTCTGCTGAAGCAACACATTACAAGCCTAAGGCTAGGAATCCTGCAATTGATTTTGCTTTAAACTACTAAACTTTCCACGGAGCTTAAGCATGATGAGCCCCAAAAAGCTCCTCAAGATGGCAAGGAAGTGGGAAATATCAACCGCTTCAAGCAGAAAAAGAATTGCCCTCGCTGAAGCCAGAGTGGAGTCGAGTTCTACCTTATCAGTGGCAGAAAAGGGTCACTTTGTCATCTACACGGCTGATGGAAGTCGTTTCATGGTTCCTTTGCAATGTCTCAGCAGCAACATCTTTCAAAAGCTGTTCAAAATGTCCGAAGAAGAGTTTGGTTTGTCGAGTGATGGTCCAATCACCATGCCCTGTGATGCGAATTCTATGGAGTACATAGTATCCCTCGTCCAAAGACACATTGCCAAAGACATAGAAAAGGCTTTGCTCAACTCAATTGCATTCTTTCGATGCTCAGCTGCATCTTTGGATAACAAATGTGTGGAAGGAGTTTTAGTTTGTGGTCAGTAAATGAAAAACCCTTGATATGTTATACGTATACGCTTGGCCAATTTGACTGTTGCAGTTTTCTTTATGTAGATAGCTTAATTGCTGGCTTTGTATAGCATAAGAATTGCAACAACTGTACATTTGTACAGCAAGACCTCAAGTGAACAAGAATCTCTTGTAAATTTCTTTGTGGAGACTCAATGTATGATGAATAAAATGGGCCGCATGCTTCCACACTTCTAGCCAGCTTTATAAAATTCAGTAAATTGGATCTAGCTAGAATGGTGCATCTCTTTCAAAGCATCAGTGTCAGCAGTGCACGCTGTGACAATATTATGATATGACAAGTCCTTGAATGTAGAAGACATTGTGAATCTATTGCTGCTTGACTCGATACCCTCATATCTTCAAGATTCTGATCTTAATATGTATCCTGTTTTGTGGATCAAAATCATTGACAGCAGTGAAAGAAAAAGGAGATAGCATACTTTTATTAGCATGAATATGCATCTGTTGGGCAGTGTGGTTTTCCGATTAGATGAATTCCCAATATCTATCATGGCAAAGACAGACAGCCTCAGTATTCAGTTCTTTCATAAAACAAGATGGTGTCCCCTATAAAGAAAGGCACATGCGCAATAAGTTAAGCTTACATTGCCCCAAGAGGCCATAGGATAGAGAAAAACCAAGATGTTGCTCCAGACCCAGATGGACGAGGTAATGCTAAGTTGTCTGGCCAGACCTCTTTTAGCTTTTCTCCATGCGGTTCTATCTCCCGAACCTTGTGTGAAGTCTTGTCCTATGAGCAGTAAAATAGCTGCTACAGATCAAAAGAATGAGTACCTGCTTCAGAACTTCAAGAAACAGAAACTTTTTAACATAGGGTCCTAGTTAATCTATTCTAAACTTATAAAGTTCAAAGCTCCTACCTAAATAGCATTACTTTTCTCGTTATTGAGCTACATAGAATGATGACTTAGATTTGATCTTTGTGAATTGGTAAATTGATCTTCTAGTGTGAAAGTTGACATCGCAGTCTTTCGAAATGCATTATGGGGAGCAGTTCGAGGATAACAAAAAGTTGACCAGCAATTTATTTTGCCTGTCACACATTAGAAACTTATTTCTGGTCATCAATCTTTTGGGTTTTTTTATGGTTATCAAACGGGACCCGGTTGTGGAGATGGTTAATATAGTTAGTGTACAATGACTTCGGAAATTTGATCCATAACCAGTTTATATTTAGAGCAAATAACTTCATGCTAATGTGATCATGTTCATCTTTCCATGGAGCATGAATGCACATTAAGATTAGTATTGCATAGCCACAACGGTGAAAATAGTTACCTGGTTAAAATTCTTGATATGTTTTGATGTATTTGGTCCTGATTTGCATTAACACCACACATCAATTTGATGGTTTCACAGAAAATAAGTGATAGCTTGAAAATTTTTAGATTAGGTCCTTGTTATTTTTCTGATGCCCATGAGGCAGCACTAACTCCAGAATCTTCCTACTCATCCTTAGATTCTTCTGTGGGAAATGTATGGCAGATATGCAGTTGATCATTCATCAAGGGAATGATACTTCTGGTCGTATGACAAAGATTTTAGACTTTGTCCGATATGCCAGTTCTCCATTAAGGACATTTTGGCTCAATATACTTTGTTCATTCTCGCAAAGATTCACACAGATTAGGTTGATATACAGTTACTTCTACATTTCATCATCAGCCCTTTCATCTGGTGGGCAGTTGGTTGTTGTCGTGTTAAAGTTACCATGAATATCTCGACATTCTAATATGATAGCACTGCTGGGACCGTACCTCAGTTAAGTCTGGAAGTTGGAAGTGGACAATCACTCTGTTAACTATCTTCGCAGAACACGCAGATAATTGGTTTTGCACCAAGCAATTGGGAACAACTAAGTAACTTCACCATTATTCAGGTGATAACAACTAAAGTAACCGACAATCTTCCACTCCACCTCACATCATGTCCAAATATGACATTGATCTCAAGAGAATGTTTTTAATTGGCAATGACAACAGAAATGATAAAAATAAAGAGGTTCATTTCTTTGACTTTAACTCTTGTGCTTCTCCTTGAGCTTAGTAATTTCATTACGAATTATGACAGCTCCTGTCCTCAAACAATGCAACAAAAGTTGTGTTACTGTGTACCTTGATTCTCTCCTTTTCTTTTTTCTTTGTATTTTCAGAAAAAATTAGAATGATTGACTGTAACTATGTATAAATCTAGGCCATATCACCAATCATTTGGTTTTGCAGATTTCACCACTACACAACAAATTAACAACTTTTCAAGTTTCTTGGGTCTTCCTTGTATAACACTAACTTATTACCCCGCCTTCCATAGCTCCCCAGAGTAGCTAGGAAGTGGCGAAAGATCACCATCACTGAAAGAAAAAGGATTTCTCATCCAAAAACAAGAAGGTTTTCAAATGCAGATGATTGCACCATGCCAAACGCAAGGGAAAACTGTAACTTTGTAATCTATAGCAATGACAGAAGCTGCTTTGCCATCCCCTTGGCATGTCTCTATACACTTACCATTTGGAAGCTGTTTAAAATGTCTGAAGAAGAGTATGGACTATAAAGTGATGGACCCGTCGTTTGGCCATTTGATGCTTAGTTTGAAGTACACCACCACACTCCTACAAAACAGTCTAGTTGAAGATTTAGTGAGCTTTGCTTGACACAATTTCTTCTTGTCACTGCTCATCCTTTGTTTCTTCGTATCAAGGCTACATCAGCCAACATTCAATTGTGAATTGTTAGTTGGAAACGTTTATGTATTCTGTAAATAAATTCAGATTCACCTTGAAACTTTTGCAAATCGCCTGATCCAGATATAGGATTAGTAAAAAAATTGTAACGTTCCATGTAAGTTTTGTTGAAGAGACCCCTCCTTCCCTTTGGAAGCAATGTTTTAATGAGAAGATATACCGTACATTTTCTTTCTGAAACATCATCATCTACCAGCAAAAGTATTCCAAATGTCCTACTGTTGAAAAAAGTTCCATTGCTTGATAATTATGAAGTTAAAATGAAGATTGCCTCAAGATGAAGAATCAAACAAGACAAGCCAAAAGAGGAGTAGGATATTATAAAAATCTTCTCTGTATTGTATCCATAAATAACTATAAATTCTCCGACAATTGTGTTCTGGTATTTATTGAGAAATGTGAAGAATCAGTTTTATCAAAGTCAGGCTACTTTAATTCATTTCTGATTTTTTCGTAATAGTGATGCAACATTATCTCAGTGGATTATATTCAAGTTCAAGCTATATCTATAAAGAAAGATAACTCTACTTGGGAAAATATTTTGCAGTTCTAAATTCTAATCCAAACTTCGGTGACTAATTCCATCATAATGTTTAGTAGCTTTCTGGAGTTTCCTGTACTAGCTGTGCTGCCTCATACATTAGTCGACAATTTACTAGATCCTTCGCTGTCTCACAGGTCATGTTCTCCAAGAAAGTATCCCGATCCAAACACTCCACCTAATTCTTAACCTATTATTCAGAAACCGGTCATGAACTTTAAATACTTCCAATACAGTAGAGCCACATTAACAATGGAATCTCTGATCAATGGGGACAATTTTCTGTACTTGTCTAACCTCTCATTTCCTCAATCTTGTATAAATAGAACATGACAAATGAGTTGGTTGTGCACAAGGCAATCGTACAACAAGAAATTTTCTAGCGTGGATAACCAAGAAAAAAAAGAATACTCTTGTAATCAACAATGTGAAAACGTACACATCTCCTAGATCCCGAAAGAGAAGGTGTTACAACAGCCTCCGTACGTATATGGTCCAAGTTGTCTTATTTTCTGCCTTTTCAATTCTTTTCATCATTTTTATGGTTGTTAGGAGGCAAAACCTAGGCAAACACTATGCAAGCATATCGGTCATCAAGTTCTTGGCTTTACTTGAACACGACTAAGTAACAAACTAATATGTCATAAAGCATCTCAAGCCATTTCTCTATATAACCAACTTCCTACCAAGGCTTCCCTATAAGAAATCTTTTCTGAGTTCAAATCTCGGTTACAATCTTCTGTTGTCATCTCACTTGTTTCCTCCATTCCATACTTCATAGGTAAGACACCATGATCAGCACGAAGAAACTACTCAAAATTGCTAGAAAGTGGAAAAAGATAATTACCCCTGGGAGAAAAAGAATTTCTCATCCCAGAACAAGAAAACTTTCAGGGTTGCAGAACTGTGTAGTGTTGGTGTTATGCTGAAATTAACAGTAGAAAAGCATCACTTGTTCACGAAGAGAGAAGGAGAAAACATAGCATATTCTTCATTCAGACTTAAAGAAGAAAACTGTCTTATACAAAACTAAATAAGACCCACTTTTGAACTGCACACAAACGTGCAACTCATAACTGCACACAAACTTGTTCCACTTCCTAGAAAATAGCTAACAAACCAACTGCCTAACAAAATAACTTGATTGAGTCAAAGAAAAAACCAAAATGACAGCTCATCAACAGCAGCATTGAGACACAGCTCCAACAAACTCCTCCTTGGATCAATTGCTGCTGCAAACTCTTATTTTCTCTCTTAACAACTCAAATCTTCCAGCTTGTAGTGGCTTTGTGAACATGTCTGCAAGCTGATCTTCAGATCTGCAATAGACCAACTTAACTTCACCATTTTGTTGCACTTCACGTAGAAAGAAGAATTTTACTTTAAAATGCTTGGTTTTGCCATGGAAAACTGGATTCTGTGATATTGCTTTTGTAGCATGATTGTCCACATTAACTTCAATGCAATCACCAGATTTAACCACATATCCTTCATTATCTTCTTCAGCCACAAAGCCTGATTTGCAGCTGCAGTAGCTGCTATAAACTCAGCCTCTGCAGTGGACTGAGCTACAATCTCCTGCTTTTTGGAACACCAAGAGAAACGGCCAGAACCAAGAGTGAAGCAGTATCCATATGTACTTTTCATGTCATCCACTGAGTCAGCCTAGTCACTATCAGAAAAGCCCTACAAAATAAACTTCTGACATCTCCTAAACTTCACACCAAATAACAATGTTCCTTTGAGGTATCTCAAGACCCTTTTTGCAGCAACCAAATGCAACTGACTAGGACTACTTATGAACCTAGATAGAACACTTACAGCAAGTAGAATGTCTGGTCTGGTTGCTGTAAGATACATGAGACATCCAATCAAGCTTTTATACATAGAAGCATCTATGGCATCCGTTCTATCATTCTTCTGCAGCTTCTCTTTAGCAACCATAGGAGTGCTTACACTTCTACAATCTTCCATCTGAAACTTCTTCAGAATTTCCTTCATGTATTTTTTCTGACAGATAAAGATCTCATGTGAAGCTTGTTTGACTTCTAGACCCAAGAAATAAGTCATTTTTCCTAAGTCTGACATCTCAAAAACTGCAAACAGACCTTGCTTCACCCTCTCTATCAGTTCCACATCATTTCCCGTCACCAATAAATCATCTACATAGAGTGACATAATTACAATACTGTGATTCACCCTCTTGACATAAAGAGTGAACTCACTCAAGCTTCTTACAAAGCCAAAATCCTACAAATATCGATCTATCTTTCCATACCAAGCTCTTGGAGCCTGCTTCAGTCCATATAGAGCTTTCCTCAGTCTGTATACCTTCTCTTCTTGCCCTTTGATACTGAAGCCTTCAGGTTGTTCAACAAAAATCTCCTCCTCGAGCCCTCCATTCAGAAATGCAGACTTTACATCTAACTGAAATATAGGCCACCCCTTCTCTGCTGCAACAGCTAATAGTAGCCTTATTGTATCAAGCCTTACAATAGGAGCAAATGTTTCAGAATAGTCTACTCCCCATATTTGAGCATAACCTTTCACAACCAGCCTAGCTTTGTGTTTATTGACAGAACCATCAGGATTAAGTTTTGTTCTGAACACCCACTTAACCCCAATCACATTCTTATCAGACGATCTGTCAACCAGCTCCCATGTGTGATTTTTCTGAATCATTGCAAACTCCTCATGCATTGCTGCAATCCACCTCTGATCCTCCTTAGCTTCCACAAAGTTAGATGGTTCAAGCACCGCCACATTGCTTCTTTCATAAATTTCAGCAAGTGACCTTGTGCCTCTTATTGGCAGATCATCCATACTATCTTCCAATCCATCCATAACTTCATCAACCTCTACAATTGTTGCAGGTTGTTGTTTTGTAGATTGCTGTTGTCCTGCAATCTTTTCTTCCTTCCAATTCCACTCATCTTCCTTTAGAAAAACAACATCTCTGCTCACAATCACCTTTTCAGTCATAGGCTGGAAAATCCTGTAAGCTTTTGATTGGAGACTATACCCAATGAAGACACCAAGTTCGGCCTTTTTATCCAGCTTATCCCTCTTGACCTGAGGAACATGAGTGTAACACAGACACCCAAAAACCTTCAAATTCTTCACAGAAGGTTTAACACCATACCAGACTTCGAAAGGTGTTGATTTCTCTAAGGCTTTTGTGGGCAATCTGTTCAATAGGAACACTGCAGTATTAGCTGCTTCTGCCCATAACTTCTTGGGTAACATCTTCTCTTGCATCATACATCTGGCCATCTCCATAATGCTTCTATTTTTTCTCTCACTGACCCCATTCTGTTGAGGAGAATAGGGAGCAGTGAATTGCTGCACAATGCCTGCTTGCTCACAATTTAACTTAAACTTGTGAGCAGTATACTCAGAACCATTGTCAGACCTAAGCATTTTAATTTTCTTCCCACTCTGATTCTCAACTAAAGCTTTAAACTTTACAAACACATCAGCAACTTCAGATTTGGCTTGCAGAAAATAAATCCAACTCATCCTAGTCATATCATCTGTGAAAGTAATGAAATACCTGCTACCATTGAGAGATGACTCAGACATAGGTCCACATAAGTCTATGTGGACTAATTGCAGCTTCTCACATGCTCTCCAGCCTCCTCCTTTGAAAGGAAATTTGGTTTGCTTGCCAAGAAGACAAGTTCTGCACTGTGGAAATTCCTCCTCCAAACTTGGCAAATCATCTGCCAAGCTATTCTTCTGCATAAACAGCATATTCTTCCTGTGAACATGCCCAAGCCTTTTATGCCAAAGCTCTGCGTTTTCTTCTTTGCACTTTAAAGCCATTTGTTGCATCTCTTGTGGCTTGAACATGAAGCTCTTGTCCCTCATTGGCATTCTCAGCACTTCTTTACTTTCTGCATTATCAATAAGGCATTCCTTCCCTTCAAACTTCACCTTATAGCCCTTCTCAACTAATTGACCAACACTTAATAAATTCTAGTCAACTTTTGGCACAAAGAGAACATCACTGATCAGCTTCACCTCCTGATTTCCTTCAATAGCCACTGTACCCTTCCTTTGCACTTCAATATGCTGTCCATTGCCAATTCTGACTTTGGACCTGACTGACCTGTCTAGACTCCTAAACAGCTTCAAATTGCCAGTCATATGATTGGTACAGCCACTATCCACCAGCCATGCATCATTCTCAACGAGAGGAGCCGTAAAAGGAAGCTACAAACAAGTGTTCTTCCTCAGTTTCGTTTACTGCTATTTGTGCTTCTCCTGCTTGCTGGTAATTGTTCTCTTTGCAGATCGCTTCCATGTGACCAACCTTGTGACATCTTCTGCACTTAGCATTAGGCTTTTTCCAATATCTAAAGGACTGATGATTAGTTCCACCACAATGTTGACAAGGCTTCTTGTTCTTCTTCCATCTGCCAGACCCACTAGAACTCCCTTCTTTTGCTACAAACTTGGAGTCACCTGCATTTCCTTTGAACTGATTCCATTTCTTCCCTTTGCCTCCATCATTGGACTTCACTTTAGCTTGCAGTGCACCCTCTATAGGCTCTTCTCTTCTCATCAATCTTCTATGCTCCTGTGCCTGCAGGGCATTTAACAATTCTGCAAGCTTTATGTCAGCCAAGTCTCTTGTATTTTCCAGAGAAGCTATAGTGGCTTCAAACTTCTCTGGAAGAGACACTAGGATCTTCTGAACTAGCCTTTCATCCTTCAAGTCAGTCCCTAAGATTCTGATTTTTTCGGCTATTTCAATTAGCCTATCAGAATATTCCTTCACTAACTCTGAATCCTTCATTTGCTATCTCTCAAACTCCCTCAAGAGATTCAGCATCTTCATGCTCCTTATCTTCTCATCTCCCTCATATTCATCCTTCAAGAAATCCCATATTGCCTTTGCAGAGTCACATCTCATGATCCTTGTGAAGATAGGGGGTGAGACAGTAGCATACAGGCAAGACTTTGCCTTGGCCTTCCTTGTGATTCTCTCTTTATGGTGCTTTATCTGATTCAAGGTCGGATTGTTTGGAAGCGGAGCAACCTCATAATCGTTCTCCACAGCCTCCCATAGATCATGACCCTCCAAGAATGCTGTCATCTTGACAGCCCAAGCTTGATAATTTTCCCCAGTAAAAACTGGAGCAGCCATTGTGGAGAATCCACTCGATCCCGCCTCCATCAGCTTTTTCTTTGCAGATTGGAAGCAGTTTTGACTCACTTACCCTCACTTCACAGTCCCTTAAGATCCAACCGAGGCTCTGATACCACTGTTATGTTGAAATTAACAGCAGAAAAGCATCACTTGTTCACAAAGAGAGAAGGAGAAAACATAGCATATTCTTCATTCAGACTTAAAGAAGAAAACTGTCTTATACAAAACTAAATAAGACCCACTTTTGAACTGCACACAAACGTGCAACTCATAACTGCACACAAACTTGTTCCACTTCCTAGAAAATAGCTAACAAACCAACTGCCTAACAAAATAACTTGACTGAGTCAAAGAAAAAACCAAAATGACAGCACATCAATAGCAGCATTGAGACACAGCTCCAACAGTTGGAAGTGAGTGAGAAGGGTCACTTTGTAATCTATAGCATAGACGGCAGGCGCTTTCCCATTCCGTTGCCTTGTCTCCAAACTTACATTTTTCAAGGGCTGTTGAAATTGGCGGAAGAAGAGTTTGGGCTCTCAAGCGATGGGCCGATCAGAATGCCATTTGATGCCGCAGCTATGGAGTATGCAATCTCACTTCTACGAAGAGGTCTGTCTGAAGATTCACAAAGAGCACTGCTTGACGTCATTTCCTTAGGCCGTTGCTCATCATCTTCTTCTTCTTCTTCTTCTTCTGTATCAAGGTTGTCTAGGCCATCGGCAGTTTCTTGTTTGTTGATAATACAAAAGAAGTTCAAAATTTCATAAATGATGTGGCTTTGAAATTCTTGAGAAGTAATTATTTTTAGATGTTTTACCAGTTGCCATTTGCATAATGGATAGATGTGTCCCGGACGAAAATATATTTCACCATTCAGTTTAGGTGCAAAGTAAATGCAAAATGACTTAAGAAGATGTGAACTGACGGAAGACATCTCAAGATAAATCAGCTATGCCTCAGCAGTGATATCTTCCTAGAGCTCTTCAGAATGATTTTGACACTAAAGAGTTGTTTGTATTGTCTAGTGATACTTCCTCATTATGCAATGCCCGCCTAATAGTGTGATTACGAAGTGCATAGCATCAAGAGTGCAATGAGGCATTGCAAGAGATACCAAAAGAGCTTCTATGCTTCTATTGGCTTCTGCACACTGCCTGTGAAGCTCTGCTTCTTGGTCAATTATATTGGGATCAACAAGCTATGATTTTTGGCATATTGAGACAGATCCCTGCTATAAGAACTATTGAAATGGTTAAACTTTGTAAATACCTAACGGTCACGACTTTTTTTTCTCCTTAGGACAAATAACTTTGTGCTATTCGAGACCACTATCTATTAAATTAGTACTGTACCAGCCGATCGGTAAAAAAGGTATGTTTAATCTGATTCCATTATGTGGTCTAATGTTCGAGTCACTCCACAAATGACACTGTTGGTATAGCTCACGTAATAATCACACTTCCTAAAAGGTTTACCATGTCGTGGAGGCCTATGTAATAAGTTTTTATGAGAATGGGCTAGGGATTTGGGGATATTTTCATGTGCCACACAATGTAGGAGACTATTACTGAGTTTTTGTTAATGTGAGAGGATGTGAGAATGAATTAGAAGGAATGAGCACAACCTGTCCTGTTGATTCACTAATTGGTGTTGCATAGCAAACTACGATGCAAAATAACCGACACGAGACAGGGAATTCAGGAACTGACCATAAGTCAAGCCAGTATGGATTGGCGGCTTGAGAGGTAACTGAAGAACATGTGAATGGTTGACTCAACTGAAGTTTGTATAGTTGCAGATGATGAAGGCTATAGGCTTTTTTCTCTTCAACCTTCAAAAGATATGTCATGAGAAGAAACATCCACTGTGCTAACACTATTAAATGCATTTTCTTTCCAAAAAGTTACTTTCGCTCAATAATGGTGTAGTATAATCCTAATATTCAAAAACGAGCTGTTACATTTAATGGTCTAATGTATTACTCTTGTACTTAAATCGAAAAATAGCTGAGTAGGATTTTCAAACAGGTTCCTGCGTCTTACCCAGTAAATAACAAATGGATTTTGTTGAATTTAGTCAACGAATGAAATAACTACTAGTTATTGTAGCTATTCTCTGGGGTGAATTGGAAAATAATCACATACTGGTTGATCACTTCACTACAGAATGCGACTATCAAGAATCACAGCGAGAAATAAATCATTCTCTCTACCAAGAAATAATCTTCTCTCGATATGCTTGCTCATTTCCATAGGTTAGCGAAAGAAAAGTACGTAATGTTGATGTAACCGTAAATGTCCAGTATGCTCCATAAGTCGCTTTCAGAATCATATAACAAGAATTTCAGCCTCCAGGAATAATTGGGTGCGGCATTGGAGGTGGATCCGTTAAACACCGGTTTCATCATTCATTCTGAACCAAGTGCTTTTTGTTGTTGTCAGATGAGACAAACAAAGGATCATCGACATCCTCCTTCCTGGAGCTTCCCTTGTTATCTATGCCAACATTATCCGACAACATTTCCCCATCGAAATATGTGTTTCTATATTAGTAATTACAGATTTAAAGCATTGTGAATTACAAGATAGAGAAAGTGACATTCGAACAGGATTGTCTTCGGGCAATGCATAGATAAGTAGCGAGCACTTCCTTCATATCCCTTCAATTCTATTGAAGCAACACACTACAAGTCAAAGACTAGGTTTCCTGGAATTGATTTTGCTTTAAATTACAAAACTTTCCACAGAGCTTAAGCATGATGACCCCCAAGAAGCTACTGAAGATGGCAAGGAAGTGGGAAATATCAACCACTTCAAGCAGAAAAAGAATTGCCTTTGTTGGAGCTAGAGAGGAGTCGAATTCTGCCTCATCAGTGACAGAAAAGGGTCACTTCGTCATCTACACGGCTGACGGAAGCCGTTTCATGGTTCCTTTGCAATGTCTGAGCAGCAAAATCTTTCAAGAGCTTTTCAAAATGTCCAAAGAAGAGTTTGGTTTGTCAAGCGATGGTCCAATCACCATGCCCTGTGATGCAGCTTCTATGGACTACATAGTATTGCTCGTCCAAAGACGTATTGACAAAGACATAGAAAAAGCTTTGCTCAACTCCATTGCATTCTTTCGATGCCCTGCTACCTCTTTGCATAACGGATGTACAGAAGGGGTTCTAGTTTGTGGTCAGTAGAGGAAAAAATTGTGATGTTATAACCTGTGATGTTGTTATATGTACATGCTTGGCCAATTTGATATTGCAGTTTTCTTTCATTAGATAGCTTAATTGCAGGTTTTGTAAAGCATAAGAATTGCATCAAGTGTACGCTTATACAGCAAGACTTCGTGTTAATGAGAATCACTTGAAAATTTGTATGTGGAGACTCGTTGTATGATGTTACAATGGAGAAATGTAGTTCATACTTCCACGCTTCCAGTCAGCTTTACAAAATTCATTAATTTGGGAAAAGCTAGAATGGTATATCTCTTTCACAGCATCACATTCATCAGTGTATGGTGTCACAATATTATGGTGTGGTAAGTCCTTGAATGTAGAAGACACCGGGAATCTATTACTGCTAGCACTCAATGCCCTTATTTCTTTGCGGATCTGATCTTTCTGTGTATCCAGTTTTGGTGTCAAAATTATCGCCAGCAATGAAAGAAAATGGAGATAGGAGTTAGCTAACTTTTGTTACCATAAATATGCATCCATTGGGTGCTGTAATATAATTTTCCGATATCTATTTGCAGCGAAAACAGACAGCCTCTCAGTTCCTTCATAAAAGAATATAGTGCTCCCTACAAAGAAATGCACGTGGGCTATAAGGTCAGTTTACTTTGCCCCAGGAGAGGTCATAGTATAGAGTAGAACCAAGATGCTGCTTCAAACCCGGACGGAGTAGGTCATTTTCAGTATCGGTCCATGAATTATGTCTGGTGAGCATGATGCAACGCATATTATAACTCTAGAATCTTCCTACTCATCCTTAAATTCATCCGTGGGCAATGTAGTGGATTTGCAGTTGATAATTTCATAAGAATGACCCTTTTGGTCATAAGAAAAGATTATATATCTGTCCGATATGCTGGTTTTCTGTTCAAGACATTTTGGTTTAATAAACATTGGTCATTCTCACAAAGATTCACACAAACAGAGTTGGTTGTTCTAGAGTTAAGTCTACATTTCATGGTGAAGTTTTTCATCTGACAAGAAGTTGGTTTGATCGTGTTTAAGTTATCAGAAACATCTCAACTTCTAAATATGATATTACTGCTCGGTAGAGGATTTTTTAACTTACATGGACTGTACCTCGGTTAGCTTGGAAGTTGTGGAAGTTGGAAGTGGTCAATCTGAATCACTCTGAATGGTCTTTGCATAACATAATGAAAGAATTGGTTTTGCACAAAGCAATCGGGAACAACTAGAAAAGTTCACTATTATTCGGGTGATAAAAACTAAAGCAACATGCAGACACTCTTGCAATCCAGTCACATCATGTCCAAATATGACATAGTTCCCAACAGAAAATATGTCATTGGCAATGACAAAGGAGATGATAAAAATAAAGAGATTCATCTCCTTGACTTAGTAAATTGATTGCAATGTACAACTACCTCTCTGTCCATAATCAAAACAACAAAAGTTCTGTTATCACGGACCTTCGTGCTCTCCTTTTCTTTTCTTTTTCTCTGTATTGCAGACTTAATTAGATTATTAGAGATTGGCTATTTAAACATCTAGGCCATATCAGGAATCATTTGGTTTTGTGGATATCACCATTACACAACAAATTCACATCTTTCCAAGTTTCTCAGGTCTTCCGCCTGTAAAACTAACTTACTACCATGCCTTCCATAGAACATGTCTCTGTTCTGGCCTTGCCAAGATATTCTTTCCTTACTTCATTTGAAATTTTCTTCCCGTACTTCACACTGGAAAGCATGATTGTCACCAAGAGGCTCCTCAAAGTAGCCAGGAAGTGGCAAAAGGTCACAGCCACTAAAATAAAAAGAATTCCTCATTTAAAAACAAGAAGATTTTCAAATGCAGACTATCACAGGATGCTAAACGCATGTGAAAAGGATAACTTTGTATTCTATAGCAATGAAGAAGCCACTTTGCCATCCCCTTGGCATGTCTCAGTACACTTACTTTTTGAGAGCTGTTTCAAATGTCTGAAGAAGAGAATGGACAATCAAGTGATGGACCCATCTTATTGCCATTTGATGCTTTGGTTTTAGACCACACCATCACACTCCTACAAAACAGTCTAGCTGAAGATTCACAGAGAGCTTTGCTTGATGCAAGTCTTATCGTCGCTGCTCATCCTCCATTTCTTTGTATCAAGGTTACATTGGCCAGCATCCAACTGTGAATTATTAGCTGGAAAAATTTATGTATTTCGTAAACAAATTCAGTTTCAACTCAAAACTTTCGCAGACCTCCTGATTCGGAGATAGCATTGGTGAAAAAATCCATAAAAGATTCATACAAGTTTGGTTAAAGAATTCGTACTTCCATTGATTTGAAATTCACAATCTACAATTGCTTGAATTGGCACTCGTATACAACAGAGGCAAGTTGTGTTGCACTGTCAGTCTTCATTTACATCGAGTATGTAGCAATGTTGTTATCATTATGCTTCTTCAATGAAGCATAGCTAAAGACAGAGAAAGCCTCGATAGTCTCATTTTCTTCCAAAAGCTGTTCATTGAATGTTTGTTCTCTTGGTTGCCGGAGAAATCTGATGGCTGACATAATTATTGTATGTAAAGTCATAATTCACAACTTCAAGCCCTCTCCATTCCATTTGGAAAGCAATATTTTAATGAGAAGATATACAATACATTTTCTTTCTGAATCATCATCATCTACCAGCAAAATAATTTCTAACTCAACCTAATGTTCATTAGTTTTCTACAGTTCTCTTTACTAGTTGTGCTGCCTCATATAGTAGTTGACAACTTACTAGATCCTTCCCCGCCCCATAGGTCATGTTCTCCAAGAAAGTACCCAATACAGACTGACCTAATTCTTAACCTATTATTCAGAAACTTGTCATGAACTTTAAATACTTTAATTCAGTAAAGCCACATTAACGATGAAATCTCTGATCAATGGGGACAATATTCTATTCTTGTCTAATTCCTCATTTCCCTGATCTTGTATAAATAGAACACCATGAATGAGATAGTTGTGCCCAAGGCAGTCATGCAACAAGAAATTCTCTAGTGTGAATATCCAAGGAAACGAAGAGATACTCTTGTAATCAGCAACAGGAAAATGTACATATGTCCTAGATCCTGAAAGAGAAGGTGTTAGAACTGCCTCCGTACATATGTGGTCTAAATTGTCTAATTTTCGGCCTTTTCAATCCCCTTTTCATCCTTTTTATGGTTGTTTGGAGGCAAAAACTAGGCAGGCACTATGGAAACATATTGATCATCAAATTCTTGGCTTTATTTGAACACAACTAAGTAACAAACTAATCTGTTGGAAAGCATCTCAACCATTTCTCTATACAACCAACTTCCTACCATGCCTTCCTCAGAACAGATCTTTTCTGAGTTTGAATCTCGGTACAATCTTCTTCGGTCATCTCACTTGTTTCCTCCACTCCATATTTCATAGGTAGGACAACAGGATCATCTCTAAGAAACTACTCAAAATTGCTATAAAGTGGAAAAAGATAGTTACTCCTGGGAGAAAAAGAATTTCTCATCCCAGAACAAGAAAACTTCTAGGCATGAAGAACTGTGAAGTGTTGGAAGTGAGTGAGAGGGGTTTCTTTGTAATCTATAGCACAGATTCCGAGAGTTTTTTAAATTGTCAGAAGAAGAGTTTGGACTCTCAAGCGATGGACCAATCATAATGCCATTTGATGCAGCAGCTATGGAGTATGTAATTTCACTCCTACGAAGAGGTCTCTCTGAAGATTCACAAATAGCACTGCTTGACGTCATTTCCTTAGGCTGCTGCTCATCTTCTTCTTCTTCTTCTTTTTTGTATCAAGGTTGTGTAGGCCATCAGCAGTTACTAGTTTGTTGATAAAGCAAAAGAAGTTTAAATTTCGTAGATGATTTGGCTTTGAAATTTATAATAAGTAATCATTTTTACATGTTTTACAAGTTTTCACTTGCATTATGGATAGATGTGTTCCGGAAGAAAATAATTTCGTCATTCATTTTAGGTGCGAAGTAAATGTGAAATGACTTGAGAAGATGCAAACTGAAGGAAGTTCTCTTAAGATAAATCAGCTTTGTCTCAGCAGCAATAACTTCCAAGAGCTCTTTGAAAAGATTTTGAAACTAAAGAGTAATTTGTATTGTCTGGTGATACTTCTCTCATTATGCATCGCCCATGCGATAGTGTGATTATGAAGTGCATAGCATCGAGAGTGCAACGAGGCATTGCAAGTGGTACTGAAAGAGCTTCTATATTTTTATTTGCTTCTGCTCCCTGCCTATTAAGCTCTGCTTCCTGGTCAATTATATTGGGATCATCGAGCTACGGTTTTCAGCTTATTGAAAAAATATCCCTGTTGTAGGAACAATCGAAATGGTTGAACTTTGTAAATACCTAACGCATACACACTTTTGCTCTGTCGCAACTTTTTTTCTTCTTAGAACAAATAACTTTGTGCTATTGGCGACCACTATCTACTAAATTAGTACTGTACTGCCTGATCAATAAAAAAGGTGTGATTCATCTGATTTCAGTTTGTGGTCTAATGGTCAAGTCACTCAAATCTCGAACAAATGACTCTGCTGGTATAGATTACTTAATAATCAAACTTCCCAAAATGTGGACCATGCTGTGGAGACCTCGGGAGTATGTAATAAGTTTACATGAGAATGGGCTAGGGATTTGGTGGTATTTGCACGTATTACATAATGAAAGGGACTATTTCTGAGTTTTGGTTAATGTGAGAGGAGGTGAGAATGAATTAGAAGGAACGAGCACCAATTATCCTGTCCATTAACTAATCGGTGTTGCATAGCAAACTACGACACAAAATAACCTCCACAAGACCGGGAATCGCCTATGTGTCAAGACGGTATGGATTGTTAAGGTCTAGAGGTAACTGAAGAAAATGTGGATGGTTGACTCAACCGAAGTTTGTGTAATTACAGATAACTAAGACTGAGTGTTTTCCTCTTCAACTTTTAAAAGATTTGTCCACTGTGCTTAAACACTATTAAATGCATTTTCTTTCGGAAACATTACTTTCTACCGAAGATAGTGCAGTATAACTCCTAATATTCTGGAAAGTACCATTTGATTAATGGTCTTATGTGTTACTCTCGTTCTTAAATTGAAAACTAGCTCTGAGTAGGACTTTCAAACAGGTTCACGTGTTTTACCATGTAACTAACAAATGCACTTTGTTGAACCTAGTCAACGAATGAAATATCTACAAGTTATTGTAGCTATTCTCTGGAGTGTATTGGAAAAAGATCACATACTGGTCAATCACTTTACTACAGAATGCAACTATCAAGTATCACAGCGAGAAATAAACCACTTTCTCTACCAAGAAGTAATATTCTCTCGATATGCTTGCTCATTTCTGTATGTTAGCGAAAGGAAAGTATGTAATGTCCATGTAACCATAAATGTCCACTATGATCCAAAAGTCGCTTTCAGAATCATATAACAAGAATCTCAGCCTCCAGAAATAATTGGGTGCAGCATTGGAGGTGGATCCGTTAAATACTGGTTTCGTCATTTATTCTGAACCAAGTGCTTTTTGTTGTTGTCAGATGAGACAAACAAAGGGTAATCGACATTGATCTTCCTTGTGCTTCCCTTGTAATCTATGCCAACATTATTTGACAACATTCACCCATCGAAATATGTGTTTCTTTATAGGTAGTTACAGATTTTTAAGCATTGTGAATTACAAGACAGAAAGTGACATTCGAACAGGATTGTCTTCATGCAATGCATATATAAGTAGCTAGTACTTCCTTCATATCCCTTCAATTCTATTGAAGCAACACACTACAAGTCTAAGACTAGGGATCCTGGAATTGATTTTTACAAAACTTTCCACAGAGCTTAAGCATGGTGAGCCCCAGGAAGCTACTGAAGATGGCAAGGAAGTGGGAAATATCAACCACTTCAAGCAGGAAAAGAATTGCCCCTGTTGGAGCTAGAGAGGAGTCGAATTCTGCCTCATCAGTGACAGCAAAGGGTCACTTTGTCATCTACACGGCTGACGGAAGCCGTTTCATCGTTCCTTTGCAATGTCTGAGCAGCAAAATCTTTCAAGAGATGTTCAAATGTCCAAAGAAGAGTTTGGTTTGTCGAGCGATGGTCCAATCACCATGCCCTGAGATGCAGCTTCTATGGAGAACATAGTATTGCTCGTCCAAAGACGCATTGACAAAGACATAGAAAAAGCTTTGCTCAACTCTATTGCATTCTTTCGATGCTCAGCTGCCTCTTTGCATAATGAATGTGCAGAAGGGGTTCTAGTTTGTGGTCAGTAAAGGAAACATCTGTGATGTGTTATATCTATATGCTTGGCCAAGTTGACAATTGAAGTTTTCTTTCTGTAGATAGCTTAATTGCAGGCCTTGTATAGCATAAAATTGCAACAAGAATACATGGGTACTGCAGGACCTCGTGTGAACGAGAATCACTTGTAAATTTGTATGTGGAGACTCGATGTATGACATTACAATGAAGAGCTGTACTTCGCACTTCCAGGCTTCCAGCCAGCTTTACAAATTTCAGTAAATTGGAACTAGCTAAAATGGTGCGTCTGTTTCACAGTGCCACATTCATCAGTGTACGGCGTCACAATATTATGGCGTGGTGAGTCCCTGAATGTAGATGACATTGTGAATCTATTACAGCTAGCATGCGATGCTCTTATCTCTTTGAGGGTCTGATCTTACTATGTATCCAGTGTTGGCATCAAAATCATCAACAGCAATGAAAGCAAAAGGAGATAGGAGTTAGCTAACTTTTGTTACCTTGAATATGCATCCATCGGGCGGCATGATATTCCTGTTAGATGAATTTTTCCGATATCTATTTGCAGCAAAAACAGACAGCCTCTGGTTCGGTTCAGTTCATAAAAGATTATGGTGCCCTTCATAAAGAAATGCACGAGGGCAACAAGCTTAGCATACTTTGCCCCGGGAGAGGCCATATGTGTGGAGCAGAACCGAGATACCGCTTTGGACCTGGACAGACTAGGTAATGCTTAAGTCGTCTGGCCTGACCCCGTTCATTTGACCTCTTAGCTTTTTCCCTGGCGGCTCTATATCCCAAACCTGGTGCCAAGTCTTGTCCCCCGAACGTTGAACGAGAATCACTTGTAAATTTGTTGCCGGTAGCTTCCTTTTCTTTTTGGGCTTCAATTGCGCTTGGAGCTGTTACAGAAGAATGGAGAATGGGTTACGTGGGCTTCAGGCCCAATTGCTTGGCTTTGCCATTTTTCTTATATTTAACGGATAAATGCACTAGAAGTCCTAAAACTTATTACGAGTGTGTAATTGAATTTTAAAACTTTCAAAAAGTGCAATTAAATCTTAAAACTTGTCATGAAAATGCAATTGAGTGTTAAAATTTTTAAAAAAAATGCAATCAAGTCATAAAACTTGTCATAAAAGTATAATTGATTTCTAAAACTTTCGGAAATAAATTGCGACGAAGGACTTGATTTGACCAATTTGACAAATTTTAGGACTTGATTGCATTTTCTAATAAATTTTAGGACTTAATTACACTTTTTGAAAGTTTTAGAGCTAAATTTTGACAAGTTTTATGACTTCTAATATACTAATCCCTATCTTTAATGATAAGATCAGTTGTTAGATGTGGAATATGATGGAGTTCTGTTATTCCTGCTTTTGTTTTGTTGGGAGGGATACGATGAGGCAGTTGGTTGCGTTCAAAGCAATCCTGTCCCACTAGAAAGCTACTCATTGCTCGGTCGACAACAACTAGGGGAAAAAAAGAGGAGATGCTCTCGTAATCAACATCTGGAAAACATCCGAAAATGTCGTAGATCTTAACAAAAAAGTTGTTATTGGCAATAACAATGTGGAAGCATATTGAATTTGACCCTTTGAGTTTCTTCTCCCACGAGCTTAGTGATTTCAGACAAGACAGGTTCGTTTGGTTGCATATTCAAAGGGAATCTTTTATTGACTTGTTTCATCTGTTATTTCTATGCAGGTGCCATTTTGCTGTTATTACGCACTACAAACGAAAGGATAGTCTCCATCTTCCTTCCTGGAGCTTACCTACTTACTTATGTCACCACAGTGCTGATGATATTCCCTCATGGAACTGTATGTCGCCATAATCAATTCATTGTTTAAGCATTGCAAATGACAAGGCAGAGAAAGCGACAATTGTCTTAAACATTTTGCATTTATAAGCAGTGTGCCCCTTCTTCATTTGAATTCAGCTCTGTAGCGTTAACAGCCCACAATCCTGAAATAGTCCATTAGTTCGAAGCATTATACTCTAAATCTAATGGAGAAGCATAAGCATGATGAGTCCCAGTAAGCTAATGAAGATGGCGAGGAAGTGGGAAAAACCAGCCGCTTTAGGCAGGAAAAGAATTTCGCACCCGGGAGTTAATGTGGATGTGAATTCATCATCAGCACCAGAGAAGGGGCAATTTTGCATCTACACAACCAACGGAGGGCGTTTCACTATTCCTTTGCAGTGTCTTCGTAGCAACATCTTCCAAGAGCTCTTCAAGGTGTCTGAAGAAGAGTTTGGTTTTGTCGGGGGACGGTCCTATCACCGTGCCCTGTGATGCAGCTTCTATGGAGTACATAGTATTGCTTGTATAAAGATGCATAGCCAAAGACATAGAGAAAGCTTTGCTCAACTCTATTGCATTCACTCTGTTGGCCACTGCTGTGCATACCAAATATGTGGATCAGCAAGTTCCTTTAATTGGTCATTGAAGGAAATACAAGTGATTTGTATACGCTTGGAAGAAAATGTGGGGTTTGCACAGCATAAAAATTGGAAAAAGTATAGTTTTTACAATAAGAGCTAGCAGATAGAAGAGTGTCTTGTAATGTGAACACATTATGCATGACAACATAATGAAGTGATGCGTCCATGGTTCAACTTTATCAGGCTGACATCGATCAGTTAGTAAATCAGAACCAGATCTGCGCCCCTCATGTATCTTTATCACAGAATGGCATTCATATTATGTATACGACAATGTCATGGCCATAAGTAAAAGATATAGCAGGTCCAATACTGCATGAACCAATTGCCACTGAGGTTTCTCTTACACATAATGATATTGTTATGTGTAAGAATAGACAAACCAAAATGGAACGTGCTCCTTCAGTACTGCAAAAATGTATTCGCATATTCATTGGTCAGTAATCTTAACCTGGTGGATTTGGTAGTCACTTTGCAGCATTTGTTGTCTTGTCAGTAGTGGGGAGACCTGAAGAGAGTGTCCTATATAATTGAGTGATTGTCGGGGTGAGAATAGTGAGAATTCCTGCATGTGTAGTTCTTCATATGATTGCGATTGATTGAAACTCTAATCAGAGTGAATTCTACAAGCTGGAAAGTTCGATGCTTCAGATGTGCAAATGCATTTTCTCACATCTGACAACGCAAGTAGAAGTAAGTGAAAAGGGTTACTTCATAATCTACAGTGCTGATAGAAGGTGCTTTTGGTCCCCTTGGCTTATGTCAAGACATATCTTTCAAGATCTGTTACAGGTGTCAGAAGAAGAGTTTATATTATCCAGTAATGGACCTATCACAATGCCACTTGATGCTTTAGTGATGGAGTACACAATCTCAATGACACACCAAGGTCAAACTGAGGGCTTGCGGAAAGATTTGTCAATGCAGTTATTTTTAGTCACTGGTCACCATCTATTTCTGCGCATGGAGTCTTCCAGAGCAAAACACATTATTTGTGCACAATGGACACATGTGGATGTTGGAAGAACTTCAGCACAATATGTCCTGTTCGATTGATATGATACAGAAGGATGAGAACGTAAGTCAAATCGCATCAAATAAATTTTGAGCAAATTTACTTTTCAAGAGCTCATATTTCTCTATTGCTTGGTTTTTTTTTTTTTTTTTTTTTTTTTTGTCATTCCTGTTTTTCTTGCAGAATGGCTTGGGAGTTGCTCAATTTTCAAAGTATCCAAATTTAGACATCACTAAAAGTTCACTTAAGGAAGATGAAGTTTCTCAATTTTTTCTGAGAAGTGCACCAGTTCCAGAGCAACAAGGATTCAAATGAGCTTGGAGAAACAAAATGGATAGGCAAATGGTCCCCATAAGAGAACAAAATTGTATACCAGCCAACGGATTTGTCTTAGCACTTTAGTGGTTAAAATTCACCGATAGACCATGTTTTTGAATCGTCTTCGCATCTTTACTCCATTATCAAAATTAGTATTTCGATTTCCAACAGTGATACCCTCCGTATCTCAGTTCACTCAGCTGCTGCAAATGGTAACACTTCAGTGGCAATATGTAATGAAGCACCAGCATAGTCTTGCTCTTTCTATTTAAGTTTGTGTCATGTTAGCACTAGATGAAGCGAGGACCGAAGATTAATTAAACCTATCAGGACAACTATGCCCAAAAACTAGCATACCTCATGAAGGTTGGACTGTAAAGAGTGCCTAAGAAGCTTCACAATATAACTGTGTCTCTTGTGGTAAGCATGCTTTTCCTGATACTTGAAGGGGCTGTTATTGCGGACCTGTATTATCTTAACTACCTGAAGAACAGTAGTTGATGAAATTCTGAGCACCTATATTGTGAGTCTAAATGTTTTTGTAGTCTTTACTAAGGGTTTCCCTTTGACAGCAGACACGCTGAATCCAAATGGAATGACAATACTCATGGAAGTCTGCTTGTTATGTTGCACCGGACTAAATCAAGGACAACATGTCTGGTCCAATGGACATATTTTCCTAAGAGCAAGAATCTCGTATGCAGCTTCTGGACTTCATTTGTAGCTGAGTGATACCGACACCAGTTTGCTATTATAATAAAGTACAAGTACTGCATTGCTGAAATCTCCAACCAATTTTTTTGTTTAGAGGGCATGTTAGAATATAACCAATTGAGTTCCGTACACACTTTGCTCCAAATTAGTGGTTAGAGTTCCTAGGTATGTATCTTGGGGAATCAATTAATCATTTGTTTGTAACTATGAAGATTCTCAGAATTCATCTTTCCTGATTTTAAGTGTTCCCCTGGAAAGTGACTTGGTAAACAATGATCATCTCTAGAAATAATAACTTTTTCTGGAGAAGAAAATTCTTCTTTTCAAGATTGGGAATCTTGGATTTCGCATAATGATTTAATAATCTCCTAGATAGATTCTTTTAAAGTGATTCTTCAATATTATCTGCCTTTTCATCTTTATGCTAGCTATTCAATCTAAGAGTGAATGTTCAATTCCTTGATTCACATTGAATATGAATCCCTTTAGGTAAATTATACAAGTGTTCAGGATATGGCGATTATTTTCTCCCTGCATAACAGTATGTATGGTAAGTCCACAAGCAAGTACAAGTATTTTGGTAGTGACAAATGAAATTTGGTAATTGAGACAACAAAAGATGATCAATGTCTACATCTGATGTTTCTTAAAACATGTCAATAAGACACAAATTCTAGCAGGAAAACATTAGCAAGAAAAATTACAGATAATACAAAATTTCTTCAAGCACTCTTTCTTTTCATTGTCCCTCTTTGTTCCTTTTCTATTTAGCCAAGGGAATAGTTCGAGAGACCACAATTTGGCCTCATTCAGCGGGGAAGTTCCTTACGCCTCTTTTCCATTACTAAATTCGGTTTTCTTACTTCGCCAAACAGCCTTGTCATCCAAGAACTCCTAGTAACTGCATTGTCATAAACTACCAGACAACCAAAGATACCATCCAACTTGTGCATCTTCTGAGTTATTTCGGCAACCAGACAAAAAGAGGTCATTTCAATGTCACATCGGGTCTCTTTCTAACTACCTGACCTCCCATAGAAAATCCCGGTGCAATGGACTATGTCCATTGTAACTGTCACACGCCCCTCAATAAATAGCCTTCCTCAGTTTCCTTTAACTCACAGCAAGGTCGTCAGTATCCTTTCATCTTGCTGCTTGAAGTCACTTCAATCTCCTGACCCGACCACTTATCTGAACAACACAACCGGTCACAAGATGCGTGTCGGGATGGCTAGGAAGTGGAAAAAACTTGCTGCCATAGGCAGGAAAAGAATTTCTTTCATCAGGATCAATGCAGAAGGTTGCGATTCAGCGAATTTGGCTGATGAAGGTTGTTTTGTTATCTACAGCATCGACAGGAGGTGCTTCATGGTACCATTGGCATGCCTCGGCAGTCGTGTTTTCCAGAAGCTTCTTGAGATGTCTGAAGAAGGGTATGGACTACCTAGGGATGGGCCAATTGTAATGCCTTGCGATTCAACCCTCTTGGAAAAAGTGGTCACCCTCATCAGACAAGGCGAATCTAAGAATTTGGAGAAAGTCCTATTTGATGCCATTAACTGCAATCAGTGCTCCATCTCTTCGTCCTTGGATGAATCTATGATCCACCAGTTAGCTGTTCCTGTTTGCTGATTGATTAGGTCACTTGCTTTTTGTAGATATTAATTTTAGATAATGTTCTTTTAGCTCATCAGTTGGTCAAAAGTGATCACAGAAAGAAGTTGCTCCTCGTTGTATGGTCAACACAGATTTCATGAAGGCGTTTGATTCTGTGAACTGGGATCTCTTATTCTTAATATTGTAGTCAATTTATGTACCTGATAAGATCATTAACTGGACTGAAGATTATATGGCTTCTCCCTACTTCTGCCACGATCTAAATGGGGGCTTGCAAGGCTCCTTTATGGATTGAGGCAAGTTTGATCCATGGTCAGCTTATTTGTTTGAGATTGTTATGGAGGTCTTTACTAGGCTTCTTGATGATGCAACTAGGCAAGGAAAAATAAAATATCATCGAATATGTTCTCAAGTTTAACTTACTCACTTGAGTTTATGACGGTTTCATCATATTTTTTATAAGGGAGAAGAACAAATTCTTACTATTCTTGCCCCTGACAATCCATCGGTTAAATGGACACTGTCTTCAGGTCCCCCCACTACCAACAAGACAAGAAATGCAGCAAAGGGACTGCCAAAACGACCAGGTTGAGATTCACATTTTTGCAGTACTGAAGGGCAAGTTCCTTTTTAATTTGTTAATTCTGACCCATAACGATATCAATACGCATAACAGAAACCTTAGTGGCAATTGGTTCATGCAGTATTAGAACTGCTATATCTTTTACTTATTGCCATGACATTTGTCGTATATGTAAAATGAATGCCATTCTGCGATAAAGATACATGAGAGGCACAGATCTGGATCTGATTTACTAACCGATCAATGTCAGGCTGATAAAGTTGAACCATGGACACATCACTTCATTATGTTGTCATGCACAATGTGTCCACATACAGATTTACAAGATACTCTTCTATCTGCTAGCTCTTGCTGTAAATACTAGACTTCTTCCAATTATGTACAAATCACTCGTGTTTCCTTCACTGTCTTGCTGATCCACACATTTGGTATGCACAGCAGTGGCCGACGAGCATGGAGTGAATGCAAAAGAGTTAAGCAAAGCTTTCTCTATGTCTTTGGCTATGCAACTTTGCACAAGCGATATTATGTACTCCATGGAAGCTGCATCACAGGGCATGGTGATAGGACCATCCCCTGACAAACCAAACTCTTCTTCAGACATCTTGGAGAGCTCTTGGAAGATGTAGCTACGGAGACACTGTAAAGGCATAGTGAAACGCCCTCCATCAGTTGTGTAGATGACAAAATGCCCCTTCTCTGGCACTAATGATGAATTCACCTCCGAATTAACTCCCGGATGTGAAATTCTTTTCCTGCCTGAAGTGGCTGGTTTTTCCCACTTTCTCACCATCTTCATTAGCTTCTTAGGGCTCATCATGGTTATGCTTCTCAGTTTGATTTAGAGTATAACACTTTGAGCTAAAGGACTATTTCTGGATTGCAGGCTATTAATGCTACAGAGCTGAATGCAAATCAAGGAGGAATGCATTGCTTATAAATGCAAAAGCTTAAAGAAAATCCCATGTAAATGTCACTTTCTCTGACTCGTGATTTGCAAGGCTATAATTATGTAATTATTTATGGAGACATACAGTTCCATGTGGGAATATCATTACCACTGCGGTGACATAAAAAAGGGGACCATCCTTAAGTTTGTAGTGTGGGATGACAGCAAAATGGCACCACCATAAAGATAACAGATGAAACAAGTTAGTAACCGATTCACTTTGAATATGCAACCGAACGAACATGTCTTGTCTGAAATCGCCAAGCTCGTGGGAGAAGAAAGTCAAAGGGTCAAATTCAATGTGCTTCCACATTGTTATTGCCAATGACAACTTTGCTATTAGGATCTAAGACATTTTTGGACGTATTCCAGATGTTGATTACAAGAGTATCTCTTTCTCCTTCTTTTTTCCCCCGTCGTTGTCCACTGAGCAATGAGTATCTTTCTAGTCGCGCAGGATTGCTTTGAACGCAGCCGACACCATCTCCCTCACCGTGTCCCTCCCAACAAAACAAAAGCAAGAATACAAAAACCTCATGATGTTCCACATGTGACAACTGAGATTATAATTGAAGATATGAAAAAGGGCAATGCCCAAGGCCAAGCAATTGGGCCTCAAGCCCTTGTGACCCACTCTCCATTCTTGTTCAAGAGCTCCAAGCGCAATTGAAGCGTAAAAGAAATGGGAACTACCTACTCTTTACCTTTTGGGCCCAGCCCATTTTTTCCTTGTCCTTGGCCCGGCCCGCGGACGTCTTCATTTCCATCTCCCTCACTAGTCCCGCGCGGTCTGCAGAAAAGGGAGAGATTTACAGAGGCAGAACCGACCAAGGCTGGTGATCGGAGGTCATGTGCGGCTGCCGGCCAGGCTTAAAAGGAGAGAGGAGGGGGCTCGAAAGGGGGGTTCTTCCTTTCGGCTAAGAAGAAAACAGAGAGAGGGAGAGCTGCGGTAGAGACATCTAGGGGCTGAAAAACAGAGGAGAAACCAAGTGTAGAGAGGCGTAGAGAGAGAGAGAGAGAGAGAGAGAGAGAGAGAGAGAGAGAAATTGGTTCGTCGCCTAGAGGAAGGGGTGCTCGACGAGCGAGAGGGTGAGCAGCGTTCAGCGGAGAGAGAAAAAGAAGGGGCTGAGGCGAGGAGTCTGGCAAAGAGATTCGGCCATTCAGGTGCTCGACCAGAGAAAAAGAGTCGCTCGAGGAGAGAAGGAGAAGCTGAAAAAGAGGGGTCGGCCATTGGAAGAGATATGACTAGTTAATGTTATATATTTCACTCAATTCATTATCTCAGATTTGGAAAGTAATTTCCAGAAAGGTAGTATCCCTACAGCGGCGAAATCTCTTAAGTACTACGGACCTTGTTGTGCACACGCCCTATGTAGAACAACAATGCTAGAATTCGTTTCGTAGAAGGCAATTATATGCAACCGAGAAGCTTTGCAACATTTTAGGTGAAAACAACTAAGGAAACATAGAGAAGATGTCTGAAACGACCTAGTTCCGAACGGAAAAAAAAAGCTCTGGTGGCAATAACTACGAAAGAGGACAGAAGTGGAGAAAGTCCACATTTTTGCTTTTCCCTTGAGCTTTGTAATTTCAGACTAATTACAACTACCCCTGTCATTTAACTGAAAACAAAGGTTCCATCGTCCACCATTTTGCTCTGTTTTTTCTTCCTTTTGCCATAGTTGTAGACAAAATTAGATAAACACTATGTCAACATCTCGGTCACTTCATCAATCATTTGGTTTTGCAAAAAGCATGACTAAGTAACAAGCTAACATTTTTGTAAATTTCTCGATTCTTCCACCTATATAAACAACTACTCCCATGCCCTCCACAGAACATAGTCTTGACTCTAATCCGCAAAAGTATCCTTTTCAGACCACAGTCAATCCTCCTTTCGATACTTCACATGTACGACAACATGATCAGCACCAAGAAACTCCTCAAAGTAGCTAGGTAGTGGCAAAAGATTGCTGCCATTGGAAGAAAAAGGATTTCCCATCCAAGAACAAGAAGACCTGCAAAGGCAGACGGTTGTAGAATGCTGGAAGTGAGTAAAAAGGGTTACTTTATAATCTGTAGCACCGATAGAAAATGCTTTGCCATCCCCTGGCTTGTCTAAACACTAATATTTTTCAAGAGCTGTTCAAACTCTCAGAAGAAGAGTATGGATTATCAAGTGATGGACCCATCACATTGCCATTTGACGCAGCAATTGTGGAGTATACAGCCTTACTCACACAAAGAGGTCTAATCGAAGATTTGCAGAGAGCTTTGCTTAATGCTATTTCTTCTTGCTGCTGCTCATCATATGATTCTAAGATCAAGGCTGTATCAGCCAATGATCATTCGATTGTTAGTACATTGCTTCAATTCTTTAAATGAATTTGTAATGAAGTTAATAGAAGTCCTTACCACTTCCAATTCGACTTCCATAGCTTGTCTGATCAATAGAGGATGTTTAATTGACTCTCTCTGTCTCTGTCTCTGTCTCTGTCTCTCTCTGTTGTTTTTATGTCCTTCGCATCAGCTACTGGAAGGAATGAAAGTGGGCTGGGGCTTTGGGCTTTCTTTTTCTTTCTGTTTACATGCCCAATTATTACGGTAGTTTCAAGATCTTAGTTCTAAAGTCCAGATACACGGGAGAAACTTGAGCCACTCATGGAGTAAATCACTTTACCTAGAGTGAGAATTGCAACTTTGGCATTTGAACATCATCCGAAACTAACTAGAGTATAAGTAGACAAGATTTTCAGTTTGAATGAAACATTGATATTGCCTTGCCAGAGTCTCCCATACCAACGCCATCTTTGTAAGTGCCTCAGTACTTGGCCAGTTCTCTAGCCAAGACTCTGTGAACTTTGCTTTTAATCATGCGCGCTCACTTCAACAATGACTCCTTCAACAGAAACAAGTGATGCTTGACCCATAAGGAACCGCTCAACCACATAGTTCTCTCCCAATAGGATTAAAAATGATATGCTCTTTGTCAATGTCAGTGAAGATATGCATGCTCTTTGTACTCTTCCTACAAATAAAGATTAGCTTGCTTATCTCTTCCTATGATGTTATTATGCAAACAAAAATGGATGATCACTATGTAAGCATCTATTTGCATCATCGATCTTCTGATTTTTACTTCAAGAGTCACTTAATCACTGATAAAATCTCTTTCCCATATCTCAAACGTTGCATCTATATCACTTTTTATTACCACGACACCAGCAAACCATAATCTCTTATTCTGGGCCTTCTTCACTATTTCCCTCAAACTGGACATCGGTTACTTTACATGTAACACAACATGACAAGCCCGAAGAATTTCCTTAATGTAGCAAAGAACTGGGGAATAATAGTTGCCATGGAAAAAAGTATCAAATTAGATGACCATTTTCCAATGTCCGATGACCGCAAAATCACAGAGGTGAGTGAAAAGGTCACTTCGTAATCGACAGCCCTGATAGAAAGTGCTTTATGATCCCCTTGACTTATCTCGAGACATACATCTTTCAGGAGCTGTTACAGATGTCAGAAGAGGAGTTTGGATCATCCAGTAATGAACTTATCACAATGCTACTTGATGCAGTCGCAATGGAGAGCAAGAGTTGGGTTCATGATATTTTCCTGTGTATGACGCCTTATAGAAAAAAACACATTTTTTTGTGCATAATGGAAATATGCAGATGTTGTAAGAACCTCAACACAATACATCCTGTTCGATTGATCGGATATAGAAGGCTGAGAATGTAAACTTGCCATGCATCAAATAAGTATTGAGCATATTTAGATTTCGAGAGCTAATGTTTCCGTTTAGCTTGGTTCTCTCTTTTCTCTTTTCCTTTGTTTTTTCAGAATGGCTTAGGGTTGCACAACTTTCACACTATCTAAATTCAGACATCACTAAAAGTTCATTTAAGGCAAACAAAGTTTCTCATATTTCAGACGAGTGCATCAGTTATTGTCCGGAGCAGCAAGGATTCAAATGAGCTTGGAGAACAAAATTGTATAACAGACTTCTTCTGCCATAAGTACCTCCTTATTCTGCTTCATCAAATTCTCAGCACTTTTAACAGCTAGAATTCACTGACAGACCATGCTCCTGAATCTTCTTCCCGACTTAGCTATCTGATTGAAATTAGTATTTCAATTTCCAACTTCAATACCCTCCTTATCTCAGTTCATTCTGCTGCTGCAAATGGGGACACTTCAGGGGAAATGCATAATCAAGCGCCAGAATAGTGACTCATTGCTCTCTTTAAGTTCATGTCAACTAGATGAAGAAAGGACCAAAGATTATTTGAACCTGTAAGGCCTACTATGCCCGAAAACTGGCATGCCTCATGAAGGTTGAACTGTAAAGAAGTGCCTACGAGGCTTCAAAATCAAACTGTGTCTCTCTCAGTAAGCACAGTTTGATTTCTTGATGCCTTTGCCGTGTCTCCATTGTAACATCTTCCAAGAGCTCTTCAAGATGTCTGAAGAAGAGTTTGGTTTGTCGGGGGATGGTCCTATCACTGTGTCCTGTGGTGCAGCTTCTATGGAGTACATAGTATCACTTGTACGAAGATGCATAGCCAAAGACATAGAGAAAGCTTTGCTCCACTCTATTGCATTCACCCCATGCTCGTTGGCTGCTGTAGTGCATACCAAATGTGTAGATCAGCAAATTCTTTTTCTTGGTTGGTGAAACAAAAGCTAGTGATATGTTTGTACTTGGAAGAAAATGTAGGGATGTATAGCATAAAATTTGGAAGAAGTGTAGTTTGTACGACAAGAGCTAGCAGGAAGACGAGTATCTTGTAAATCTGTACAAGGACGCTTTATGCATGACATCACAATGAAGTGATGTTTAGGCTGGCTTTGATCAGTTAGTAAGTCAGGCCCTGCTCTGCACATCTCATGTATCTTTCGTGCATAATGACATTTTCACATTCCGTATACGACAATGCCATGGCAATAAGTTCTAGAAGGTGGAAGATTTAGCGGTTCCAATACTACATGAACCAGTTACAACTGAGTTCTCGATTATCTTGTTCCACGTAAGGCTAGACAAAAGAAATAGGGGGCTTGCTATGTCCGTACCGTGAAAATGTATTTGTGCATTAATTGGTTGGTAATCTCAACTTGACGGATTTGGTAATCACTTCACAGCATTTGCTGTGTTGTCGGAAGACCGAGGAAATGTCAGGGGCGAGAACTGTAATAGATCTTCATATGAGTAAGATAATGATTGCCATAGATTGAAATCTGCAACACTCTAATCGGAGTGAGTTCTACTGAATCATTGCAGGAAAAGTTGATACTTCAAATGTGCAATTGCGTTCTCTTACATCTTACTAAGAAAGTCGATATGAAATATCAACCTTATATTAAGAAAGTTGATACAAATTTCTGAATCCAATATTCGCCCCGCTTGACAGTAAAACAAGTCTGTAGACGAGATCCTTCACAAATAGTTCAAACCTCAAGATGACAGTATTTGAACAATAAAGTTTGAACATAGAAAAGGAATTTTCACATTGGGTTCCCATCAGTTGTTCTAAACCTTTTAGAATAGTTGAGAGGTCCTAGTTTGCAAGGTCATTGTCACCAATAAGCTACAAACAACTCTACCACATAATAAGACTTGTGTATAGCATTTATTTAAACTCGATATTTGTGATATGTCAATTTAGTATTCTAGTGTGGACTGTCTTACCATATCCGAACGCGCATTATGGGGTAAACTACGTGTCAAGTGTACTCTGGACGCTAAGTAAACTCAGTTATTGCTTCCTTCTGTTTATGGCTGGTGTTTTTCATCGAAACCTCAACATAAACTAACAAAACAAGGTACGGAACTTCAAGAACTGTGCATATACAACTGCCTCAATACAAAAGTAGGTTCAGATTAATGTCTGTTAATCACTTATTGAAATAATAAAGCATGAATAATAGAAGCCAGCATTAACATTGAAGGAGGAAGTTCCATAAGAGGACTAGTCGATCAACTTTTCAACTTAGAAAAAAAATGAATGAAATTGAACAAAATAATCGTGAACCCTACCTAAATATTAGCTGAAAAAAACTTGAATTTAATCGCATTAAAAGTACTGGACTCACGGTTAAGGAATTTCTAAAGGCTAAAGATCTTCAGTTTGTAGCAGGTACCAATGTTTTTCTTTCAATAATCTCCTATTCTGTGACTTGCATCCTTGACTCATTAGCAGGACATGTTCTCCAACGGGAAAGAATCCCAAGGAAGGGGATGAGCTATAACTTGTGACAAACTAAGAAATAAATGGTCATAAAATGTTATAACACAAGTAAAGCAAAGGTATTTTAGCAATAAAATCCCCGACCCCAACTGATGTGGATAATTTTCCAAGTGGTGTGGAATATAATGGAGTTCTTTTTTCCTTACTTTTATTATTTATTGGGAATGATATGACAATGGAGATGAAGTTTATTGCGTTCAAAGCAATCCGGTGCAACTAAAAAGATAATCATTGGTTGGTCGACAACAGCTAGGGAAACAGAGAGATACTCTTGTAATCAGCATTGGGAAAACCATAAAAAATGTCTTTGATCCTAACAGAAAAGTTGTTAACGGGGATAACAATGTGGAAGTATATTGAGACTTTAACTTGTTTTCTTCTCCCATGAGCTTAGTGATTTCAGACTAGACAGATTCATTCAGTTGCACATTAGAAGTGGGTCGGTTAGATACCTGTTTCATCATTTATTCTTATGGAGGTGCCTTTTGTTGTTACCCCACAATACAAACTAGGGATCGTCAATATATTCCTTCCTCGAGCTTCCCCTAGTTATTTATGTCACCGCAGTGCTAATGATACTCCATCATGGAACTGTATGTCACCATAATTAATTCATTGTTTAAGCATTGCAAATAACGAGGTAGAGAAAGTGAAGTTTACATGGGATTGTCTTAAAGCTTTTCCATATATAAGCAGTGCATCCCTCCATCATTTCCATTCAGCTCTGCAGCATTACAAGCCTACAATCCAGAAATAGTCCTTTTATTTGAAGCTTTATACTATAAATCTGATCGAGAAGCATCAGCATGGTGAGCCCCAAGAAGCTAATTAAGATGGCGAGGAAGTGGGAAAAAGCAACCGCTCCAGGCAGCAAAAAAATTGCGCATCCCGGAGTTAATGTCGAGGTGAATTCATCATTAACACCAGAGAAAGGCCACTTTGTCATCTACACAACCGATGGAGGGCGTTTCACAATTCCTTTGCAGTGTCTCTGTAGCAACATCTTCCAAGAGCTCTTCAAGATGTCTAAAGAGGAGTTTGGTTTGTCGGCAGACAGTCCTATCACCGTGCCCTGTGATGCAGCTTCCATGGAGTACATAGTATCCCTTGTGCGAAGATGCATAACCAAAGACATAGAGATAGCTTTGCTCAACTCTATTGCATTCACTCCATGCTCATTGGCTGCTGCTGTGCATACCAAATGTGTAGATCAGCAAGCTCCTTTTCTTGGCCAGTGAAGGAAACACAAGTGATATGTATATACTTGAAAGAAAATGTAGGGTTGTATAGCATAAAAATTGGAAGAAGTGCAGTTGTACAACCAGAGCTAGCAGGAAGTGGAGTATCTTGTAAATCTGTATATGGACACTTTATGAATCGCCTCATAATGAAGTAATGTGTCCATGGTTCAACTTTATAACGCTGTCTTTGATTGGTTAGTAAATCAGATCCAAATCTGCGGGTCTCTTGTATCTTCCCCACAGAATGGCATTTATGCTCCACAACAATGTCATGCCACTCAGTTTTCGATTCTACATATTGATATTGTTCCATGTAAGGGTAGACTATAGAATTAGGATACGTGCCACTTCAGTACCGTAAAAATGTATATGCTTATCAATTGGGTGGTAATCTCAACCTAGTGGATTTGGTAATCACTCTGCAGCTTCTGTTGTCTCATCAGTACTGGGGAGACCTGAAGATAATGTTCTATTTAACCAAGGAAATGTCAGGGGTGACAACAGTAATCAGCAGCACTCTAATCTGAGAAAGTTCTACTCATTCATTTCTGGGAAAGTTTATATTTCAATTGTGCAATTGCATTTTCTCACATCTTGCACCATAACTATCCTAAAAATATCACCCTTATACCAAGAAAGTTGGTACGAAATTCTGAATCCAGACGAATGGCCCCCTCTGGACCATAAAGCGAGTGCTAGTAGCGAGAGACTGCAAACCTCGAGATGACTCATTTTTGTATGACAAAGTATGACCATAGAAAAGAAATTTTGGCTCAGGGTTCCCATCAGTTCTTCTGAGCCTCTTCCAAAAGTTGAGAGCTCCTAGTTTGCAAGGTCTTCATTAACATTAGTAATATGTCAATTTGGTATCGCTGTGTGGAAGGTCTCTCAGCATATTCGAATTTCGCTTTTGGGGGGAAGAGGCGAGGTATTCATTCTCTGCTTTGGCGTGACTTTTCAGGTGTACTCCAGACTGCTAAACTCAATTTTCATGTCATGTTGTTTGTGGCGGCCTTAATTAAAGAAGTCGTTCTTAATGAAAACCTCAACATAAGTTAACTGAAACTGGATATAAGAATTTTAAGAACTGTGCATATACAACTACCTTATTGCTCAACCTACTATTCAGTGAAAAGAAAACCTTCCATATTATAGTTCTTGTTTTTTACACTAGTAAGTTCCTTCTCTTTTATACTGTTGTTCCTGACTGGACGTGGTGTTGTACCTAGCCAATTTTATGCAAATATATCTAGATATTCTTGTTAGCAGTGCTCTGTTGTCTATTGTGAAATATTTAGGCCATGTGTCAATTGATCATGTCAGTATCTTGTCTCAGTGAATTGTGCTTATGGTCCCATAGTACTTGTGATAATACCACACTGATACTAATTCCAATAAAGTTATGTTGCAAACTTGACTTCTCTGGTTCACTGTCAAAAGACGAGGAAATTAGTGATTGCCCTTTCGCATTTCTGAATGTCAGAGCCTCTACAGTGCGGTCATGTCACCTACCATGGAAGTGAAAGAGTTGGTTGTGCCCTAAGCATTCTTTCGGCATGGAATAGGGGAGTATCACTTAGGAAGCATAGAGATTATAGTCCAGTTAACAGTTAAATGTTGAACGTCTGCCCTGATCTAAGATCCCAGGAGAACAGAGAAAATTTGATTAATGTTTGGACAATGTCAGTGAAATTGGGGTGATCAATCCTTTCCTTGTCTGATACTCAGAATTTCAGATTTTCCTGCAGTTCTTACCAAGGTTTTCTCTGCCAGAATGTATCTTTACTAAGCACGCTACATAAGGAAAAGTACTCGACAACCTATAGAATCATTAACTGACATGTTTACCAAGGAGAAAGAATTCCAATGCTGTTGCCGGACCTCATTTCTAGCTAATCGAGACATAAACGGTCATGAACTTTTTTAGTAATTCAAAAAGTATCAAACTGATGTGGACCTCATCTAAATGCTTTCTTTTTGGCCAGAAAGAATATGATGGACAAATTAATTGTGCTTATAAGAGTATTAAAACTAAAAAGTTTATCAACACTTCAAGCAAGAACACCTAGTAAACATAGACATAAGATACTCTTTTAACCAACACTTGGAAAACGTTAAGATATGCCTTACTTCCTGACAAAAAATTTCGTATAGGCAATATCAATTCAGAATTAGTGAAATGATTGCTTTGACTTTGGTCCAAGCAGATAGCTGTTATTGGCAATAACAAACAGTTACTGTAGATGCTAGGCCAGGATGTTGACAACGAAATATTCTGAGATGCATGTGTCAGGTGTTTATGAAAAGGAATTCAAAATGGGATAATCAGATTTACCTGACTAGTTAATATTATGCATTTTGCTCATAATTCGTTATCTCAGATTTGGAAAGCACTTTCTGGAGAGGTATTATCCCTACAATGGCGAAATCTCTAACTACTATGGACCTTGTTGTGCACGCGCCCTATGTAGAATGACAACACCAGAGTTCATTTTGTAGAAAGCAAACGTATGCAACCAGAGGAGCTTCACAACATTTTAGGTGAAAACAACTGAGGAAACATAGAGAAGATGTCTGAAACGACATAGTTCCAAACAGAAAAGAATTTCTAGTGGCAACAACTACGGAAGAAGACAGAAGTGGACAAAGTCCACTGTTGTGCTTTTCCCCTGAGCTTAGTAATTTCAGACTAATTACAACAACCTTTGTCATTTAACTGAAAACAAAGGTTCCATCGTGCACCATTTTGCTCTGATTTTTCTTCTTTTTGCGATAGTTGTAGACAAAATTAGATAAACACTATGTAAACATCTAGGTCACTTCATCAATCATTTGGTTTTGCAAAAAGCATGACTACGTAACAAGCTACTTTTTTGTAAATTTCTCAATTCTTCCACCTATATAAACAACTACTCCCAAGCCCTCCACAGAACAGTCTTGACTCTAATCCGCAAAAGTAGCCTTTTTGGACCACAGTCAATGCTCATTTCGATACTTCACATGTACGACAACACAATCAGCACCAAGAAACTCCTCAAAGTAGCTAGGAAGTGGCTAAAGATCGCTGCCATTGGAAGAAAAAGGATTTCCCATCCAAGAACAAGAAGACCTTCAAATGCAGATGATTGTAGAATGCTGGAAGTGAATAAAAAGGGTCACTTTATAATCTGTAGCACTGACAGAAGACGCTTTGTCATCCCCCTGGCTTGTCTAAACACTCATATTTTTCAAGAGCTGTTCAAACCGTCAGAAGAAGAGTATGGATTATCAAGTGATGGACCCATCACATTGCCATTTGATGCAGCAATTGTGGAGTGTACAGTCTTACTCACAAAAGGAGGTCTAACTGAAGATTTGCAGAGAGCTTTGCCTAACCTGATTTCTTCTTGGAGCTGCTCATCATATGATTCTATGATCAAGGCTGTATAAGCCAACGATCATTTGATTGTTAGTACATTGTTTCAATTCTTTCAATGAATTTGTAATGAAGTTAATAGAAGTCCTTATCACTTCCAGTTCAACTTCCATAGCTTGCCTGATCAACAGAGGATATTTAATTGACGCTCTCTATCTCTGTCTGTGTCTGTGTCTCTCTCTGTTGTTTTTTTGTACTTTGCATCAGCTACGGAAGGAATGAAAGTGGGCTGGGGCTTTGGGCTTTCTTCTTCTTTCTGTTTACATGCCCCCTTTAATACGGAAGTCTCAAGATCTTAGTTCTAGAGTCCAGATACACGCGAGATACTTGAGCCACTCACGGAGTAAATCACTTTACCTAGAGTCAGAATTTCAACTTTGGCTTTTGAACATCATCCGAAACTAACTTATAAGTAGACAAGATTTTCAGTTTAAATGAAACATTGATATTGCGTTGCTGGAGTCTCCCATACCAACGCTATCTTTGTAAGTACCTCCATACTCGGCTAGTTCTCTAGCCAAGATTCTGTGAACTTTGCTTTTAATCATGCGCGCTCACTTCACCAATGACCCCTTCAACAGAAACAAGTGATGCTTGACCCTTAAGGAACCGCTCAACCACCCAGTTCTCTCCCAATAGGACTAAAAATGATATGCTTTTTGTCAATGTCAGTGAAGATATGCATGCTCTTTGTACTCCTACAAAAAAAAGATGAGCTTGCTTATCTCTTCCTAAGACTCTAACAATAAATGTCAGCACACTCTACTTTCTTACATTTCAGCCTAGTTATGAAGACTAGCTCCCACTATTTCAAACTTGCATTAAAGGCTCTTTGACATTGTAGCCTTGCATTAAGGACTCTCTAATATCAGAAGATAAATTGAGCAAACCCTACATTCTTACTCTTCGGCCTAGTAATGAACACTAGCTCTCCATTCTTCCAAACTTGCAATAAAGATTCTTTGACATTCTACCCCTGCAATTAAATACTCTCTCATGTAAGAAGACAAATTGAGCACACTAAAAGAATTAAGGCACAAGAAGACAAACATTACATGTCATACAAAGGGAACACATCCATTGCTTCTTTAGCCTTGCATTTAAGCCACAAATCATTAGCAAATGCTATCTTGTGTGCCCTGAATCCATTGGACCATGTTGAGTACGAATTTGATATGTGCTTCCATGATTGACAAGTTGGCATGATGGATTGATGAAGCTTGATTTGGGTTGGACATGTGATCATTGGAAGATTTATGTTTTGATGCCCCCGCATCAGTTGCACAACTTTCACACTATCTAAATTCAGACATCACTAAAAGTTCATTTAAGGCAAACAAAGTTTCTCATATCTCAGACGAGTGCATCAGTTATTGTCTGGAGCAGCAAGGATTCAAATGAGCTTGGAGAACAAAATTGTATACCGGATTTCTTCTGCCATAAGTACCTCCATATTCTGCTGCATCAAATTCTTAGCACTTTTAACAGCTAGAATTCACTGACAGACCATGCTCCTGAATCTTCTTCCTGATTTAGCTATCTGATTGAAATTAGTATTTCAATTTCCAACATCAATACCCTCCTTATCTCAGTTCATTCTGCTGCTGCACATGGGGACACTTCAGGGGTAATGCATGATCAAGCACCAGAATAGTGACTCATTGTTCTATTTAAGTTCATGTCAACTAGATGAAGAAAGGACCAAAGATTATTTGAACCTGTAAGGCCTACTATGCCCGAAAACTAGCATACCTCCTAAAGGTTGAACTGTAAAGAAGTGCCTGCGAGGCTTTACAATCAAACAGTCTCTCTCTCAGCAGGCACACATTTTTTTAAACTTGTACGTGTTATTGTTGTGAATTAATGTTCTCTTGACTACCTCAAGAACAGTAATTGACCAAATTTTGAGCGCCTATATGTGAAGTTCTAATGCTTTTGTAGTTTGTGCTGATGGCTTACCTTCAATAGCAGACATGCTGATTCCAAATAAGATGACAATATTCCTGAGTCTTTGCTTATTACGTTGCACCAGACAAAATCACAGACAACATGTATCGTTTTTCATTGCATCGACCATTGGACATGTTTTTCTAGGAGAAAGAATCTTGAAATGCAGCTTCTGGACCTAATTTGTAACTAACTGGATGATACTGACAACAATTTGCTATTTAAATAAACTACAAGTACTGCCTCGCCGAAACCACCTACCGATATGTTGTTTAGAAGAAATGTTAGGATATAATTAATCTGATTCCATACACACTTCATTCCAAATTAGTGGTTAGAGCTCCTAGATATGTATCTTGGGGAATCAGTCTATCATTTGTTTGTATCTGCAAAGATTCTCAGAATTCATCTTTCAAATTTCAAGTGATAGCCTGGAAAGTGACTTGCTCAACAATGATCAGTCTTAGGAAAATTAACTTTTTCGGAGAGGAAAAATTGTCTTTTCAAGATTGGGAGTCTTGGATTCTGCATAATGGACTCTTTTGATGTGATTCTTTATGATAAAAAAAAAAGTGATTCTTCAATATTTTGATACCTTTACTTCTTTTCAATCATACAGTGATTCTTCAATTCCTTGATTCACATTGAATTCGAATCCCTTTAGGTAAATGGTACTTGTTGTTCAGGATATGCCAATTATTGTCCCGATAATAATTAGCATGAGCAGCATTATTGATGTATGGGAAGTCCATAACCAAGTACAAGTACTTTGGAGATGATCAATGTCTGCAATGACTGTACTTCTTGATAAATCTGAGGTTTTTTAAAGCATGAGAGTAAGAGAATTCTGACAGGAAAGTTTAGCAGGAAAATTTACTGAAAACTCAAAATTATTTTCATATTAAATGACTATTCTTATACGGCAAAGTCATTTCTTCCCTCTTTCTTTCCATTTTCCCTCTCTGTTTCTTTTCTATTAGCCAGGGAAATAGTTAGAGCCTAAAATTTGGCCTCATCTGGGAGGGGAGCTTGTTGTACCTGTTGTCCATTACTAACTTTGGTAAAAAAACCTTGTGATTCATGACCTCCAAGCAACTGCCATATACTGAACTACCAGACAACCAAAGATACCATGCTAGTTGTGCATCTTCTGAGTTACTTCCCAACCAGCCAAGAGTGTACTTTGACATTACATTAGGTCTCTTCCATAATGACCAATTTACCTTACCTCCCATAGAAAATCCCGATGCAACGAAGCTCGGTCCATTGTAAATGTCAAATGCCCCCTCAATAAATAGCCTTCCCCAATTTTGTTTAACTCACAGCGAAGTCCTCAATCTCCTTGCCTCTCCTTGCTTGAAGCGACTTCAATCTCTGGACCGGACCGCTCAACCAAACATTATGACTGGCCCCAATAAGCGTGTTGAGATGGCTAGGAAGTGGAAGAAACTTGCTGTTATCAGCAGGAAAAGAATTTCTTTCATCCGGACCAATGCAGAAGGTTGCATATCATCGACTTTAGCCGATGAAGGTTGTTTTGTTATCTACAGCGTCGACAGGAGGCGCTTCATGGTACCATTGGCTTGCCTCAGCAGTCGTGTTTTCCAGAAGCTTCTTGAGATGTCTGAAGAAGAGTATGGACTATCTAGCGATGGGCCGATCATAATGCCATGTGATTCAGCTCTGCTGGAAAACATAGTCACGCTCATTGGACGAGGTGAATCAAAGACTTCAGATAAAGTCCTATTTGATGCCATTAAATCCAATCGCTCCTTGTTCTCTTCATCCTGTGATGAAGCTACAATCCAGCAGTTAGCTGTTCCCATTTGTTGATTGATTAGGTCACTTACTTTTTGTATGTACCAATTGTAGAAAATGTTCTTCTACTCATGAGCTGTTCAAGAATTATTGCAGAAAGAAGATTTCTCCTCGTTATATGATCAGTGTAAATTTAATGAAGGAGTTTGATTCTGTCAATTGGGTTTCTTTTTTATTTATACTGAAGTTAATTGATATACCTGAAAAGTTCATTAGCTAAATTGAGCTTGCGTGGCTTCTTCCTACTTCTCTGTCAATGTAAATGGGGGCTTGGAAGGCTTCTTTAAAAGTGACAATGTATGATCAATACAGATTTAATGTTCTTGCTGCTGTTCTGATATTGTTTGGTTGATGAGATAACGGTTTATATGACACTTTGGGACATCTTTAGGACAACTGGGATTGTTTTATAGTTTGAGTGTGTATATGAGGACTTGATTCTTCGTTAGTCTTGGTCCATTATAGGCTCAACTGGGACAATTATAGAACAACTTAGGATTGTAAAAGTATATGGCCATGTAGTGGTTATCATCCTCCCATAATCGCTTGAGTTTTGCAAATACACATTATTTACTTATTGAAAAGAGTATATATGAATTGTCACAGACTTTCCTTGTTAAATTATTGCAGCAAAGATATAAATAATTATTGCAGCAAAGATATAAATAAACAAGTAAATATTTCAAAACATGTATTTTGTTGCATTGCAAATGCTCTGCATCTACGATATCAGCAACATCTTATGAACTGTTGCCATTCATTCACAGAAAGACTAGCGGCTCCAGGACTACCAAACAAAGCAGGAAAAATTTTCTGAAGGGTAAAATTATTAGTATAATTTCGGTTATATCAACTGAAAAGGAGAGTATTCCTAAGCTGTGAGAATACGAAGGAGTTCACTTCCATCTCTCTTTGAGAGATCACGAAACTTTCAAATCACGAATTTTAGCAGATATGTGTAGTTGAGTTAATTATAACAGTTGCTGGTATTTCAATCCAGATTCTCTAGGGATTCGATGTGGGAAAAAGAAACACATGAGCATTCTGATATGCCAGATTCAAATCTGTTTTTGTGCTGTCTTACAGAATCCAAGAAAGGGTAATAACTCCAAACATGTGGTTATTCTTATGCTTTGTTAATGAGAATGACAGTGACTCGCAATGATAGACCAGTTCTGGCAAGGGGGTCACGACAGATGACCCTATGTCAAACAATTATTACAATGATAAAAAAACAAGCAAGATCTGGACGAAGAAGTGGCTTTCAGCAAGTTGCTCAAATAGTATCATTTGCGCTTCTGGACTTCATTTGTAACTAAATAGGTCATAACTGCAATTAATTGCTATTAAAATAATGTACAAGCAGTTCCTCACAACCAATGTGTTCTATAGAGGACATGTTAGAACATAACTAATCAAATTTCGTATGCACTTCCCTCAAAACTAGTGCTCAGACCTAGGTCGTATCTAGAGAAATGAGACCATCCTTTATTTATAACTGCAAAATTTTCTGCATTTGTCTTTTGAGATTTTAAATGGTCGCTTTCCTAGTGACTTGATTGACATTGATTGATCTTATACTTACGCAAATAACATGGTCTGCAACCTACAAGGTAGATTTACAATATCATCCTCCTCATTGTGTTTGGAGGAAAGTAGGAAAAGTCAATGGTCATGGAGAAGAAATTTCCTCTTTTGACAATGGGGTAGTCCTGTAGTCCAGAATGATGATCTCATATATCCTCTCACGTAGTTTCTTTGGATGTGATACTCCAGAATCTTGATGTCATTTCTTCTTTTACTAGTAAGTAGTGAGTTGTTGTAGCAATGATTCTTCAATTCCTTGATGCAGACAGAATTTGAATTACTCTAGGAAAATCATGTTTTTGTTTAGGAGACACACAAGAATTATGAAAGAGGTCACGCTAATTCAGGCATTGTCCACTGAATAACAAGCGTGAGCAGAATCGCCATACGTACAAGAAGTACATGAACAAGTAAGGCTGCATTGGTTTTGACAAATGAATCAGCTAGAATAGAGACAACAAAAGATGATTGATATCTACAAAGATCTGTACTATGATTCTGTAATTGTTGATATCTGATGTTTGTCAAACGATGATGGTTTGAGACGAATCCTGGCTGGATATGGGACAACAGAAATTACAGAAAATTCACTAGTTTTTTCCCATAAAATTACAAAATTATTCTTAAACTACTAAGTAATTGCTTCAATCACTCTTGCTTTCCATTGTTTTGATGTTGTTTCTTCCATATCTAGCCGAGGAAATAGCTGGGAAGCCCAGAAGTTGGCATTGTCCTTCGGTGAAGTTTGTTACATGTGTCATTGATTACTAGTTTGGTTTTCTTAATTGGCCACAAACATTGTGATCACCTAATGACAGCCATGTCCTGAACTAGCAGACAACCAAAGATACCGTCCTATTTGTGTTTATCTTCTGGGTTCTTTCCATGACCAGACAAAATCACATTTTGACTTGTGACCAGCCACAGAGCTTCTCATAGAAAATTCCGGTGCAAGGAAGGCTGTGTATCTATGCAATGTCACAGACCTCCTCCATAAATATTTCACATCAGCTTCGTTTAAACTCACGACATAGTTCTCAATATTCCTGCTTGAAGTCACTCTGAACTCCAGACAGGACCACTAATTTGAACAATATGCTCCACAAGAAGCACAGCAAGATGTCTAGGAAGTGGAAGAAACTTGTTGCCATAGGCAGGAAAAGGATTTATTTTACCAGGAGCAATGCACAAGGTTGCGACTCACCGACTTTGGCTGATGAAGGTTGTTTTGTCATCTACAGCATTGATAGGAGGCGCTTTATGATACCCCTGGTGTACCTCAGCAGTCATATTTTCCAGAAGCTTCTTGAGATGTCTGAAGAAGAGTACGGACTATCTAGCTCTGGGCCAATTGTAATGCCTTGCGATTCAGTCCTCTTGGAAAACGTACTCACGCTCATCCAACGAGGTGCATCTAACACTTCAGAGGAAGCCCTGCTCAATGCCTTGTCTTCGTCTTGCAATATCCAACAGATGGCTGTTCCTGTTTGCTGATTGATTAGGTCACTTACTTTCTGTATAAACTAATTGAAGCGGACTTTCATCATCGAGTTCAGAAATGTAAAGTTGAATTTTTCTTCAAACATGCAATTTTGCATTGCAAATGTTCCACATCTCGTCCAATTTCAAGCATCATCTTATGAATCATTCCAAATGTGTTGACAGCACAGATTAGAAGTTCCCGTTCTACCAAACAAAGCAGGACCAGTTCATGGAAGAGTACAACTGCTAACAAAACTTAAATGGTTAAAAACGAAAAGGACAATGATGATGAACAAAAGAAGTACAGGTTCTGAAGCTGTGTGAATCGAACACGGTATCACCATCCAAGTGAACTCATTCCATGTCACACTGAAAGATCACTAAAATTCCGACTTTTGAATTTTAGCATATGTTTTTGTAGATTCAAGTATCAAAGCGATTGATATTTCAATCCTGCTTCCTAGAATGTTCCACATGGGAAAAAGAAACACGAGATTCAAATCCATCTGTCTGCTGCATCATAGCATCCGAGAGAGGGTGCTAAACTCCAAAGATAGAGCTACGCCTATGCTTTATGGTTTAAAAGCATCACGTCGGCGGCAAAAGCCTAGTTACAGCAAGATCGTAACAGCCGATCCCCTTATGGTCAATCAATTAGTACAATGTTAAAAAGTAGGCAAGACAAAAGCACTGGCTTTCGGCTAGCCGCCGGGGCATTAGCATTACTTTGGTGAGTATCTGTTTTTGGGACCCCTTAAAAGCAAAGCTAAGTCACCTTAGATTTGGGTTTAGTTTTAACATACGGCCGTGCAGTCATTGATCATCCATGTAGCTGTCTCGATTCATAAACATCACGAACCGATGAAAGACCGAATAGCTTCAATGAAATAAGCTCTTAATTGATAATAAAGGGATGTTTCACCGTTCCGTCGATGAGCTGAATTGTAATGGACCAAGGGAATTGACAGCTTTAATGGTATGAAACTTGATCGATTGAGATTTTTGAAGTGAAGAAATTATTTTCTAAGCAGACAATAATATGGAAAAATCTATGTCGCAAAATTGCTAAAATGCCCTTCAAGACCTAAGAGAGAGACTCATCGGCAAAATTGGAAATTTATTTGTTCTTAAATTCCGAAACTCTATTGCCACTCCATATGTTTGGAGGAAACGCAATTTCCTCTATCCCTATCATTTCCGTGGAGAAGGTGATCACGAGTAAACACGTATTCTTCTCTCGTATCACATACTTGTTTTCAATTATTTTCATATATAAAGAGTTTGGATATGATTGGGACCGACCTCATCGGCTGCTGGAATATTTAGCTTAAACCGTAAACGAAGCATCAATTGCCTATTGGGCAAACCCGTCAAAGTCCAAGACTGACAAAAAATTTAAGTTCAAGCCCTTTCATCACGGACTAACCAAAGCTTCTCGACACTCAGCTTAAACAAAGTAGTGGGACTGCTCGACCAACCAACTAGCTGTCGTTTCTTTCTATACAAAACATTGAAACCCCAAATAAATTTACCTTGGTTAGGATGTTGGGTAAAATTTTAGGAGTAAATGCGTACAATTTTCGAAGGGCAAATACGTATTACCTTAAACAATCTAGGGAAGCCTTGGGCAATTCGATGTTCTTGTACAAAAATCAATCGAATTCCACGTCCGCGCTCAAAGAGTCGCGCATCTTGGATTTTGACCAAAAAGGCAGATCAAACAAAATGAAAGTTTAAGGCACATGATGTAACGGTTGATAATGAGGAGCAAACACATATTATCCTTAATTTTTTTTCTGTATTTTTTGTCCACGGAAATCAATAATTGCATCTCTGTCGTCGTCCAATATTAAATTTAGAGATAGGGCTAAAAAGATCGAGCCAATACAATGATGTCGTCGGTTGCAAGTTGGGCGTGAGAAGTGGAGGACCAAGGAAAGGGAGAGTTTGATTGTTTTGATCACAAGGCTTCCGCTGTCCAAGATTGAATTCAACTGAGGCTCGCCTGGTTTCTCGGTGGCTTCCAAAAAATTCCACTCCCTGGGAAAATGATAAATTGCAGAAGAGGACAAATCCCCAGGGTTGCTGCAGTGTCTGTGGGACTAGTCTTTTGCAAATTAATTTGAAAATTTTGTCAAACGTTGTTATTGTTAGCCTCCACCTAACGAAGAAAATAGGGGCTCTTTCCTTGTCCTTTCCCTTTGGGGCTCGTGTTTCTCAATATTATAAAATTGTTAACCACGGGATGGCTTTGCAGGGAATTTTTCCTTATTTGGTTTTTCCACCCACGTTATTACGAACTTTCCAAATTCAAGTTGTCGCAAAGGATGGATTTACATAAATATTGTGAAGAATGAATGGTCTGAAAATAATTTTTTTTAAATATTATTAATTGTAGTTTTGAGAAAAATTAGTTCATAGGAAACGTTCCGCTTTTCAATAATAATGCATACCTAAACATTTTGATCGATAATCAAATCATCTCCCGTTTATTTACAAGAAATTATTTTCGTAATTATTGATTTTCCAATAAATTAATGCCCAGGGAGTAATTGGAACAATAAGCCTCATCCCGTATAGATTGATAGATAAGTATGTAAAGAATAAGTCAGTCAAAGCACTCCGTAACCATCACCAAGTAATTATAAATCCATATAATTGTAATTCCAATCAAACATCTTACAAGATCAGTATATAAAATCATAGATCGATTGGTTTCAAAGTAGAAAAATGTTATACTTATTAAGGTTGATTTACAATTTATAAAGTGACGTCTCAGGCTGTTTTTTTTGCTTCTCGAATGTTATCCACTTTTTTCAAAGATCATCCTCACCCCGATGCATCGTCTCGGATTCCAATTCCATAATTCAACCTTGACAAGTCTTATCCCTCCCCTACAAAATGATTAATGTTTTCGTTCGTTTTCTTTTGTTGACTGCAGGAATGGTGGTGCGCCTACAATGAACAGAAAAGTAGTCGCGCTGATGTGCGGGTCGTCTCTCTCTGTTTACTTTCTCACTGCTTGAAAATCACAGGCTCAAAAGAACCTTCTTAAAAATCAAAGGAGCATGCTCAAAATGATTGGCAATGTTCTTCCACTGAAGATTAGACCCATCTGATGTGCCTCACCAGAAAAAAAGAAAATTAGGTGATTAGGCTCTTGATTTAGCATCTCCAAGCGAGATATGTGCCAAACCCTAGGCTGGAAATTCGCATACCCTGTAGGAGATTTGAATAAAGCAAGGCCAGTAAGAATTTCAATAGTATAAGTTAAAGGACATTATTCGGTGAATTGAGTATTTATAATGAAAAAGGTTAATTATGACTAGTTTAGTATTGCATACAAACCAAACACCCACGAGATAGACACGAAAATGTAATAAAGTAATATAAAGAAGTATGAATGAGGCACACTACACAAGTGGATTTTATAAAGTAATATAAAGAAGGGAAATAGAAAAAGAGGCTAATTATTAATTTGACTAACCCATGATACTTTTAAATCAGCTTGAACATCAAAATCGGGGGCGAAGTCCATCATTGGACCGTCACATGGAGAACAATGCTGGGGGCGTGAACAGATAGACAAAATTCCGATGTCACGAGATCATGTCTAAGCATATTGTCAAAAGGCATGCTCAAGTGATAAGTGTACTTACTTTCTTAACCCAGCACCGAGCGTACAAATAACAAGAGACACATTGTTTTCACATCCGGCAACAGAAACACACGGCTATTACCGTAAAACGACCCTCATTTTCTTTTAAGATGGTATTCGAATATAATCTCACTTGCATAAACACTATCGTCTCGAGCTTACAGCATCGCTTTTGTTTTAGTAAATCGAATGTTGTATCTCTTTAATTACCCCAAAATAAGATGAATCGGTATCAATTCTCAGGTGGACTAGGTCCAAGTCAAGGCCATCATATAAAGAGAAGGGCCAACTACAAAAGTACCTTTGCCCTCCTTTATTTTCTAAGTATGGACGCTGACCAGAACCCAACAAAGGCGGTTTCCTACGACCGGCGTTGGTCCGAATTGGACCAATTTCTCTCTTGGCGTTCCCCAAATGAACGTTTGACAAAACACGCTCGGCTGCTATTCTATTCTATTCTATTCATTCTTCATTTCCGTCACATGCGAACGAATTTCATTTCGTACCCTTTTTCTAGAGGCCCGCGGGGGGCTCAAAACCTTTTATTTAAAGTAGAAAAATTTATAAAGTAAGGTCGACCCACAATATTCCACGTTCTCACCCTGAGTCCTCCTCTACGACCGAACGAACCGCGGTCCAAAATCATCAACGCTTGCACCTGTCCTCAGCACCCCCAAAGTCCCTTATAAAAGATAAGGTTTGCACCGGTGGTTGTTGTGTGGAGACACCTAGATTGGAGAGGAAGAGCAAGAACCTTAAAGTCACCAAGTGAGAAAGAGAGGTTCTTAGGTCTTCCTTTTGAAAGGTGGTTGCTCTTAACCCTAAAGAAGGATAACAAGGATGGGTGATGAAATAAACTCCAATCCGGTGACTCCCCGGCCAGCCTCCATGGCGACACCGGCGGACTCCTCGGTGGCCCCGACGCCGCCCCCCGTGTCGACCCCTCCGTCCCAGTACCACTCGCCGTCCCTCTCGAGGTCGCCACTCCTGCCGTCAACGCCGGAGATAAAGCCGTCCAAGACCCCGCGGATCGTGACCCCAAAGATCGCCACCCCGAGGCTCTCCCTCACCCCGAGGTTCATAACGCCGCTCGGCAGCCCAATCCGGCGGGCCCTGCACCTGACCAAGCTTAACCCGCAGGACGCCTGGCTCCCGATCACCGAGTCGAGGAACGGCAACATGTACTACGCTGCCTTCCACACCCTCTGCTCGGGTATCGGTATCCAAGCCCTCACGCTCCCGGTCGCTTTCACCATTCTTGGATGGTAAGCAGAAATTCAAGAAACTCGTTCATTGATCACTATCTTGAAATGAACTACGAATACATGAAGTCCTCCTTTCCATACATGTATATGACTCAATACTTGTGATTATTTTGCAGGACATGGGGGGTTATATGCTTGACTTTGGCGTTCATATGGCAGCTTTACACGCTATACTTGCTAGTGCAACTCCATGAATCTGCCGAGACGGGGATGCGTTACAGCAGATACATGCAGCTCGCCAGTGCCGCTTTTGGTAATTATTGATCTTCTCTTCTGATTTTTCAAAAGCGAAATACAGCAAGAAGAGTTGAAATTCACAGAAACCTTGAGTTAACTTGAAGCTTCATGCTCGTCGCACATGGCCAAAGATGATTTCATTTACTCTAGTTTAACAAGCATGAATTTGACGCTAAAGAGAATACTGACTCAGCCACGTTCACAAGTTTAAAGTAGTGTACGAATTGTTATGCTTCAGGGGAGAAGCTAGCGAACTGGTTGGCGCTGTTCCCCTTCATGTACCTCGCGGGAGGCACTTGCGTGTCCCTGATCATCATCGGCGGGCAGACGTGCAAGATGTTCTTCGAGATCCTGTGCGGCGGCACATGCGGCGCACACCACCTCACTACGGTGGAGTGGTACCTCGTGTTCACCTGCGCTGCTGTCCTGCTGTCCCAGCTGCCCAACCTCAACTCCATCGCCGGCGTGTCCCTCATCGGGGCCATCACCGCCGTCGGCTACTGCACCATGATGTGGGCCATCTCAGTCGCCGAGGGGCGGCTACCCAACGTGTCGTACAACCCCATCAGGGCGAGCACGCAGATCGCCAGGGTCTTCGACCTCCTTAACGCGCTCGGGATCATCGCCTTCGCCTTCAGAGGCCACAACCTCATTCTTGAAATCCAGGTACCAAGATTTTTTCTCTCCTTTTCTATGTTTGTTTTTTTCTTACAGTCTCCTACACTGTCTAACATAAAATCAGAATTATCGGAGAAAATTAGATTTAAGTAGAATGTACCTAAATTGCTTTTAGTGAAGCGTCAAATTTTGTAGAAAAGAGTCATCATTTTAGGAATTATATACCTAACTCTTGGGCTTCTCAGCAATCAATTTTTGCAGCTAAATACTTTTACTAAAGGTAAAGTAGTCTAGACATGAAGGAACTGTTAGCTCCTCCTCGTGACATAGCTTAATTACTGCACTATATAGTCAATTGAGACTAATAGTAGGATTGTGAACTAGTTATTAGTAAATATTCAAAAAAAAAAAAAATTGGTCCTACTTAAATACCCAATACAAGATAATCACGTTACTTCATAAGCTATATTCGGATCTTCAGAATTCTGTTAGGGTTTTATTTTTTTAATTTTTTTTAGTTCAATGCTTTCGGTGAAGTCCACATGCCACGTCACATCTTTTTAAAGACGTTGCAGAGAGTACGTACATAAATAATAAAATCTTAGCAGCCAAAAGTTGACTGTTGACCCTTGAGAAAGGACCTTCACTGACATTTAAATGGCCGCGAGGCCGTCTTTGTTGAAACTTCGACACCATTCACGGCAGGGCCCCCGAAGAAGAGAGAGGGGGGGGGCGGCTTTTGACTTTTGCCCTTTGACTTTCCATCACAACCGAACAAAATTCCCATCCGACGGTTCTCGCTGGCTTAGGTGGCACCAGAGAAGATGGTCCGAAGCCACCGTTCCAGCTAGTCCTCGCTTTCACACGCAAGTTACAACATCATCTAGAAGCATACTTGCGTAAAATAGAATATAAAACCTTAATTACATTGAACCTTCGTTAAAATCTTAATGAAATTAAGTGCTATTTCAACTGTTTGATCCGTGAAAAACTTAAAGCTTATTTATTACAATGATGTCTCCATTTAGGAGCACTCCAAACTTTTATGACTTTGATGAATTTGGTGTCGGTGATTATTTTTTACGGTGATAGAAAAATCAATTACTTTCTTTCCCTTTAAGTAAATAGACTTTGTAGGGTTCGGTGTTTTAAATTACAAGCCCTTACTTGTAGCTTAATTTGAAACTTCAGTGTAATTTCATCACTCTCTACACATTTAAGGTCGTTAGACGACAACAATCTCCGCTTTGATTAAATCTACTATAATAATAAAAAAGATGGAAACAAAAATTCTTGATTCATATTATAATTACTTTTCGCTAAATCGAGTTTCTTATAATTTTGCTTTTTCATTATTGTTTTTTGTTTTTTTTTTTTTCAGGCCACCATGCCCTCGAGTGAGAAGCATCCCTCAAGAGTGCCAATGTGGAGGGGTACAAAGTTCGCATACGCAATCATCGCGGCCTGCTTATTCCCGCTTGCCATTGCAGGCTACTGGGCATATGGCCAAGAGGTATGAACATAAATCCCCCTCCAATTTCTAGGACAATGACCGGTTAGGAGAATGATTTTCGATTGACGTCGTAACTTTCGTTTTGATCGTCGTAGATACCTGCGAACGGTGGCATGTTGACGGCCATATACGTGATCCATGAGAAGGACATCAAGCAGTCCGTCCTCGGGCTCGTGATCCTGTTCGTGATCATCAACGCCGTGAGCTCGTTCCAGATCTACGGCATGCCCATGTTTGACGACATGGAGTCCAAGTTCATCGTGAAGTTCAAGAAGCCGCTGCCGTGGTGGGGCAGGGCAATCAGCAGGGCAATGTTCGGGTATGGTTGCTTCTTCGTGGCGGTGGCGATCCCGTTCCTGGGGAGCATGGCGGGGCTCATCGGCGGGATCGCGCTGCCCGTGACCCTGGCCTACCCATGCTTCATGTGGCTCAAGATGAAGAGGCCAAAGATGTACGGCCTAAGCTGGTGGGTCAACTGGGGGCTTGGCACGTTGGGGATGGCGCTGAGCGGGCTCTTGATTGTGGCGGGTTTGTATGTGGTGATCGACACTGGGATCAAAGTTAGCTTCTTTAAGCCTCAATAGGAGTGAGGGTTTTTCTCCAAAAGTGATGTGGGGGTGGTCCAAAAGAAACACAAGGGTAACTAAAAGATTCAAGCGAAAATAGCTTGTTAGGGTTTTTAAATATTCTTGATTTGTTTCTTGTGTGAAATGTATAACTTGTCAGCCATTTGTCTTTCAAGAAAAGAAATTATAGAGTGAATTGAATGAATTCTTGAATCTTGCAATCTCTCTCTCACTGAAAAAGGAATGGCTAGTTTCTTTGACAAGGGTAACTAAAACTTCAAGCAAATTAGCTTGTTGGGTTTTTCCACTTCTTGATTTGTTTCTTGTATGAAATGTATTACTTATCATTTCTTCATCTTTCGAGAAAAGAAACTATTGAGTGGATTGATTGAAACTCTTGCATGTTGCACTCTCTATCCTTGTCTCCGTCTCTCTCTCTCTCTCTCTCTCTCTCTCTCTCTCTCTCTCTCTCATAAATGGGAATGGCTAGTCTATTTGACACAACAATGACCAAATCTTCCTATCCTAACTTCCAGTCAAAACTAGCCATCAATCAACAATTTCAAAGTGAACTAATTACAAGAAACAAAGCCTCTTTTCAGATTGTTGATGCGTATGATGTCAAGTTATGGAGGGGAACACAGACTGATAGTGTCATCTCATGAGAGACTTTTCATAGGAGAATTTTCCACAGGCGGCTTCTTATTTGTTGAATTTTTTGCTTTGGCTAAACTAAAGCATAACAATAGTATAAAACGACAAAAAAGAGGATAACTTTTTATCATTATATTATCAGTTTTTTTCCAATCAAGTACTTTTAACTTTATAATTTCTTTAGATAATTATATCTACTATTACAAATTAAGGCCCTCTAAAGCCAAATCTGACCAAATTTAGCTTATGCTACTATTGAGCGACACTAAAATATCATGTGAATAAAACATGCAAACCCCCACTTGGACACCGAGTGACACTAATATAACTTTTTATCGTTATATTATCAGGTTTTTTTTTTCCAATCAAGTACTTTTAACTTTTTAATTTCTTTATATAATTACATCTACTATCACAAATTAAGGCCCTTCAATGCCAAATCTGACCAAATTTAACATATGCAATTGCTGAGCGACACTAAAGTATCATGTGAATAAAACATGCAAACCTCCACTTGGATGTGTTTGTAAAACTTTAGCCAATATAAATGATGTTGATATATGATGTGGATGAAATACTTCCAATGTGGCATCTACTATAAATATGTATATCCACGTCAAACTTTTATGTCATCCCATGGTAAGTATGAGGGACTTGATTATAAAATTTTGATGAAGCAGAATTATTTGATTGGACGAATTATAGGGACTTGATTAAAAAGATGGTGAAAATGCATGAATGGAAAGTACTAATTTTTCAAGGGAAAAACGAAGGTATTGAAGCCAGGAAGAATCATAAACTCAGCTTTAATATGTGGTAAAAAAATAGTCAATGTTCTACCTTTCTGTTCATGCTCAAGGATTTGGATAAAAAGTAAGGTCATCAAATGGATGAATCAGGTCGGGTTTGAGTTTGGTTGAAAACAGCCCGACTCAAAGTTTGGCTCATTTTTTTGCAATACAAATTTAATAAACTATATATAAGTCAACCCGATCCTTACTCGACTCAATTAACATTACTAAATTACTTTTATATTTGATCTAATCTATGAAAATTTATATCCATCAAGTCAACTAACTTAAAGCTCTTCATAAGTGTACGTTATCTTGATGAAATCTTTATTTTGACTAAAACATGTGTTATGCTGGGAACAAGATCAAAGTTGATGCAGGTTTTGAGTCCTCTAACGGTACCTCCCAGGCCTTACCCATTCAGGACCGATTGTTAACATTCAACTTTAATTCTTATTCCAGACTTAAGGCCTATGGCCTCAGAATTCTTATGCACAATATTCTTATGAATGTGAGTGCAAAGACTGCTATCAAGATTGGTATTATCTTATTATTCTAAGATCTCTACTACCATACAGGTTTCAAAGAGAAGAGAATGATGTCTTAGCCTTACATGGTTTTCACACTTGATCACACAATTTTATTATTGGAAACCTCACTGAGTCCTGGAAGTTACAGCCCATGCCTACTATAAGAGGACTCTTGGCAACCAAATAATTCAATAATGGCATTTCAAAGATGCATTTTTTTTTTTTTAAATCACTGCTGTCAAGATTTTAAACTTATTCAAGGAGAAGATGAACCAGGAGGTCCTGTGTTATTTTCCATGTGTTTGACAAGGCATTCCCATTCCATTTTGTTTAATGAGTTGTCCGATGCTTTTTCTTCTCCAGGTGGGCTCCTTGGAAAATTTTGTAGCATATCAAGATATTCAGGGCAATCCCATGTGAGACGCAATTTCTTAAGTGGGGACAGATAGGAACTTAATGGAACATCATCTAGAAATTTTAATTTTTGTGTTGGCTCACAATGAAGAATAAGAGAAAGCACTTTGTAATGAATTTTTAAAATCCCAGCAATAAATAACGTTAAGATACTAAATAGTATAACATGTAAAAATAACAATGCCAAATGTAGCCACAAAAGGATATTCTCCAATAACTAATAGAAGAAATTTACAATTACAAGATAATCACAATCTTGAAGTAAAACTACACCAATACATCAAGTCTTTCTTTCCATTTATGTATATGATTCAATATTCATGATAATCTTGTAGGACATGGGGGATTGTACGCTTGACTTTGGCGTTCATACGGCAGCTTTACACACTGTTCTTGCTGGGGCAACTCCATGAATCTGCGAGAAGGGGATGCGTTACAGCAGATACATGCAGCTTGCAGGTGCCGCTTTTGGTAACTATTGATCTTCTCTTCTGAATTTTCAAAAGAGAAATACAGCAAGAAGAGTTGAATTTCACAAAAACCTTGAGTTAACTTGAAGCTTCACGCTCGTCGCACATGGCCAAAGACGATTTCATTTTCTCTTAAGTTTAACAAGCATGATTTTGATGCTAAAGAGAATACTGACTCAGCCACTTTCACAAGTTTAAAGTCGGGTACAAATTGTTATGCTTCAGGGGAGAAGCTAGCGAACTGGTCGGCGCTGTTCCCCTTCATGTACCTCGCGGGAGGCACCTGCGTGTCGCTGATCATCATTGGCGGGTCGACGTGGAAGATGTTCTTCGAGATCCTGTATGGCGGCACGTGTGGCGCGCACCACCTCACGACGGTGGAGTGGTACCTTGTGCTCACCTGCACCGCCGTCCTGCTGTCCCAGCTGCCCAACCTCAACTTCATCATCGGCGTGTCCCTCACCGGGGCCATCACCGCTGTTGGCTACTGCACCATGATGTGGGCCATCTCAGTCACCAAGGGGTGGCTGCCCAACGTGTCGTACAACCTCATCAGGACGAACACGGAGATAGTCAGGGTCTTCGACCTCCTCAATGCGCTCTGGATCATCGCCTTCGCGTTCAGAGGCCACAACCTCATTCTTGAAATCCAGGTACCAAGAATTTTTATCTTTCTTCTTTTGTGTGTTCTCTTACAGTGTCCTACACTATAATGTCTAACATAAAATGACGTATGGACCCCAGTAGTACTAAAACTTAGTATGGAGGGACACTTAAGTATTAAAACTTACAAACGGTACATTTAAGTGTCAAAATCGAAATAAAATGGATCATTTAAGTGTCAACGGTGAGAAAACTCGGCCAAACTGCCACGTGTCCATTTTTTGGCGAGTTTATTTGCTGACGGAACATTTTTTTCAAAATAAAAAATATACATGGCAATTTTAATAAAAAAAAAATGCCACGTCAGATTAACAAAAATTTTAAAATCGATTTAAAAAAAAAAAGGAAGGGGAACCAGCAAGGGCCCCTTTTTTTTTTAAATTAATCAATTTTATAATAATATATATTTTTAATTATTTAATATTATTTAATTAATAATTTTGAAAATCCATATCTATGCAAAATAACGTCGTTTTGCGCTGATTTTTCGTCGATTCAATTTCCAGTGGGCCATGTAGGCAAAAAAATTAATAAAAAATTACCATGTAAAATTTCCGGTAGGGTTCCGACAACTAGGCACTGAAGTGATCAATTTTTTTTTTAAAAGTAGCACTTAAGTGTACCATTTGTAAGTTTTGTTACTTAAGTATCCCTCCGTACCAAGTTTTGGCAATTCCGCTATACTTATGCCAACATAAAATCCATGAAATTCGTATGAATTAGATCAAGTAGAATGTAAACTACTTCTACTGAATCGCCAAATTGTGTACAGAAGAGTTGTTATTTTAGGAATTATATATCTAACTCTAGGACTTCTTTAGCAGTCAATTTCTCCAGCCAAATTTTACTTTTTCTAAAGGCAAAGTGATCTAGACATGATAGAGCTGTTAGCCCCTCATGACATAGCTTAAATACTGTACGATATAATGAATTGAGACTAATAATAGGGTTGTGAGCCAGTTATTAGTAAACATTCAAAAAAAAAATCGGTCGTACTTAAATACCCAATACAAGATAACCACGTTACTTCATAAGCTGATCTTCGGATCTCCAGAATTGTCTATTTACGGTTTTATTTTTATTTTTTAGCCTAATACTTTCAGTGAAGTCCACATGCCACGTCATATCTTTTTTAAAGTCGTTGCAAAGAGTACGTACATAAATAATAAAATCTTAGCAGCAAAAAGTTGACTGTTGACCCCTGAGAAAGGGGCTTCACTGACATTTAAATGGCCACGAGGCCGTCTCTATAGAAACTTAACACCGTTCAACACCACACCCCCTCCCCCGCGGCGGCGGCGGCCCCCGTCCCCAGGGGGAGGGAGGTGTTTGACTTTTGCCCTTTGACTTTCCATCACAACCAAACAAAATTCCAATCCGACGGTCCTCGCTGGCTTAGGTGGCACACAGTTTCCTTTGAGGAAGATGGTGTGAAACCCCAGTGGTAGGGAAGGGCGATTAGTCGGGCGATGTTTGGGTACGGCTGCTTCTTTGTGGCGGTGGCGATCCCGTTCCTGGGGAGCATGGCGGGGCTTACCGGCGGGATCGCATTGCCCGTGACCCTAGCCTACCCGTGCTTCATGTGGATCGAGATGAAGAGGCCCAAGATGTACGGCCTAAGCTGGTGGGTCAACTGGGTGCTCAGCACGCTAGGGATGGCACTGAGCGGGCTCTTGATCGCAACGCGTGTCTATGTGGTGATTGACACTGGGATCAAAGTTAGCTTCTTTAAGCCTCAATAGGGGTGAGGGTTCTTCTCCCAAAGTGATTCGGGGGTCGTCCAAAAGAAACACAAGAGTAACTAAAAGTTCAAACGAAAATAGCTTGTTAGGGTTTTTAAATATTATTGATTTGTTTCTTGTGTAAAATGTATAATTTGTCAGCTATTTGTCTCTTGAAAAAGAAACTATAGCATGGATTGAATGAATTCTCTCTCTCTCTCTGAAAAGGAATGGCTAGTTTCTTTGATAATGGTAACTAAAACTTCAAGCAAATTAGCTAATAGGGTTTTTCAACTTCTTGAATTGTTTCTTGCGTGAACTGTATTACTGGTCATCTCTATCTCTCAAGAAAAAAAACTATAAAGTGGATTGAATGAAATTCTTGAATGTTGCAATCTCTGTCTCTCTCTGTCTCTATCTCTCTTTGTCTGTCTCTCTCACTTAAATGGGAATGGCTAGTCTATCTGACACAATAATAATAAAATCTTTCTGTCCTAACTTCTAGTCAAAACTAGCCATCAATCAAGACTACATAATCTGCAAAATCTAAGTAAACTGATTACAAGAAATAAAAACTCTTTTTCATATTGGTAATGCATATGATATCGAGTTTTGGAGGGGAACACAGATCAACAGTCATCTTATGAGAGTGACTTTTCACAGATGAATTTTTCATAGGCAGCTTCTTATTTGTTGAATTTTCTGCTTTGACTAAACTAAAGCATACCAATAGTATGAAATGAAAGAAAAGAGGTTCACTTTTTATCGTTATATTATCATGTTTTTTTTTCCCAATCAAGTACTTTTAACTTTTTCATTTCTTTATATAAGTACATCTACTTCCACAAATTAAGGCCCTTTGATACCAAATCTGACCAAATTTAGCAAACGACACTAAAGCATCACGTGAGTAAAACATATTGACCCTTGCTTGGATGTGTTTAAAAACCTATAGCCAATATAGACAATCTTGGTATATGATGTGGATTGAATACTTCCAATGTGGCATCTATTCTATAAAGAAATATCCATGTCAAACTTTGATGTCATTCCACGGTGAGTCTAAGGGATTTGATTATAAAATACATGAATGAATGAAAAGTTAGACAAATTATAGAGACTTGATTGAAAAGATAGTGAAAGTACATGAATGAAAAATACTAATTCTAGAAGAACTAGAAACTCAGCTTTTCTATATGTGGTAAAAAATGGTCAATGTTCTACCTTTTTGTTCATGTTAAAGGATTTTGATAAAAAGTAAGGCCATCAAACGGGTAAATCGAGTCAAGTTTGGGTTTAATTTAAAATAGCCTGACTTAAATTTTGGCTCAGTTTTATATAATACAAATTTAGTGACCTATATATATCAACCTAATCCTTACTTGACTCAACTAATATTACTAAATTACTTCTATGTTTGATCTAATCCATGGAAATCTATATCCATCTAGTCAACTAACTTAAAGCATTTTCACAAGTATATGTTTTTTTTTATAAAATTGTTATTTTGATCTTCTTTTGAAGGTGAGTGCAAAGATTGCTATTAGATTAGGTATTATCTTACTATTCTAAGTTTTAGCCTAATATGTAATGTGGTTCATGAATTTCTAATTTATTCAATGTACTTCCTAAATTTTTGGTATATGTTCAATATTGTCCTTAAATTGTATGAAATTATTCAATGTAGTCATTTTCCATTAATTCAAAATTAGGAACTACTTGAACATTTTTATACAGTTTAAACATTGAATATTTTCATACAGTTTGGGGATTATATTGAACAAATTAAAAGTTCATGGATTATATTGCACATTGAGCTAAATGTTAGAAATCACATTGAATAAATTGAAAGTTTAGGGATCAAATTTCAAAAATTATGTGTATCATTATTCCTTCTAAGATCTCTAGTACGAGATAGGATTTCGAAGAGAAAAGGGAGAGGTTTTAACTTGACATGATTTTCAATTATTGGAAACCTTTACGAGTCCTCGAAGTTACAGCCCATGCCTCTCTCTTATATAGGTCATAAGAGGACTATCGGCAACCAATAACACAATAATGGCTTTTACAGCGCTTTTTCCTTTTTTAATCACTGCTGTCAAAGGACAAGTTGAACCAGGAGGCCCTGTGCTTTTTTCCATGTGTCTGACAAGGTGATCCCATTCCATTTTGTTTAATGCGTTGCCCGATGCTTTTTTTTCTCCAGGTGGGGTCCTTGAAATATTTTGCAGCATATCAAGAAATTCAGGGCAATCTCGTGAGACGCAATTTCTTAAGCGAGGACTGATAGGAATGTGATGGAAGGTGACATAACATTTTAATTTTTTGTATTAATCTACAATGAGGAGCAAGTAGTGAATCAATAAAATCACAGCAACAAATAATGTTAAGGTATTAAATAGTATAACACGTAAGAATAACCATGCCAAACGAAGCCAAATAAACAATAACTACAAGAAGAAATTTATAATTATGAGATAATTAAAAAAAAAATAATTGAGGGGAAGGGGTAAGAAGCTCTCTTGACATTTTTAATAAGGGTGAAGTGAGATCATTTTGCGGACCCACCAAGATTTCTCTAAAATTGCTACAATCCAAAAGATCTATTATATTCTCATAGATGATGAAGAACGAATCACAAAGGTGGATTAAATTTGAGTGAACTTTACACCATCTAACCCCCATATTTTTTTTTGGGCTTTGTCATTTATTAAATATAACTGACCTATAAATTAACTCAGCCTTTCATATTGAGTTAAGAAATTGAGCTATGACCTATTTCAACAAATCTAAATAGAAGTACATATAATAAACATGAACGGCTTTCTTTTCTTTTTCATTAAAACAATTACAATTTTTGATAAGTACATAAATCATTTTCAATCCTGCCCTCTAAATTAAATACTCTCTTGATATTTTAAAACTTACATTTTGCATCTTCCAAATTCAGACAGACCTATTTGTGGTCATGGAGACCCAATCTCTACATCTAAACCCCTATCCCACTCTATACCCTTCTCCTTTCTCTCTCCTCACTTATAGCAGTACAAAACATCAATGATCGAGAGCAACCGCCAACCGTCGAGCAATTACTTGACTTCACAGCTTGATTCTAATGCCGATGTCGATACCCTTGCCCTCTCTCACTACCCGCGACCCTCTCCACACATCATTGTCACAGATCTCTCCACACATCCCCGTCTCTATCTGTGACGTGATTGTCCATGGCTCGAGAGGGCAAGGCCACATGAATGACTAAAGCCCGCGGTTTGTGGTCGCATAGGTCTTCTGAGGACCGCATCGATCCCACGAGCATCTTGAACAGGCTAACAAGCCTCATAAGCTTTGTAGCAAAGTTCGGTCATGGCCGCCAGATCGAGGTTGTTGATCTTGATCTAGCCTTGAGCTGGCAAGGTGACCATCGCCGACCTCAGACTCAAAGTTGTCGACGTCCTTTGAAGGAGAAATTGCAGCACACGTACTAGAGAGTAGGAAACGTAGCAACCCTGTTGACTTAGGGAAAAAGTATGGGTGTGTGTTGGGTTTTTAAGGGGTTGGGATAGTTTAACAAATATAAATATAATAATAAAATAATAATTTAGTAAATTATGTGCAAGTGAGAAATGCAACTTGATTCCATCATAGGAATGATGATGATAAGTGTGGGTTTTGAAATGTAAGGAGAAAAACAAAATTTAAGATAGTTTTTGTAATCTTCTTGTTACATTTTTCTACTTTTATATATATATACACATTTTTTACATATATATACACATTTTTTACTTCTTTATGTACATCCTTTTAACTTCTCTATATATATCTTTTACTTTTCTTTCTACTTCTTGTTAAAGAAGAAAAAGGCCTCTTTATTCTTAGGTAGGCTTGAACATGTCGTCCGGAAGGCTATGGATAGGAGAAAATAATTGACAAGACATTTTGGGCTTCTTATTTCCGATTTGACAATTAGTCACTTGATTGGACATAAATGCTCCTATTGAAGTCAAATATGTATAGGAGCCACGGTAAAAAAAAATTCGCAACACAGATTTCATTGAAATTATTTGGTATTGACTTTTTCTGATGTACCAACCAACAGATCATCTATCATAATTGATGAAAATCCTTTACATAAAAGTCGTTCTCATAATCAACAAATTTCTTCAATTAAGATTTCATTGAAATTATTTGGTATTGACTTTTTCTAATGTACCAATCGACAGATCAACTATAATATTTGATGAAAATGATCTTACTCCGAGATTTCGTAAGTGGGTGATTTTAAAAAATACTTTAGATTCAGAAAGAACCCTGGCTCAAGTAACATACCTTTCATCTATCTTTCTTTGTCATCCCTTCTTGGCACACCACCATGGCCGGCCGCGACATTGTTGCCATTGGATCCTCCCCACAACACCATTGACACTGCATCTCTCTATCTCTCTCCATTTGACCTCAAATGAAGGCCGACATGAGTTTGCTCGATGCTGATGACCGCAGATTGACCTTGACCTGAGGTCGCAACAACTTGCGGGGAGAGAGAGATACGATAATTGTGGTTGAAACTGTTGAAGGTGGAGATGAAGTCAAGTGCCTAGAACGACAGGGAACATAACGTCGTGTCTACTGATGGCTAGAGTTTGAAATATATAGAGAAAGGAAGAGTGTGCAGGTCTACTTTTTTTTTTTAGGCATTATATATTGTGTAGTGCGTAAATTAAATTTACATATGGGATGCATTTAAAATGTATCTGTATTAAATTTAACCAAGGAGTTTTTCAATTAGGGATAGAAGAAAACATGCTTAGCAATGAATTGGGGATATTGTCCAAGGGTCCTAAACCTATTCACCAATTGCCAATTCAATCATAAACTCTTTAATTATGCCAATTTAGCCCTAAATCTTTTGACGATTTGTCAATTTAGTCATTTCAACTAAAATTAGTAAAATATTGTTGAATTGATTGTGACGCCCTCGCTCAGTGGCTCGCAAGGGTAGGCATGGCAATGTCTTGACCCTTGCCTATGGAGGGAAATAGGAAAGAACAAAAATGAAAAAAAGAAAAGAAAAAAGAAAAGAGAATCGATAAAAATTAATGGAAAATTGAAAATTGAAAAATAATTGCAAAAAATGTTCATGTCAACATTAGTCATATTATATAGGACGACTAATGTCCATGTTAGCGATATTTGATCAAAATTGGTCAGAACAACTAAATTGATAATCGTAAAAAAAAAAAAAGAATTAAATTGGCCGTCGTACGATAGATTTAAGATTTTTTGGGTGATTATCTTCAAGGATTTGTGAATGGTTATTTTCCTCTACATTTTTACTATAGGTATGATAGACATTTGTGACGGATGAAGCATTCATCAAGCATTGGGAGAGCCATCATGGATGATAAGCATCATGATTTGACTAGGGGTGATTGGTTTCCAGTCTAATTCCAAGGTAAAACTGGAAACTAGACCAAGAGGATCGGTTCCCAAAATTGGGAATCAGGGATCGATTGTTTGGTCTTAGGATTGGGAATTAGACAAGACCATTAGTTTCGGTCTAGTCCGATACGGTCCAATGAAACCAACCACTTTTTTTCCCCACTGAATAGCAATCGTGCACAACAAGAGAGAGTGACATATCATAAGATATTGATGGAAGCGACAATGAGTAAAGAGTCGATATGTCATAGTTTATGGTACCATTGGACAAGATATTCACATTTTACTAATTTTTTTGAAGAAATAACAAAAAAAAGTTATATGTAGTCGGTCTAGTCCTATTCCGTTCCCTCTTGGAACCGGGAATTGAACCGCCTAGAGATTGGTTCCACTTTTAGGAATTGGAAACCAGATCGATACTCCCAAGAATCGGCCGGTTTGGTCTAGCTTGGTTCGAGTAGTTCTCAGTTTGGACAGTCCGTCTTGCACACCTCTAAATTTGGCTACAAAATCGAGCCAATGAGGAGATTTTTTATTTGTTAAAATATGTTTTGATTTTGAGCCCACGAAAGAAAGCTGTTTGAGTAGGTTTGTTATTATGTCAATCTTTTGCTTTTTCTGGTGCCATCACTCCTTGTAGCAGCACTTTTTACCACAATGAAAGCATAACTTGTCCTTAAATGTGTTGTTGTTGCCGCATGTGTTAGTGTTGATGGTGTCCTTAATTTTTTTCTTGTTTCCCTTCTTATTTGCACATGTTGCCATTGTCAACAAATTGACTTGTTTTGTCACGCTCCAACTCTCGAGCTCGCGGCAATCCTATTTCACTTGAAGTCTAACTATACGACGTCCTAGGTACTGTCGTCGACCAATTTATTTTATCTAATAATTAAGCACAGGTGGAAACAAAAACTCCCAAAACAAAAACAAGAGGGATAGCAACAACAGTAGTAGAGGAAAGACAACATCATATTATATATATCTGAAAGTTAGTTTATACACCAGCAAATATGTACATGCCTCACTACGGGCGATACGCTGAGACCTACTCAAAAAGGACCGACCTAGCTAACCTATCACTGCACAAGCGGAGGAGGGGTTCGCTAAAAAGAGAGTAGGCCACAGCTACCTACTCGTTGTCCTCCGAGGGGTCGGTCTCTCCGATCGTCGAATTTGAAAGCCCGCCATCAGGGGGATCCATGTCCATAGGATCTCACATCTCGTTCGTCGGCCTCACAAGAGGAATTGGTCCATTCCTCCCATCTTAATAAACCATTCCTTGAAGACGTGGGGCGCATAGTGGTCTCTTGACCCCTCGTTCATCCAGACCGTGGTGATGTGGTGCTCGTAAACAAAATTGCAGCCCGGGGCTGGCCGAGTAGTGACAGTGGTACTCATGTCCATCGAGATGCTAAAGCGTACCGAGTACTGCATCATCGAGGGCCTGAAAAGTTAACCATGATGGGTTGAGATAAACTCAGCAAGTTAAAGTTCTAAGCCCCGGTTAGGAACTTCGCTCGCTTCGAGAGTCTAACATACAACCTAAACTATCAACCATCAATCACCGCATTTCAGAAAAATTAAAGCATAAGACAATTTAGTAAGCAGGTTCAGTCATAGGCGACCCTACTAGGCTTTGGCATACGCGACCTGCAGAAACTATCAATTGCCTCACAACAACAGTAAGAGGCATGCAAATAATCAAAGCATTGCAAACAAAATTTTCATATCACGTTGCCCACACATGCTCAGATTATTACGACCTTCAAGGCCACAGCACAACTTTATAGTTGGCGGTCTCTAGCCTATGCCAGGCTTCGTCCTCATCCTTGAGGCATGACGACGTCATGGGGTCTCCCCCACTAATGGCATTCTTGAAGGAGCATAGGGCCCGCTCACTACCACAGCCCCGCAACTGACCCCTGTTAGGCATCCGACCGAAGTCAGGCGACCAAAAGGCCATGGCACAACCCCGAAGGATTAGTAGTCATCTGGTAATACTGGGTTCTCAATTAAATGTGACCATGCAACACATCATCAAAAAATTTATTTATATTTTTGCTTTGTCGTGAATGTAGCATCCTTCGTGCTCATGCGACGTACGGTTACAAATGGCACACATATAAGGAAATGCAGCAACAATTAACTCATGGAGAAATTCGATAAACCGAGCAATTTCAATTCCAATTGATCTTCGGTCATGCATTTCCTCATTATACACGGGTATAACTAACAATCAACACTTCAAGAAATCACAACAATCAAGAACAAATCCAATCCTAAAAATTTTTGCTTTTGTGCGAACAGTGCCGTGAACAGTAACTCGTGAACAGTAAATTATCCGAAATTAATTAATTAAATTAAATAAATAAATAAACATAACCATAGTTAACAATTGAACCTAACCATGTCAAATTAACCTAACCATGATTAAATTTCTAACCTTGGTTACTTTAATAAATTAACCCTAGTTACTTCATCACTAACTATGGTCAATCAACTAATCCTAATCAGCCTTAATTAACCAACAAAATCAACCAATTAACCTTAATTAATCAAGCACACAAATACAACTAATTAACCCTTAAGCAAAATTAACTCCTAAACAAGGATTAGGAAATTAACTCACGTGGGTCAGAAATTTGGCGACATCGGCGTGAATGGGGGAATGAGGGCTACTTAGGGTTAGCTTGGGGATGACAACAGATGACGAACGGTGGCCAAATCAAACCAAAATAGTGTTGAAACACTATTCACGCTGAAGTAAGGCAGCCGGACGGAAGTGGCCGGACAGGCGGCCGGCGACAACCAGGGGTGGCCGGCGGTGAGTAGCTGGCTCTCTGACTTCGGTGGCTTCACTTTGGGCAGCGGCGGCAAGGGCGGATTCTGGCAAAAAACAGTGAGGACAGCAAAATGGAAGAGAAAAAGAAGAGAAAAGGAAGAGAGAGAGAGGGGCTGGGCTAGGGGGAAAAGAGAGAGAGAGGGTTGGAGATTTGGGTGAGAAACCAAGGCAAGTGGGCAAGTCCACTCACTTTAAGGGCCAATAAAAAACAAGCAAGAAACAAGCATCAACAAAACCCACTTGGGCAAAAAGGGAAAAGGCCAAAAGAGAGAAGCCCATTGGGCTGAGAAGGGAGAGAAACTTTGGCCCCCTTTGGGTTGGGTTGGATGGGCACTAGGCCCATTGGGCCGCTGGTCTTAGGCCAGCCCACCTACGGGCTTGAAACCTGGTCCAATTTTTCCTTTTTCAACACTTTGAGGTCCAACGAAAAATCCAAAAATCAATGAGGCGACATCCAAATATTAAGTCTTGACACCCCTGCGAAGTTAGTTCCCAAAATCAAGTTAAAAATCAGGGCTAAATTGAGTCGATTTGACCGTAGTACAATTTGGATTATCGAGCGCCCTTTTAGGACTTTTCCTCATATTTGATCTGTGGTCAACCATTATTTGATCCACATTTATGCCAATTCTTGACTCAGAGACGTCCCTCGATTGTCATGTGGTCTCGATGGCTCAATTGATAATCCCGAGCACTAGATGAAAAAGATTCAGTTTAATATCGTTTGTAGTTCGTATCGAAGTCATGCAAAAATCACTCGCAATTTGACTTCATACTTCTGCCGAATCAATTTATTTCTGTTTCCTTAATAGTCTAGTACTTAGAGAATATCATTCTCGCCCAGGTCCTCATAGTCGAAGGTTCGTTCTTGATTGAAATCGCAAGTCATATGCGTATCGTTTCCTATCGGCGCCTCTCTGTAATCCGTTATCCCACAAACAAATAGTTTGGAATATTTGTACTGACCAGGCCTTCGACTCACATTGCCATTTTATGAAATCCCAAAATGGGGTTGATTTTCAAGATGTTACATGTTTGCAACTCCTTTTACGTAATTAACCTCATGATTCCAAGAACCTTTAACAATTTGAATGTGTTCTATCAAATTATCCATATTCAGGTATTATTCTTGATCATGTGGAGAAGTTTTTTTTTTATAATGATTTCAAGTTGAAGACAATTTTAAAATAACTATATCAACTTCAAAATGTTTAGAAACTTCAATCATAAGGTTATTGAGTTTTGCAATATATATTTGAAGTTTCTCATTTGCTGAGAGATAAATTTTTCATTAATTATGGTAAATTCAAAATATTTCGAAGTAGTAAATCTATCAACACCTTGATTGCTAGTAATGTTTATGGTCCCTAAGGCATTCCAAATGTCTCGGGGATTTATGTTTGTTCGAGAAATTTCATATAAACAATCTGACAAAGTATTGAGACTTCTTTCTTTGCACCTCTTTCATTGTCCTCACATCTATTTCTTGCAACCTTGATTTCATCAAAATCATTTGTAGCAGGAATAGTGGGCAAGTTGGGATCCATGATGTTAAAAATACATAGTATAGATAAATTAGGAATCATACTGTCTTTCCAATGGATCCATCATAAAGATAGATTGTGAGCACTTGATGTAGCTACTATATCCATCTCCATGATAATAATATCTTATGATTGTTGAGAAAATTTGATTGTTGATGTAGATATGAGTAGTAGTTCATAGTTGTTTGATAATTTGATGCGTAATGATAAAAACTATCCTTAAGGTATTACTTATTCCTACTATTGCTGTTGTTGGATTTAAAGCAAATATACTTTTGGGATATGTACTGAAACAACAGAGAAGTGAGTTTAATAATTGCTCAATTTCCTTCTTGAAATTTCATCTTGAATTTGTTGTCAAACTTCTGTGTAAAAAGAAAAGAAGAAAAATTATGAAGAAGAGAGCATTGTTAAGAATATAGCCATGAGAAAGAGAAAGTTGTGAACAACAACATGTGATTTGATCCTATTTACAGACAACCAAACAATACATTTATTGGGAATAGGTACATTTTCAAAATTATCATGACTTTTCATGATAATCAGACTTCTCTTCATGACAATAATTATTTCTTTTCACATCCAACGATCGCCGTTTATCATGTCCAAATCAATATCTTCTTTTCATTATTTATAGATAATAAATTTTTCAACAATCTGAACAACAAGAAGCAAGAAGTTGAGTTTAATTAGTTATTAAACTACACTTGAGAGGTTGTGCCGAAGAAGACAATTTCATTTGGATCCTGTGTGAAATTTATTGTTCAAAAACTATCATCTCGGGATTTGAACCTTTGGTTCAGTCTATTGTCTTGTAGCAATAATTCTACCGCCCAAAAGGGCTGATTATGGATTCAGAAATTTGTATCAACTTTTTGATATAAAGGGGCGATCTTCGTAGGAAGTTTCAGCAAATGTGAAAAAAGCAATTGCACATTTAAAGAATCGACCTTTCCAACAATGAAATAGTAGAACTCACTCCGATTAGTGCACTGCAGATGAAAATCAAGCAGCTCGCCCCTAACATTACCTCGGTTCAAATAAAACACTATCTTTAGGGAAAAGAATAGCTCAAGTGCCAAAACTTACCATGAGAGGACATTTAAATAACAAAAGTTGCGACAGGTACATTTAAGTGCCACTTTTTTTGAAAATTGAATCACTTAAGTGCTAATTTTTACGAAAGCCACTAGAATTCCGATGTGACTTATTTTAATAATATAACTCGCTTACGTGGCTTGCTAGAAGTTGAGTCAACAAAAACTCAGCTAAAATGACGTCGTTTTTGTGCTAATGTGGCATTTAAAAAATATATTAAAAAATAATATTAAAAAATTTAAAAATATATTATTATAAAATTGAGCTCTCACTTGATCCCTCCCCCTTCCTTTTTTAATAAAATAATTTTTAATTTTTTTCTGGTATGACTTTTTTTTTGGCCATGTGGGCAATTTCTTTTCTTTTTTTTTTTTTTAAATTGCCACGTGGATATTTATTTTGAAAAAAATTGCTCTGTCGTAAATAAAATCGCTGGAAAATGACACGTGTGCAGTTTAGCCGGATTTTTTTTCGCCGTTGTCATTTAACCGATTATTTTTCTCCGATTTTGGCACTTAAGTATACCTTTGCAAACTTTTGGCACTTAAATGTCCCCCATGCCAAATTTTGGCACTCTAGGGTCTGCACATCTTATCTTTAGGTATCCCCATGACAGATAAGACAAGAATTCTACAAAGTGATTACAAAATCCGCCAGGTTGAGATCACCATCCAAGCACATACATTTTCATGGTATTGAACTAGCAAGTCCCCTATTTCATTTTTTGTACCCTTACCTTTTACAATATCAATATGCAGAGTTAAAAACTTCATCGCAACGGGTGAATGCCAGATTAGAACTACTGAATCTCGCACTTTCTAGGATTTATAGCACATCCCATTGTGGTTTATGCAATATGAATGCCGTTCTATAAAAAAGACCCACCAGATCTGCAAATCTGGGTCTGATCTACTAATTGATCAAAGCCAGCCTAGTAAAGTTGAAAAATGGACTACATGACTTCTTTACTGGGATGCCATGTATGAAGTGGCTATGTAAAGAATGACAAGATACTCTTCTTCTTACTAGCTCTTCTTGTACGAACTACAATTCTTCCAATTATATGCTTTACAACTGTACATCTTCTTTCAAATATATACATATCACCATTGTTTCCTTCATTGAGCAAGAAAAAGAGCTTGCTGATCCACAGATTTGTTATGCACAGCAATAGCCAACGAGCATGGAGTGAATGGAATAGAATTGAGCAAAGCTTTCTCTGTGTCTTTGGCTATGCATCTTTGGACAAGTGATACTATGTACTCCATGGAAGCTGCATCACAGGGCATAGTGATAGGACCGTCCCTTGACAAACCAAACTCTTCTTCAGACATCTTCAAGAGCTCTTTGAAGATGTTGCTACAGAGACACTGCAAAGGAATCACAAAACGCCCTCCATCGGTCGTGTAGATGACAAAATGCCCCTTCTCTGTTGCTGATGATGAGACATTAACTCCAGGATGCGAAATTCTTTTCTTGCCTGAAGTGGCTGGTTTTTCCCACCTCCTCTCCATTTTCATTAGCTTCTTGGGGCTCATCATGCTTATGCTTCTCAATTAGATTTAGTGTATAAAGCTTCAAACAAAAGGACTATTTCTGGATTTTAGGCTTGTAGTGCTGTAGAAGTGAATGAAAATGAGGGAAGGGCACTCTGCTTATAAATGCAGAAGGTTGAAGAAATTTCCAGGTAAATGTCACTTTCTCTGCCTTGTGATACACAATGCTCTCAACATGTAACTTATTATGGAGAATACATTTCCATGAGGGAATACTAATAGCACTACCATGACACAAATAACTAGGGGAATCTCGAGGAAGGAAGGCACTTGCATAAGAATAATCAATGAAACAGGTATTTAACCGATTCTCTCCCAATGTGCATCCAAATGAACCTGTCTCATCTGAAATCACTAAGCTCATGGAAGAAGAACACATATTAAAGTCAAAGGCACAAATTCAATATACTTCTACATTGTTATTGCTGATAACAACTTTTCTATTAGGATCTATGAACATTTTTGGATGTTTTCCTATCGTTGATCACAAAGGTATAACTTTGTTTCTCCAGTCATTGTTGGCCAACCAATTAATATCTTTCTAGCTGCACAGGATTCCCTTTCCATCTCCATCGTCGTTTCATTCACAACAGAAAGAAAGCAAGAAAGGTGTCACGCCCCGACTCTCGAGCTCGCGGCAACCCCATTTCACTTGAGGTCTATTTGTACGATGTCCCAGGTACTGTCGTCGACCAATTCATTTTATCTTGTAATTAAGCACATGCGGAAATGAACAACTCCCAAACCAAACAACGGGGATAGTAACAACGGCAGCGAGAGGAAAGACAACCAGTATTTTATATATCGAAGGTTAGCCAGCATACCAGCAAATACATACACGCCTTACTACGGGCGACAAGCTAAGGCCTACTCAAAAGGGACCGGCCTAGCTAACCTAACCCCGTACAAGTGGGGGAAGGCTCGTCAAAAAGGAAATAGGCTACAGCTGCCTACTCACGGGCCTCGAGGGATCGCTCTCTTCGATCCTCGATGACGCATCATCTAGGGCCTGAAAATGTTAACCACGACGGGTTGAGATAAACTCAGCAAGTTAAAGTCCTAAGCCCCGGTTAGGAACTTCGCTCGCCTCGGGAGTTTAACATACAACCTAATCCCAGCGGTCAGCACAATGCAAAGAGAAACAAAAGCATAGGGACAGTTCAATAAGCGAGACACAACCACATGCGATCCTACCTCGGCCTTGGCACACGTGACTGCGTAAACCTGTCATTTAACTCATCACGACATTAAGAGCATGCGAATAATCGAGCATCTCACACAACTTTCCCATGTCTCACACTCACACATGCTCCGATTATTAACGCCCCCTCTGGGCCAACGGCACAACCTTATGGTTGGCGGTTCTGGCTAAACCAGTTTCGTCCTCTTTACCTCGAGGCACGGCGACGTCAAGGGCTCACTCCCCAAACGACATTCCCGAAGGAGCACAAAACCCGCCCACTACCGCAGTCCCGCTACTGACAGAGGCCCAGGACCTGCCCCCATACCGCAGTCCCACATAGAACCCCTCCCTGTCAGGCATCCGACCGAAGTCGGGCGACCCACGGCCACGGCACAACCCCATAGGGATTGGCGGTCTTCCGGCAACGCCGGGTTCTCTCATTTAATGTGACCATGCAACACATCATCAATCAATTCATTCTTTTCTTTGCTCGTCGTGAATGCCCATCGCTCATGCTCATGCGACATGCCATTTCTGATAACCCACGCAATATGTCATGCGGTATCACTCGACAATTCCAAAATTCCAAATTCAACCAATCAACAATCACATACATTCCCTAATTCTCGGGAATAACTCAATAAGTCAAACACTTTCACTTCCACTCGGTCTTCGATCATGCGTTTCATCATATTTCACAAGTATAATTAACAATCGGCACTTCAATAAATCATAACAACCAAGAACACATCAAAATAAACCAAAAATTAGCTTCTGCATGAACAGTGCCGTGAACAGTAATTTGTGAACAGTAATCCGTGAACAGTAATTTGTGAACAGTAATCCGTGAACAGTAATCCGTGAACAGTAATTTCGTCCGAAATTAAATAAATAAATAAAAATAAATAAACTTAACCATGGTTAACAAATTAACTCAACCCTAGTTAATCTAACCTAACCATAGTTAAATTCTAACCTTAGTTACTTTTAAAACTAACCATGGTTACTTTAATTAATTAACCTTAGTTACTTTAATACTAACTATGGTCAATTAACTAACCCTAGTCAGAATTAATTAACCAGAATAATTAACCAATCAACCTTAATTAATCACAAATACACATATACACTAATTAACCCCTAAGCAAGATTAACCCCTAAACAAGGATTAGGAAGTTAACTTACTTGGATCGGAAATCCGGCGACACCGGCGCGTAGAGGGGAACAAGGGCTACGAGGGGTAAGCTCGGGGATGGCAACGGATGACAAACGGTGGCCGAAACGGGCCAAAAACACTGCTGGTTACTGTTCACGCGGAACTGACCAGCAGTGCGGAAAAGGCCGAAACGGGCGACTAACGGCGACCAGCGGTGACCGGGGGTGCGCGGCTGGCTTCCTAACTTCCAGGACTACACTTTGGGCGGTGGTGGCGGCTCTGGTGACGGCGGCAAGGCTGTTTTCCGGCTGGAAAACAGTAAAGACAGCAAGAAACAGCAAAAATGGAAGAGAAAAGGAAGAGAAAAAGGGAGAGAGAGAGTGGCTGGGCTGGTGCACGAATTTTGGGGGAGAAAGAGGAGAGAGAAGAGCCTGCTGAAGACTTGGATAAGGCCAAGGCAAGTGGGCAAGCCACTTGCTTCAAGAACCAATCAAAAACAAGCATAAAACAAGCATAAACTAAGCCCACTTGGGCACAAAAGCAAAAGGCCAAAGAGAGAAGCCCATGGGCTAGAAATGGATGAGAACTTGGGCCAGCTTGGGCCCCTCTTGGGCTGGGCTGAATGGGTGCAAGGCCCATTGGGCTGCCGGTCTTGGGCCGGCCCACCCGCGGGCCCGAAACCCGGTCCAATTTTTCCTTTTTCCGACGTTTCCGTGTCCAACGGAAAATCCCAAAATAAATGAGGCGACGTCCAAGTATTTAGTCCTGATATCACGGAGAAATCGGTTCCCAAAATCGGATTAAAAATCGGGCTAAAATGCGTCAATTTTCAGGATGTTACAAAAGGAGCCCTCCATCCCATTCCACACCTTTTGGAAAAATGTCCACATCAGTGGGAGATTTCATTGCTAAAGTACTTTTATTGATGTTAGAAAAGTTCAAGACCATTTATTTATTAGTTAGTCACGAATGATGCCCCACACCTACCTTGGGATCTTTTTCCTTGGAGAACATGTCCTGTGGTCGAGTCAAGGATCCATGTAACTAAATGGGAGCTTAAGCAATTGGGTAGTTGTATGTGTGTGGTTCTTTAAATTGCTTATGTTGTTTCTATTAGTTTGTGTTGAGGTTTCCATTGAAAACAACTTGATTAAATAAAGCAGCTGTTGCGAAAAGGGCGAGCGATTGAATAATAAAATAGACAGAATAAAAAAAATAAATCTAACACCAGATTTACGTGATTCGGTCGTAGAGACCTACGCCCACGGGGAGAGCAGCGATAAATTCCACTATAGAACAAACGATGCAACGGAGATTATACACTAGAGTCACTCAAACACTCAGTGTTTCCCAAGCCCCAATTACATCAAATAACTCACGTAGTGTTTAGCCCCACAATTCCTCGCGAAATAATCTCTCAATCTCACAAAGGAATTATACATGAATTCTTACTACAAGAATTTAATCGGCTACAAACACTTGAATCTTCTTGGCGTAATTGCTCGAACAAAATCAACGGAGAAATCTTCTCCCAAGCACTCGATGATGAATTGGCGCTTCAAGACCTCTTGCATCAACAACGGCCCAATTCTTCTCCATGCATGGTCGTATATATATTGTAGACTTGAGGACTTTCCGATTCTTGAAAGTCACTCCTACGTGGAATAGGAAAGAATACATAAAGATATAAAATTAAGAAACCCATACCTACTAGGATTAGGAAACAAATCAAACTTTTGCTTTGAGCTCAAACTCGAGACATATTTTCAACAGCAGCTATAGACAAGAAGTAGCAGGAATTGAGTTTAATTAGTGTTCGGAGTACACTTCACACATTGTGCCCAAGTAGAGAGCTAGTAATTTACCTAATAATGCATTTCTGATATGCTAGACACCTTCCACACTTGAATACCAATTTGGCATACCACAAATGCAAAGGCTATCAGGGATAGTCACACGCCTTATTTATTCAGCGGCTAAGACGGTGCGAAACTACAAGCTCTCGGTTTTGGACCCCGTGCGAAATATCTTTTTCTATGTCTGTACTTTGCAGTTCCAAAATGGTCATCTCGACGTTTAAACTATTTCTTATCAACTTTCTTAATACAAAGGTGATCTTCTTATGATGTTATGGAGCAAATGAGAAAAATGCAATTGCACATTTGAAGTTGGTAAAGGAATCTTTTTATCGAAACTTGAGAAAGTGGGTGTAATTGTTGAGTTCTATGGTGGGGAACTCAATGGAGTCAGTTATAGTGATCCTACTACTGTGAAAAAATATGCTAGACGTGCCCAATTAGGTGAAATGTTTGAATCAACCTCTCCAACAATGAATTAGTAGAATTCACTCTAATTAGAGTGTTGCAGATGCAAATCAAGCACAATTATAAATGTAACATCCCAAATTTTCGGTAAGCCCAGAAATTACTCGAGTTGGATTATTGGGTCGAGATTAGGACCGGATTTTTGGGAACCGCGCTTCAGGGGTAAAAAGACCGGATTGCCCCCCTTCTAGAAGCTTGTTTGAATTTTGTCTTGTTCTCTTTTCTTTTTCTTTTTCTTTTTCTTTTTATTTTCTTTTCTTTCCCCCCCATCTTCCTCCGCACGGTTCTCTCTCTCCCTCTCTTTTCTCTCTCTTCCCCTCACGTTCCCCCCCTTGTCGACAGCCCTCCCCACTTGCCCTTATCCTCTCTCTTTTCTCCCTTTGACTAGTCTTCTCTTATCTCTTCATTCTTCTTTTGCCCCCCCACTTGTCGACACCACGTGCTTCTCTCTCTCTCTCTCTCTCTCTCTCTCTCTCTCTCTCTCTCTCTCTCCTCTTTTCTTCCCCGCATGTCGACGCCCCCGCTTTGCAGCCACTTCTTCTTCTTCTTCTTCTTCTTCTTTTTCTTTTCGCGGGTGTCTCCCTCGCCGGCTAGCGCTGCTGATCGCTTCTCCGCCGGCGAGACCAGCAACCACCCCATCACCGCCGCAGCTCCACCGCCCTTGTTCTCCGCCCGGTCGCCGGTGAGTCGCCGTCCGCCGGCCCGAGTCGAACCGGTCAGCCCGGCTTCCGTCTGTCTCTTCCTCCTCCTCGTCCGCCCTGCAACGCAACGCCGGCCGCCGCCGCCCGGACGCCGGAGCGGCTTGCTGCTGCCTCGCCGTCACTCGGCCACCACCGTCCGTCGCCCGACCGCCCCAGCTCAAGCCCTTTGCCGCCTCCGCCTCGTCTCTCCTTCTCTTTGTTCGGGTTGGAGCCGGGATGGCCACCCTCTCCGTTCGGCCGCCCTTCGCCGCCGTCCGGCCGCTCGAGACGGCCCGCCGGGGGCCATCTTGGAGCTGTCCCCGAGCCGCCACCGTCGCCTTGCTCTCTCTCTCCCCCTCGGCTCCTCGGCCGTGACCGGAGAAGCGGCCAGCAGCTTCGCCGCTGCCCGCCGCCGCCGGTCACCGCCACGAGCCACCGGAGGGCAGTTCCGAGCCCCCTCCGCCGCACCGGAGCCACCCAGCCTGCTGTCCCCCCCGAAACCGGTTGCACCGTCATTCTTTCTTCCTTTCCAGCTCTGTCCAGCTTCGCCGGAGCCGCTGCCTGCCTCGCCGGAGCTGCTGGCCGCCGTCCGGAGTCGCCGGGCCGCCCACCAGCCAGCCCCGTGCCGCCGGTTCCTCCGTTTCTCAGCCCCTTGCCGCATGGACAGCCGCCCTCGGCCGCCGAGACCCGGTCCCGGGTCGCCTCGTCCCGACGCGCCGGAAGTTCCCGGGCGTTCCCCTCGCCGCCGCCGTCGCGCTCGTGTCGTCGGAATCGCTAAACCGTGAGTCGATTTCCTAATCCTTATTTAGGGGCTAATCTTGCTTAGGAGTAGTTTGATTAGTTTAATTATTGATTAGTGTTTTGGATGATGATTATTAGTGTTTTTATACTATTTGATGAAGCTTGCTTAGTGTTAATCATGGTTAGTATTAATAAATATTATTATTATTATTTTGGAATAATAAATAATAATAATTATTTATTATTTTCGGAATTATTAATTAATTAAATTAATATATAATTTCGAATTATAAATAGTAATATTGTTATTACTATTCATTGCTGAAAATTAATTATTTTTGGAGAAAATAATTAATTGTGATTATTTATTGGAAATGGTTTAATTGGTGATTATTCATTGGAAATGGTTTTAATTGTGATTATTTATTGGAAATGATTTAATTGGTGATTATTCATTGGAAATGGTTTTTAATTGGTGATTATTTATTGGAAATGGTTTTTAATTGAGTAATTTTGGGGGAAAATTACTATGGTCTATTTTTCCAAAGTCAATAGTATTTATCTACTATTTTATTAAATGACATTGGTTTATTAAAGAAGGATTTTACTAAATGAAATTATTTGGGTTGGATAATTAATTATGGGAATTGAAAAAAAATAATTATAAGTATTTTGTGGGACTTGACTTATTTTATCGGAACAATCGACTATAGCATTATATGCTTCTTAAATGAGTATCTTTAAGTATAATTATATTTTATACTTATTTGGGATAACTGAATATTGTTGGAAATAGTTGATTGGCGTTGTCGTGAGGACACATATTTATTTATTATTAAATATACGTGATTATTTGGAAAAATGTGCAAGTATCGTGAGGTTGATTGGTTGACAGACCGTGATTTGAATTGTTGGTTGTTCCCAAGAGTTAGGGAATGGGCGTGATTGAATGCTGATTGAAAATCGAATTTTGGAAATTGTCGAGTGAGATCGCATGACATATTGCGTGGGTTATCTGAAATGGCATGTCGTATGAGCATGAGTGATATTTCATTCACGACGAGCAAAGATATAAATGGATTGCTTGATGATGTGTTGCATGGTCACATTAAGAGGAGAGCCCGGCGTTGCCGGAAGACCGCCAATCCCTATGGGGTTGTACCGTGGCCAGTGGGTCGCCTGATTTCGGTCGGATGCCTGATAGGGAGGGGTTCTATGTGGGATCGCGGTATGGGGGCGGGTCCCGGGCCTCTGTCAGTTGCGGGGCTGCGGTAGTGGGTGGGTCCTATGCTCCTTCGGGAATGCCGTCTTGGGAGTGAGCCCTTGACGTCGCCGTGCCTCGAGGTAAAGAGGACGAAGCTGGTTTAGCCAGAACCGCCAACTAAAAGGTTGTGCCGTTTGCCCAGGAGGGGGCGTTAATAATCGGAGCATGTGTGAGTGTAAGACATGGGAAAGTTGTGCGAGATGCTCTGATTATTCGCATGCCTCTTAATGTCATGATGATTGAATTGACAGTTTCTGCAGGTTGCGTGTGCCAAGGCCGGGTAGGGTCGCTTGTGTTTGCAATCGCTTATTGAACTGTCGTCGATAATGTTGCTTGAGGTGTGGTATGTGTTGTTTGCCGGAACTAGGTTGCATGGTTAGATTGCTCCCAAGGCGAGCGAAGTTCCTAACCGGGGCTTAGGACTTTGACTTGCTGAGTTTATCTCAACCCGTCGTGGTTAACATTTTTCAGGGCCGTAGGATGGAGGATCGACGCGTGTTACGGCTCGTGGCCGTCTTTGAAGGGAGTAGATTAACCTTGACTCGCTAGTTTCACTGGCTCGATAGGAAGATGCCCGTGGTAAGGGCTTGTACTTGTAAACTTCCTAGGGTTAATCAATAGATAAATAAAGCAGTACTTTTGAATGTGTTCTTGTTGGGTTTTCCTGCTATCCCTGTTTTTGTGATTGACCGGGATTGTGTTTCGCTTCCGCATGCGTTTAATCAAAAGATAAAACTAACGGTCGGCGACGGATCCTGGGGAGTCGCAAATCAAATGACCGCAAGAGAACAGGGGTTGCCACGTGCTCGAGGGTCGGGGCGTGACAATAAATATACTCATACATGCAAGAAATCTTACCGTTCTAGCCCGACTTTCCTCAGTTCAAATAAAATATTATCTTCACGTATCCCCACAACAGGCAATGAATGCCACAAAATGATTACAAAATCCGCCATGTTGGGATTACCAGCCAAGCATATATATATTTTCACAGTATTGAAATAACAAGAACCGTATTTCTTTTTTCTATCCTTAACTGGAACAATATTAATATGTATAATTGGAAACTTAACTGCAGCTGTTGTATGCTGGATTAGAACCACTAAATCTTCCAATTTCTAGAACTAATTGTCATCATGTTGTGATTTATGCAATATGAATGCCATTTTGCAAGAAAGACACATCAGATTTGCAAATCTGGTTCTGATTTACGAACTGATCAAAGTCAACCTGATAAAGTTGAAAAATGGACTACATCACTTCACTATTGGGATGTCATGCATGAAGTATCCACGTAATGATTTGCATGATACCCTTCTTCCTGCTCGCTCTTGTTATGTGAACTACACTTCTTCCAATTTTATGTCTTACAAACTTACATCTTCCAAGTATATACATATCACCATTGTTTCCTTCATTGAAAAGAAAAAGAGATTGCTGATCCACGCATTTGCTATGCACAACAGCAGCCAACGAGCATGGAGTGAAGGGAATAGAATTGAGCAAAGCCTCTCTCTGTCTTTGGCTATGCATTTTTGGACAAGTGATACTGTGCACTCCATGGAAGCTGCATCACAAGACACTGTGATAGAACCGTCCCCTAACAAACTGAACTCTTCTTTCGACTTCTTCAAGAGCTCATCAAAGATGTTGCTTTGGATACACTGCAAAGGAATTGTGAAACGCCCTCCATCAGTCGTGTAAATGACAAGATGCCCCTTCTCTGGTGCTAATGTTGAATTCAACTCCACAGTAACTCCAGGATTGGAAATTCTTCTCCTGTGAGAAGTGGCCAATTTCTCCCTCATCCATGCCATCTTCATTACCTTCTTGGGGCACATCGTGCTTATGCTTCTCAATTAGATTTAGAGTATAAAGCTTCAAACAAGAGGACTATTTTTTAGGTGTTTAATGCTGCAGAAGTGAATGCAAATGAGGGAAGGACGCTCTGCTTATAATTACAAACAGGTTGAAGAAAATCCCATGAAAATGTCACTTTCTCTGTCTTATGATATGCAATGTTCTCTCTGTGTAAGTTATTATGGAGAATACATTTCCATAAGGGAATATAAATAGTACCACGATGACATTAATAACTAGGGGAAGCTCGATGAAGGAAGATGTGGACAATCCATTGTTTGTATTGTGGGGTAAAAGCAAATGGCACTTACATAAGAATAATCAATGAAACGAGTATTTAACTGATTCACTTCCGATGTGCATCCAAACGAACCTGTCTAGGCTGAAATCACTAAGCTCATGGAAGAACACAAATTAAAATTAAGAGGGACAAATTCAATATATTTCTACATTGTTATTGCCAATAACAACTTTTTGTTAAGGTCTACAACATTTTTGGACGTTTTCCTAATGTCAATCACAAAGGTATCTCTTTGTTTCTCTTGTTGTTGTCAGCCAAGCAATTAAATCTTTCTCGTTGGACAAAGGTATCTCTTTGTTTCTCTAATTGTTGTTAGCCAAGCAATTAAATTTTTCTCCTTGTACAGGATTGCCTTTCATCTCGGCCATTGTTTCCTTCCCAACAAAAAGAAAGCAAGAAAGGAGAACTGCATAAATGTCTTAGATCCTAGCAGCAATTTTGATATCGGCCATAACAATGTAGAAGTAAATTGAATTCGTCCCTTTGACTATAATTTATTTTCTTCTCCTATGAACTTATTCTATGAGCTTATTGATTTCAGACTAGACAAGTTCATTTAGAACCACATTACAAGTGAATCGGTTAAATACCAGCTCCATCAGTTATTCTTATGCAGGTGCCTTTTTTCTGTTACCCCACAATACAAACAAAGCATCATCTGCATCTTCCCTCCTCGAGCTTGACTTAGTTATTTATGTCATCATAGTGTAATAATGTTCCCATACTAAAATGTAAAATGTATTGTCCACAGTGAACTTCATAGAAAAGCATTGCAAATGTCAAAGTAGAGAAAGTGACATTTACATAGGCCTTTCTTCAACCATTTGCATTTATAAGCAGTGTTCTTCATTTGCATTCAGTTCTACAGCACTACAAGCCTACAATCCAGAAATAGTCCTTCTGTTTGAAGCTTTATACTCTGAATCTAACTCAGAAGCATAAGAATGATGAGCCCTCTAAAGCTAATCAAGATGGCGAGGATGTGGGAAAAACTAGCCGCTTCTGGTAGGAGAAGAACTTCCCATTCTGGAGTTAATGTGGAGTTGAGTTCATAGAATGGCATTTTGTCATCTACACAACTGATGGATTGCGTCTCACTATTCCTTTGCAGTGTCTCTGTAGTAACATCTTTGAAGAGCTCTTCAAGATGTCTAAAGAAGAGTTTGGTTTGTCCAGGGACGGTCTGATCACCGTGCCCTATGATGCTGCCTCCATGGAGTACATAGGATCACTCATTTAAAGACACATAGCCAAAGACAGAGAAAGCTTTGCTCAACTCTATTGCATTCACTTCATGCTCGATGGCCGCTGCTGTGCATAGCAAATGTGGGGATCAGCAAGTTCTTTTTTGTGGTAAGTGAAGTAAACACAAATATGTATATACTTGGAAGAAAATGTAGGTTTTGTAAAGCATAAAATTGGATGAAGTGTAGTTTGTACCACAAGAGTTGGCAAGAAGAAAAGTATCTTGTAGATCTCCACATGGACACAATAGTGAAATGATGTAATCCATTGTTCAACAGGTTGGGTTTGATTAGTAGATCTGACTCATATTTGCAAATTTGGTGTGTCTTTCTTGCAGAATGACATTAAGATTGCATGAACCACAACGTGATGACAATGAGACCTAGAAAGTGGAAGACTTAGTAGTTCTACATGCACCAGTTACAATTCACTTTTCAACATATTGATATTGTTCTTGGTAAGGGTAAAAAAAAGAAATAAGGGATTTCTGTTTCTATGACGTCCTGAAATTTGAGCTCTTTTAGGGATGAGTGAACTTGAATTTCACCAATACATTGTTGGTTGATTTCGCTCGGACTCAATTATTTCCAAGATACTAATCTTGAGGGGAAAGGCTACTGAGGATAGAACTCGTGCGACTAAAGAACTTGACCTGGGAAAACGACTCGACCGTGAGACTTACGTAAGGATGATCCTGTAGTCATGCAAGCCAATTTTAGGGACGTATAGAAGTCGATTCATGGACAGAAATAATGGGACGACGGGTGATTCCGTCTACTGTTATCGAACCCGCGAACGGCCCTATGTCGATCCTTGATAATCGTGTACTTTGAAATAAGAATCTATCCTTCACAATTTCATGTCGTCAAGGACGTCCATGTGTAGAGTAGTCTTGAACGTGATTTGGCATGAGTCGGTTACGCGTGAATCCTCGAACCTACCTGTCAGTCTGAATTATACCAAAATAACATTTGGGCGAAATTGACAAGGCATGAGAATCCAATATTAGACTTCGAATTTTTGGGAATGTCCGGGATGGACTTTTGGACAATGCTTCCTTAACAGTCGATAGTGTCAGTTGAGCCAAGTTTTTGGGAAAGGGATTTTCGGACCGAGGAAACGAGTCTACGAGGACGTGGGCTGGGCAAGAACAGTGTGGGCCACATGCCCAAGGTGAGACGGCCACCGTGGAAGACCGAGACAAGCAAGCGAGCCCGTTGGACCCAACCAACCCGTTTACCCTTCCAAGCCCAATGTCTAAACTTAAGCCAATTCAAGTCCAACAAATTCCCGAGCCTGTTCCTATTCATTTTCCAGCCCGTTTCGTAGGCCCACCTTTCATTTTCAGCCCAAGGGCAGATTGGGAAATATGCAAGGTGGAAATGACTAAAATGCCCTTGGATATTTTGAAGAAAAGTCAAAAGAAGAGAGAGAAGGTGATGTCATCTTGTCTTGGGAGTTGGGGCAAGCATTAATTGGCCTTGAAGAGGCCTTGACTTCAGCCTCACTTCACTCTCTCTCTCCCCTTCATCTTCTCCAAAAATCGCAGCCTCTCTCTTCCCTTGTTTCCTTTCTTCCTGCAATTTTCAACTCTGACCTTCCACCGAAATTTGAGTTGTTCATTGCCTTCCCATTGGAATCTTGGCTCGTGCTACCCACCATTGCGTTCAGGAGAGAGAATCCGTATGGATGGCATTGGATGTTCGTCTAATGGAGCCGTCGGTCGATCCGTACGGTGGCCAGAAGTCGCTGGTCCCCGGACCGTCACTATTCCACTTGCAGCAGCTTTGTTCAACCTTTTTCGCTGTTTTTCTCCCATTCCAGCCAAACCACCGCCCATACCAGCCACAAGTGGTTCCCCCTCGACCCCCGGGTGCCGCCGGTTGCCGGCCCGCCACTCGCCGGAGCTCCGGGCAGCCCGTTCAACTCCCGTCAGCCACTTTCCCCCTGAGCAGTGCAGTTTTTCAGAGTTGCAGAGGGAGTTTGAGCTTGTTGCTGCTGTGTTCAGCCCGGGACCACCTTTGAGTGTTGTGGGAGAAGTCCCCGGGTGTCGGGTTCGTCACCACCGCCGCGCCCATGTCGCCGGCCCGCTTAACGAATGAGTTTAGCCCCTAATCCCTATTTAGTACCTAAACTTGCTTAGGGTTAGGTTAATTAGTGTTAATGTTGGTTTAGGAGGGTTAATTATGTGTATTAGCCCTAAGATAGGTGGATAGATAGTTGATTAAGATTAGCTTAGCTTAATCTTGCTTAATTATGCTTGATTATGCTTAAATGTTGATTATGTATGGTTTATGTGATAATTAAGCATGTTTAGCTTAATTGATTGATTAATTGTGTTTAATCAATGTTTTGTTTAATTTATGAATTTAATTTATTATTAATTGAATTTTGAAAAAGACTGTTCACGGCATTGTTCACTCGGAAGTGAAATTGTGCATAATTTCATGTGCCTTGATCATATGAAGTGAATTTGATGTGTCGTGGCATAAACATTCGCATGAATCATGTGATTTTCACAAAAGAGGGAAAAATGGTTTATCCGAGAGACACCGGAAATGGACCGCTTTTATGAGAAAGGTGAGGAGAATGGTTTTTCCGAGGGACACCGGAAATGGACCGCTTTTGTGAGAAATGATTTGAGGTTTTATATGCAAGCATGTGTGCATTGGCTAATGCTCAAAGATAATAAGTGAGTTGTGATGGTATGCTTGTATGATCACTAAGTTGAACCCACTTTATCAGAGATTATGGAAAGGGAGGGCACGGAAGGGCATTGTTGCGCCTTTGCGGAGGAAGGGCGTCGTAGCGCCGTTGCGCCTCGGAGGGCACGGAACGGCACGGTTGCGCCTCTGCGGAGGAAGGGCGCCGTAGCGCCGTTGCGCTTCGGAGGGTACGGAAGGGCACGATTGCACCTCTACGGAGGAAGGGCGTCGTAGCGCCGTAGCGCCTCGGCCTGCACGGAAGGGCACGGTTGTGCCTCTACAGAGGAAGGGCGCCGTAGCACCTCAGCCAAGTTGTAGCCTTGTGAGGCAGTAATAATCGAAACACGCATGGATGCAAGAGTGCATGACAAACATGGCATCATTGATTTCAATTATGCATGAAATGATCACATCATTTGTGGCATGTACGCATGAATTGATAACGTGCAGGGTGTGGCAATAGCTAGGTGAGATCGTTTGTGACGCGACTCGCATGTGATTGGTGAACTGCCTCATCTAACGGCCATATGCATTGCGTGTATTATGCTAACATATAACGTTCAGGGTATGGCATACCGAGTAAGGTTGCATGCAAACTGACTTTTGTTTATTGGTTGACCCTGTCTGATGTTTGGTCTGTTGTTTGCTAGCTGTCTGTTGTTGGGTTGAGTGAGGGGTGGTTTTAGAGAGATAACCCGGGTTGAGTTGGTGTACTAACCGGGGCTTAGGGGAAGAACTTGCTGAGATTTTATCTCAACCTGTCGTGGTTAACCATTTTCAGGCCCTTAGAAAAGGCGCACCCATAGTGGAGAATCTTGCCCCCACTCGACCAGTGATTGACCTAACGGAGCTGAGTCTGGTGGGTTCGAGTGACCGTGGTGCTGAAACCGAGGGTTCATTGTGTATAGCTAGATTAGCCTATCTTAGTTCCTTTTTGGTTTGGCTTAGAGGATGGATCGGCCCTTTTTGTCGAGCGTGTATTGAGAAACGATCCTTCGTTGATTAATCTAGTAAATTGTGTAAATGAGTAGTGATGGTTATTCTTGCTGTTCATCCCTCTATCCCTGATTGATTGATTGATTGTTTGTTGGATTGGGGATGGTTCGTCTTCCACTTGCGCATAACGAAAGATTAAAATGAATGGTCATCGACGAGTCCTGGGACGTCGTTTTCAATTGACCATGGTAAGGGGTTGTCACGTGCTCGGGGTTCGGGGCATGATAGTTTCAGCACTGTGAAAATATATATATGCTTGTTTGGTAATCTCAACCTGGTGGAAAAATTACTTTGTGGCATTGATCATCTTGTCCGTTGTGAGAATACCTGAAGATAGTGTTTTATTTGAACCGTGGAAGATTTCCTGCATGTATGAGTAAATTTAAAATTGCACTTGATTTACATCTGCAGCACTCTAACAGAGTGAGTTCTATTAATTCATTGTTCGAAAGGTTGATTCTTCAAATGTGCAATTGCATTTTTCTCCATAACTTCCTAAGAAGATCACCCTTGTATTAAGAAAGTTGATACGAAATTCTGAACCCCAAATCAGCCCCTCTGGGAAATCGAAAAAGATATTTCACACAGGGTCCAACTTAAGTTCTCCTAAGCCTCTTAAAAAAAAATTTGAGAGCTCGTAGTTTGCTCATCCTCTATAGATCAAGGAAAACGTTGAACTTTGATAGGAATAAATCCAGAAGTCAACTTCAAAGCATATATATTTATAGAATTGAAGCATCAATTCTATTTTTAACAAACAATTAATTGTTGTCCTATACAACCTTGATACGAAGAAGCAGACCATGAGCAGTGGCCAGAATAAATCACATTGAGCAAATCTCTCTCTAAACCTTCAGCTAGACCTCTTCCTGTGAGCGAGATCGTGTATTCTATAATTGTGGCATCAAATGGCATTGTGATGGGACCGTCAGTCAATAGACCAAACTCTTCTTTGGACATTCGGAGAATGTAAGTGTTAAGACAAGCCAAGGGGATGGCATAGCGTCTTTTGTCTACTCTACAGACTACAAAGTGACCTTGACTTACTTTCTTTGAAAATCTTCTTGTACTCAAATGAGAAATTCCTTTTCTTCCGATAGCAGCCATCTTCTGCCGCTTCCTAGCCACTTTGAGGATCTTCTCAGTGCCGATTACGTCGTCTTATATGTGATGTATGGAAAAGAGGATTGAACCAGGTAAAGAAAGAATATTTTAGAGTGACCAAAACTAAGACCACGTTCGGTCGAAGGCACGGTAGGGAGTTACTGATCTCCATTAGCACAAACTTTACTTGTTTTAACAGGAAAGAAAAGGTAATCACGCATCAAAACTTCAAATGCTTATAGTAATTTAAAAACTTTGTCCATCTCCATAGTTTGTGCAACAGGGTTTTATCTTCAATAAGCAAAAAATCCCAGTATAATTGACCGGGAAGCAGAACTTAACAGAAGCAAATGAAAATAGGACTATGCTAACCTTGAAAGAATGCCATCATAATGCGTGATGAGAGAAGCATCACTAGACAATACAAACTACTCTTTAGTCTTAAAATAATTTTGAGAGCTCTAGGTAGATATCACTGCTGAGATATAGCTGATTTATCATGGGATATCTTCCTTCAGTTCACATCTTTTCAAGTCATTTTGCATTCGCTTCACATTTAAAATGACTGATGAAATTGATTTTCTTCCGGTGCACATCTATCCATCATGCAAATGGCAACTGGTAATATGTCTAAAAGTAATTCCTACTCATAAATTTCAAGGCAAAATAATTTACAAAACTCAAAGTTTTTGCTTAATCAACAAACAAGTAATTGCTGATGGCCTTCATAAAGAAAACTGCAATTCTAAAATTGGTCAAGCATGTACGTATAACACATCATGGGCTTTTCCTTTACTGACCACAAACTAGAAACTCCTTCCGCATATTCATTATGCAAAGAGGCAGTTGAGCATCGAAAGAATGCAATAGAGTTGTGCAAAGCTTTTTCTATGTCTTTGGCAATGCTCCTTTGGACGAGCAATATCATGTACTCCATAGAAGCTGCATCACAGGGCATGGTGATTGGGCCATCACTTGACAAACCAAACTCTTCTTCAGACATTTTGAAGAGCTCTTGAAAGGTGTTGCTGCTGAGACATTCCAAAGGAACCATGAAATGGCTTCCATCAACGGTGTAGACGACAAAATGACCATTTTCTATCACTGATGAAGTAGAATTCAACTCCACACTCATGAGCCATCCACTTAAATCTACATAACACCAAGTATCAATAAGTATATTAAAGAATTCAAGTCAATCTTGTCATAGATGTAATTAATGGAAATACATGATTGTAATGAACAATAGCATGAGATCGATCTATTTGAAAGTTCTAATATTTCTAGTTTCTTACGAGTTTTTAAGACTTTTGATGTATTTATTTTTAAAATTATTTATTTTTCTAATAACATTATGGCATTAGGTTTGATTTTTCAATTCAAAAGCATTCCAATTTTTTCATTCTAAAAATCTAAGAAAATAATTATATAATTCTGCCATATTCTTTTTCTATGCTAGACATAGACCTACTTCGATTTCTCCTATTGGTAAGCAAGAGCTCTAATGATCAATAAACAAAACCTCCTTTTCAATGGTAAATTGTATTGGAGAATTATGGAGAGTCAAAAGAACGAAATACTCTTTATCAAGTTTTATAACTATACCATAGGGGAAATATTCATGGACATGAGTGTCGGAATAGCACTTTATCCCAAAATCGATAGTAAGCAAATCTCCATGATCGGATAAACACTAATGGACCACAAAATACCCAAAAGCCAACAACGAATCCAAGCGGTATGCCCAGGAAAAACCACTTCTTCTTGTTGTCATCATTGTTGCCATCGTCACCGGTTTCTTCTGTCCTATTCTTGGCAATTGAGCAACTTTTATTGAGTTGAAGACCGCACAATCCAAGGTTTCTTTCGAAGGCACTTTCGGAAAACGTGAGAAAGTGTCCACTTTCCGAGATGCTTCCCACAAGTTGATTGTTCGAGAGATTCAAGAACGAAAGGAAATCAAGATTCGCAAGTTGAGCCGGTATGGTTCCATTAATATGGTTCCATGACAGGTCCAATGACTCCAGCTGATGTAGAGTTCCTAAAATAGGAGAAATTGAACCCGAGATGGCATTATGAGATAGGTTGAGGAAATATAGTGCTTTGAGATCACCAAGTGCGTATGGTATTTGACCCTCAAATCTATTGCCCGAGAAGTCGATTGATGTGAATATAGTTAAAATCTTGACAAGTTCCAGCTCCAGACCTTTGAAGGTTCCACTCACTGTATATTCATAATTGTGGCCACTCATTCGATTTAACTCATATTGCAAGTGATCGAAGTCAACGCTGGCCTTCATAGCCTCCCAAGATGTGAGGAGACTTGTAGGCAGCGTTCCACCGAGATCATTTGAAGACAAGTCAATAATTTGAAGCATTTGCCAAGTGCAAGGCCTATGCGCACATCCAATTTCCCCATGCAATTTGTTGGATCGTAAAATAAGGACATGGAGACTTGATATATTCATGAAATGGCATGGAAATGTCCCGTCTATTTGATTGTTCCCGATGTTCAAAATCTCCAAGGTCGTGCAATTTGCTAGTGACAACGAAATCTGCCCTTGCAATGAATTCTCACTAAGATCCAATGTCTTCAAACCACATGTTGTCGGGATATTTTGTGGAATATTGCCACTCAATCGGTTATTTCTCAAATTCAATACCTTGAGGGATGACTTCATTAAACAATCAGGAATAGTCACATTCAAAAGGTTATGTGATAAGTCAAGCACTTCAAGATACTTATCAGTTTTGCAAATTGACTTCGGGATGGACCCATGAATATTATTCTTTGAAAGGGAGAAGAACACCATGGATGATGATAGGTGGTCGCCAAAGTTATTTGGAATAGCAAAAGTGATGTTGTTACTTGAAAAATCCAAGTATATAGCCTGTGATAGTAGGGGTAGCATATTTCCTTGGAGCGTGTTTGAATGGAGGTCGACATAGAGCAGAGTAGGGGTAAGATTGCGCAGAGGTGTTTCAAAATCTTCAAAGAAATTAGAAGAAAGATTGAGGTATAGAAGATTTCTTAGCTTCCATATCCATTGTGGTATCTCCCCTTGAATATAATTTTGGGAAAGGTCGAGGTAGGTCAAATCAGACTGGTTAGCCAAAAACTGGGGCAGTGCCTGCAACTGGCAGGAAGCTAAACTTAAGTCCCCAAATGCAGGGAAAGAGGATGCAGTGGCAAAAGTAGACGCCATAGCCTTAATGGACAAGCCACTGTATGATAGATCAAGAGAAGTTAAATTTCTTAATCCCTGAAGTGAATTGATATTCATTGAGCCACTAAAATTATTGGAAGAAAGTGAAAGGTAAACAAGCCCTCGCAATTCGAATATGGATGCTGGTATTGACCCTTGCAACAGATTGCTACCCAAATCAAGGGTCTCCAGTCGATATGAAGAGACATTCGAGTTTATAATAAGCTGACCAGAAAATCTATTGTTTGAAAGGTCCATCTGCTCAAGACGGGGAAGTGTAAACAGAGTTGGGGGAATGTCGCCTTCTAATGAATTGTTCCATAGGTATAGACATTCAAGATTCAGAAGGTCCTCCCAGCCAAATGAGGTGATTTGACCCGTTAAAGCATTATTAGACAAGTCCAAATAAGTTAGCTCTGACAGGTTCTCTATTGAACTTGGGATTGATCCGCTCAAACTGCAATTGGCCAATGCCAATATTGACAATTTTCTGAGATTACTGATTGAATCTGGTATTGACCCTTGTAACAGATTGCTACTTAAATCAAGCTGCCACAGTCGATATGAAGAGACATTCGGGTTTATTATAAGCTCACCAGAAAATCTATTGTCTGAAAGGTCTATCTGCTCAAGACGGGGAAGTGTAAACAGAGTTGGGGGAATGTCGCCTTCTAATGAATTGCTTCCCAGGTCTAGAGATTCAAGATTCAGAAGGTCCTCCCAGCCATCGGAGGTGATTTGACCCGTTAAAGCATTATTAGATAAATATATGAAGGTCAAATTTCTAGATGCCCCATATGACAGAGGTGAACCAGTAAGATTATTCCTAGACAAGTCCAAAAAAGTCAGCTTTGACAGGTTCTCCATTGAACTTGGGATCGATCCACTCAAACCGCAATTAGACAAATCCAACCTCAACAATTTTCTGAGATTACCGATTGAATCTAGAAGCCTCCTTGAAATACTCGTGTTACTCAGGAACAGTCTCAAGAGAACTATTCTCAGGAAAATCAGGCAAAGAAACCTGAAGAAGTCGGTTGTTTGATAAGTCAAGGGTCCGAAGTGTTTGTATCCGGAAGACTTTTTGAGGAAATTCTCCTTGCAGGCCACAATCATATAGGCTCAATGTTTTCAAGCTGGAAAAATTCGCTAAGATACTAGGAACTGTGGTGGACAAGTCATTGTAATTGAGTTGAATGACGGACAGATTAGCAAGACTCAAAAGAGAAGCGTCAATGGGACCAGATAGACCACATAAAGACATGCTCAACACCTCAAGTTTCGGCACCGAAGAGGACACCGCATCGCACCACTCACTTCCCTCAAAAGACATATTGACCTCATCAAGGTACAGCTCTCTCAACTCCCCCATACCCCCAATCAGCGACCTCAAAGAGGGCTTTTCAAGTTTCAGAAAAGGCCTGTAAGGGAAATAAAACGAAGAGAGATCAAGAGTACGTAGCTTCGTCAGGCGCGACAGCTCTGTCGGAATCTGCCTGCCAAATGGGCCATGGGACAAGTTGAGATGTACCAAGCGGCTGAGATTCGCGAGGCCGGATGGAATCGCTGAGAAGCTGAAATCGTTAAATGCCAAGTTCAGGCTTCGAAGGAACTTGAGCCTAAAGAGGCTCGACGAACGGTCGATTTCGCCAGAGATCGACTCTCTGCTCAAATCGAGTTCCACGACGAGCCCGTCCTCGCACATCACGCCTCTCCATGAATCGGCGCTTCGGCCCCACCGCACTAGCTTGGTTGACGTGGAGGTGTTGAAAACAAGGCTGTTCCTCAGCTCGAGCAAGAGTGATCTTTGGTCGGCGCCGAGACACTCAGCTGAAGCTGAAGTGGCAGCAACATCGGAGAAGATGGTGATCGTGGATATCGCGAGAAGAAGCCAAGAGAAGATCGAGCCTTTCATCGAGAGTGTATTGTGAAGTCCAGAATTTTCCATGTTCCGTAATAAAATTAGGATGATTTTCGAGCGAAATGCGCAACTTTAAGAATAGAGGATTGCGGGGAGAAGGGGTTGGAAAACAGGGGATGGTTCAGATTGGAAATTGGGAGCAGTCAAAATAAACCCCTCCTGGTGGGGATGATTCTGTCTAGTGTTAACATTAGTTATGGGTCTGATGATGTTACTTACTCTACAGACTCTTGCATAGGGAATGGGAGCATAAACGTGTTTGTGTCTGTAGACTTTTCTTTATTCGATTGCGGATTTATCGTGTGGGATGAACTCCGAAAAAAGCCAAAGATTTATCAAGAAATGTCCTACACGACACGATAGAGCTAATTTGAAAATGACAAAAATTCAAAAAAGCAAAAACACTTTCACAATCACCGAAAAATGATGCAATTTATGAATACTAAATTTGATGACATGAACTGTCAGTCATAATTACACGATGGAAAAGTAGGTTTGGTGTTGAGGATGTTCCACGGAATAAGGATTTAAAAAATAACTTTCCACAAATATTGACTTGGATTCATATTCACCGTAGGAACATGGAAAATAATGTGTTTGGAGTGTCCAGTGGTTCCATGGTGGGTCAATGGTTAATTTCTTCATGCTCATTCCAAATTTGAAGTACCATTTGTACAAGTAAGAATGCTACTCATTACATAATTTCTTCTTTATATACATAAATATAAATTTCCAAAGGATTTATTAGAATTCAATCCAAAAACAGGATTCTTAGTAAAAGTAGTGGCAAAGAAAGATTTTCCAATTCTCTAAGGATCAATTGAGAGCTAAGATTCTTTACAATGCCATCCCTTCAAATTCTATCTATCTTCTTTTTGTGTTTGATGCTGGTAGCTTCATAGGCAAGAAAAACTTATTAACAGTGCATTGAAGATGGGATGGGTGTATCTTACATAAGGCATTTCATATAGCATGATGTTGAAATCATCAAAATCATTCTCTCTGTAAATTGTCCCACTTACTATCGATAAATTGATTGTGTCAATTTATGTTACGCTAACCAGACTAAGAGAAATTAAACTTCAAGGGACAGGATATGACCAGCTTAGGGTTATATGGTAATTTTATTGTAAATTTACATTAGGCGTATCTGCTGGGGCTGACTTCCATTAGGCGTATCTTGCGCAAAGTCACGATCTTATGCAAGATTCTATTTGAATGAATGTCCAGTGATGATAGAGACTCATTTCTAAGTGGTGCTAGGATTTTCCATCGAGAGTGTAGTGTGAAGTCCAGAATTTTCCATGATCGGTAATGAAATTTAGGATGATTCTCGAGCGAAATGCGCAATTTCAAGAAGAGAGAATTGCGAGGAGGAGGGGGAGGAAAAGAGGGGATGGTTCGTAGTGGAAATTGGGAGCAATCTTCCTCTGCGGACTCTTTTGCGTAGGGAATGGGAGCAGAAAACGCGTTTGGGTCTGCTGGTCCTTTGACTATTGACTTTTGCCCTTCGACTTTCCATCGCAACCGAACAAAATTCTGATCCGACGGTCCTCGGTGGCTTAGGTGGCACCCAGCTTCCTTCGAGGAAGATGGTCGGAAACGACCGTCCCACCTAGTCCTCATGTTCACAAGCAAGTTACAACATCATCTAGAAGCATACTTGCTTAAAATAAAATACAAAGCCTTAATGACATCGAGTCTTCATTAAAATCTTAATGAAATAAAGTGTTGTTTCAACTATTCGGACTATGAAAAAAAGTTAGTGACCCCTCCAAACTTTTGCAACTTTAACAAATCACGCATTGGTAGTTACCATATCGACTATTAAAAAATTTTCGACACTCCGTATGGTGAAAAAAATCAATTAATTTCCTTCCTTTTGAATAGATTGAATTTGTACGGTTTGGCATTTTAAATTACATAGACAATGAGCGACTCTGGTAGACTTTTAGGAAGGCGAAGGGATAGGAATGAACCGAATTATGCACCAAATAGATAACGGTTCGGATTGGAAATTGGGAGCAGTCAAAGTAAACGCCTACTGGTGGGGACGATTCTATCTATCGTTAACGTTTGACGTGGGACTAATGAGGTTACTTACTTTGCGGATTCTTGCGTAGGGAATTGTAGCAGAAAATGCGTTTGGGATTGTTGGCTTTTCTTTATTCGTTTGTGGATTTCTTGGGGTCAATTTATGTTACGCTGGCTAGACTAGGAAATATCAATCTTCCACGGACAGGATATGGCCAGCTTAGGATAATATAATAATTTTATTGTGGATTTGCATTGGCCATGTCTGTCAGGGCTGACTTCCATGGTAGACGCAAAGTAACATTCCACGTCCAAGTTTTCTTTGCTTTTCCACAGTAAGCAATACCATCTTGCACAAAGTCACTACTTTTCCACAGTTGTGACCGAGACTGATTTCCAAGTGGTGCTAGGAATATTTGTCAGCAGATATATAAAAGAGGTCTAATTGATCGAGTCGGTATTCATATTTGAACCAGACTAGACTAAAAAATTTAAGATTGGATAGTTGATTCAAATTTGATCTCAAGCTCAACTTGTGAATTTTCTTTAATAAACTTGAAATGACAGCTTAATTCGGCTCAATTATCAGAGGTTTTGTTGGAGATTAGATTCAAGCTTGAGCTCAATTTTGACTTCCATAAAATCCGAACTGATGAGGTTCGGACTTGACATAGTCTCGCACTTGCAGTAGCTTGATTGGTTTGCACATGGAGAAGCAATTGAAGATTAATTTCAAAGAAGCATGTGAGAACATGTTGGTACAGCACGCAGTCATTTCAATCTTTAGTGTCGTGTATTTCATTCTAGTTGAGTTTATTCTTTGAATTGGGTCAAATCAATTTTTAATCCTCATAATATTTGTGCCAAGGGGTCCTCGAGACAGCAAGCCATTACCACTCCGATGGATAGTTGTAGTCCACCACGACCGCTTCTCCTAAAGTCAGGCCTATGGCTTCTCCTTTTCCAACCATCACCAATCGTCGCTGGTGGTGGCTACGGCCACCATAAGTCTTCTTGATATGTGCTCAGATAATTTTCTAGTAGGAGCTAAACGTACGGGGGACAGGACTTAGCGGCAAGTTCGGGGGAATAGAACCACCAGGATAAAAGCTAAGAGCTCAATGAACAAGGTTAGGCCAGACAACCTAGCGTTCCCTAGTCCGTCCTCGTCCGGAGACGCATCTTGGTTCTACTCTATCCTATGGCCTCTCTGGGGGCAAAGGAAGCTGAGCTTGTTGCTCATGTGCATTTCTTTATTTGGGGCACTGTATTCTTTTATGAGGGAACTGAACCAGGGGCTGTGTCTTCGCTGCAAATAGATATTGCAAAAATTCATCTAGTCGGTATATTACACCACCCAGTGGATGCATATTCATGCTAACGAAAGTTAGCTAGCTCCTGTCTTTTTATGCTTTCATTGTTGTCAATGATTTCGACACTAGAGTTGGATACATACATAAATCAGATCCTAGCATAAGAGCTTCACATCTTCTACATTCGAGAACTTACCACACCATAATATTGTGACGACATATGCAGATGAATGTGAAGCTGTGAAAGAGATGTAGTATTCTAGCTAGTTTCAATTTACTGAATTTTGTGAAGCTGGCTGGAAGTGTGGAAGCATGGACAACATTTCTTCATTGTAATGTCAGATATCGACTCTCAAAATACAAATTATTAGTGATTCTTGTTCACACGAGATCTTGCTGTGCAAATGTACACTTGTTGCAATTCTTATCCTATACAAAAGCCTGCAATTAAGCTATCTACAGCAAGAAAACTGCAATAGCCAAATTGGTCAAGCATGTACGTATAACAAATCAAAGGCTTTTCCTTTACTGACCACAAACTAGAACTCCTTCCGCATATTCACTATGCAAAGAGGCAGCTGAGCATTGAAAGAATGCAATAGAGTTGAGCAAAACTGTTTCTTCCTGAAGCAGCCGATATTTCCCACTTCCTGGCAACCTTGAGTAGCTTCTTGGGGCTCGTCATAATTAATCTCTGTAGAAAGTTTCATAGTTTAAAGAAAAATCAATTCCAGGATTCCTATTCTTAGATTTGTAATGTGTTGCTTCGGCAGAATTGAAGGGAAAGGAAGGAAGCGCTCGCTACTTATATATGCGTAACATTAAGCCAATCCTGTTCGTATGTCGCTTTCTCCACCTTGTGATTTCCAATGCTTCAAATCTGTAATTACTTATAAAGGAACATATAATTCGACAGGGGAACGTTGTTAGAAAATGATGCCATAGATAACAGGGGAAGCACAAGGAAGGAGGATGCCAATGATCCTTTGTTTGTCTCGTCTGACAGCAGCAAAAAACACTTGATTCAGAGTAAATGATGAAAACCGGTATTTAGCGGATCCACCGCCAATGCTGCAACCAATTATTTCTGGAGGTTGAGATTCTTGTTATACGATGCTGCAAGCAACTTTTGGAGCATAGTGGACATCTACGGTTTCATCCACATCACATACTTTTCTTTCTCTAACAAATGAAAATGAGCAAGCATATCGAGAGAAGATTACCTACTTGGCAAAGAAAAATGATTTATTTCTCACTGTGATTCCTGATAGTTGCATTTCCGTGGTACAGAGGTCGACCAGTATGTGGTTCATAATTTTTCCAATACACACCAGAGAGTAGCCACAAGAATCGGTAGTCATTTCATTTGTTGATTGGGTTCAACAAAGTTCATTTGTTATTTACATGGTAAAACACATGAACCTATTTGAAAATATGCTACCAGTCAGAGCGAGTTTTCAATTTGAGTACAAGAGTAACACATAAGACCATTAACCAAATGGTACTTTCTCGAATATTAGGACTTATACTACACTATCATTGGCAGAAAGTTATGTTTCGGAGCGAAAATGTATTTAATAGTGTTAGCAAAGTCAATGTTTCTTCTCATGACAAATCCTTTAATGGTTGAAGTGGAAAATGCAAATTCTTCATTATCTGTAATTATACAAACTTCGGTTGTGTCAATCATTCGCATTTTCTTCTGTTACTCCTAGAGCTCGCCAATCCATACTGTCTTGACATATGGACCGTTCCTGAATTCCCCGTCTTGTGTCGGTTATTTTGTGTCGTAGCTTGCTATGCACGATTGATTAGTTAATGGACAAGATAAGTGGTGCTCATTCCTTCTAATTCATTCTCACCTCCTCTCACATTAGTGAAAACTCAGCAGTAGTCTCTTTCATTACGTAGTAGATGAAAATACAACGAAATCGCTAACTCATTCTCACGAGAGCTAATTACATACTCCCAAGGTGAAGTTTGACCATTACGTGATTTGTATTAACATCATTTTTGTTCAAGATTTGAGTGGCTTGAACATTAGACAATATCTTGGAATCAGATGCATCGTGCCTTTTTTATTGTTCAGGTGGTATGGTACTAATTTAGTAGCTAGTTGTCTCCAATAGAACTATGTTATTTGTTCTAAGGAGGAAAAAAGTCATGCCGGATCATTCTTTACAAAGTTTGACCATTTTAGCAGTTCCTATAATAGGGATTTGTCTTCAATTTCCCAAGACCCATAGCTTGAGGATCCCAATATAAATTACCACTTTAATTTTTAGCGTTAAAATCATTTTGAAGAGTCCTAGGAAGATATCACTGCTGAGATATAGCTGATTTATTGTAACATCCTGAAATTCGAGCCCTTTGAGGGATGAATAGACATTAATTCCGTCAATGCATTGTCGGTTAATCTCACTCGAAACTAATTACTCCTGAGATACTGACCTTGGAGGGAAAGGCTAATGAGGATATAACTCGCAACTAAAGAACTTGATCTAGGAAAACGACTCTACTATGAGACTTGCGTAAGGACGATCCTGTAGATATGCAAGCCGATTCTAGGGACGAATAGAAGTCGATTCGCAGACAAAATATAATGGGACGATGGGTGATTCTGTTTACTATTATCGAGCCCGCGAATGACCCTATGTCGATTCTTGGTAATTGTGTACTTTGAAATAAAAATCTATCATTCACAATTTTATGTAGTCAATGACGTCCATATATCGAGAAGTCTTGAACGTGAATTGGCACGAGCCGGTTACGTGTGAATCCTTGAAGCCACATGTTAGTCTAAGTTGTACTAAAATGGCATTCGAGCGAAATTGATAAGGCATGAGAATCCAAGAGTGGACTTCGAATTTTTAGGAACGTTTGGAATGGACTTTTGGACGATGCTTCTTCAACAATTGACAATGCCAGTTAAGCCGAGTTTTTGGAAAAAGGGTTTACGGACTGAGGAGACGAACCTACAAGGACATGGGCCGGGCAAGATCAGTGTCGGCCTCATACCCAAGGTGGGACGGCCATCGTGGTAGACCCGAGATAAGCAAGTGAGCCCGTTGGACCCAACCGACCAATTTACCCTTCCAAGCCCGTTGTTTAACCTTGAGCCGTTTCGAGCCCAGTAAATTCTTGAACCTGTTCCTATTCATTTTCTAACCCGTTTCTTAGGCCTGCCCTTTATTTTCAGCCCAAAGGCAGTTTGGCAAATGTGCAAGCTAGAAATGACCAAAATGCCTTTGGATATTTTGAAGAAAAGTCAAAAGAAGAGAGAGAAGATGATGTCATCTTTCTTGGGAGTTGGGCAAGCCATTTAATGGCCTTAATGAGCTTATCTTTAGAGCTCATTTCACTCTCTCTCCTCCCTTTGCAGCTCACCAAAACCGCACACCACTGCTCTCCTTGTTTCCCTTCTTTCCTTTTGTTTTTCAATCTGACATTTCTCCGGAAAACCGAGTTGTCCATGCCCTTCCTGTGTGAATCACGACCCATGCCACCCGCCATTGTGCTCAGAAGACAATTTATGTATGAACCATGTCGGCCAATCACCGGTCGCAGCCGCCGACCGGAAGCCGGCTGTTGTCAAACCGTCACTATTCCACTTGTCCCTGCTTGTTTTGCCTGTTTTAACCATTTTCCTTCGGTTCCGACCCAACTACCAGTAGTTCCCCCTCGACCCCCAGGTGCCACCAGTCGCCGGCCAACTACTCGTCAGAGCTCCGGACAGCCCGTTTTCCTCCTGTCAGCCACTTTCCTCCTATTCAGTCACATAAAATAATTATAAGTATTTTGTGGGACTTAAATACTTTTATCGGAACAACCGACTATAGTATTATATGCTTCATAAATAAGTATCTTTGAGTGTAATCATAGTTTATACTTATTTTGGGATAATAGCTTATTTATGGGAATGGTTGATTGTCGTAGTCGTGAGAACACATGCTTATTTATTATTGAATATTGAGACGCATGGTTGGGTACCATAATTATTGAGGTACGTGATGATTTTGGAAAAGTATGCAAGTACTGTGATGTTGATTGGTCGGAATTAATTGTCAAACTATGACTTAAACCGCTAATTGTTGCAACTTTCGTGAATGATTGGACTACTGCTATTGTACGTGACTGCTGGATACTGCCACATGACATTATACATGTGTTAACTGCAATGGCATGTCGCATGAACATGAGCAATGTGCATTCACAACCAAGTAAAAACAAAGACAAGAATAAACTGTTTGATGATATGTTGTATGGTCAAATTAAAGTTGATAGCCCGGTTGAGCCGAATGACTACCAATCCTTTAGGGTTGTGCCGTGACTATTAGATCGCCTGACAGTGGTCAGATGCAGAGTGGTGGTTGAGGCCAGGCCCATGCTCCATAGGGAATGTTGTCGATGGGGGAAAGCCCGTGACGTCGCCGTGCCTTATGGGGGAGGATGATGCTTGGTCTATGACCAATTGACTGCCAACCCCTAGAGGGTCGTAATAATCGGAGCATATGTGTGGATGTAAGACATAAGAAAGTTGTGTCGCCTAGTTGATCTCGCAATGGCCTGGTGAGGCCAAGCCTTGCCCAACCGTTGGCGAGGCTCGGCCGATGAGGCTCGATCTCGCTGGGGCCAGCGATTGTCCAACGAGGTCACCAACCTGCTGAACATTGAAGAAGGAGAAAAGGAAAAAGAAAAAGAAGAAAAAGAAAAGGAAGAAAAAATGGGAATTGATTTTAGAATCATTCCCAAAAACAAAAAAAGTAACTTTTTTTTACTTTTTATTCTATTATAAATCTATTCTCAAGAATAAAAAATATATCAAACGGATTGCGGTTCCAAATATGTTCCCGAGAATAAAAGAATAGAATCAATTACTATGAAAAAAAATTTGCTGGTCTCCGCGTCTTTCTTTTCCCCTGGTGGGGCCCATCCGCATCCAAAGAAGAAGATGCTTTCTTCTTTCTTGCTCCCATGCGATTCCCGCAAACAGCTCTAGTTATATTTCTAGCTAATTTCATTATAACCAAGATAGGAGATGAGAGGCCACACACCAAGAAACTTATATGTCTAGCTAATTTCATTACAAATTTTTATGGCGCAAAAGGAAACAATAAGAATTTATAAGTGTCGGCAATTTATTTTTATTTTTACCTTGTCACTATGGTGTTTTGGCAAAAAAATAAAATCATCACTTCAATGCATCTTTCGAAATATATATTACACTAAAAAAAGGGAAAAGCATCCAAGGATTGCAAATAAAAAAACATGTGGTATGGACGTAACACCGACTTGCCCGATTTGATTAATTTGACATTGGAGCTCCTCGCTCCAAGCGATCATGAAATAGAGCCTAAAAGCCACGTAATTCCTATTCAAATAAAAAGAAAAATATTTATTCATAATGCATGAGTCAATTATATATAAAATAAATTTCTGAAAGATTTTGCATTCTTTTTTTCCCCTGAAGACACGTGTTCATACAAAAAAAGAAACTAATAATGAGTGATCAACGGAATAGACTTATTGACTAAGAAACAAATATTCTTTGATAAAAATTACTAAACTCGTTTTTATGGGACTAGTTAATCTTTCAATATCCATTAACTATTTTTTTTAACAATTCTCTACTTTTACTTGGTAAGAAGAAAAGAAAACAAGTAGAAACAAAGAATACTACCGACAGACCTTGTGCCTCCATCGGGCAAAATTGGTAGGGAAAAAAAAACAATCGTTGTTTAAAAAGTGTAAGGTCACTTTTTTATTTTATTTATGCATCTAGATGATTAGATACTATGTAAAGTGCAATTTATGGTTGGTTATTTATTGCAATGTTTTGATGAAATGTTTTTGAAATATTTGTATAACAATTTGGATTTTGGCGGATCTGATCAAATCTGTCCGACTATCTTTAATCTATCCAACCAACTTTTATATCTTTTTGCCTTTTCAAACCAAGTTGATCCCTTTAACAAACATTTTACAAATTGTTTGCCCACTTGCATTTACAAAAAAGAGAGAAAAAGTCAAGTAAAAAATGATTTTTTTTATGAGCCTTTTAAAATTTTCTTGTCTCATTCTTAATTTCCATGGCCGCCAAATAAACAAGCCGAAAGAAAGAAATCGCTATCCCATTTCTACAACATTTTTCAGTCACGTGGGCATACATTTTTTTTATTTTTTTGTTGGTCAGCACGTGCGCCTACAATTTCTAAGCGACTAATTAAGGGAATATTGTAATTTTCAGTACGGGGATATTTCCCAGAGCCACGAGCGCTTCCTTCTTGATTAAGAATTGAGCCATAAACTCTTCAAACGGTGGAGACCATAGAGCTTGCACATCCTTCAAAGGACAATTCTAGGTGTGGAAACTCATATAGTTTTAGCGAAAAATAATAATTATACATTTGATATTTCCATTCCTTAAATTCCTTCTTACATCTAACCCAAAAAAGTTGCTTTAGATGCACCACATGATTTAAATGGTCCAGAATAGCCATCAATGGGGCCTCATCAATGTAAAGATAGATATGAAAGAGGAAAAACATACACCTAATGGGTATCGATCGGTCTCAAGATTTTTTTATGCACTTTCATCAACTATTGTTTCTTCTTTTCTTTATGTACATGCATGTGTGTCAAATAAGACATATTCATTATCTTCTTCTTTTTTTTTAAAAGAGAGTCCTCTAAAATTGGTGTATTTTCACGAGCTCATTGGCTGGAATACTATTTTAAAAGAATACTAACAAAGCTATGATTTCTAGAACAATTATATACAATCTCTCTCCAAAGTTTAAAATTTTCTAGTTCAAAATATTTTTCTAAGTGGAATTTTTTGGTGAAAATTGTGAACTTTTTATGATTATAACTTAGGTTTGGGATATGCTAATTAATAAAGATTACCCACAAGATTCAAACTCATATGCTGCCCCCTTTTGAGCCCACATTTAGCATCCTGGAAAGGTAATTATGTAGTTGTCTTCCTTTTCTCCTTCCAAGATTTATCCATAGATGATTTTCATATCAAGCATCCCAAGGGCCACTTTCTCTCCGATCACCTCCGTCTCGCCTTGGGTAAGCATACATCTAGTGCCCAACGAGCGCCGCATTGATCGAAAAAGTTTCATTAAGAACAAAGTGCTTAACATAAATGCTAAATGCTAAATGGCAAATTTAGATAGAAAGGAAACCTTGAACGGACAAGGCTATTAACTGGTCAAGGAAACTTGTGCTTTTACCGATTTAAACAATACCACTGAAGTTTTTTTCTTTTCCCTTTTTGGTTAGAACAAATGTCTCTTAGAATAAGTATTGTCTATTTATTCTCTTCGATCATGATGGACGGATGAGAACCTTATATCTGGAAGATGAGCAAGCTGATTCACACACTATGGAAAAATCGTATAAAATCTAAAGCCTGGGATGGTCCTTCCTGGACCTTGGCGGTCATTGTTGTTTAGACTGGACGATGGAAATAAATAAATGTTATAGGGATCAATTGTGTATGGCAACGATGCGTGAAATTTAAATGGTTGCGACCTCTTTCAATTGCAGCCTTAACAGCATCTTCAATAGATGTGCCCTACTTTCTTTTTCTTTTTTTGACTGCATGGTTTATTCTTTTTTGTCTTCATAATCTATCTTAGTATTCTGCTAATTATAGCTAAAATACCAATCTCAACATAATTATCGAATTACTAAACTATCTTTGAAGAGGAATGGTCCGAAATCTTTTTAAATGTAACTTTCCAAGGAACAAAAATTTATTTTGAATGGGCACGGACAATACTGTTGGGTATATAACCCTGACCTGGTACCAATTGTTGGGTATGCGACCCTAACTCTGATACCAATTGTTGGAACCAAAATGATAACAAATAGCTTTGGAGTGTTTGGTGGAGAGAGAGTGACACAAAAGAGAGACAACAATATTCAAAGGCCTTGCGTAGGCTTTTATACAAATACACACCACTAATACAAGCTTAACACTATAAGCTTTCCTCTCGATCACGGAGGAATAACCTGCTCACACAGAGCAACTCTCTCTCGCGAGGCTCTCTCTAGCCTGAGTATTCTAGCCTCCCTATTCTCTCTGCATTCTCTCTGCACACGAGCCTTTCTACACTCACATTCTCCACATACATGACTAAAGAACTACATCTATATTTATAGGCAAGTCCACCGCCTGCACTTCACCGCCTGGACTCCACCGCCTCTTCAGCCTTCCTTCAAGTCAAAGTAAAGGACAGCAAAGTTGAACTCTTCAGCCGCACCTTTTTCTTCTAGTCAAAGAAAAAGGAATTCAAGTTGAATTTGTCTTCTCCTTTCTTCTTTCTTCTTGACGCTTCTTCACTTTTCTGGCTTCTTCACTTTTCTTGTTGATTAAGAGTCAATAGGCGGTGTCCTTCAACAAAATCAATTTTAATTAATTTCCAACAGCCTCCCTTAAAATTGATTTTGAAGAGAAACAACACCAAGCATCCTCTTCTCCTATAGCATCTGATATTCATCTTCTTCTGATGCCGGTTTCAAATCTGCAAGATAATTCCCTAATTTAATTACCTTGACGTCCGACTGGGCTTTGCGAAGCTCGGATTTCATCAATGCCATTTCGACTTGCACGTCGGTCTCTTTTTCTTTCTTCTCGTGGAACTTTTTCTCCACGCTCTTCCATTTGTCTTTGCCTCTTGGGATCTTTTTCTCTGGGTAACATGTCTTGAGCTTTTGCAATGTCTTGAGCTCGTACCGGAGCTTCTCTTGCTCTCTTTCTTTGAGCTTGAGCTCCTTGTCCTTTTCCCTCAACATTTTATCTTTCTCTTTCAACATTTCCTGCAGTTCCTTCTCATGACTGCTTGTTGAAGTTGTTACGTGCTTCATCGAGTTTTCCCTTGGCTTGGTCTTCTTTGAGACAAGGGCAGTTCCATCATTTATTTCTACAATACCAATGGCTGCAGTCGCTTCATTCTTCTTCTTGGTAAAAGTTGTGGTATTTTCTTTTTTCTGCCCGAACCAACAAACTCTAGCAAAGTGACCTACCTTGCCGCAAATGTAGCATCGTCTGCTATGCCTTCTATTGTTCTTATCTTGATCTCCATGAACTCTCCCTGGCTGAGTGCTTCTCACTGCTGGTTGCCTCTGCCATTCATCAAGACTTTTCCACCGTTTGCCATTCCCAATGCCAACATCATTTCTCCATTGGCTCTTGAAACCTCTTTTATTTCTGAAGAGGGTACATGCATCATCCATGGTACATGCTAGCACCACATCTTTGTCATCATTGACAATATGTGCATGTTCCATCGTCTTTGCTTGACATTCGGATTTGTAATGTCCAGCGAATTTGTTACACTTAAAACACTTGACTTTGGATTTGTCATGTGTTTTATACCTTCTAGTGGAATTCGGATTTCCACCTCTACCTCGAACACCTCCACAACCTTGGGCACCATGACAGCCACCTCGACGTGAGCAAGTGACTCGACTCTGCAATACTTGCTCGAAATTCGAACCGATGGACTTCTGATTCATTCTTTGCTCATGCGAGCATAACGAACCCATCAACCGCTCCAACGTCATGGTTGATATATCTTGGCCTTCTTCGATTGCCGCAACAACGTAGTCAAATCTTTCAGTCAAAGACCTCAAGATTTTTTCTACAACTCGTACATCTTGGAGTTCTTCACCATTAACCCTCAGTTGGTTAACGATGGTTTGTACTCGATCAAAGTAAGCCGAGATAGATTCAGAGTCATTCATGCGTAACGACTCAAAATCTCCTCGAAGTGTTTGGAGCCGCACCCGCCTGACACGATCATCGCCTTTGTAGGATTTTTGCAAAATATCCCATGCTGCTTTCGCGGTCTCCGCACTCGATATTTTTTCAAATATCGGTTCCTCTACGGCTTGAAAGATTGCAAATAGGGCTTTCTGATCTTTCTTTCGGGTCTCCACCAACAAATCTTTCTCCTCCTTCTTCAAAGCATTGAATTCTTCAGCATCGGCCACTTCGGTGTAGCCATTCTCCACCAGGTTCCACGAATCTTGGGATCTGAAGAGAACTTTCATCTGGACGGACCAGTTGTTGTAATTCCTTCCATTTAACTTTGGAAGTTGCAATTGAACGGAATTGGTGGACACCATTGCTGGCTCTGACTTCTCGATCCTTGATCGTCTACTCTAGGATCTTGGTCTCCGGCCACAAGTTTTGATACTTCGGTTCCTGACCTCCTAGGCTCTGACACGGTCCTTGACCTGTTGGCTCTGACGCGGTCCCTGAGCTGCTGGCTCTGATATGGTCCCGACTTGCTGGCTTTGATACAATCCCTGACCGGCTGGCTCTGATACCAATTGTTGGGTATATAACCCTGACCTGGTACCAATTGTTGGGTATGCGACCCTAACTCTGATACCAATTGTTGGGACCAAAATGATAACAAATAGCTTTGGAGTGTTTGGTGGAGAGAGAGTGACACAACAGAGAGACAACAATATTCAAAGGCCTTGCGTAGGTTTTTATACAAATACACACCACTAATACAAGCTTAACACTATAAGCTTTCCTCTCGATCACGGAGGAATAACCTGCTCACACAGAGCAACTCTCTGAGGCTCTCTCTACTGAGTATTCTAGCCTCCCTATTCTCTCTGCATTCTCTCTGCACACGAGCCCTTCTACACTCACATTCTCCACATACATGACTAAAGAACTACATCTATATTTATAGGCAAGTCCACCGCCTGCACTTCACCGCCTGGACTCCACCGCCTCTTCAGCCTTCCTTCAAGTCAAAGTAAAGGACAGCAAAGTTGAACTCTTCAGCCGCACCTTTTTCTTCTAGTCAAAGAAAAAGGAATTCAAGTTGAATTTGTCTTCTCCTTTCTTCTTTCTTCTTGACGCTTCTTCACTTTTCTGGCTTCTTCACTTTTCTTGTTGATTAAGAGTCAATAGGCGGTGTCCTTCAACAAAATCAATTTTAATTAATTTCCAACAAATACTACTTTACTAAACCACTCAGCTATAGGAGGACGGCAATTTTTCCAATGCAAACCTTCCATTTAGATTTTGTTTCAGGTTGGTTGGTCTATATGTTTGAAGCGTCCGTTGCCCTTTCTTGATTTTAAGATTTTGGTTGGAATATTTATCAGTCGTTTGACTTCATTTGTCTGGTGGGATTGTTCGATCGTCGGGGAGAATTAATGGACTTTGGCTATCAGGTGCTTTATCAGCGCAAAAACTAATTGATCCCTTCGGCACTTCGGCATAAAAGTAATTTTATGCAATGCTTATCAGCCAATTACTATCTCCAAGGTTAGCTTGGTTAGGAGGGAGGTTTGGACTTTGGTGCCCTTTGAAAAAAAAAAGATAGCAAAATTATAATTTCTTATTATTATTTTTCCTTTTTTTAATATATTGTAATTTCATTTGGACTTCGGCGGGGGAGGGACGGTCCCGCGAAGAGAATATTTTTCTTCCTTTTTAACTTTGCAATATCCTAAATTTTATGTTCCAAAGTTTAAACAAAACAGTTTAATGATTTATTTAGGTTGGTAACCTCTACTTCTCTTTTGATTGGACAGGTTAGGTTCGGATGAAGTGAAGGAAAAACGTGAAAAAGAGAAAAAAAATTTCTGCTTCATCTGGGGGGGAATTGGTGGAACTCTTCTTTTTATTTTTTACTTTTTTATTTTTATGTACCCATTGGAACTGTGAACTAAATGTTACGAAACATGCATGTCGTACTTGTAGGAGGAGAGGCTGTTAAAAATAAGCTCTGAAGAAGAGGGGGGCACCGTGAACGGTCACGATTAGAAATACCCGTTAAGCCTCCCTCTCCCTCTCTCTCTCTCTCTCTCTCTCTTGAAGCCTCCTCTTCCTCACTCCCACTTCCACCTCCTCCCCCTCCTCTGCTCGGTTCCTTAGAGGAGGATTTCCCTTTCCCTTTTCTGATCTCTCTCTCTCTCTCCGTGTGTTTCTCTGCAAGGTGCGGGTCTTCTCGGCTCTCTCTGGCCATGTTAATTTAGTCTCCTTAGACTCTTATAAAATTTACAAGATCATGTTAATTTTTAAAGACAGTTGTTTGTAATTAAAATATTCAAGAAATTCTAGAATCCTAATGGTTAATAGATGAGATGCTGTGAAATGCTAAATATTGCTATGCATGCTAATGCGATGAAAAAGGAAAAAAAGTCTTTTTTTTTTTTTATATTGAAACCAAACTTAAACACACCTACATCACCAATTTTTTGATGAGTAAATATTTTTAATTGGACGTGAGAGACATCTTTTTATTTGTGCCCAGTACATCTCTTATTGAATACGCAAGATTATTCTGATTGCCATGGTCTATTTTAGATACAAGAAATCTCTAAATATCATGTATTAGTTTAGTCAATATATAGATGTGTTGTTATGTTCTGTGAAAAGAAAATTCGAAATTCATCAAAACAATGGTCTTTTCTTTTAGTCTCCTTAGAACGGTTTGGCACGGCTTATAGAATTTATAAAGGCAATTGTTTGATATTCAAAAACTTATGGAATCCTAATTTCTATTGGTTGGGGGATATTAGTTTAGTCTATTTACCAAAGAATATATATAGTTTACTGATGTTATATGTTGTAAAGAAAATTCGATATTCGTAAAAAAATTCAAATAAAAAAATTAAATGGAAAAAAACTAAAATCCCAGGGTCTTCATAGAACATAGTGGGCACGTTGATTTAGTCTCCTTACACCGGCTTATAGTATCATGTAAATTTAGTGTCCTGTATATCCTCTTATAGTTATTTAAATATTCAACAAATTTTAGAATCCTAGGGGCCTATTAGTTTAGTCTATTTACAAAAAATTACTAATGTGTTGTGTTGTGTTGTAATGTGCTGTGCAATATGTGTTTTGAAAAGAAGAAAATTTGAAATTCATCAAACGAAAAAAATCAAATAAAAAAATTAAATCAAGAGAAACTAAAATCCCGGTGTTCTCTGGGGCACGTTAATTTAGTCTTTACAGAAGTTTATTGGTCATGTTAATTTAGTCTATTTAGTTACAAAACAGTTGTTTGTTTTTCAAATACTAAAAAGGTTCTAGAATCCTAATGGTCGGGCATATTATATTAGTTTAGTCAATGTGTTGTTATATGTGTTGTGAAAAGAAAATTTGAAATTCATCAAAAAATTCAAATAAAAAAATTAAATGGAGAGAAATTAATGTAAAGTATATTGATGATGTTAATTTAGTCTCCCTAATAGAACTAATAGAATTTACAAAGACTTATTCACATATTCAAAAAATTATTTTAGAATCTTAATGGTTGGGCATAATAAATAGATGTGTTGATATATGTGTTGTGAAAAGAAAATTCGAAATTCATCAAATAAAAAAATTAAATGAAGAGAAACTGGTCCGGCTCATAGAAATTGTTTGTTTTTCGAAATTCATCAAAAGAAAAATCAAATAAAAAAATTAAATGGAGAAAAACTAAAATCCCAAATCCCAATGGTCTTGTCTTAATTTAGTCTCCATAGACCCGCTTATATCGGTTTATAGAATTTATGGAATTTACAAAGACAGTTATTTGTTATTCAAAAACTTCTAGAATTCTAATGGTTGGGGCATATTAGTTAGTCTGAATATATATAGTTCACCAATGTGTTGTAAATTTTTTTTTGAAATTCATCAAACAAAAAAATCAAAAAAAAAATTAAATGGAGAAGTTAGTCTCTGGCTTATAGAATTTACAAAAATATATTGGTGATGTTAATTTAGTCTCCCTAATAGAATATACAAAGACTTATTCAAATATTCAAAAAATTCTTGAGCAAATTAGTTTAGTCGATGTGTTGTTATGTGTGATAAGAAAATTGGAAATTCATCAAACAAAAAAAAAAATCAAATAAAAAATTAAATGGAGAAAAACTGGCTGGGTTATATAATTTGTTTGTTATTCAAAAACTTCTACAAACAATCCTAATGGTTGGGGGATATTGCTTATTGATGTGTTGCTGTGAAAAGAAAATTCAAAATTCATAAAAAATCAAATAAAAAAATTAAATGGAGAGTGGGGCATGTTAATTCAATCTCCTTAGACCAGCTTATAGAATTTATAGAATTTACAAAAGCAATTGTTTGTTTTCAATTCCATTTGACACTTATCGATGGTAAATAGTCACAAAATTGGATTATGTGAAATTTAATTTTAGCTGGTCCTATTAGTCACTAGTTATGGATGGAACATTACCTTTCTCTCTTTTCTTCTAGCCAATGTTTCGAGAATAAGCTCCATAGTAGTGCTATGTCAAGCCAACTGTCATATCGGTGCTCTATTAAGTATTAGAGGCAAGGTGGAAGCACCTTAAAATTCAATATGAAACTTTAAGTTTATGAAGTTCGTGATATATTTTTGTTTTTAGTCTTCTGCCTTTTTTTAGTTATAAGCCAATCTCAAAAGTCCGTCCTGTGTAGTTTAGAGCTTGCGAGTTTTCACTTAAAGAGCAAAACAAGCTGGATAGCACCGGGCCTACTAATGAATTAAAAAAAAATGAAAAATCTACTAGCCTACTGCTTGATGTGCTTGATGTGCTTGATTGTTATTGCACCTTTACCCATCATCCCAGTTACCTTTAAAACATGCACCCTTGCGGGTATCACATTTTTTTGCATGCACACATGTCGGTTAATGGTTGTCAAGGACGAAATTTTCCTTTCCCATCGTTATTACTTTACTATTTTCCATTTATAATAATAGACCGTTGCTGGTAATTTAATATAGTTTATTATGTGTTGCGAGTGGACTACATCTACCAAAGAAAATTGAAAATTCATCAAACAAAAAATATTAAATTAAAATTAAATTTTGAGGTTTAGGGAAAGAAACTAAAATCCTTAGGGAGAGAAACTAGGGGATTGGGAAGGGGGGCTGGGCATGTTAATTACACCAGCTTATTTACAAAAAGAATTTCATAAGATATATAAAATATAGTTTATATTGAGGATGTGTTGTGAAGTTTGGATTGTGGAATGTGTTGTGGATTGTGTTGTTTGTTTATTCAAAGAGTTTCTCATCCAATGAAAATCAAAAACCAAAGCAAGACCAAATCTTGAGAATTCGAGAAACTAGAATCCCAATCCCAAATGGTTAATGGTTGGTTGGGGCATATTAGTTTATTAGGTCAACATATAGGTCAACATATTAGTTTATTAGTTTACTGATGTGTTGGTGTGTTGATATGTGTTGTGCAAGATGAGAAAATTCGAAATTCATCAAACAAAAAAAATTAAATTAAAATTAATTTTTGAGGCTTAAAACTAGGTCTTCTTTCTTAGAACACTAGGCATGTTAATTTAGACAGGCTTATAAAATTTACAAAAGTTAATTTAGATAAGCTTATAAAATTTACAAAAGAATTTTATTGATTGACAGTTTGTGGATTGTGTTGTTTGTTATTCAAAGGGCAACACCAAAGCAAAAGCAAGACCAAATCCCCAATGGCTAGTTAGGGCATATTAGTTTATTAGTTTAGTCTTTTGTAAAGAATTTCATAAAATAATTTAATATAGTTTATAGTTTATTTGATGTGTTGTGCGAAAATTCAAAAATTGGAAATTCATCAAAAAATATTAAATTAAAATTAAATTTTGATGCAAGCGGGCATGTTTATTTGGACCACTCGGCATGGGCATGTTAATTTAGATTGATCTTATAGAATTTTAAAAAATAATTTCATAAAATATCTATTGGAAGTTTCGTCAAAACAAATTAGACCAAAGCAAGAGAAAATAGAATCCCAATGGATATGTAGTGTGATGGGTTCTAGCAAATAAAATTCGAAATTCATCAAACAAAAATAGATCAAATTCAAATTGAGAGAAACTCTAAAATCCCAATGGTCTTCTTTTGGCATGTTAATCTAGTCTCCCTAGAATTTACAATTGCTCGTTGCTTGTTATTTAATTTAGTCTCCCTCATCGTTGCTTGTTATTCAAGACCAAATCTTTAGAGAAACAAGGCATATTAGTTTAGTCTTTTAAATTCATCAAACAAAAAAAAATTTAAAAAAAAATTAAATTTTGGAGAGAAACTAATGGTCATGTTAATTTAGTCCAGCTTATTTCCAATGATTAATGATTAATGGTTGGGAGATATTAGTTTAGTCTAATTACAAACGAATTTTTTAAAAGAATTTAATATAGTTTTTGTGCGAGTGGTCGAAAATTCAAATTCATCAAACAAAAAAAATTAAATATTTAGGAGAGAAAGTAAAATCCCAAATGCTCTTCGTGGCCATGTTAATTTAGACCATATTATAGGATTTAATCTTTTTCATAAAATGTAGTTAATTGATGCTGTTTGTTATTGTTTGAATAAAAAAAAATTTCATACTTAACGATATCTAGAAGAATCCCAATGGTTAATTATTGTGGTATATTAATTTATTAGTTTAGTATGGGTTGATGTGTTGTGTGTCGTAAGAAAATTCGAAATTCATTAAACAAAAAATATTTTATTAAAATTAAATTTTGACGAGAAACTAAAATCCCATGCATGTTAATTTAGACCGGGCATGTTAATTTAAACTGGCTTATATAATTTACAAAAGATTTCATAAAATACATAAAGCATAATTTATTTATTGGGAAAAGCAATAGCAAGACTTGTTGCAACCTAACTTTTCCTCGCCAATTATAGAGTTTTTGTTAGGTTTAGAGGTATTATCAACTTCGGGCTAACAGCCTTCCGTTGACTCAGACTCTCTCAAATCTATACCCCGCTTGATATTGGGCGTTCAACATTTCAATCGATTAAGCCTGTGCAAATTTAAATAAATGAGTTACCAGTAGCTCCTTTTGAGATTGGCTAGAAATTTAGCAAGATGTGAGAGAATATCTTACAATTCATGCAACTAGAGATTATAGACTCAGAGACTTGATTACATTAATCCTAAAATTAACTCTCTTTTGGTTCATAACTTAATTGTGTGCTAACTAATGACATGACAGCTTATCCAATAAATCTAAAGTTCATCTTAACCATTCCAGAACAGAAAAGTAACATTCAAGGTATTAAAATACACAATCAATTATAATCACAAACAAAAGCAAAATCATCTTAATATTATCCTTAAAACGAAAAACACAACACAAAACAAAGAATCCTATTGTAAAGTCTTAAAAGCTTGTCCAATTTTGGGTTTTTACATTTTTAAGGATTTCCCAATTTTTCTAGATTTTTTGATTTTTCTGAATTTAAAACATTTTATTAATTTTTAAATTTTTTCATAATTTTTTTTACATTTTTAGATTTTATAAAATTTTAAATATATTTTAATTAATTAATTAATTTTTAAAAGGTACGGAGCGAGTCAGGAGACTCGACCCTACCAAACTGACCCGGACCCTATCGGTCCAGGTTGGCCTAAAAACCAGACCAACCCCGAAGCCCGCTCGAATCCTTACAAAATGGCCCACAACCATTTTCCTCTTTTTTCAAAAAGAAACAAACCCGAAGCCCATTTCTCTTCAGCCCAACAGAAGCAAGCCCGAGGCCCCCTCTTACTATTTCCCTATTTTCCTTTTGTTCGTTTCTTTTTAGTTTACTTTTTTGTCCTTTTCCTTCTCTTGTCTTTTTCCCTATTTGGCAACTTCGTCTTCTTCCTCGACCGACCTCCATGCCGAGGCCCTTCTTCGCCGAACCAAGGGTCATCTACGCTACACTCTCCTCCACACGCGTCATCTCCGGCACCTACACCGACACCGAACCACCGCCAACCGCCGCTTACCTGCCCCGACCGACGTCCCTCAACTCCGGCCGGCCACCCCGGTGACCACAAAACACGGAAAACATCCAGACCGAAAATAACCTACTCCATCCTAGCATTTCCAGCAAACGGAAAATCACAGATGCATTAATAATGCAGAGAAATAAACTGACGGAAGTGGCCTCAAACCACAGGCTTCGCCGGCAATGGGAGAGTTTTCCGATGGAGGATGGGTGCTCATGAAGGCCGACTCGAACAATGCGAGATATGCCACCAAAAATCAAAGAAGACACTGATGTCAGTGTCGGGACAACAATATTATAACAAATCATGCAGATAACGGAGATCTAAGCTTCGGTTTAAGGATTCAAACTCGCTTCTCTTCAATGAAACATTTCATCGAGCATTTGGGGTGCGCTACCAGATGTGAAGGTTTCCAGCTCAACTGAGACTCCAACGAGCACCGGAGGTCTCCACGCACGGCATACGGGCACTATGAAAACAAAATATAAGGGCGACAAGGGCCGGAGCTCCCCAATTCTTTTAGGAGGGACAGTTTTGATGATCAAACGGTTGATAAAATTCTTCCGATCCCAGTTAGACCCCAGTTAGCAATCGATCAGATCATATGGAGAGGGACTTAGTCAGGCAAGTATTCTGTAAGGAATAGATACACCAGCATAAGAGCAGCCGAACACATCATAATTCAAGATTTAGCATCATCTTCCTATCAAGTGCCCCGCAGCCTATGGAGAAGGATTTGGAACTTGAAAACTGCTCCTATTATCAGAATTTTGATGTGGTCCCTATGCTAAAATGCTTTACCCATGAAGGAAGATCTCTATCGAAGGAAAATCATACCCACTCCATCATGTGGACTGTGCAATGAAGAAGTCTCAGACACAATTGAACACCTTTTCCTGTTATGCCCATGGACAAACAGAGTCTGGTCACACCCACGGCTCAAAATACAAATTCTATCGCAAGGATTATCAAGAATCGAAGCTTGGTTAGTAGATTTGTCAGTAAACCGGGATAACTCACCTGACCTGGAAGTCGTAGCATCAGTCCTTTGGCAGATATAGAAGGTGCGAAACCATTTTGTATTTAGAAATTAATGCCTTGATCAGGCATTTACTGTGAATACCGCTCTTGCGAGTTCGAGAATCACTAGCTTTTGGAGCCTAAACAACATGAGAAACCATCAAAACCCAACCAGTTCCTCCCTAATTTGGTGTCCACCGATGCTCGGGTACCTTAAGATAAATATTGATGGGGCTTACGCACTAGGGAGGGAATAAGGAGCAGTAGCTTGCGTATGCCGGGATCAACAAGGAAGGCTCGTTGATGGATTCTCCTGTTCTGTCCGTGTGGCGTCCTCCCTGCTAGTGGAAACGCATGCCCTGCTACTAACCCTAAATTTTCTGCTTCAGAGGAAGAAAGAAGAGGAGAATCTAGTGTTGGAGTAAGATAATCAAAATGAGTTCTATTAATTCATTGTTTGAAAGGTTGATTCTTCAAATATGCGATTGCATTTTTCTCCATAACTTCCTAAGAAGATCACCCTTGCATTAAGAAAGTTGATACGAAATTCGGAACCCAAAATCAGCCCCCCTGGAAAATAGAAAAAGATATTTTGCACAGGGTCCTACTTAAGTTCTTCTAAGCCTCTTAAAAAAAAATTGAGAGCTCATAGTTTGCACATCCTTTATAGATCAAGGAAAACGTTGAACTTTGATAGGAATAAATCCAAAAGTCAACTTCAAGGCATATATATTTGCAGAATTGAAGCATCAATTCTATTTTTAACAAACAATTAATTGTTGTCCTATACAACCTTGACACGAAGAAGCAGACCATGAGTAGTGACCAGAATAAATCACATTGAGCAAATCTCTCTAAATCTTCAGCTAGACCTCTTCCTGTGAGCGACATCGTGTATTCTACAATTGTGGCATCAAATGGCATTGTGATGGGACCGTCAGTCAATAGACCAAGCTCTTCTTTGGACATTCAGAGAATGTAAGTGTTAAGACAAGCCAAGAGAATGGCATAGCGTCTTTTGTCTACGCTACAGACTACAAAGTGACCTTGACTTACTTTCTTTGAAAATCTTCTCGTACTCAGATGAGAAATTCCTTTTCTTCCGATAGCAGCCATCTTCTGCCACTTCCCAGCCACTTTGAGGATCTTCTCAGTGCCGATCACGTCGTCTTACGTGTGATGTATGGAAAAGAGGATTGAACCAGGTAAAGAAAGAATATCTTAGAGTGACCAAAACTAAGATCATGTTCTGTCAAAGGCACGGTAGGGAGTTAGTGATCTCCATTAGCACAGGAAAGAAAAGGTAGTCACACATCAAAACTTCAAATGCTTATAGTAATTTACAAATTTTGTCCATCTCCATAGTTTGTGCAACAGGGTTTTATCTTCCATAAGCAAAAAATCCCAGTATAATTGACCAGGAAGCAGAACTTAACAGAAGCAAATGAAAATAGGACTATGCTAACCTTGAAAGAATGCCATCGCAATGCGTGATGAGAGAAGCATCACTAGACAATACAAACTACTCTTTAGTCTTAAAATCATTTTGAGAGATCTAGGAAAATATCACTACTGAGATATAGCTGATTTATCATGGGATATCTTCCTTCAATTCACATCTTTCCAAGTCATTTTGCATTTGCTTCACATTTAAAATGACAAATGAAATTGATTTTCTTCTGGTGCACATCTATCCATCATGCAAATGGCAACGGGTAATATGTCTAAAAGTAATTTCTTCTCATAAATTTCAAGGCAAAATAATTTACAAAACTCAAAGTTTTTGCTTAATCAACAAACAAGTAATTGCTGATGGCCTTCATAAAGAAAGCGGCAATTGTAAAATTGGTCAAGCATCTACATATAACACATCACAAGCTTTTCCTTTACTGACCACAAACTAGAAACTCCTTCCATATGTTCATTATGCAAAGAGGCAGTTGAGCATCGAAAGAATGCAATAGAGTTGTGCAAAGCTTTTTCTATGTCTTTGGCAATGCTCCTTTGGACGAGCGATATCAAGTACTCCATAGGGCATGGTGAGTGGACCATCACTTGACAAACCAAACTCTTCTTCAGACATTTTGAAGAGCTCTTGAAAGGTATTGTTGCTGAGACATTCCAAAGGAACCATGAAATGGCTTCCATCAGCGGTGTAGACAACGAAGTGACCCTTTTCTGTCACTGATGAGGTAGAATTCAATTCCACTCTCATGTGCCTTAAATCTACATCAACACCAAGTATCAATAAGTATATTAAAGAATTCAAGTCAATTTTGTCATAGATGTAATTAATGGAAATGCTTGATTGTAATGAACAATAGCATGAGATTGATTTATTTGAAAGTTCTAATATTTATAGTTTCTTACGAGTTTTTAAGACTTTTGATGTATTTATTTTTTAAAATTATTTATTTTTCTAATAACATTATGGCCTTAGGTTTAGATTTTTCCAATTCAAAAGCATTCCAATTTTTTCATTCTAAAAATCTAAGAAAATAGTTTTATAATTCTGCCATATTCTTATTTCTATGCTAGACATAGACATACTTTGATTTCTCCTATTTATAAGCAAGAGCTCTAATGATCAATAAACATAACCACCTTTTCAATGGTAAATTGTAATGGAGAATTATGAAGAGTCGAAAGAACGAAATTCTCTTTGTCAACATTTATAATTGTACCATAGAGGAAATATTCATGGATGTGAGTGTCAGAATAGCACTTTATCCCAAAATCGATAGTAAGCAAATCTCCATGATTGGATAAACACTAATGGGCCACAAAATACCCAAAAGCCAACAATGAATCCAAGCGGTATGCCTAGGAAAAACCACTTCTTGCTATCATCATTGTTGCCATCGTCACTAGCTTCTTTTGTCTTGTTCATGGCAATTGAGCAACTTTTATTGAGTTGAAGACCGCACAATCCAAGGTTTCTTTCGAAGGCACTTTCAGAAAACGTGAGAAAGTGTCCACTGTCCGGGATGCTTCCGCCATGTTGATTGTTTGAGAGATTCAAGAATGAAAGGAAATCAAGATTCGCAAGCTGAGCCGGTATGGTTCCATTAAGATGGTTCCATGACAGGTCCAATGACTCCAGCTGATGTAGGTTTCCTAAAATAGGAGGAATTGAACTAGAGATGTTATTATGAGATAGGTTGAGGAAATATAGTGCTTTGAGATCTCCAAGTATGTCTGGTATTGGACCCTCAAATCTATTGCTCGAGAAGTCAATTGATGTGAAAATAGTTAGAATCTTGACAAGTTCCAGCTCTTGACCTTTGAAGGTTCCACTCATTGTATCTTCATAATAGAGCCCACTCATTTGGTTTAAGATATATTGCAAGTGATTGAAGTCAACACTAGCCTTCATAGCCTCCCAAGATGCGAGGAGACTTGTAGGCAGCGTTCCACCGAGATCATTTGAAGACAAGTCAATAATTTGAAGCATTTCCCAAGTGCAAGGCCTATGCGGACATCCGATTTCCCCATGCAATTTGTTGGATCATAAAATAAGGACACGGAGACTTGACATAGCCATGAAATGGCATGGAAATGTCCCGTCTATTTGATTGTCCCCGATATTCAAAATCTCCAAGGTCATGCAATTTGCCAATGACAACAGAATCTGCCCCTACAATAAATTCTCACTAAGATCCAATGTCTTCAGACCGCAAGTTGTTGGGATATTTTGTGGAATATTGCCACTCAAGTGGTTATTTCTTAGATTCAATACCTTGAGGGATGCTCTCATTAAACAGTCAGGAATAGTCCCATTCAAAAGGTTATGTGATAGGTCAAGCACTTCAAGATACACAGAATAAGCAGCTCTGCAAATTGACTTTGGGATGGACCCATGGAAATTGTTCTTTGAAAGGGAGAAGAACTTTGTGGATGATGATAAGTAGTCACCGATGTTATCCGGAATAACACAAGTGATGTTGTTACTTGAGAAATCCAAGTACTGAGCCTGTGACGGCATGGGTAGCATATTTCCTCGGAGCATGTTTGAATGGAGGTCGACATAAAGCAAAGTAGGGGTAACATTGCGTAGAGGTGTTTCCCAATCTCCAAACAAATTAGAAGAAAGATTGAGAAGTTCCAGATTTCTCACCGTCCATATCCATCGTGGTATCTCCCCTCGAATATAATTGTGGGAAAGGTCGAGGGAGGTCAAAAAGGACTAGTTAGCCAAAAACCATGGCAATGTCTGCAACTGGCAGGATGCCAAACCTAAAACTTCAAATGCAGGGAAAGAGGATGCAATGGCAGAAGTGTTAAGAAAATCCATTATGATGTTTTGAAGATGACAAAGTAAATTAAAGGCTACTAACGTGATTATTGAGTAATTTGGTGAAAGATGCACAAGCCACTATGCAAATGATGGAAAGCTTCTGAGTCTGGATGAAGTAGACGGAGAAGCACAGGAAGATTTTGAGTCTGGATGAAGCAAACGCAGAAAGTTTCTGAGTTTGGATGAGTCAGACGCAGAATTTCAGTCTGGCAGATTCTAAGTCTGTCCGTACCAGACGGAAGACCCAAGTAGATGCAAATTTTGAGTCTGACCGTACCAGACGGAAAACTTAAGCAAACTTAGAACTTGAGTCTGTCAGACTCAAAATGAAACTACAGGATAAGATCACTAACGGTAAAGTATTTCACTTACTTTATTTATATTGATTCTGTTGTATCAAGGCGATTGTGAGGATCAATCAACGGACAACTTCCAAAAAAAAGAATGGAACACTTATGGAAGCCCGGATTCTGATTGTATGGGCGAACAGAATCCAAAGGGATTCAATCTACCTCCAACGGTCAAAAAGATTTGCCTTATAAAGTCTGTCTAGGAAAGGGAAGACGAAACTCTCAAGGAAAGAGCCAACGGTCATGTGTGGCTTGGAGAGTATATAAGGATAGGATAAGACCTAGGAGACTAGAGAAGATAAATATATTCCAAGGCTGATTCAATTCTTTATTAGTTGTTTGAAAAAGTACATAATTGAGTGATCCTAGTGAATTATCAAAAAGAGTGACTCTGTGAGACTCATCATCACCGAGTGCTAACGCTCAAGAATGTGTAATCACCTTTGATCATATAGTGAAATCTAGCCTATTGACTGATCGCCTGGAGAGTGGAAGCCGAACTACTATAAATTGTGTCTGCAATCTTCTCTACTCTCTCTATTTAATTTCTGTTTGTAGATTGCAAAAATTGTTATTAATTGCGCGTACAATCTCTCTACACCTATTCACCCCCCCTCTAGGTGTTGTTATTAGCTACAACAATTGATATCAGAGCCCTGTGCTTAGTATTTTGAAGTGTTTATTACTTCAGAGTTAAAGATCCTCTATGGCTAGTATTCTTGCACCAAGTCTGACTGAGGGACGAAGCATCACCAGACCACCTTACTTTGATGGGAAATAGTACAATGTCTGGAAAAACAATATGAAGGCATTCCTAAGATCTAAGGATCTATTGGAATGGGACGTTGTTGAGAAATGAATCAATCCTAATGTTGCGTCAGCATTAACTAGAAAAGAGGATAGTGAAACGCTTCAATCATCTGTCACTCTATCTCAAAAGGAGATAACAAAAAGAGAAGCTTTAGTTGCAAAGGCTATCTATTCTCTTTATTGTGCCTTGTCTCCAAATGAATATAACCGAATCTCTTCTTGTGAAACAGCGAAAAAAGTGTGGGATAGGCTGCACGTTACTTATGAAGGGACTGATCGTGTAAAGGAGACCAAAGTCAATATTCTTCTCGGACAATACGAATCATTCAAGATGAAGCTAGGAGAACCCATTGGAGACATGTTCAGCAGATTCACTGAAATAGTGAATGGACTTGCATATCAAAGACAACCAATCTCAGGACCCATGAAAGTGAATAAGCTTTTGAGAGGATTATCGAAGGATTGGAACAACGTCAAAACTTCCATCCGCGAAACATTGAGGATTTCGCCTTTATCTGTTGATGAACTTATTGGAACTTTGCAATCATATGAAGCAGAACGTATAAATGACGAAGATCCGGAAGGTAAGAAGTTAATTTCTTTAAAATCTAATGCTGATTTTGATGAGGCAGATTTTGAGGAAGATGAAAAAGATGACGATGAGAAGATGAAGTCGTTGATCAAAAAATTTGAACAAAAAGAAGCAATTCGAAAGGGAAGAAGTCCACAAACGAATCCGATTGTCCTTTATTCAAGAAAAGGAAAGGGAAATTCGAAAAGAAGAATAAAGCTTTGAAAGCTGAAACGTGGAGTGACACCGAAGTTGAAGAAAGTGAAGACGAATGTGGCAATATCTGTTTAATGGCACATTCAGACTTAGACTCAGACCAAGAGATTGAGGTTAGCTATTCTGATATTCATACATAAGTTTCAGATTATATAAATAAACTATGTTCTAATCTAAAATCTACTCGAAAAGGATCTCTGGATTAAAAAAGAAAATTACAAGTTGAGTCAACAAAACGTTTCTTTGAAAGGAAAAGTGGATGATTTCAAAAAGGAATTTTTGGAAATAAAGGAAAATATAGAGTTTCTATTAAATGAGAATGAATCTATTAAAAAGGAACTTTTGGAAACGAAGGAAAATCGAGATTCCTTGCAAAAGGAGAATGATTCTTTCAAAAAGGAATTCTTAAATATTACCACAAAATTTTCTAAAGGATCAAAAACCCTACAACATATACTTTCCATTCAAATTCCTTATTATGATAAGTTTGGACTTGATTTTTATAAGGAAAATGATTCCCTAATTGATTTTCCTAAAGTCAAGGAAAGAATAAGACAAAGACCTTCTCAACAAGCTTACAGAAATCATTTCAAAAACAATTTTGTAAGACCTGTTGGTAAAGACAATCTCAAATATTCTAACTGTGGAGAAAGATAACATTTTGAAAACAAATGTCCTAAAGTCTGGAGACCTGTTCAGAAGAAATGGATAGACAAAGCATATACCACTAATCTCAATGGACCCAAGAAAATATGGGTACCAAAGAAAACTTGAGTATTTGTTTTAATTGCAGGCAAATGAGAAAGAGAATTTGGTAAGAAATATATATTTTTAATTTGTTTTGCATGCATGTTTTAAATATTTTCATTATACTTGATATTCGATATATCATTTTTATGCCTCGATTGATTCAGATTTTATAATGATTATATTCTATAATTGATTATATTGAAGGAAGAATCGTGTGCTATATTTTTGGTAGTTTCGTGAGTTGGAATTTGATTCGTGTGATTGATTTGATATCCTGCTTAGAGATAATTATGATCGGATTTTATGCTCTCTTATTCTGTTATATTTTTGCAAAGAAAAAATTTGTCTTATGAGATATTATACAAGATAGCAAAGCATCGTTGAGTTTTTATGAAAATTTCCTATTTGTGCTCTAACGTGAAAGAATGATCCAAATTCATGGATACCAAAAGAAAAAGAGATTACTGCAGGAAATTTTACAAAAGAAGAATGATTGCAAAAACTATGCAAATCATTGAGCAATCAGAATAATATCTCAAGCGATGATTGACGAGATCTTTTTCTAAATCAATGGTATATTTTAAATATATACCTTGGGTAAGGAAATAAAATATTCCATCTTTATCATCCTGCCTTCCAAAATTATACACAAATTTTTATGATTCTAGATGATTTTTATGACTCACGTGTAATATATATTGCAAAAATTCTTTTGTCAGATATTACACATTTTTATTACTTGATTTGGCACGTCACAAAAATATCTATTTTCATTTTGCGTATTGCATCAATAATATCTTTTTGAAATTTATGCTTAGGGAAATCCCTTTAATCTTGAAAGATATTGTTGTATTTTGGGATTCACTTGCTATAATCTTAGAAGATATTTTATATCAGGCAAGTTTGATCTGTAAATTGAAAGAAGGTATGTGCGTGATATTTTTTTTGCAAAAATTATTATCTATTTTATAAGGATTTGCAGGTGGCAAAATATATTTCCATATGAGGTTGGGAAAGCTTAATCCGAAATTATGGAGATTTTTTTTAAGGCTCAGAAATTCTACTCATTGCACAAAATTTTCTCACTAATTATTGAGCAATATAACAATGCATTTGTGCAGAAAGTTTATTAAGTTTATGCAGATTAAATTTGAGGCAAGTTTGATTGAAAAAAACAAACTTCTATCTCAAATTTCAAAAGTAAGAGAATAGTGCAATTGTCATTGTTACAAAGGAAATAAAGAAACGACATTCTGTTCAACGTGCACAAGCCGCGATAAGTATTATCGCAAATACTGTCATGAGGACAGGGGGAGAAAGTGTATATAAAAAGAAAGGGGGAGAATCGTGATCATTTCGAAAAGACAATAAATTGAGGGGGAGCATTGATTAATTATGGCAGATTTTTTGAATTGATCTTGATCCTGATTACTATGAAAAGAAAAGGTAAATTGTGCTCTATATAATTTGGTAAGTATATCATCCATTTCTTTCCTTGGCAGATTTTTGTTGATATATATGAACTATATTGAATATTCTTTATGTTCATATCAACATGATATCTCTAAAGATTGTGTTTCATGCCTAATATATTTTTTAAGATATTATGTGAATTTATTCTCCACGTGACACTCTTTTTAATTATTATCACCTTTTGATTATGACAAAAAGGGGGAGAGAATATGTATATGCATATGTGCTAATTGGTTAATATTATTTAGTGCATAATATTGAGCTGCAATTACTTCTATATATTATTTTGCTCAATTTATCAACTATCTTCTATTTTATAATCTCCTATTTTGAATGACATTCATTGAATATTAAAATTTTGGAGATTGCATTATGTGCTTATGATGCTTTGATTTATCAATATATTTAAAAGCATAATTGCATATTCAGATATTGTTTTGTCATCATAAAAAATGGGGAGATTGTTAAGAAAATCCCTTATGATGTTTTGAAGATGACAAAATAAATTAAAGGCTACTAACGTGATTATTGAGTAATTTGCAAGCCGCTATGCAAATGATGAAAAGCTTTTGAGTCTGGATGAAGTAGACGGAGAAGCACAGGAAGATCCTAAGTCTGGATGAAGCAAACGCAGAAAGCTTTTGAGTCTGGATGAGTTAGACAAAGAATTTTAGTCTGGCATATTCTAAGTCTGTCTGTACTAGACGGAAGACCTGAGCAGACGCAAATTTTGAGTCTGACCGTACCAGACGGAAAACTTAAGCAGACTCGGAACTTGAGTCTGTCAAACTCAGAATGAAACTACGAGATAAGATCACCAACGGTAAAGTATTTCACTTACTTTATTTATATTGATTCTGTTATATCAAATTGATTGGCAGGATCAATCAACGGACAACTTCCAAAAAAAGAATGGAACACTTATGGAAGCCCGGATTCTGATTGTATGGGCGAACAGAATCCAAAGGGATCCAATCTACCTCCAACGGTCAAAAAGATTTGCCTTATAAAGTCTGTCTAGGAAAGGGAAGACGAAACTCTCAAGGAAAGAGCCAACGGTCGAGTGTGGCTTGGAGAGTATATAAGGATAGGATAAGACCTAGGAGACTAGAAAGGATAAATATATTCCAAAGCTGATTCAATTCTTCATTAGTTATTTGAAAAAGTGCGTAATTGAGTGATCCTAGTGAATTACCAAGAAGAGTGACTCTTTGAGACTCATCATCACCGAGTGCTAACACTCAAGAGTGTATAATCACCTTTGATAATATAGTGAAATCTAGCCTATTGACTGATCGCCTGGAGAGTGGACGTAGGCTTGTCTAAAGCTGAACCACTATAAATTGTGTTTGTAATCTTCTCTACTCTCTCTATTTAATTTCTGTTTGTAGATTGCAAAAGATTGTTATTAATTGCGCGTAAAATCTCTCTACACCTATTCACCCCCCCTCTAGGTGTTATTATTAGCTACAACAAGAAGTAGATGCCATAGCCTTAATGGACAAGCCACTGTATGATAAATTAAGAAAAGTTAAGTTTTTAAGTCCCTGAAGCGCATTGATATTCATTGAGCCACTAAAATTATTGGAAGGAAGTGAAAGGTAATGGAGCCCTTGCAATTCGAATATGGATGCTGGTATTGACCCTTGTAACAGATTGCTAGCCAAATCAAGCATTTGCAGTTGATATGAAGAGACATTCAGATTTATAATAAGCTGACCAGAAAATCTATTGGTTGAAAGGTCTATCTTCTCAAGACGGGGAAGTGTAAACAGAGTTGGGGGAATGTCGCCTTCCAATGAATTGCTTCCCAGGTCTAGAGTTACAAGATTCAGAAGGTCCTCCCAGCCAACGGAGGTAATTTGACCCGTTAAAGCATTATTAGATAAATATATGTAGGTTAGATTTCTGGATGCACCATATGACGGAAGCGAACCAGTAAGATTATTTCTAGACAAGTCCAAATAAGTCAGCTCTGAGAGGTTCTCCATTGAACTTGGGATCGATCCGCTCAAACTACAATTAGACAAATCCAACATCAACAATTTTCTGAGATTACTGATTGAATCTGGAAGCCTCCCTGAAATATTCATGTAACTCAGGAACAGTCTCAAGAGAACTATTCTCCGGAAAATCAGGCAAAGAAACCTGAAGAAGTGGGTTTGATAAGAGAAGGGTCTAAAGTGTTTGTACCCGGAAGACTTTTTGAGGAAATTCTTCCTGTAGGCCACAATCAAATAGGCTCAATGTTTTCAAGCTGGAAAAATTCGCTAAGATACTAGGAACTGTGGTCGACAAGTTATTGCCATCGAGTTTAATGACAGACAAATTACCAAGACTCGAAAGAGAAGCGTCAATAGGACGTAACAGAGAACATTGAGACATGCTCAACACCTCAAGTTTGGGCACTGAAGAGGACAACACGTCGCACCACTCACTTCCCTCAGTTGACATATCGACCCAATCAAGGTACAGCTCTCTCAACTCCCCCATATCCCCAATCAGCGACCTCAAAGAGGGCTTTTCAAGTTTCAGAGGACGTAGATCTCCCAACTCCAACATATACTCAGAAGAATAAGAGAGATCAAGATTACGTAGCTTCGTCAGGCGCGATAGCTCCGCCGGAATTTGCCCGCCAAATGGAGCAGTGGACAAGTTGAGATGTACCAAGCGGCTCAGATTCGCGAGGCCATATGGAATCGCTGAGTAGTTGAAATCGTTGACCGCCAAGTTCAGGCTTCGAAGGAACTTGAGCCTAAAGAGGCTCGACAAATGGTCAATTCCACCAGAGATCGACTCTCCACTCAAATAAAGTCCCACGATGAGCCCATCCTCGCACGTCACGCCGCTCTATGAATTGGCGCTTCAGCCCCACTGCACTAGCTCGGTTGACCTGGAGGTGTCGAAAACAAGGCTGTTCCTCAGCTCGAGCAAGAGTGATCTTTGGTCGGCGCCGAGACACTCGACTGAAGCTGAAGTGGCAGCAACATCGGAGAAGATGGAGATCATGGATATCGCGAGAAGAAGCCAAGAGATGATCAAACCTTTCATCGAGAGTGTAGTGTGAAGTCCAGAATTTTCCATGTTCAGTAATAAAATTTAGGATGATTCTCGAGCGAAATGTGCAATTTCAAGAACAGAGAATTGCGAGGAGGCGGGGGAGGAAAACAGGGGATGGTTCGGAGTGGAAATTGGGAGCAGTCTTAAATCTTCCTCTGCGACTCTTTTGCGTAGGGAATGGGAGCAGAAAACGCGTTTGGGTCTGTTGGTCCTTTGACTATTGACTTTCGCCCTTCGACTTTCCATCACAACCGAACAAAATTCTGATCCGATGGTCCTCGGTGGCTTAGGTGGCACCCAGCTTCCTTCAAGGAAGATGGTCGGAAACGACCGTCCCACTTAGTCCTCATTTTCACATGCAAGTTACAAGATCATCCAGAAGCATACTTGCTTAAAAAAAAACTATAAAACCTTAATGACATTAAGTCTTTGTTAAAATCTTAATAAAATCAAGTGTTGTTTCGATTGTCCGAACCACTAAAAAGTTAAGCTTTAGTTATTATAGTGATGTCCCCACTTAGGATCACTCCAAATTTTTGCGACTTTGATGAATTATGCGTCGGTGCCGTATCAACTATTAAAAGAATTTCTATATTTGATACAATGAGAGAAAAATCGATTAATTTCTTTCTTCTTGAGTAGATAGACTTTGTACGATTTGACGTTTTAAATTACATGAACCTTATTTGTCACTTAACTTAAAATTTCAAAATAATTTCATCAGTCCCTACGTATATGAGGCCGTTGGATAAGAAAAATCTCTCCCTTATTTAATCTACCATGATAATGAAAAAGAATGAAATAAAAATTCCTGATTCGAATTTATAAATAAATAATGTAAAACTACTGTACAAAATCATCGCCTTTCCACGTCCGTTTTCTCTCTCATGCTACTACGGCTTCTATTTCGTGCGACTACAGCACAAAATCACCGCCTGCTGCGTTTTTATATGTGCTTGCCCAGAGTCAATAAAGTTGACCTGGGCCCACCGTGGGCAACTTCAGCGAGAAAAGCAGTCTCCCTTTCGCACGGCTTATGCAAGTGAGAGAAAAAGGAGTGAATTCTTTTCTTGGCAAAAGACTTCTCTATCCCTGATTTTACCTCTTTGTGATGAGAAAATATTGGGTACATTAGTGATTTACACCTAAGAAAAAACTAATCCATTCAATATGTGACACGTATCCCGTGGGCCCCATAGGTCTGATTTTCCCCAAAATTGCCTCACTTGTCTTCTTCGCTCTTTCTCTTCCTCCGTCTCTCTCCGTCTCTCTGCTCCATCCCTTCCTTCAAAAACAGAGGCCGAGATCTCGGTTGTTTATGGAAGTCGGTCCTTCCTTCACCGAGATCTCGGCCTTAGTCGACCGGTCGGCCATGGAGGCCGAGATCTTGATGCAGGGGAGGAAGGCGGTGGCGTCTCGAGGCTGAGCTTCTTGCTAAGGAGCTTGCCGGGCATGGCGTCGATGAGGCCTAGCTCGTCGGCTCCGCCGTCAACCAGGAGGGGGTGACCGCCACCCACGGCTGGTCGCCCAGGACTCTCTCCGGGGGAAAGCGCGAGTCGGGAGGGAGAGAGAAGCGACTATCGTTGCTGCGTTTGGGGAGGGAGAGAAGACCGTGAAGAGAGAGAGGGGAGAGAGACGCAGCAATTTCTGAAAGTTTTGGGCAAAAATCAGAAATATGGGCCACGGGACATGTGTCGCATATTGAATGGATTAGATTTTTGCTTAGGTGTAAATCACCAGTGTACCCAATATTTTCTCCTTTGTGATGGCCCCTTTCACTGAAGTAAATCTAATCCGAAGTGGAAAAATTTTCATAATAAAATTCAAACTCGAGATAAATTTTAACACTCCGGCCGACCTCCATGGTGATGGCAGACTCCTCGGCGGCCCTGACGTTGCCCTCGTGTTGACCCCTCCATCCCAGTACCACTCGCCGTCCCTCTCGAGGTCATTGCTCCTGCCGTCAATGCCGGAGATAAAACCATCCAAGATCCCGTGGATCATGAACCCAAAGATTGCCACCCCAAACACCACTCGGCAGCCCGATCTGGCGGGCCCTGCACCTGACCAAGCTCGACCCGCAGGATGCCTGTCTCCTGATCACCGAGTCGAGGAACGGCAACATGTACTACGCTGCCTTCCATACCCTCTGCTCGGGTATCGGTATCCAAGCCCTCACGCTCCCGGTCGCTTTCACCATTCTTGGATGGTAAGCAGAAATTCAAGAAACTCGTTCATTGATCACTATCTTGAAATAAACTACGAATGCATGAAGTCCTCCTTTCCATACATGTATATGACTCAATACTTATGATTATTTTGCAGGACATGGGGGATTATATGCTTGACTTTGGCGTTCATATGGCAGCTGTACACGCTATACTTGCTGGTGCAACTCCATGAATCTACCGAGACGGGGATGCGTTACAGCAGATACATGCAGCTCGCCAGTGCCGCTTTTGGCAATTATTGATCTTCTCTTCTGATTTTTCAAAAGCGAAATACAGCAAGAAGAGTTGAAATTCACAGAAACCTTGAGTTAACTTGAAGCTTCATGCTCGTCGCACATGGCCAAAGATGATTTCATTTTCTCTAGTTTAACAAGCATGAATTTGATGCTAAAGAGAATACTGACTCAGCCACGTTCACAAGTTTAAAGTCCTGTACTAATTGTTATGCTTCAGGGGAGAAGCTAGCGAATTGGTTGGCGTTGTTCCCCTTCATTGGAGGTGTCAAAATGGGTCATAAACTCATATTATGACTCACTTTTAGTTAAATTGATCAAATATGAGTTAAGTGAAAGTTAAATATGAGTCAAATATTGATCAAGTAAAAGTTAAATATGAATCAAATATTGATCAAGTGAAAATTAAATATGAATCAAATATGGGTTGAGTGAGTTATTAGATAGATCCATAATCTCTCTCTTCATCATCGGCGGGTCGACGTGCAAGATGTTCTTCGAGATCTTGTGCGGCGGCACATGCGGCGCGCACCACCTCACTACGGTGGAGTGGTACCTCGTGTTCACCTGCGCTGCTGTCCTGCTGTCCCAGCTGCCCAACCTCAACTCCATCGCCGGCGTGTCCCTCATCGGGGCCATCACCGCCGTCGGCTACTGCACCATGATGTGGGCCATCTCGGTCGCTGAGGGGCGGCTGCCCAACGTGTCGTACAACCCCATCAGGGCGAGCGCGCAGATCACCAGGGTCTTCGACCTCCTCAACGCACTCGGGATCATCGCCTTCGCCTTCAGAGGCCACAACCTCATTCTTGAAATCCAGGTACCAAGATTTTTTATCTCTTTTTTTTTCTTAGTCTCCTACACTACAACGTCTAACATAAAATCCGAATTTTCAGAGAAAATTAGATTTAAGTAGAATGTACCTAAATTGCTTTTAGTGAAGGGTCAAATTTTGTAGAAAAGAGTCATCATTTTAAGAATTATATACCTAACTCTAGGGCTTCTCAGCAATCAATTTTTGCCGCTAAATACTTTTACTAAAGGTAAAGTGGTCTAGACATGATGGAACTGTTAGTTCCTCCTTGTGACATAGCTTAATTACTGCACTATATAGTCAATTGAGACTAATAGTAGGATTGTGAACTAGTTATTAGTAAATATTCAAAAAAAAAAAAATTGGTCCTACTTAAATACCCAATACAAGATAATCACGTTACTTCATAAGCTATATTCGGATCTTCAGAATTCTGTTGGGGTTTTATTTTTTTAATTTTTTTTAGTTCAATGCTTTCGGTGAAGTCCACATGCCACGTCACATCTTTTTAAAGACGTTGCAGAGAGTACGTACATAAATAATAAAATCTTAGCAGCCAAAAGTTGACTGTTGACCCTTGAGAAAGGACCTTCACTGACATTTAAATGGCCGCGAGGCCGTCTTTGTTGAAACTTCGACACCATTCACGGCAGGGCCCCCCCCGGAAGAAGGGGGTGGGGGGGGTTGCGGGGGGGCGGCTTTTGACTTTTGCCCTTTGACTTTCCATCACAACCGAACAAAATTCCCATCCAACGGTTCGCGCTGGCTTAGGTGGCACCAGAGAAGACGGTCCGAAACCACCGTCCCACCTAGTCCTCATTTTCACACGCAAGTTACAACATCATCTAGAAACATACTTGCTTAAACCATAATACGAAACCTTAATTACATTGAGTTTTCGTTAAAATCTTAATGAAATTAAGTGCTATTTTGACTATATGATCCGTGAAAAACTTAAAACTTATTTATTACAATGATGTCTCCACTTAGGACCACTCCAAACTTTTATGACTTTGATGAATTTGGCGTCGGTGATTATTTGGTACGGTGATAGAAAAATCAATTAATTTCTTTCCCTTTAAGTAAATAGACTTTGTAGGGTTCGGTGTTTTAAATTACATAGCCCTTACTCGTAGCTTAATTTGAAACTTTAGTGTAATTTCATCAATCTCTACACATTGAAGGTCGTTAGACGACAACAATCTCCGTTTTGATTAAATCTACTATAATAATAAAAAAGATGGAAACAAAAATTCTTGATTCATATTATAATTACTTTTCACTAAATCGAGTTTCTTATCATTTTGCTTTTTCATTATTGTTTTTTGTTTTTTTTTTTTTTTCAGGCCACCATGCCTTCGAGTGAGAAGCATCCCTCAAGAGTGCCAATGTGGAGGGGTACAAAGTTCGCATACGCAATCATCGCGGCCTGCTTATTCCCTCTTGCCATTGCAGGCTACTGGGCATATGGCCAAGAGGTATGAACATAAATCCCCCTCCAATTTCTTGGACAATGACCGGTTAGGAGAATGATTTTCGATTGACGTCGTAACTTTCGTTTTGATCGTCGTAGATACCTGCGAACGGTGGCATGTTGACGGCCATATACGCGATCCATGGGAAGGACATCAAGCAGTCCGTCCTCGGGCTCGTGATCCTGTTCGTGATCATCAACGCGGTGAGCTCGTTCCAGATCTACGGCATGCCCATGTTTGACGACATGGAGTCCAAGTTCATCATGAAGTTCAAGAAGCCGCTGCCGTGGTGGGGCAGGGCAATCAGCAGGGCAATGTTCGGGTATGGTTGCTTCTTCGTGGCGGTGGCGATCCCGTTCCTGGGAAGCATGGCGGGGCTCATCGGCGGGATCGCGCTTCCCGTGACCCTGGCCTACCCATGCTTCATGTGGCTCAAGATGAAGAGGTCAAAGATGTACGGCCTAAGCTGGTGGGTCAACTGGGGGCTTGGCACTTTGGGGATGGCGCTGAGCGGGCTCTTGATTGCGGCAGGTTTGTATGTGGTGATCGACACTGGGATCAAAGTTAGCTTCTTTAAGCCTCAATAGGGGGTGAGGGTTTTTCTCCAAAAGTGATGTGGGGGTGGTCCAAAAGAAACACAAGGGTAACTAAAAGATTCAAGCGAAAATAGCTTGTTAGGGTTTTTAAATATTCTTGATTTGTTTCTTGTATGAAATGTATAACTTGTGAGCCATTTGTCTTTCAAAAAAAGAAATTATAGAGTGAATTGAATGAATTCTTGAATCTTGCAATCTCTCTCTCTCACTGAAAAAGGAATGGCTAGTTTCTTTGACAAGGGTAACTAAAACTTCAAGCAAATTAGCTTGTTGGGTTTTTCCACTTCTTGATTTGTTTCTTGTATGAAATGTATTACTTATCATTTCTTCGTCTTTCGAGAAAAGAAACTATCGAGTGGATTGATTGAAACTCTTGCATGTTGCACTCTCTATCCTTGTCTCCGTGTCTCTCTCTCTCTCTCTCTCACACACACACATAAATGGGAATGGTTAGTCTATCTGACACAACAATGATCAAATCTTCCTATCCTAACTTCCAGTCAAAACTAGCCATCAATCAACAATTTCAAAGTGAACTAATTACAAGAAACAAGGCCTCTTTTCAGATTATTGATGCGTATGATGTCAAGTTATGGAGGGGAACACAGATTGATAGTGTCATCTCATGAGAGACTTTTCATAGGAGAATTTTTCACAGGCAGCTTCTTATTTGTTGAATTTTTTGCTTTGGCTAAACTAAAGCATAACAATAGTATGAAACGACAAAAAAGAGGATAACTTTTTATCATTATATTATCAATTTTTTTCCAATCAAGTACTTTTAACTTTATAATTTCTTTATATAATTATATCTACTATCACAAATTAAGGCCCTCTAAAGCCAAATCTGACCAAATTTAGCTTATGCTACTATTGAGCGACACTAAAGTATCATGTGAATAAAACATGCAAACCCCCACTTGGACACCGAGTGACACTAATATAACTTTTTATCGTTATATTATCAGTTTTTTTTTTCCAATCAAGTACTTTTAACTTTTTAATTTCTGTATATAATTACATCTACTATCACAAATTAAGGCCCTTCGATGCCAAATCTGACCAAATTTAACATATGCAACTGCTGAGCGACACTAAAGTATCATGTGAATAAAACATGCAAACCTCCACTTGGATGTGTTTGTAAAACTTTAGCCAATATAAACGATGTTGATATATGATGTGCATGAAATACTTCCAATGTGGCATCTACTATAAATATGTATATCCACGTCAAACTTTTATGTCATCCCATGGTAAGTATGAGGGACTTGATTATAAAATTTTGATGAAGCAGAATTATTTGATTGGACGAATTATAGGGACTTGATTAAAAAGATGGTGAAAATGCATGAATGGAAAGTACTAATTTTTCAAGGGAAAAACGAAGGTATTGAAGCCAGGAAGAATCTTAAACTCAGCTTTAATATGTGGTAAAAAAATAGTCAATGTTCTACTTTTCTGTTCATGCTCAAGGATTTGGATAAAAAGTAAGGTCATCAAATGGATGAATCAGGTCGGGTTTGGGTTTGGTTGAAAACAGCCCGACTCAAAGTTTGGCTCATTTTTTTGCAATACAAATTTAATAAACTATATATAAGTCAACCCGATCCTTACTCGACTCAATTGACATTACTAAATTACTTTTATATTTGATCTAATCTATGAAAATTTATATCCATCAAGTCAACTAACTTAAAGCTCTTCATAAGTGTACGTTATCTTGATGAAATCTTTATTTTGACTAAAACATGTGTTATGCTGGGAACAAGATCAAAGTTGATGCAGGTTTTGAGTCCTCTAACGGTACCTCCCAGGCCTTACCCATTCAGGACCGATTGTTAACATTCAACTTTAATTCTTATTCCAGACTTAAGGCCTATGGCCTCAGAATTCTTATGCACAATATTCTTATGAATGTGAGTGCAAAGACTGCTATCAAGATTGGTATTATCTTTTTATTCTAAGATCTCTACTACCATACAGGTTTCAAAGAGAAGAGAATGATGTCTTAGCCTTACATGGTTTTCACACTTGATCACACAATTTTATTATTGGAAACCTCACTGAGTCCTGGAAGTTACAGCCCATGCCTACTATAAGAGGACTCTTGGCAACCAAATAATTCAATAATGGCATTCAAAGATGCTTTTTTTTTTTTTAAATCACTGCTGTCAAGGGAGAAGATGAACCAGGAGGTCCTTTGTTCTTTTCCATGTGTCTGACAAGGCGTTCCCATTCCATTTTGTTTAATGAGTTGTCCGATGCTTTTTCTTCTCCAGATGGGCTCCTTGGAAAATTTTGTAGCATATCAAGATATTCAGGGCAATCCCATGTGAGACGCAATTTCTTAAGTGGGGACAGATAGGAACTTAATGGAACGTCATCTAGAAATTTTAACTTTTGTGTTGGCTCACAATGAAGAATAAGAGAAAGCACTTTGTAATGAATTTTTAAAATCCCAGCAACAAATAACGTTAAGATACTAAATAGTATAACATGTAAAAATAACAATGCCAAATGTAGCCACAAAAGGATATTCTCCAATAACTAATAGAAGAAATTTACAATTACAAGATAATCACAATCTTGAAGTAAAACTACACCAATACATCAAGTCTTTCTTTCCATTTATGTATATGATTCAATATTCATGATAATCTTGTAGGACATGGGGGATTGTACGCTTGACTTTGGCGTTCATACGGCAGCTTTACACACTGTACTTGCTGGAGCAACTCCATGAATCTGCGAGAAGGGGATGCGTTACAGCAGATATATGCAGCTTGCAAGTGCCGCTTTTGGTAACTATTGATCTTCTCTTCTGAATTTTCAAAAGAGAAATACAGCAAGAAGAGTTGAATTTCACAAAAACCTTGAGTTAACTTGAAGCTTCACGCTCGTCGCACATGACCAAAGACGATTTCATTTTCTCTAATTTTAACAAGCATGATTTTGATGCTAAAGAGAATACTGACTCAGCCACTTTCACAAGTTTAAAGTCGTGTACAAATTGTTATGCTTCAGGGGAGAAGCTAGCGAACTGGTCGGCGCTGTTCCCCTTCATGTACCTCGCGAGAGGCACCTGCGTGTCGCTGATCATCATTGGCGGGTCGACGTGGAAGATGTTCTTCGAGATCCTGTATGGCGGCACGTGTGGCTCGCACCACCTCACGACGGTGGAGTGGTACCTTGTGCTCACCTGCACCGCCGTCCTGCTGTCCCAGCTGCCCAACCTCAACTCCATCGCTGGCGTGTCCCTCACCGGGGCCATCACCGCCGTTGGCTACTGCACCATGATGTGGGCCATCTCAGTCGCCGAGGGGTGGCTGCCCAACGTATCGTACAATCCCGTCAGGGCAAACACGCAGATCGCCAGGGTCTTCGACCTCCTCAATGCGCTCGGGATCATCTCCTTCGCCTTAAGAGGCCACAACCTTATTCTCGAAATCCAGGTACCAAGAATTTTGTTCTTTCTTTTTTTGTGTATTCTCTTACAGTGTCCTACACTACAACGTCTAACATAAAATCCATGAAATTCGTATAAGTTAGATCAAGCAGAATGTACCTAAACTGCATTTACTGAATCGTCAAATTTGTACAAAAGAGTTGTTATTTTAGGAATTATATACCTAACTCTAGAACTTCTTTAGCTGTCAATTTCTCCGGCCAAATTTTACTTTTTCTAAAGGCAAAGTGGTCTAGACATGATAAAACTGTTAGCCCCTCATGACATAGCTTAAATACTGCACGATATGATGAATTGAGACTAATAATAGGTTGTGAGCCAGTTATTAGTAAACATTCAAAAAAAAATCGGTCGTACTTAAATACCCAATGCAAGATAATCACGTTACTTCATAAGCTGATCTTAGTATCTCCAGAATTGTCTATTTAGGGTTTTATTTTTATTTTTTAGCCTAATGCTTTTGGTGAAGTCCACATGCCACGTCACATTTTTTTAAAGTCGTTGCAAAGAGTAGGGGTGATCGGGTCCAGGGTGGGTAGGGTTCAGACCTAGAACCTGTACCCGACCCTATTATAATTGGTTCCACTTTTTTGGACCCTATACCCAATCATGTTTGCACTGGACCCTATTTTGGACCCAACTCTATTTTTCCGGTCCGGGCTGGTTCGGGAACAGGGTCTACCTTGTTTTCCATTAGACTTATTTTGGGTAGCGATCCCACAGCAGAGAGTGGTAGCGGGCCTGGCGGTGGTCTGAGCTTGGTTATGGCGATTGAATAGTGAGCTGAGGTAACAAGTAGAAAGCAACCATCAATGGCAACAAGCAGCTGCAATCATCAGGGCCGAGAAGACACTTGCTTGCGGATATAATCCGCTCGCCTTGGCTCAATCCGCCTCCATTACTGAGCCTCATCCCCACTTCTTCCCCTTGCCTCTACTCCAAATCTGGCCAGTCCCTCTGCCTCCTCCCACCGGAACGAGGGAGCTCGGCTTTTGCTCCCCCAACAACAATTTGTTCCATGACTGAGACTTGAGAGGGTGAGGTGTTTCCTCTTTTAAGCTAGGGGCTTTTCAATTTTTTTTTTAAAGAAAACCGGTTCCAAAATTGGTCCAGGTGGGTTTCCGCTTGGAACCGGTCCTAGACCGATTACAACCGGTTCCCGGACCGGTTTCACCGGGAACCGATTTCCGATCCTATTTTTCAGGTGGTTCGATCCGGTTCCCGGGTAAACCCGGTCCAGTTGCACGGCCCTAGCAAAGAGTACGTACATAAATAATAAAATCTTAGCAGCAAAAAGTTGACTGTTGACCCTTGAGAAAGGGGCTTCACTGACACTTAAATGGCCACGAGGCCGTCTTTGTTGAAACTTCAACACCGTTCAACCCCCCCCGCGGGGGGAGGGAGGTGTTTGACTTTCCATCACAACCGAACAAAAATTCCGATCCGACGGTCCTCGCTGGCTTAGGTGGCACACAGTTTCCTTTGAGGAAGATGGTCTGAAACCCTTGTGGTGGGGCAGGGCGACTAGTCGGGCGATGTTCGGGTACGGCTTATCGGCGAGATCGCGCTGCCCATGACCCTAGCCTACCCATGCTTCATGTGGCTCGAGACGAAGAGGCCCAAGATGTACGGCCTGAGCTGGTAGGTTAACTGGGTGCTCAGCACACTAGGGATGGCACCGGGCGGGCTCTTGATCACAGCGGGTGTCTATGTGGTGATCGACACCGGGATCAAAGTTAGCTTCTTTAAGCCTCGATAGGGGTGAGGGTTTTTCTCCCAAAGTGATTCGGGGGTGGTCCAAAAGAAACACAAGGATAACTAAAAGTTCAAATGAAAATAGCTTGTCAAGGTTTTGAAATATTCTTGATTTGTTTTTTTATGTGAAATGTATAACTTATCAGCTATTTGTCTCTCGAAAAAAGAAACTATAGCATGGATTGAATGACTCTCTCTTTCTCTAAAAAGGGAATGGGTAGTTTCTTTGACAAGAATAACTAAAACTTCAAGCAAATTAGCTTATAGGGTTTTTCAACTTCTTGAATTGTTCCTTGTGTGAACTGTATTAATTGTCATCTCTATCTCTCAAGAAAAGAAACTATAGAGTGTATTGAATGAAATTCTTGAATGTTGCGATCTCTCTCTCTTCACTTAAATGGAAATGGCTAGTCTATTTGACACAATAACAATAAAATCTTCCTATCCTAACTCCTCGTCAAAACTAGCCATCAATCAAGACTACATAATTTGCATAATCTAACAATTTCAAAGTGAACTGATTACAACAAATAAGAACTCTTTTCAGATTGATAATGCGTATGATATCAAGTTTTGGAGGGGAACACAGATCAACAATCATCTTATGATAGGGACTTTTCACAAATGAATTTTCCATAGGCGGCTTCTTAGTTGTTGAATTTTCTGCTTTGACTAAACCAAAGCATAACCAATAGTATGAAATGAAAGAAAAGATGTTCACTTTTTATCATTATATTATCAGGTTTTTTTTCTCAATCAAGTACTTTTAATTTTTTAATTTCTTTATATAAGTACATCTACTTCCACAAATTAAGGCCCTTCGATATCAAATCTGACCAAATTTAGCAAACGACACTAAAGTATCATGTGAGTAAAACATATAGACCCCCACTTGGATGTGTTCATAAAACTTATAGCCAATATAGACAATCTCGGTATGTGACGTGGATTAAATACTTCCAATGTGGCATCTATTCTATAAAGAAATATCCACGTCAAACTTTGATGTCGTCCCACAGTGAGTCCGAGGGACTTGATTATAAAATACATGAATGAATGAAAAGTTAGACAAATTATAGAGACTTGATTGAAAAGATAGCGAAAGTAAATGAAAAGTACTAATTTGATTAGACAAAATATAGGGATTTGATTAAAAAGATAGTGAAAGTACATGAATGAAAAATACTAATTTTTCAAGGGAAAAACAAAGGCCTCAAGGAATCAGAACTAAGCTTTTATATGTGGTAAAAAAATGGTCAATGTTCTACTTTTTTGTTCATGCTAGAGGATTTTGATAAAAAGTAAGGCCATCAAATGGGTGAATCGGGTCAAGTTTGGGTTTAATTGAAAATAGCCCAACTCAAATTTTGGCCCATTTTTATACAATACAAATTTAGTGACCTATACATAAGTCGACCCGATCCTTACTCAACTCAACTAATATTACTAAATTACTTTTATGTTTGATCTAATCCATGGAAATCTATATCCATCTAGTCAACTAACTTAAAGCTTTTCACAAGTATACGTTTTTTTTTTTTTTTATAAAATCGTTATTTTGATCTTCTTCTGAAGGTGAGTGCAAAGATTGCTATTAGAATAGGTATTATCTCACTATTCTAAGATGGGAAAGTGACACAAATAATTTTCGAACTTTGACTTAATGTATAATGTAATCTCCAAACTTTCAATTCGTTCAATGGTATCCTTAAACTTTAGCCCAATATGCAATATGGCTCATGAACTTTTAATTTATTTAATGTACTTCCTAAATTTTTGGTATATGTTCAATATGGTCCTTGAATTGTATAAAATTATTCAATGTAGTCATTTTCCATTAATTCAAAATTAGGAACTACATTAAACATTTTTATAAAGTTTAGACATTGAATATTTTCATACAGTTCAAAAACTATATTGAATATGCACCAAAAGTTTAGGGATTATATTGAACAAATTAAAAGTTCGTAAATCATATTGCACATTGGGCTAAATGTTAGAGACCACATTGAACAAACTAAAAGTTTAGAGATCAAATTATATATTAGATATGTATATCATTATCCCTTCTAAGATTTCTAGTACAAGATAGTATTTCGAAGAGAAGAGGGAGAGGTTTTAACCTAACATGGTTTTCACACTTAATGACACAATTTTATTATTAGAAACCTCCCTGAGTCCTCGAAGTTACAGCCCATGCCTTACATAGGTCATAAGAGGACTATTGGTAACCAATAACACGATAATGGCTTTTACAGCGCTTTTTTTCTTAATCACTGCTGTCAAAGGACAAGTTGAACCAGGAGGCCCTGTGCTTTTTTCCATGTGTCTGACAAGGCGATCCCATTCCATTTTGTTTAATGCGTTGTCCGATGCTTTTTTTCTCCAGGTGGGGTCCTTGGATAATTGTGTAGCATATCAAGAAATTCAGGGCAATCTCTTGTGAGACACAATTTCTTAAGCGAGGACCGATGGGAATGTGATGGAAGGTGACATAGAATTTTAAATTTTTTTACTAATCTACAATGAGGAGGAAGTAGTGAATCAATAAAATCACAGCAATAAATAATATTAAGGTATTAAATAGTATAACACGTGAGAATAACCATGCCAAACGAAGCCAAGTAAACAATAATTACAAGAAGAAATTTATAATTATGAGATAATAAAAATAAAAAATAATTGAGGGGAAGGGGTAAGAAGTTCTCTTGACATTTTAATAAGGGTGAAGCGAGATCATTTTGCGGCTCACCAAGATTTCTCTAAATTTGCAACAATTCAAAAGATCTGTTATATTCTCATAGATGATGAAGAATGAATCACAAAGGTGAATTGAATTTGGTAAACTATACACCATCTACCCCCATATTTTTTTTTGGGCTTTGTCATTCTAAATCCATTTATTAAATATAACTAACCTATAAAATGACTCAGCCTTTCATATTGAGTTAAGAAATTGATCTATGACCTATTTCAACAAATCTAGATAGAAGTACATATAGTAAACATGAACAACTTTCTTTTCTTTTTCATTAAAACAATTACAATTGGGATAAGCACATAAATCATTTTCAATTCCTGCCCTCTAAATTAAATACTCTCTTCATATTTTAAAACTTACATTTTGCATCTTCCAAATTCAGACAGACCTATTTGTGGTCATGGAGACCCAATCTCTACATCTAAACCCCTCTCCCACTCTCTACCCTTCTCCTTTCTCTCTCCTCACATATAGCAGCACAACACATCAATGATCGAGAGCAACCCCCAACCGTCGAGCAATTACTTGACTTCACAGCTTGACTTTGATGCTGATGTTGATACCCTTGCCCTCTCTCACTACCCGCGACCCTCTCCACACATCAATGTCACAGATCTCTCCACATATCCCTGTCTCTATATGTGACGTGATTGTCCATGGCTCGAGAGGGCAAGGCCACATGAATGACTAAAGCCCGCGGTTCGTGGCCACATAGGTCTTTTGAGGACAGCATTGATCCCGCGAGCCTCTTGAACAGGCTAACAAGCCCCATAAGCTTTGTAGCAAAGTTCGATCATGGCAGCCGGATTGACGTTGTCGATCTTGATCTAGCCTTGAGCTGGCAAGGTGACCATCGCCGACCTCAGACTCAAAGTTGTCGACGTCCTTTGAAGGAGAAATTGCAGCGCACGTACTAGAGAGTAGGAAACTTAGCAACCCTGTTGACTTAGGGAAAAAGTATGGGTGTGTGTTGGGTTTTTATGGGGTTGGGATAGTTTAAGAAATAAATATAATAATACTAATTTAGTAAATTATGTGCAAGTGAGAAATGCAAAGTGTTGGTTTTGAAATGAAAGGAGAAAAACAAAATTTAAGATCGTTTTTGTAATCTTCTTTTTACATTTTTCTACTTATTTATATATACACATTTTTTACTTCTTTATGTACATCCTTTTTACTTCTCTATACATATCTTTTACTTTTCTTTCTACTTCTTGTTTAAGGAAAAAAGGCCTCTTTATTCTTAGGTAGGCCTGAACATGTCGTTCGAAAGGCTGTGGATCAGAGAAAATAATTGACAAGACATTTTGGGCTTTTGACAATTAGTCACTTGATTGGACATTAATGCTCCTATTGTAGTCAAATATGTACAGGAGCAATAATAAAAAAAATTTCTCAACACAGATTTGATTGAAATTATTTGATATTGACTTTTTCTGATGTACCAATCGACAGATTATCTAATTGATGAAAATTCTTTGCATAGGAGCTGTACTCATAATCAAAAAATTTCTTTAATTTAGATTTCATTGAAATTATTTGGTATTGACTTTCACTAATGTACCAATTGACAGATCAACTATCATAATTGATGAAAATTATCTTACTCCGAGATTTTGTAAGTGGATGATTTTAAAAAATACTTCAGATTCAGAAAGAACCCTAGCTCAAGTAACATGCCTTTTATCTACCTCTCTTTGTCATCCCTTCTTGGCACACCACCATGGCTGGCCACGACATTGTTGCCACTGGATCCTTCCCACAACATCATTGACACTGCATCTCTCTATGTCTCTCCATTTGACCTCAAATGAAGGCTGACATGAGTTTGTTTGATGCTAATGACCGCAGAATGACCTTGACCTGAGGTCGCAACAACTTGTGGGGAAAGAGAGATACGATCATTGTGGTTGAAACTGTTGAAGGTGGAGATGAAGTCGAGTGCCTAGAAGGACAGGGAACATAACGCCGTGTCTACTGATGGCTAGAGTTCAAAATATATAGAGAAAGGAAGAGTGTGCAAGTCTACTTTTGTTTTTTAGGCATTATATATTGTGTTGTGCGTAAATTAAATTTACATATGGGTTGCATTTAAAATGTATCTGTATTAAATTTAACCAAGGAGTTTTTCAATTAGGGATAGAAGAAAACATTCTTAGCAATGAATTGGGGATATTGTCCAAGGGTCCTAAACTTATTCAACAATTGCTAATTTAGTTATAAACTCTTTAATTATGCCAATTTAGCCCTAAATCTTTTAACGATTTGTCAATTTAGTTGTTTCAACTAAAATTAGTCAAAAATCATTGAATTGATCGTGACGCCCTCGCTCAGTGGCTTGCGAGGGTAGGCATGGCAATGTCTCAACCCTTGCCTATGGTTGGCCAGCGGAGGGAAATAGGAAAGAACAAAAATGAAAAAATAAAAGAAAATCAATAAAAATTAATAAAAAATTTAAAATTTAAAACTAATTGCAAAAAATGTTCATGTCAACATTAGTCATATTATGTAGGACGATTAATGTCCATGTTAGCAATATTTGATCAAAATTGGTCGGAACAACTAAATTGATAAATCCTAAAAAAAAATTAGGATTAAATTGGCCATCGTACGGTAGATTTAAGATTTTTTGGGTGATTATCTTCAAGAATTTGTGAATGGTTATTTTCCTCTACATATTTTTACTATAGGTATGATGACATTTGTGATGGATGAAGCATTCATCAAGCATGGGGAGAGTCATCATGGATGATAAGCCTCATGATTTGACTAGGGGTGATCGATTTCCAGTCTAGTTCCAAGGTAGAATTGGAAACTAGACCAAGATGATCAATTCCCAAAATTGGGAATTGGGGACCGACCATTTGGTATTAGGACTGGGAACTAGACAAGACCATCAATTTTCAGTTTGATCCGGTCCAATGAAACCAATAATTTTTTTCCCTACCGAATAGTAGCCATGCACAACAAGAGAGAGTGGCAAATCATAAGTTATTGATGGAAGTGACAACCAGTAAAGAGTCGATATGTCATAGTTTATGGTACCATTGGATGGGATATTCACATTTTACTAATTTTTTTGAAGAAATAATAAAAAAAAATTATATGTAGTCGGTCTAGTCCTGTTTCGTTTTGTAACATCCTGAAATTCGAGCCTTTTGAGGGATGAATGAATGTGAATTTCGTCGATGCATTGTTGGCTTATCTCACTCGGAACTGATCACTCCTGAGATACTGACCTTGAGGGGAAAGGCTAATGAGGACAGAACTCGTGCGACTAAAGAACTTGACTTGGGAAAACGACTCGACCGTGAGACTTGCGTAAGGACGATCCTGTAGATATGCAGGCCGATTTCAGGGACGATTAGAAGTCGATTCGCAGACATAACATAATGGGATGACGGGTGATTCCGTTTACTATTATCGAATCCGCGAATGGCCCTATGTCGATCCTTGGTAATCGTGTACTTTGAAATAAGAATCGATTCTTCACAATTTCATGTAGTCAAGGACGTCCATGTGTCGAGAAGTCTTGAACGTGAATTGGCACGAGTCGGTTACACGTGAATCCTCAAAGCCGCCTGTCAGTCGGAGTAGTACCAAAATGGCATTCGGGCGAAATTGACAAGGCATGAGAATCCAAGATTGGACTTCGAATTTTCGGGAATGTCCGGGACGGACTTTTGGACGATGATTCTTAGACAGTAGACAGTGTCAGATGAGTCGAGTTTTTGGAAAAGGGATTTTCGGACCAAGAAAACGACCCTACGAGGACGTGGGCCGGGCACGAACAGTGTGGGCCTCATGCCCAAGGTGGGACAGCCGCCCTGGAAGGCCCGAGGCAAGCAAGTGAGCCCGTTGGGCCAAACCGACAATTTACCCTCCCGAGCCCATTGTCTAAACTTGAACCGTTTCAAGCCCAATAAATTCCCGAGCCCGTTCCTATTCATTTTCAAGCCCATTTCCTAGGCCCGTCCTCCATTTTCAGCCCATGGACAGATTGGGAAATGTGCAAGGTGGAAATGACCAAAATGCCCTTGGATATTTTGAAGAAAAGTTAAAAGAAAGAGAGAGAAGATGAGGTCATTGTTTGGCAAGTGGGGCAAGCATTGATGGCCTTGATAAGGCTTATCCTTCAGCCTTCACTTCACTCTCTCTCTCCTCTTCATCTTCTCCAAAACCGCACCACTTTTCTCCCATGGTTTCCCTTCCTTCCTTCTGTTTTTCAGTTTGACCTTTCACCGAAATCTGAGTTGTTCATTGCCTTCCCGTTGGAATATCGTCTCGTGCCACCCACCGTTGTGTTCAGAAGAGAAATTCCGTTCAAATACCGTCAGCTGATCGTCGGAAGGAGCTTTAGGTCAACCCGTATTCTGGCCGAAAGCCACCGCCGGCCTAACCATTTTCTGACCGCCTGCTGCTGTTCTGTTTTGCTGTTTCGGCCATTTTCCTCCCTTTCCGACCCAAACCACCACCCATCCCAGCCACAAGTGGTTCTCCCTCGACCCCCAGGTGCCGTTGATCGCTGGCCCGCCGCTCGCCGGAGCTCCGGGCAACCCGTTCAACTCCGATCAGCCACTTTCCTCCTTTGCAGTGCAGTTTTCAGTGTTGCAGTGGGTATTTCGAGTTTGCTGCTGTTGTTCCAGCCCCAGGACTGCCTTGGATCATCGTGGTAGAGGTCCCCGGGTGTCGGGTTCGTCGCCGCCGCCGCGTCCATGTCGCCGGCTCACTTAACAGGTGAGTTTAGCTCCTAATCCCTATTTAGTGCCTAAACTTGCTTAGGGTTGGTTAGTTAGTGTTAATCTTGGTTTAAGGGGTTTAATTAAGTTGTATTAGCCCTAAGATAGGTGGTTAGATAGATGGTTAAGATTAGATTAGCTTAATTTTGCTTATTAAGCTTAATTGTGCTTAATTTGGGATTAATTGTGTTTATGTGTTTAATTAAGCATGATTTGCTTAAATTGGTTGATTAATTGTTTTAATTAATGTTTTGTTTAATTTCTGGATTAAATGTTTTAATTAATTGAATTTCGGAAAAATCACTGTTCATAATTACCGTTCACGAGCACTGTTCACAATTACCGTTCACGGACCTTTGTTCATCCGAGGCTAATTTTTGTCCGAATTTGATGTGCTATTGATTGTTATGATTAATTGAAGTGCCGATTGTTAATTATGCTCGTGAATATTGATGAAATGCATGATCGAGTGTTGGTTGGATTTTAGGTTTTGGAATTGTCGAGTGAGATCGCGTGACATATTGCGTGGGTTATCTGAAATGGCATGTCGCATGAGCATGAGTGAGGTTGCATTCACGACAGAGCAAAGATATAAATGGATTGTTTGATGATGTGTTGCATGATCACATTAAGAGAGGGAACCCGGCATTGCCGGAAGACCGTCAATCCTTATGGGGTTGTGACGTGGCCGTTTGGTCATCCTGACTATTGTCAGTTGCTTGACGGGGGACATGTGACGGGACTGCGGTAGTGGGCGGGTCCTATGTTCCTGTCAGTTGCGGGACTGCGGTAGTGGGTGGATCCTGTGCTCCTTCGGGAATGCCGTCAGAAGGAAGGGATGACCCCTGACGTCGCCGTGCCTCGAGGTAAAGAGGACGAAGCTGGTTTAGCCAGGAACTGCCAACTATAAGGTTGTGCCGTTGGCCCAGGAGGGGGTGTTAATAATCGGAGCATGTGTGAGTGTGAGACATGAGAAAGTTGTGTGAGATGCTCTGATTATTCGCACGCTCTTAATGTCGTGATGATTTGTGGTATGCACGCATGAGTTGACAGTCGTGCAGGGTGTGGCAATGGCCAGGTGAGATCGCTTATGGCGCAACTCGCATGTGATTGATGAATTATGTCATCTAACGGCCATGTGCCTTGCTTGCATTGTATGAGATTGGACGCGCAGGGTATGGCATACCGGGTAAGGTTGCATGCGAACCGAATATTGATTGTGGGTTGCCCTGTCTGTTGTTGGCTGTTGTTTGGTTTTGGTTGTTTGTTGTGGGTTGAGTGAGGGGTGGTTCTGGAGAGATACCCCGGGTTGAGTTGGCGTACTAACCGGGGCTTAGGGGGAAGAACTCGTTGAGATTTTATCTCAACTCGTCATGGTAAACATTTTCAGGTCCTTAGAATGGCGTACCTACAGTGGAGAATCCTGCCCTCGCTTCTCCAGTGATCGACTCGATGGAGCTTGAGTCCGATGGGTCCGAGTGACCGTGGTGTTGAACCCGAGGGTTCTTTATGTACGGTTGGATTAGCCTAGTTCCTTTTTGGTTTGGCTTAGAGGATGGATCGGCCCTTTTTGTCGGGCTTGTAATTCGAAAACGATCCTCCGTTAGTTAATCCAGTAAGATGTATAAATGAGTAGTTGTTGTTGTCATTGCTGTTCATCCCTCTATTCCTGTTTGATTGTTTGTTTGTCTGGGGATGGTTTGTTTTCCGCTTGCGCATAATCAAAGATAAAATGAATGGTCTTGGACGAGTCCTGGGACGTTGCTTTCAATCGACCAAGGTAATGGGGTTGCCGCGAGCTCGAGAGTCGGGGCGTGACACGTTCCCTCTTGGAACCAGGAACCGAACTGCCTAGAGATCGGTTTCACTTTTAGGAACCGGAAACCAAACCTATACTCCCGAGAACCGGCCGGTTCAATCCGAGTAGTTCTCGGTTTGGATGATCTATCTTGCACACCTCTAGATTTGGCTACAAACATCGAGCCAATGTGGAGATTTTTTATTTGTTAAAATATGTTTTGAGTTTGAGCCCATGAAAGAAAGCCGTTCAAGTAGGTTTGTTATTATGTTAATCTTTTTCTTTTTTTGGTGCTAGCACTCCTTGTAGCAGCACATTCTACCATAATGAAAGCATAACTTGTCCTTAAATGTGTTGTTGTTGCCGCATGTGTTAGTGTTGATGGTGTTCTTGAATTTTTTCTTGATTCCCTTCTTATTTGCACATGTTGCCATTGTCAACAAATTGACCTGTTTGCAACTTCTTTTACGTAATTAACCTCATGATTCCAAGAACCTTTAACAATTTGAATATGTTCTATCAAATTATCCATATTCAGGTACTATTCTTGATCATGTGGATAAGTTTTTTTTCGATAATGATTTCAAGTTGAAGACAATTTTAAAATAACTATAGCAACTTGAAAATGTTTAGTAACTTCAATCATAAGGTTATTGAGTTTTGCAATATATATTTGAAGTTTCTCCATTTGCTTAGAGATAAATTTTTCATATTATGGTAAATTCAAAATATTTCAAAGTAGTAAATCTATCAACACCTTCTTTGATAGTAATGTATATGGTCCCTAAGGCATTCCAAATGTCTCGGGGATTTATGTTAGTTCGAGAAATTTCATATAAACAATCTGACAAAATATTGGGACTTCTTTCTTTGCACCTCTTTCTGTGACGTCCTGAAATTCGAGCCCTTTGAGGGAGGAATGAACGTTAATTTCGCCAATGCATTGTTGGTTGATCTCACTCGAACCGATCACCCCGAGATACCGACCTTGAAGGGAAAGGCTAATGAGGACAGAACTCGTGCGACTAAAGAACTTGACCTGGGAAAACGACTCGACCGTGAGACTTGCGTAAGGACGATCCCGTAGTCATGCAGGCCGATTTCGGGGGACGACTAGAAGTCGATTCGCGGAGAGAAATAATGGGACGGCGGGTGATTCCGTCTCGTTATCGAACCCGCGAATGGCCCTATGTCGATCCTTGATAATCGTGCACTTAGAAATAAGAATCGATCCTTCGCAATTTCATGTAGTTAAGGACGTCCATGTGTCGAGAAGTCTTGAACGTGAATTAGCACGAGTCGGTTACGCGTGAATCCTCAAAGCCGCCTGTCAGTCTGAGTAGTACCAAAATGGCATTCGGGCGAAATTGACAAGGCATGAGAATCCAAGATTGGACTTCGAATTTTCGGGAACGTCCGGGACGGACTTTTGGACGATGCTTCTTAGACAATCGACACTGCCGGTTGAGTCGAGTATTTGGAAAAGGGATTTTCGGACTAAGAAAACGAGCCTATGAGGACGTGGGCCGGGCAAGAACAGTGTGGGCCTCACACCCAAGGTGGGACAGCCGCCATGGAAGGCCCGAGGCAAGCAAGTGAGCCCGTTGGGCCAAACCGACCATTTACCCTTCCGAGCCGTTGTCTAACCTTGAGCCGTTTCGAGCCCAATAAATTCCCGAACCCATTCCTATTTATTTTCCAGCCTTTTTCCTAGGCCCGTTCCTCCATTTTCAGCCCAAGGACAGATTGGGAAATGTGCAAGGTAGAAATGACCAAAATGCCCTTGGATTTTTGAAGAAAAGTCAAAAAGGAAGAGAGATAAGATGAGGTCATTGTTTGGCAAGTGGGGCAAGCCTTGATGGCTTGGATAAGGCTTATCCTTCAGCCTTCACTTCACTCTCTCTCTCCTCTTCATCTTCTCCAAAATCGCAGCACCTCTCTCCCATGGTTTTCCTTCCTTCCTTCTGTTTTTCAGTTTGACATTTCGCCGAAATCTGAGTTGTTCATTGCTTTCCCGTTGGAATCTCGTCTCGTGCCACCCGCCGTTGTGTTCAGAAGAGAAATTTCGTTCAAATAGCGTTGTCCGATCGCCGGAAGGAGCTGCCGATCAACCCGTATTCCGGCCGAAAGCCACCGCCGGCCTGACCGTTTTCTGACCGCCTACTGCTGTTCTGTTTTGCTGTTTCGGCCATTTTCCTCCCTTTCCGACCCAATCACCACCCATCCCAGCCTCAAGTGGTTCCCCCTCGACCCCCAGGTGCCGTTGGTCGCTGGCCCGCCGCTCGCCGGAGCTCCGGGCAGCCCGTTCAACTCCGATCAGCCACTTTCCTCCTGTGCAGTGCAGTTTTCAGAGTTGCAGAGGGATTCCGAGGCTGTTGCTGCTGTGTTGAGCCCGGGATCGCCTTGGATCGCTGTGGTAGAGGTCCCCGGGTGTCGGGTTCGTCGCCGCCACCGCGCCCGTGTCGCCGGCCCGCTTAATGGGTGAGTTTAGCTCCTAATCCCTATTTAGTGCCTAAACTTGCTTAGGGTTGGTTAGTTAGTGTTAATGCTGATTTAGGAGGGTTAATTAAGTTGTATTAGCCCTAAGATAGGTGGTTAGATAGGTGATTAAGATTAGCTTAGCTTAATCTTGCTTAATTATGCTTGATTATGCTTAATTGTGCTTATTTGTGGATTATGTGATAATTAAGCTTGTTTAGCTTAATTGATTGATTAATTGTGTTTAATCAATGTTTTGTTTAATTTCTGAATTTAATTTATTATTAATTGAATTTCGGAAATTACTGTTCACGGATTTCGTTCACGATTCGTTCATGGCACTGTTCATCCGGAAGTGAAATTGTGCATAATTTCATGTGTCTTGATCATATGAAGTGAAATTGATGTGTCGTGGCATGAACATTCGCATGAATCGTGTGAATTTCACAAAAAGGGAAAAATGGTTTGTCCGAGGGACAACGAAATTGGACTGCTTTTATGAGAAAGGTTGGAGAAATGGTTTGTCCGAGGGACACCGGATACGAACCGCTTTTGTGAGAAATGATTTGAGGTTTCATATGCAAGCATGTGTGCATTGGCTAATGCTCAAAGATAATAAGTGGGTTGTGATGGTGTGCTTGCGTGATCACTAAGTTGAAACCGCCGTCTCGGGAGAGTATCCCTTGACGTTTGTTGGGCATGTAGTCTCGGGAGAGTATCCCTTGACGTTTGTTGGGCATGTAGTCTCGGGAGAGTATCCCTTGACGTTCTATGAGCATGCGCGGTCTCGGGAGAGTATCCCTTGACGTTCTGTGGGCATGCGGTCTCGGGAGAGTATCCCTTGACATTCTGTGGGCATGCGGTCTCGGGAGAGTATCCCTTGACGTCTTTTGGGCACGGAAGGGCACGGTTGCGCCTCTGCGGAGGAAGGGCGCCGTAGCGCCGTAGCAATAGCACGGAAGGGCACGGTTGCGCCTCTGCGGAGGAAGGGCGCCGTAGCGCTGTTGCACCTCGGCCAAGTTGTAGCCCTGTGGGGCAATAATAATCGGAACACGTGTGAATGCGAGAGTGCATGAGAAAACATGGCATCATTGGTTACGATTATGCATGAGGTGATCATATCATTTATGGCACGCACGCATGAATTGATAACGTGCAGGGGTGGCAATGGCCAGGTGAGATCGCTTGTGACGCGACTCGCATGTGATTGATGAACTGCATCATCTAACGGCCATGTGCATTGCGTGTATTGTGCTGACTTATAACGTGCGGGGTATGGCATACCGGGTAAGGTTGCATGCGAACCGACTATTCGATTGTTGGTTGCATTGCTTGCATTGAATGAGATTTAACGTGCAGGGTATGGTATATCGGGTAAGGTTGCATGCGAACCGACCTCTGATTGTTGGTTGAACCTGTCTGTGGTTTGATTGCTAATTGCTGGGTGTTTGTGGTCGGGTTGAGTGAGGGGTGGTTCTGGAGAGATACCCCGGGTTGAGTTGGCGTACTAACTTAGGGGCTTAGGGGAAGAACTCGCTGAGATTTTATCTCAACCCGTCGTGGTTAACATTTTTCAGGTCTTTAGAATGGTACACCCGCTGTGGAGAATCCCCGCCCCCGTTTCTCCAAAGTGATCGACCCGACGGAGTCAAGTCCGATGGGTCCGAGTGACCGTGGTGTTGAACCCGAGGGTTCATTCTCGTATAGCTGGATTAGCCTAGTTTATTTTTGGCCTGGCTTAGAGGATGAATCGGCCCCTTTTGTCGGGCTTGTAATTCAAAAGACGATCCTCCATTGGTTAATCCAGTAAATTGTGTAAATGAGTAGTGATGGTTATTCTTGTTATTCATCCCTCTATCCCTGATTGATTGATTGATTGATTGTTGGACTGGGGATGGTTCGTCTTCCGCTTGCGCATAACAAAAGATTAAAATGAATGGTCATCGACGAGTCCTGAGACGTCGCTTTCAATCGACCAAGAGAAGGGGTTGTCGCGTGCTCGGGGTTCGGGGCGTGACATCCCCGTCGGTTTTGGTATCAGAGCGAGGTTGAGACTTGGAGTGATAAGGTGCGTGGGATTTTTGGGATAGTGAGATAGGGATGGCTTTTATATTATGTGCCTGTGATTGCTTTTGTGGCCTTGTGTGGCTTTGTGTGGTGACGGGTTGCTCATAGTTCAGAGTGATGAGCAATCCTGAGTAGAGAGAGCCCTTAGGCGTAGGGCAGCGTCTGGTCAGACCAGTGCTAGAGGTAGCGTGTAGGCAGATCCTAGGTTAGACGGGATCCTGCTGGCGCTAGAGACCTTGATAGGACAGCAAGCTGAGTGCTTCTGCTGTGGTCCTTGTGGTTTCCCTAGTGAGAGGAGAGGTCTGTGAGAGACCGATACCTAGGCCAGCAGAGCAGTTCCTGAGATTAAAGCCATCGAGGTCAGTGGCGTGGGCGACCCTAAAGTTGTGACTCTTTGGATAAGGGATATCGAGAGAACTGTTACAGTGCTGAGGTGTTCAGAGTAAGGCAGAGTGGTTCTGGCGGCTTATTAGCTTCAAGGTAATGCTAGTACTTGGTAGGAAGCCTCTCAAGGAAGAGTGTTCCCTGAAGGCACGGTTCAGATTTGAGGTGCCTTTCGTGAAGCTTTCAATGGGAAGTGCTTCTTGGACAGTGTGAGAGAGCCAAAGATGGTAGAGTTCCAACAGTTTTGTTAGAATTGGCTGTCAGTGGATCAGTATGAGGCGAAGTTTGCCGAGTTGGCCAAGTATGCGCCGAGATTGGTAAAGGACCTTGTGGATAGGGTGAGACATTTTAGAGATGGCTTGAATCCATAATTGAAAGCCCGGCTGGTACCCTTGAACTTGAGAAGAGCTTTGATGAGATGTACAAAAGGGCCTAGATGATAGAGAAGAATATGATTGAGAGGGCGACCGCATCTGGTTCACGATTTGTGCCTAATAGAGACAATCGTCGGTTCGAGAAGGGACCGATGATGGGGCGAAGGAATCCCATCCCACCCGACAGAAAGAATTATGCGGGAAAGCCGACTGCTCGAAACTAGGTCGTGAGGAAGTCATTGCATATGGTGGATTGTTATGGAAAGACAATTCAATTTAACTCAATAGTGAGTGGTAATTTTGAAATTGTAGGAAATCGAGGGGAACCCTTCGTTCCTCTGATTTCGTCACTCGAGGTGACTCAATTGTTGAGAACTGGATGCTAAGGGTATTTGGCATGGGTGGCAGATACACTGGTAGAAGGATCAAAGGTAGAGGATATTGTTGTGGTACAAGTGTACATGGACCAATGATGCCATGTTTTCTCATGCACTCTCGCATCCACACATGTTTCGATTATTACTGCCCCACAGGACTATAACTTGGCCGAGGTGCAACGGCGCTACAGCGCCCTTCCTCCGCAAAGGCGCAACCATGCCCTTCCGTGCTATTGCTACGACGCTACGGCGCCCTTCCTCCGTAGAGGCGCAACCGTGCCCTTCCGTGTAGGCCGAGGCGCTATGGCGCTACGGTGCCCTTCCTCCGCAGAGGCGCAACCGTGCCCTTCCATAACCTCCGAGGCGCTACGGCGCCCTTCCTCCGTAGAGGTGTAACCGTGCCCTTCCGTGCCCTCCGAGGCGCAACGGCGCTACGGCGCCCTTCCTCCGCAGAGGCGCAATCGTGCCCTTCTGTGCTCTCCCTTTCCATAATCTTCGATAAATCGGTTTCAACTTAGTGATCACGCAAGCATACCATCACAATCCACTTATTATCTTTGAGCATTAGCCAATGCACACATGCTTGCATATAAAACCTCAAATCATTTCTCACAAAAACGGTCCATTTTCGATGTCCCTCGGACAAACCCTTTTCCCCACCTTTCTCATAAAAGCGGTCCATTTCCAATGTCCCTTGGACAAATCACTTTCTTTCTCATAAAGGCGGTCCATTTCCGGTGTTCCTCGGACAAACCATTTTTCCCTTTTGTGAAATTCACACGATTCATGCGAATGTTCATGCCACGACACATCAATTTCACTTCATATGATCAAGACACATGAAATTATGCACAATTTCACTTACGGATGAACAGTGCCGTGAACAATAATTTCCGAAATTCAATTAATAATAAATTAAATTCATAAATAAAACAAAATATTGATTAAACACAAATTAATCAATCAATTAAGCTAAGCAAGCTTAATTATCACATAATCCACAAATAAGCACAATTAAGCATAATTAAGCAAGATTAAGCAAAGCTAATCTTAATCATCTATCTAACCACCTATCTTAAGGCTAATACAACTTAATTAACCCTCCTAAACCAGCATTAACACTAATTAACCCAACCCTAAGCAAGTTTAGGCACTAAATAAGGATTAGGGGCTAAACTCACCCGTTAAGTGGGCGGGCGACACTGGCATGGCGGCGGCGACGAACCCGACACCTGGGGACTTCTCCCACGACACTCCAAGGCGGTCCCGAGACGGAAATCACAGCAAAAGCTTCTGCTCACACCCCCAACTTCGAAAAAAAGCACTACGGGGGAGGAGGACGAGAGGGCGTCGGAGTTGAACGGGCTGCCCGGAGCTCCGGCGAGCGGCGGGCCAGTAACCAATGGCACTTGGGGTCAAGGGGGAACCACTTATGGCTGGGATGGGTGGTGGTTTGGCCGGAAATGGAGAGAAATGGAAGAAAAGGCGGAGCTGTGTAGAGGGCGACGCTATAGTGACGAACGGAGGACCGGTAACTTCTGGCGGCCGTACGGGTCCGACGGCAGCTCCGTTCGGCAGTCGGCCATCGTGAACAGTACGTAATTTCTGTTATGAACATTTTGATAGGTGGCACGGCCCGAGATTCCACCAGGAAGGCAACGAACAACTCCAATTTCGGTGAGAGGTCCAAAGCAGAAACTACAGAAAATGCAAGGAGAAGCAAGGGGAAGAGAGCTGCGATTTTCTGGACTGAAGAGGGGAGAGAGAGAGTGAAGTGAGGGCTTCTAGAAGACCTCATCAAGGCCATTAAATGGCTTCTACACTCTCCCAAGCAAGTGACATCATCTTCTCTCTCTTGCTTTGACTTTTCTTCAAAATATCCAAGGGTATTTTGGTCATTTCCACCTTGCACATTTCCCCATGTGTCATTGAGCTGAAAATGAAAGGCGGGCCTAGGAAACGGGCCGAAAAATGGATAGGAACAGGCTCGGGAATTTGTTGGGCTCGAATTGGCTCACGTTTAGACAACGGGCTAGGACGGGTGAGGGGTCGGTTGGGTCCAACGGGCTCGCTCGTTGTCTCGGTCTTCCACGGTGGCTATTCCACCTTGGGCATGAGGCCCTCACTGTCCTTGCCCGGCCCACATCCTCATCGGCTCGGTTTCTCAATCCAAAATCCCTTTCTCAAAACTCGGCTCGACCGACTCCGTCGACTGTCAAGGAAGCATCATCCAAAAGTCTCCGCCGGACGTTCCGAAAATTCGAAGTCCAATCTTGGATTCTCATGCCTTGTCAATTTCGCCCAAATGTCATTTTGGTATAATTCAGACTGACAGGCGGTTTCGAGGATTCACACGTAACCGACTTGTGCCAAACCACGTTCAAGACTTCTCGACACATGGACGTCCTTGACGACATGAAATTGCGAATGATAGATTCTTATTTCAAAGTACACGATTATCAAGGATCGACATAGGGTCGTTTGCGGGTTCGATAATAGTAGACAGAATTACCCGTGGTCCCATTATTTCTGTCCGTGAATTGACTTCTATTCATCCCTGAAATCGGCCTGCATGACTACAGGATCGTCCTTACGCAAGTCGCACGGTCGAGTCGTTTTCCCAGGTCAAGTTCTTTAGCTGCACAAGTTCTATCCTCAGTAGCCTTTCCCCTCAAGGTCAGTATCTCGGAAATGATTGGGTCCGAGCGAAATCAACCAACAATGCATTGGCGAAATTCACGTTCACTCATCCCTCAAAGGGCTCGAATTTCAGGATGTCACAATTCTTCCCCCCTTACAAAAATTTCGTCCTCGAAATTTGCAATCACAGACAAATCCTCAAAAGATGGGGGTGCCGATGCTTCATCACTTCCTCACTTTCCCCATACAGCTCTCTCTATTCTGTGATGTTGCCCGATCACCTTAACCAAGGTAATAGTCTTGTTTCGGAGTACTTGCTCTTTACAGTCCTCTATCCGTGTCGGCCTCTCCACGTATGACACCGCAGAACGTGGTGTGGAGAGATAACAGTTGCTTTTTTCTAACATCTGCTCACCTATTGTCCAGCACGACGCCACAGAACGCGGCCCCATCTTTGAAAAGTCATTGGTAAAGGGGAAGTGAAAACAATACGGCAGATGGTCTGTGTAATGCAGTGAGTCTTTAACCAAACATCGATCGTTGCTCCTCGGAAATTTCTCTGGGCTTGACGTCGATCTGGAGGGTCGGTCGACCCCCTGTTTCTTATCAACATAATCAAAAGGAGTTCGCCCTAGTCAAAATTCTCTGGGCTTGACGTCGATCTGGAGGGTCGGTCGACCCCCTGTTTCTTATCAACATAATCAAAAGGAGTTCGCCCTAGTCAAAATTCTCTGGGCTTGACGTCGATCTGGAGGGACGTCGACCCCCTGTTTCTTATCAACATAATCAAAAGGAGTTCGCCCTAGTCAAAATTCTCTGGGCTTGACGTCGATCTGGAGGGACGGTCGACCCCCTGTTTCTTATCAACATAATCAAAAGGAGTTCGCCCTAGTCAAAAAGGAGAACACCCCATGAAAGACGTGGGATCACTTTTTTCTTTCTTTCCTTTCATTTTTCTCTGAAAAGGGAATACAGCTGATGCAATTACGCACGAACACAATAAAGATATGATTTTTATTCCGCAGCTAGTATAAGGAATGTCCTCTGCATTCTCCGTTGGATTATATACACGTAGAAGAATATGGTTACGGATATATATGTCACTCGTCTGGCAATGAATACGTCAGATTTTTATTACTCATACTTTTACGTGGAATACATGTAAGTTTGAGGGTTTTCCTCAATAAAACTTCTACCACTCGTACATTTTTTGAACTTACAAAAGATATTCATTTTTTTAGAGTAAATCGAATTATATACATATAAAAAATCTTAATGTTTGGGTCCCTTTTAGTCCTTTTTTGTTCCTTTGTTGTACATGATTTGTTCTTACTTGTGACCGAGGTACCCTAACACTCCAATGACTTGTTGTCTAGTTGAATGCCTGCTGGTGCCATGCCTCACGGTGGTTGTACATCTTTGGTCGTTAATATATAAACTTACCTTACCAAAAAAAAAATTGTAATATGTCAATGACCATTTAAATACCCAAAACAAATATAATTATTCACATTTTATATTCACAAGATAAATACATTTAGAGGGATGAAAGGAAGTCGGGGTTTCTTTTTATGAGAAGTAAATCCAAGGCTTGACATGCTTCATATTCATATATCTCCAATTGACGTTAGTGTAACAACATAATATCATCGAAAAACATTTTTATAGTAGTGCTTCTTAAATTGAAATTGCAACATCTAAAGTCCTACATTGTTTCAAAAGCAACCTATCGAGTGATTCATAAGTCAATACTCATCTTCAAATGACTATCATCTTATATGGTTATTTTGAGCACTCCTTTTGAAAGTTTGATTCATCGGATTGTTATGGAAATAATGGTCAGACTCTAATTTAGATCCAAACCTATGATTATGATTGTTGAAAATGAGACCAAAATGCAGGGAGAAATTGGAACGCAACCTCGATGGCTACCCCCCCGTTCACACGTTTGCTTCTTCGTTGGAAAAAAACGACGAGCCTTTTGACTCTTGAGATAAAGAAAATTGAGAGTTCATATCTTGTACGGGTCTTCCAAATATTTCTATAGTTCATAGCATTTCATTAAACATTGGTACAAATTTCAATTAGATTTACTGTAATAAAAGAAATGGAAGACAAGTCCATCTTGGCATTTTGCTTTAACGGTCTCCGTAGATAAATGAAAACAAACTACAGTTAGTCTCCTCAATGCCATTGTCATGATGTTGATCTAGGGAAATAATTTCCTTGATTTGGATTAGATCAATTGTAATTGTCACTTTCGATACATGGTACACGAGAGTAGAATAGTCGATTATAGCTGTTGAAGTGGTATCCTATTCGATGCATAATCCATTCAAATGTTTATTGTTGATCTTAACTTATGCACTAGTGTATATCTCTAGCTCCCATAATCCATTCTCGAAATTGCGTGTTGAAAGTGAAAGAGATTTTTCTTGTTTATTTGCTTGACCATTGAAGTGAGTGTGTGATAAATGCTTTTAGTTCTCTCTCCAATAGAATGAAGCCAATAATGAAAAAACATAAATAAAAAATGGACAATGATCCTTTCTAGGAAGCCAGTTTTTACTTAAGTCAGTCCAAGCTTGATAAACTTTTAACAATGGCAAAGAAGTCCCATGTCTTTTCTGGTTGAACTTACTTAATCAGTGATTTCTAACAAGCCATTCTTCATTTTTTAGAGGGAGGAAAAAGAAAAACTACAGGAGAGCTTTCTTTATCTTTATGGAAAACTAATTCATTTTTTTGGTTGGACTAATTTAATGGGCAATTTTCTTTATTTTTAAAGGGAGGAAGAAGCGGAACTATAAGAATGCTTTCTTTATTTTTATGAATAGTGAAATCATTTTCAAATTTAATCAGGAACTTCACCCGAAAATGGCCAAAAATGGAAAAGACGGGAACATGGGAATAGATCTAATACCAATACAGACTATCCATTTCAATTCTTTTATCCTAAGGCCAATTTTTTATGTACTTATAAAGACTATGATGTAATATATTATTCCAAAGCCGAACTGTATAACATATATCAAATTTAATTTCAATACCATGCTAAAAAGTTGAATCCAAAAAATAAATTAAGTGAATAAGTGGAGAGAAAAGAGCTGCATCAAATGATACCTAAAAGTTTTTACTGGGACCTGAGAATCAAATCACTAAAGCAAAGAATAAATTGAATGGTTCACAATCATTGGTACCACCTCGGAATATCACCACATATTCACTTAAATCTTCCCCTATAAAATCATAAATTAAAATCGATTCCAAATTTAATTTTCAACGGGAGGTGAAGATTTTGTCATAGATGCCGATTCGGTGTCCTGCCATTCATATATGTGGCATAATTGGTATTCAACATTTCAGCAATAAATTTTTTTTTGAAAAACTTACAATATTTGTGGAGGCCATGACAGCGATTTCTTTTAATTGGATATAAAAATGCATAATTTACTGGAATATAAATGAATTAGAATAAGATCTAATTCTTTATTTTCTTCTTCTTCTCGAAACTTACTCCGCAGGGACCTTGACCGCATCGTCACCGTTAGTGATGTCACGAGGTGACATCGCCATGCTGACGTCATCGCCATCCGTTTTACACGTCAAGTGAAATTTATTCAACTTTTCTTCGGGGTCCAAGCCTATTTTTTTCTGAGGAATTTTTTCTATTGAGAGAAAGAGAGATGCTTCCACGCAATAATACAACAGCACCAGTTTTGTCATTTTATGCAGATAATACAATACTATTTTTTGAAAGTACTTTATTTGATAAGCGTTTCGAAGACTACAAATATCATCTGAATAGTACAATTTCTTAAAAAAAATCGACCAACAGGTTTAAATTAAGTTGACTCTCAGGCCATTGGTTGACCTTGCCCCCCTCACCAACCAACGAAATCAAAAAATGATCTTGTTGAACGCGCGGTAAATAACAGGTATAAAGTAGGCATCAAAGGCCAGTTGCCAGTCAACCGCTCCGGCATCGTCGTCATTGCAGTCGCGACAACCTGCGTCAGTCGTGACATCTTCCCATCTTCCAGTCTCCTCCTCCGCTCGCGGTTGCACCGTGCGCATCGCCGTCTTCTTATATAAATATCTCTGCTCGTGACGATGCGTTGCATAGTGCTCAGAGCTCACCACTGACCTCCTCCCACCAACCCCGTCGCCTTTCGCTCTTTAAACTGAAGTCCGAGATCTCGGATTGGGCATATTAGGTCGGAGATATCGAAACCGTATGGGGGAAGTAGCAGCAGATATTGTCGACTCGACGCTCGAGGACAATGCCATCCCCATCACGACTGGCTCTGTTGCCAACGAGGCCACCGCCGAGGCGGCGGGCGCAGCACGCAATGAGAACCCCCAGGATGGGTCGCTCCCGATCACGGAGTCGAGGGGCGGCAGCACCGCCTCCGCAGTGTTCCACCTCCTGTGCTCCGGGATGGGGATTCAGGCGCTCATGCTTCCTGTCGCCTTCGCTTCTCTTGGTTGGTAAGGCAAAGTCATCTCTCTCGTCGTCTTTAAACTATTTTCTACTTCAAACTGCATGAGATTTTGTCGTTTGCTTGTCGGAGAATTCGGCCCCCCAGACATCTTGGGCGGAATAATATTTTTTTTATAATGGCATTTTTTGAAATTCGCCTTCTCATCCTTTTAGTTTTTGATATTCCAACCCGCCTTTTATTGGTCATACTATCCTCATCTTCACGTATGATTTTTGTCTTTGCATCAATAATGCACCTAATGATAACTCTAAAGAAAAATTGGTGTCTCGATAATGTGATCGTGTGATACAAAACGGTCGGCATCCATGTGTTATGCACCTTCTCTCTTTGCCACACATTCATGCACTCCACCAAGTTCCACCAGTATAGAACCATTTTCATCAATTTTTTAAAAAGTTTGGCGACTACCCATATTCATTTTCATTATTTTAAGTTCACACAGCAAGATATAGGTATTTTTCCCCATGAAAAACGGCCGCTTTATAGAAATGCTTTTGGGTCTTTTTTTTTTTTATTGTTTTGTTTAAAAGTCGAGAAAGGCATTTTTGGAAAATCCGCTACTTGTTACTTTGCCTATTCTATAACCCACTTTTTCCCATATATCGTACGAGAGGTGGCAGGAGGCAGTGGAGGAGATCTCATATATTAAAAATGATCATGCTTTAAAAGCAAAACTACCATTCTTTCCATTTTAATGGCTTTGGTCAAAAATGGTCTTTTAAACTTTTAATTACCCATGTTTGTTTAACCTATCGTATTTGTTATTATTAAATATTATTATCTCATTAAATTTTTTAAAATTTTTGAAGGGTTTGGGGAATCATAATTCTGTCCGTAGGGTTTCTATGGCAGCTCTACACCAAATGGGCTCTCGTGGATCTCCACGAATCAACCCTTGGAACCCGCTGCAGCAGATTCCTCGACCTCGCCGATGCTGCCTTCGGTAAGCCGCAACATATTTTAAATCTTTGTTCATCAAGTTAAACAATTTACATTAGTGAAAAACAAAAGTTTAGTGTTTCCTAGTAGCAAAGTTTGAGCATGAGTTCAAGTTTAAATTTTGTTTATAAATCATTATTAGTGTAAGTTGAACCGAATGCTATTTTAACTTTAGGGTCTTGTATTATCTCGTATATTTTTTGTGATGGGAAAATCGGCTGTTAATCATATTTAGGCAAATTGTTTTTCAGGACCAGGGTTGGGAAAATTGCTTGCTCTATTCCCCGTGATGTACCTATCGGGGGGCACGTGCGTGATGTTGATCATCACCGGAGGCGGGGCCATGGACGATCTCTTCAAGACCATGTGCGGTGGAGATGGTGCCGCGTGTAGCATCAAGCCACTGGACAGCGTGGAGTGGTTCTTGCTGTTCACATGCATAGCCATCGTCATAGCTCAATTACCAAATTTAAATGCGATAGCTATAGTCTCACTATTTGGAGCAATTATGGCCATTAGCTACGGCGCCCTGATTTGGATCCTATCGGTCGCCAAAGGTAGACCCGAGGGTGTATCTTACAAGCCGTTGATTGAGGCGAAGTCGGACGAGGCGAGAATCGGCAGCGTCTTGAATGCCATTGGGATCATCGCACTATCTTTCAGAGGCCACAACCTTGTTCTTGAGATTCAGGTAAAATGACTGTCTTTTTCAATGTCTAATTTCTTTACCTTTTTGTTTTGTGACCGTGAGGAATCTATACTGTCCTTGGTTGTGTCGGTTGTGATGGAACCGGGCAAAATCAGGCGGGTCGCGATTGGGGTTTCAAGTTCTACTTTTAATTCAGCAATGATGATTGCTTATGTGCCCATTTTGTGATGTAGGGAACATTGACTTCAACCCCAAATTGCCCATCCAAAGGGCCCATGTGGAGAGCTGTGATCATCTCCTACTCAATCATCGCTCTCTGCATGTACTCTTTAGCCATTGGCGGGTTCTGGGCCTATGGGAGCAAAATCCCAAACGGAGGACTCTACATTGCTTTCCCTCAATTTCATGGCCATGACACACCAAAGCTTGTGATGGGCCTATTCTACCTCCTCATAGTGGCCAACTGCCTCAGTGCATTCCAGATCTACGCCATGTCGGTCTTCGACAACTTGGAGCTCTGGTACACCGGCATCAGAGGACCCCACTACTCGTGGCGGGCCCGCGCGTCCCTCAGGGTTTTCTCCGGCTGCCTCTCCTTCTTTATGGCGGTGGCCCTAGGAGGGAGCTTGGCCCCGCTGATCGGGGGGATGACTTCCACCTTGACGTTTGTGTTACCGTGCTTCATGTGGCTGGCAATCAAGAGGCCTCGTCGCAGGAGTGGCAAGTGGTGGCTCAACGTTGGGCTGGGGTGGCTCGGTGGGGTGTTGTGGGTGGTGATGGTGGCCGGGGCGATCTGGGTATTAGTTGATAGAGGGATTAATTTTAACTTCTTCAATCCTTAAGAGTGACTTGGAAAAATATGTAACGGATCTTAAAGACGAATTCCAGCCAAGAAAAAATTGGACATGCAAAATACTAATGCAGGAGAGTTTATACTATCGATACAAGTGTTGCACCCATGGCCAATGAGGCTCGATCCTTGCCAATACTGATTGTGCTATTATATAGAACAACTGACATCAATGTCAACGATTTCCGATCAAAGTTGACTAGATGGATTTAATTAGCAAAAAGTAAAAAGATTTAGGACTTAATTGGCATAATTAAAATGTTTATGACTGAATTAACAAAAGTCCATTAAATTTAGGACTTTTGGATAATTTTCCACTCTTTTGCAATGAGAGAATTCCAAATTCTCAATTTGCAACATAAAGTTCAATTGCATTATTGGACAATGGCTTCATGAAGAGACCATCAATTTGATAGCTACATTGATGGCTAAATTAGTGCCTTTCCATGTGGCATACATACACGTGTACATGTAGGTGTGTACTATGCATGGGCAGCACTCGTGAGTTAGAGTGGACGAAACGAAAACAATGCCCAAGATTCTTGGTTTTAGCTCCAATTTTAGCAAATTCTTTGATGAAACCATACGGTAAGAAAATTATACCATATGGCATAAGTATTCTTTGGATATTGATATTTGTTGGGATTAACACTACAACTTAAAGGGAGTTGACTAAGTTGTATGATAACTAGGAAAAACACTTACGGAAAATAACAAGTTAACCTCAAATAGTAATGGAAACGGAATATAAAAATTATGTGCGCATGCTGTTGTTTAACAAGTAGTGATGATAATGAACATATAATGCTAATAGCGAAGAAGTAGAAGACATTGCAAGCAGATATATTGCGGTTCAATTTTATCTTTAAGTTTACGTCTACTCTCAACACTAACAATCACAACAAGAATGGAATATATTAGTAATCTTCAACACAAGTTACAAACAACAAATACCGTTTTTCCAATAGATTACACTGTCATGATTCATGTACTACTATCACTTTTGTACATGTGCTCTTATCATTGATGACAAACACCAGCAGCACACATATGTTGACATCAAGACACAGACTTACTATCAATAAAAATAAAGCAAATAAGAAGACTCAAAGGACTAGATAAGTTGTTTGTTTCCACTCAACCCAGCTACTTCTCTTGGACTCAATATGTTGTCATCAATCCTCAAATGACCGTTCTCCATTGAAATCCTTAAGTAGCCGTTGGTTCTACCTTTGTCGGCAGCAATAGCAGAACATTGCTAGAAATCATCGGAACATATATCTTACATCAGCAACGTCTCTCGAATAATAGCAGTTTCCCGAAACAATGTCAATGTACTTTTGTTAGTTTGTCTCATGCTCATTAATACCAAAACTACTCTTGATCAATTATAGTACTCTTTTTTAGATTCCATACCTTTGTAATGGCTTTTTTCATCTTAATCAATATTTCAATTAGATGAGTAAGTGACCAGCATCTTTGAGGACTCGATATTGGCGCGATTTGTTATGCATAATTAGGACGTGCGGATTATCACTAGTGTGTTAATGCTGTCCCCATTAACAAACCGTGTAGAATGACTTGAGATCAATAATCCAATGATCCTCTTGAGATCTCAACTTCTAAAAACATCACATTGAAGAAAGATTGACCATGGTATCTCTAAATCATCATGAACACATCGTTGTGACTTGTTCTCCTCCTTATCAAGATTATCATCCTTGTACTTAGTCTTTGGTGTACTCACATAGGTTATTGTTATCATCAACCTTCATGGTCCTTCGGCACTTTACTGACATCCTTTTTATAGGCTTGTTCATCATCCTTAAGTCTATCTCACTATTCACCTTATTTTGGTCTTTCCAAGTCATTACGAACATCTTCATTCTTCTTGACTTGTTCACCCTCAATCAATGTCTTTTTAGATGTTCACATTATCAGAAGATCCTTCTAGCTTGTAAACATTTTCAACGCCTAATATCATGTTATCCTCAAATATTAGCAATGATCCCTCGATATCAGTAGAGCACTTTTCATACTAGAATCCCTAGGTGCTGCTTATGATGCCATCTACATTATGGCTTATGTACATACATGATACTATTCAAACCAATTTACACGTTAGTAGATTGTGATTTTTTTGTCATCATCGAAACAACATAGGGGGTTTTCCCAAAAATATTTTGAATGATTTAGATAAGAAATGCTGAGAATACTTGGTTTAGCTTAACTTATTTATGTTCTTAACTGAAAAGAATTGATCATATTACTTCATCATGTTGTAAACCTTGCAGTTGACAAATAGGTTTCTGATCCTATTTGAAAGTCAAACAATTGTGATCTCAAACTGTTGGAGACATGTTTCTAATCCCATATTCGTCAATACATACACGGACTATGGGCTGCTAAATATGTCTCACGCAACTTCAAACTAGCACAATGTAGTTCAAGGTCCTTTGCACACGAATGAGCAGAAAATAAATCAGTCAGTATCGTGACAGCAAATGACCTAGGTGGGACTGCCAAACTTGTAATAGTATCAGCGCCAAGTTAAGCATATTAGAGGTCAAATATGTCTTTGATCCCATTTTACCCAAGCATGCATTGTTGTTTGGGTATATGCTTTTGGTACAACCTTAAATTAACATGACATGTTTTAAAGTCATGGGAAGAGTATACAAATTTTCAACTCGACGATGTCTTTTAAAGTCATCAAAAGTCATGTTTTTTAAATTAACATGATTTTTTTAACTATGCATATGTATATGGAGGGATTGCACCTGAAAACAAAGTTTACCAACTGTAGACGGAATAACACATACTCATGACCTTTTCTCATTGCATCAACTTGACTAATCTCATAAATACCAAGCGAATCACCTCATTCAGGTACATCAAGAAAGTCTTCACACATAACAGTAATTTGAATCTATGTTAAAATCATTTCCGGTAAAAAATTTATGATTCAAATATGAAATTCACCCTATGCGTGTGAACTAAAGCCATTTCATATTTCTTTTGCAAGTATAGATTTATTTTTGAATACTTTTCAAAATGGATTGGGGTCCATACCAAAAGAAGATGGTGGATTTGATAGGAACAAAACCGTAGTCTGATCAGAATTTCCAACTGATTATGTAGTGGCCACCCAGCTTGTTCCATAATGATAAAGACAATGGTTGTACCATTCTAAAGGAGGCCAATTCCCACTTGCATTCGTGACCCTATGAGTTGCCAAAGTGGGATAATGTCAGACATTTCATGTCCACCGCAGATATCACCTGAAAATCCAATGGCTCGCTACATGGTTTCACCTACAATATATTCTATCACTTATGTCATTCGAGGGGCAATTTTTCCATGAACTTTCTAGTGGTAGATTATAGACAAAGAAGCAATCGAGTTTTCTTTCCAAAGAGCAAGTATTTATTAATCCAAGAGTCTTAAATAAATCTGCAAGTAGTTCAATCACGGCGACTTCATTAATCTGGAACCTCGTCCAACTAGAGATGAGTAATTAGGTTGATTCAACTAGGGAATCGAACCAAACCGGTCTTATCCAACTAATTCCATGCCAGTTTCAGGAAGAACCAATCTGTTTCTAAGGTTCCGAACGTTGGAACTGGCCTTTAACCATTTCAGGTCCCATGTGAGAACTGTCAGTTCGACTTGGGAACCAACAAAGCAGGCCTGTTCCAAGGTTAAGCTAGTTTAGAACCGGACTTATAAATCTTTCAAAAAAGAGTGAAATGCAACTAGAGAAAATGAAACCCACTGCCTCCAACTTCAAGTAGGCACACAAGACCACTCAATTAACAAGGATTTACTAATCATAGGCTAAACAAAACAAACCAGCGGCTTGAAATAACCAGTTTACTTCAACGCCTGTGCCAAGTATAATTAGGTCAGTCCCCAATCTTATTTTTTCAGAATCGGGACCTATACGGTAGGTTTCAAGTTTCAATTTTGGAGCTGATATATTTTGGAGCTAATCATTCTAAATACAACATCGATGCATTAGTATACATGAATTTAATATTCTATGATAATTTTCATTTCGTAGCAGCGTTGATTGTCCAGAACCAGCTTGTAGTGTGAACTAAGCATCGACAAATTTCAGGATGACAAAAATGAACCCCACTAAATACAAGACTAACCCTTTTGTCACTATTCTCTTTTCCCCTCCTGCTTTTTATTTGTCGGCAAGTTGAATTCCGAAGTGTGAACTCGTGAGAACTTCCCTTTCAAGGTAGATTCTATTAACACGCGTACCGCGTTTGAATTCGCTCAAATTCGTCATTTTCTCATGACAGCATGTAAATGCATTTACCCAATGGCGTGGAGAGATACAGTTGCGTTTTTCTAACATCTGCTCACCTATTGTCCAGCACGACGCCGCAGAACGCGGCCCCATCTTTGAAAAGTCATTGGTAAAGGGGAAGTGAAAACAATACGGCAGATGGTCTGTGTAATGCAGTGAGTCTTTAACCAAACATCGATCGTTGCTCGTCAGAAATTTCTCTGGGCTTGACGTCGATCTAGAGGGACGGTCGACCCCCTGTTTCTTATCAACATAATCAAAAGGAGTCCGCCCTAGTCAAAAAGGAGAACACCCCATGAAAGACGCGGGATCGCTTTTTTCTTTCTTTCCTTTCATTTTTCTCTGAAAAGGGAATACAGCTGATGCAATTACGCACAAACACAATAAAGATATGATTTTTATTCCGCAGCTAGTATAAGGAATGTCCTCTGCATTCTCCGTTGGATTATATACACGTGGAAGAATATGGTTACAGATATATATGTCACTCGTCTGATGATGAATATGTCAGATTTTTATTACTCATACTTTTACGTAGAATACATGTATGTTTGCGATTTTCCTCAATAAAACCTCTACCACTCGTACATTTTTGAACTAACAAAAGATATTCATTTTTTTTTAGAGTAAATCGAATTATATACATATAAAAAATCATCTTTTTACTTAGGTGAAATACTTATATTTTGAACTTAATTCATGTCTTTGTTTTAGCAATTACTAATGTAATATGTCAATAACCATTTAAATACCCAAAACAAATATAATTATTCACATTTTATATTCACAAGATAAATACATTTAGAGGAATGAAAGGAAGTCCGGGTTTCTTTTTCTGAGAAGTAAATCCAAGGCTTGACATGCTTCGTATTTGTATATCTCCAATTGACATTAGCGTAACAACATAATATCAACAAAAAACATTTTTATAGTTGTTCTTCTTAAATTGAAATTGCAATATCCGAAGTCCTACATTGTTTCAAAAACAACCTATCAAGTGATTCATAAGTCAATATTCATCTTTAAATGACCATCATCTTATATGGTTATTCTGAGCATTCATTTTGAAAGTTTGACTCATATGTAATTGGTCAGATTGTTATGAAAATAACGGTTAGACTCTAATTTTGATCCGAACCTATGACTATGATTGTTGAAAATGAGACCAAAATGCAGGGAGAAATTGGAACGCAACCTCGATGGCTACCCCCTCGTTCACACGTTTGCTTCTTCGTTGGAAAAAACGACGAGCCTTTTGACTCTTGAGATAAACAAAATTGAGAGTTCATATCTTGTACGGGTCTTCCAAATATTTCTACAGTTCAAAGCATTTCATTAAACATTGGTACAAATTTCAATTGGACTTACTGTAATAAAAAATAAATTAAAATGCTCAAAAAATATTAAAATATTATTAAAATTGTTCACATTAATGTCTAATGAACTACATTGGCATAATTATAAAATGTTTAGGACTAAATTGGGAAAAAAAATTTAGGACTAAACTACTTTAGAACTTCTTTTCTATTTTTTTTCCGGACGAGTTTTTGAGTATCCGAACGCATTTGATAACTGCACAAAATTTATATTCATAGAATAGAAATGCATTTGATACGTCTCTCGAAATTTTTTTGTGACTTAAAATTTCTTTCTAACTTTTTAAATAATTTTACTACATTTTTTTCTTTTTTTCTTTTCTTTTAAATCCTTTTCTTCTTCTCAATCTTCCTATAGTTGGTCCGGTTCAAGGGTCAATCCAAAGCCAATTGATTATTTTTCATATTCCTTAAAAGCCCAAACATATTATTTTAAATTGTATATCCATCGGTATTGAGCAACTAAACCATGAACATTAATACATTTCAAACATAAGTATAAAACATAAATATAAAATAAGGAAACAACATAAATTTACATTGGTAAATTTATGTAAATAACAAACATATAAATATAAAATAACGAAACAATAGAAATTTACGTTGGTAAAAGTAACAAACCATAAAAACCACCCATGCGAGACAAGGGAATAGAGACGAGCAAGAAGTTGAGCAAGGCAAGCGAGAGGTGAGTGGCGAGCGAGGCGAGTAGGCGAGTGAAGAGGGTTTTTTTTTTTTTTTTTTTGTCCAGTTAGGGTGGCTTGATTGACATGGCACATATAATAATAAATGACAACGTTTATACATAGATAAAGATCATATTCATAAACATCAAATTACCAAAAAATCCTAAATCTATTAGTTCTCATCATTTTCATTTGATGAATTCAATTCTCAACCTTTTTGAAAATTTAAAAATGTAGACGATCCATCCCAATTGCTCATGTGGATGTTGGCTAGACATTAACATGAACAAATTTTACATTTTTTTAAATTATTTTTCTGATTTTCCTGTTGTTTTTTTTCTTTCTTTTTGTCATTCATTCTATGTGATTTTCAATTTCATTTTGACTTTGGTGAGGGAGATGGTCCCATCCCCATGGGCGTTTGGTCATCGGTGCATGGAAGAGTGTCGTTCAAGACAACCATGCACAATATCCAATTCTAGAGAGTCTGTGTCCATCACAACGTTTCGACAATTATATTTTACATCTCCACTTTTTAGGAATGTCAAATACAAACACAAGACCTTTAGAGTGTTCACACCAATCATCGACGTATCTTTTATTTAGGGAGAATTGCCGAAAAAGTCCTAAACCTATTGTAGTTGTCTTGAGTTCGGTCCTAAACCTTTTTTTTTGACCGATTCAGTCCTAAACCTTTTGCGATTGTGCCAGTTGAGTCCATCCGGCCAAATTTGGCCGGCCGGAGCTGACGTGGACGCCGGCCGGCGCCGGCGACAATTTTTTAATAATTTTTTATTATTTTTGATCTTTTTGATTTTTTTCCGAATTTTTTTATTTTTTTTAATTTTTCTTTTTTTCTCCCCCTCCCCCACGCCGGCGGCGGTGGCCGGCCAGCCCGACGAGGCCGCCGGCCACTGCGCGAGGGCCGCGAGGCCCTCGCCGGCGGCCGCCGAGGGTCGCGGCCCGTCGGACCAGCCACCCTCGCCGGCGGCCTCGGCCGCACCCGCGGGCGAGGCCGCCTTCGCCCGCGGCCGAGCCATGGCGAGGTCGGCCTCGCCGCGGCCGGCGCCCGAATCCGGCCGAAGGCGCCTCGCCGCGGCCGGCGCCCGGATCGGGCCGAAGGCGCCTCGCCGCGGCCAGCTTCGCCGGATCCGGGCGCGGCCGCCTCGCCGTGGCCGGCCTCGCCCGGATCAGGGGCGGCCGGGCCGCGACCCTCGCCGGCGGCCCCAGTGCGGGCGAGTCGGGCGAGGTCGCCGGCGAGGGCTCCGCGGCCCTCGCGCAGTGGCCGGCAGCCTCGTCGGCGCTGGCCGGCCCCGCGCGGCGGGGGGGGGGGGGGAAAAAAAAAAAAAATAAAAAAACAATAAAAAATTCGAAAAAATCAAAAAATAATAAAAATTATTAAAAAATTGTCGCCGGCGCCGGCCGGCGTCCACGTCGCCCGGCCGGCCAAATTTGGCCGGATGGACTCAATTGGCACAATCGCAAAAGGTTTAGGACTGAATCGGTAAAAAAAAAAAGGTTTAGGACTGAATTGGCACAACTGCAATAGGTTTAGGACTTTTTCGACAATTCTCCCCTTTTATTTACTAGGATATCATTTTCTTTTGAAAAATCGCTCAAATCCCGAATCTTAAATTTCCAAAACACGTAAAACCAATTAAAAACCAAACCACCACATACTAAAATAAGTTTGCAAGAAAGGAGCGAATCGATTTTTTCAATCAATTGGTTAGATGACGTTCATTGGATCTAATGGATATCAGGCTTGAATGTTTACATTTTATCCATGGCCATATACTCTCCTCTCATCATGAGGGAGAGAATTAATCGGTAAGCCAAAGGAGGGGCATATGTGTCCTTTGACTGGGGATCGACCCTGGTCCCGTGGGGTGGAAAATAATGGAAAAACACGAGACAGAGGGGTTACCGTTTCTCGTGGTGTAGTAGCAACAGTCGTTGGATCCGTTTACTTTTGACTATTGCCATTAACGAAGTGATTGGGCGCCGTTTGTTGTTGCTGACTCCCACAGTGGCAGTGCATGTAATGAAGCACTGCTTCTCTCCCCGTTTAGTAAAATCACGGCCGGACTCCTCTGTTCATTCAAAGGAACATCCATCTTTGATTACTGATTACAAGAACTGATTTATATCTGAACTAATGATTTCTTGATCTTACCTCTTTGCCTCTCCCTTAAACAATGCTCAATCGAAATTGATTTTCTTCGAGTAATTTGATTTAAAATAGGAGAAACTTTTTAAAATTACCCCCTCCCTTTTTTATTATTATTGAATGGTAACCCTAAATCCTAAACTCTAAATAAATAAAAAAATTCAATGTTTTTCTTCTTTCTCTTTGTTATATTTCGAAAAGTTAATAAATATGTGCATTAATTTTTTATTTTATTTTAACTGCTGCACGAGATGTTTTTACTATTATTATTTTATTGTTCTTTCTTTGTTTTTGCCATTTTGTAATATCATTTGGACTTTAGTGAGGGAGGGGCAGCCCCTGCGGGCGTTTGGTCAGGAAAAAACTTAAAAGAAAAGACGAAACATTCTCTTACAATTTTTTTTTTTATTTGCGGTCTTTTTTTTTTTTTTTTTTTGGCGGTGTCATGTGTTGAGGAGGTATTTTCTCACACTGCTTGACCCCTGGCCGCGTAATTAAACGGGGTATTTTTCCATTTTTTATTTAGAATATAAAAAAATAAAAAATAAAATGGACTTTTGCCCTTTTGGAAATCCGGAAGAAAGAATAAAAATGGAGATCTTTTATGCCGTTGTCCCTGCATGGCTTTTTTTGGTTCCGCCACCCTATCCATCCCAAAGTCAAAAAAAGTCAAAAAAAGTCAAAATGCTCAATCGGGTAGGGTCCACCATGGTGGACCGTCCCCAGTTGATGATTGGCATCTCTGTCAAGTGTCTCTTTCTTTTTGCCCCCACCCCTTTTCTTTGATCCGGGAATGTACCCATTCGAATCCTTTTTTTTTCTTAATTAATTCATATAAATGACTTTAAAAAGTAATTGCGATCGAGCCCCACACATTTTAATAGGCTCGATTATGTCCTAAAATTTGTGTTTAAAGACGTAAAAGAAGCAAAAAAAAAAAATATTTGAAGTCATGAATTGATAGCTTAATTAACTAAATCAAACAAATATTCTTTTTTATCACTTAGCAAGTCATCACTTGCATGACATATTCCAATCTTTTTTGTGACACAGCATGCTTAGCATTTGGGCTCCCAACCTCAGGGATAGATTTCCTTAATTAATCATGCCTGTAAAACTTATTTTCACTTGGTATGATTCTCCAAAATTAGATATGTTCTAATAAATTCTGATGGTATATTCTATACTAAGAATTCTAATACCTCGAAATTTTCTATGATATGAATCAAAGAATGAAAAGGAATTTAGTGGGTAGCAAGAAATCCCTATTCCGAGGTCGTGGAAGGGCTATGTGTGTGGAATAGCATATTTGTCACAAATTCTATTTTTGTTTTTACTTGCTTGTATCATAGGAAAGATTAAAATTACGTTTTCCCTATTTAAAATGGCCAAGAAATAAAGGCTCATGCCGCCGCCTTTCATGGAAAAGGGAAAAAATCAACATTCTACGTTATTCAATGTTATATAAGATTGAAATCAAGAAAATGGAATCAAGGACATGATTCTCTACTCATAATAAAAAAAAAAAAAAAAAAGTGCATTATCTCATAGCTACAGCTACTAAATGTGTGTTTGGTAGCAATTCTATGAAAATTTTTTGCTAAGAAATGATTACTTTTTATCCTGTTTTATGGACGAGTTTTTAAACATTTGAAAACATTTGGTAACTGTCCAAATTTTGTATTCTTATGATAGAAATGCATTTGATAGGAACTTTAGATTTTGTTGTGACTTATAATTTTTTAACTTTTTATTACTTTTATTCTATTTTTCTATTTTTTGTTTTTTTCCTTTTTCTTTTTCCATTTCCTCATTCCTTTTTTGTAAAAAATATACAATTAAAAAAAGGACAGAAGCTTTAATCGGTCGCCGGCCCTCGGCAAGGTCGGCCTTGCCGAGCCGCCACGAGCTTGGCTTTGCTTGGCCAATCTCACAATGGCCCGGCAAGGTCGAGCCTCACCAACTGTTGGCAAGGCTTGGTCTCGTCGGGGTCGGCGACCCTCCGACAGTTGAACATTGAAGAAGGAGAAAAGGAAAAGGAAAAAAAAAAAGAAAAGAAAAGGAAGAAAAAATGGGAATTGTTCTCAAAAATAAAAAAAGCAACTTTTTTTATACTTTTTGATTTTATTCCAAATCTATTCTCAGGAATACAAAATAAACCAAACAGATTATTGTTCCAACTATATTTTCAAGAACAAAAGAATAGAATCAATTACTATTGGATGTGTTAACAAATAGGCTCTAAACTTGAAATCAAGAAAATTTCACTGGTCTCCACTTCTTTCTTTTCGGTGGGGGCCCATCCGCATCCGAAGAAGAAGATGCTTTCTTCTTTCTTGTTCCCATGCGATTCCCGCGAACAGCTCTAGTTATATTTCTAGCTAATTTTATTATAACCAAGATAGGAGATGAGAGGCCACAAACCAAGAAACTTATATATCTAGCTAATTTCATTACAAATTTTATGGCGCAAAAAGAAAAAAATAAGAATTTATAATCGTTGGCAATTTATTTTTATTTTTTCTTTATTTGTATTTTTACCTTGTCACTATGGTGTTTTGGCAAAAAAATAAAATCATCACTTCAATGCATCTTTCGAAATATATATTACACTAAAAAAAGGGAAAAGCATCCAAGGATTGCAAATAAAAAAACATGTGGCATAAACGTAACACCGACTTGCCCGATTTGATTAATTTGACATTGGAGCTCCTCGCTCCAAGTGATCATGAAGTAGAGCCTATAAGCCACGTAATTCCTATTCAAATAAAAAGCAAAATATTTATTCGTAATGCATGAGTCAATTATATATAAAATAAATTTCTGAAAGATTTTGCATTCTTTTTTTTCCCCTGAAGACACGTGTTCATACAAAAAAAGAAACTAATAATGAGTGATCAACGGAATAGACTTATTGACTAAGAAACAAATATTCTTTGATAAAAGTTACTAAACTCGTTTTTATGGGACTAGTTAATCTTTCAATATCCATTACCTATTTTTTTTTTAACAATTCTCTACTTTTACTTGGTACGAAGAAAAGAAAACGAGTAGAAACAAAGGCTCTGTTCATTTCACGGAAAATAACTTACAAGAAAACATTTTTCGGATTTTCCGACATTCGTTTCATGGAAAATAAATTCATTGGGGGAAAACATTTTCCATGAAGGAAAAATAATCTTCTAAAGTGAGGGAAAGTGGAAAACATTTTCCACTTTTGAAAAGTGGAAAACATTTTCCACATTCACTCTCTATTATCTTACATTCTCCATTAGTCCTCACTTATTTCTTTTATTTTTAGATTTTTTTTTCATAAATTCGAATTTTTTGTTATTTTTTAATAAAATCGATCTTTTTGTTATTTTTTTATAAAATCGATTTTTTATTTTTTATTTTTCTTTATTTTTTTGTCTTTCTTTTTGCTTTTTTTTTTTCGGCCGGTCGTCGGCCACGGCAACGGCGGTGATCGACGACGGGCGAGCCAAGCTCACTAGATCGGTGACGCCCGAGCATCACAAGATGGAAACTTATTTCCAAATTTACCCCTTTTCAAAATAAAAAACTATAATCCTCTCTTCCCTCGCTTCACGAACCCAGAGCCCCCGTGCTTGCCTCTTTTTGCTCCCTTCAAAACAATCGAATCCCTCCTTTTTAAAGTAGAACAAAGTCAATCACTTGCCCTAATTAGTCGATCTCCCTCACTCAACTTTTGCACGGCTTGTGCTTCTTCTTCCTCCTAGTAGTTCAACTACTTTCCGAATTGAAGCTGCATAACTCGCGATACTGATCTACGAGACTCGAGCCTCATTGCCTTACATTGCCGATAAGCTGATCATATGAGCTCGCCAGAGGTAGGCGAGCCTCGAGCCTTGCTAGCAAAGTGAGCTTGAGGCATGGCTGGCGACCGGCCAAGGAAGGAGAGAACACAAAATAAAGAAAAAAATAATTTAATAATCTATTTTAAAAAATAATAAATAACAATTTTAAAAAATAAAATAATAAAAAATTATTGAAAAAGAGTTTATAAAGGAAAATATTTTCCCAAGCGAATAGCAGAAAATATTTTTCACTTCAAAATCAAGTTTTACCAGAACACTAAAAAATAATTACATTTTCCTGGAAAATAACTTCTTGGAAAATATTTTCCAAAAAAGTAACATTTTTCGTGAAACGAACGGAGTCAAAGAATACTACCGACAAACCTTGTGCCTCCATCGGGCAAAATTAGTAGGAAAAAAAAAACAATCGTCATTTAAAAAGTGTAAGGTCACTTTTTTTTTTTTTTTTTTTTTTTATGCATCTGGATGATTAGATACTGTGTAAAGTGCAATTTATGGTTGGTTATTTATTGTAATGTTTCAATGAAATGTTTTCGAAATATCCATATAACAATTTGGATTTTGGCGGATCCGATTAGATCTGTTTGACTATCTTTAATCCATCCGACCAAAGTTTATTTCTTTTTGCCTTTTCAAACCAAGTGGATCCCCCTTGACAAACACTTTACAAATTGTTTGCCCACTCGCATTTACAAAAAAAGAGAGAAAAAGTCAAGTGAAAAATGAATTTTTTATGAGCCTTTTTAAAATTTTCTTGTCTCATTCTTAATTTCCATGGCCGCCAAACAAACAAGCCGAAAGAAAGAAATCGCTATCCCATTTCTACAACATTTTCCAGTCACGTGGGCATACATTTTTTTGTTGGTCAGCACGTGCGCATACATTTTCTAATCGACTAATTAAGGAAATATTGTAATTTTCAGTATGGGGAAATTTCCAAGCGCCACGAGCACTTCCTTCTTGTTTAATAATTGAGCCATAAACTCTTCAAACGGTGGAGACCATAGAGTTTGCACGTCCTTCAAAAGGACAATTCTAGGTGTGGAAACTCACATATTTTTAGCGAAAAATAATAGTTATATATTTGACATTTCCATCCCTTAAATTCCTTCATACATCCGACCCAAAAAAATTGCTTTAGACGCACCACATAATTTAAATGGTCCAGAATAGCCATCGATGGGGCCTCATCAATGATAAGATAGATATGAAAGAGGAAAAACATATGCCTCATTGGTATCGATCGGTCTCAAGATTTTTTTTTTTATGCACTTTCATCAACTATTGTTTCTTCTTTTCTTTCTGTACGTGCGTGTGTGCATCAAATAAGACATATTCATTATCTTTTTCTTTCTTTTTTTACGAGAGTCCTCTAAAATTGGAGTATTTTCACGAGCTTAGTGGCTGGAATACTATTTTAAAAGAATACTAACAAAGTTATGATGTCTAGAACAATTATATACAATCTCTCTCCAAAGTTTAATTTCTGATAACTCCCTTTGGAACGAAATTTTCTTGTTCAAAATTTTTTTCTAAGTGGAATTCTTTGGTGAAAATTGTGATCTTTTTATGGTTATAACTTAGGTTTGGGATATGCTAATTAATAAAGATTACCCACAAGATTCAAACTCATATGCTGCCCCCTTTTGAGCCCACATTTAGCATCCTGGAAAGGTAATTATGCAGTTGTCTTCCTTTTCTCCTTCCAAGACTTATCCATAGATGATTTTCATATCAAGCATCCCAAGGGCCACTTTCTCTCCGATCACCTCCGCCTCGCCTTGGGTAAGCATACATCTAGTGCCAAACGAGCGCCGCATTGATCGAAAATGTTTCATTGAGAACAAAGTGCTTAACATAAATGCTAACTGCTAAATGGCAAATTTAGATAGAAAGGAAACCTTGAAAGGATAAGGCTATTAACTGGTCCAGGAAACTTGTGCTTTTACCAATTTAAACAATACCACTGAAGGTTTTTTTTTCCCCTTTTGGGTTAGAACAAATGTCTCTTAGGCTCCGTTCGTTTCACGGAAGATAACTTCCAGGAAAACGTTTTCTGGATTTTCCAACGTTCGTTTCACGGAAAATAAATTTATTGGGGAAAACATTTTTCATGAAGGAAAAAGAATATTCTAAAGTGAGGGAAAATGTTTTCCACTTTTGAAAAGTGAAAAACATTTTCCACATTTACTCTCTCTTATCTTACACTCTCCATTAGTCTTCACTTATTTCTTTTATTTTTAGATTTTTTTATTTTTTTCATAAATTCGATTTTTTTTTGTTATTTTTTTAATAAAATCGATTTTTTTGTTATTTTTTTAATAAAATCGATTTTTTATTTTTTATTTTTCTTTATTTTTCTGTCTTTCTTTTTGCTATTTTTCTTTTCGGCCGGTTGTCAACCCCAACGGCTGGTGATCGACGACAGGCGGCGAGCTTGCGGATTGGTGACACCCGAGCATCACAAGATGGAAACTTATTTCCAAATTTACCCCTTTTTAAAATAAAAAATCTGTAATCCTCTCTTCCCTCGCTTTGTAAACCCAGCGCCCCGTGCTTGCCTCTCTTTGCTCCCTTCAAAATAATCAAATCCCTCCTTTTTAAAGTAGAACAAAGTCAATCGCTTGCCCTAATTGGTCCATCTCCCTCACTCAGCTTTTGCACGGCGTTGTGCTTCTTCTTCCTCCTAGTAGTTCAACTACTTTTTGAATTGAAGCTGTATAATTCGCGATGTCGATCTATGAGGCTCGAGCCTCATTGCCTTGAGCTCACATTGCCGGTGAGTTGATCATGCGAGCTCGCTAGAGGTAGGCGAGCCTTGAGCCTTGCTAGCAAGGTGAGCTTGACACATGGCCGACGATTGGCCAAGGAAGGAGAGAACATAAAATAAAGAAAAATAATAATTTAATAATCTATTTTAAAAATAATAAATTAATAATCTATTTTAAAAAATAAAATAAAATAAAATATTGCAAAAAGAGTTTATAAAGGAAAATATTTTCCCAAGCGAAGCAGAAAATATTTTCCACTTCAAAATCAAGTTTTACGAACACTGGAAAATAATTACATTTTCTTGGAAAATAACTTCTTGGAAAATATTTTCCAAAAAAGTAACATTTTACGTGAAACGAACGGAGCCTTAGAATAAGTATTGTCTATTTATTCTCTTCAATCAAGATGGACAGATGAGAGCCTTATATTTGGATGATGAGCAAGCTGATTCACACAATATGGAAAAATCGTACAAAATCTAAAGCCTGGGATGGTCCTTCCTGGACCTTGGCGGTTATTGTTGTTTAGACTGGACGATGGAAATAAATAAAAGTTATAGCAATCAATTGTTTATGGCAACGATGCGTGAAATTTAAATGGTTGCGACCTCTTTCAATTGCAGCCTTAACAGCATCTTCAATAGATGTGCCGTACTTTCTTTCCTTTTTTTTTTTTGACTGCACAGTTTATTCTTTTTTGTCTTCATAATCTATCTTAGTATTCTGCTAATTATAGCTAAAATTCCAATCTTGACATAATTATTGAATTACTAAACTATCTTTTAAGAGGAATGGTCCGAAATCTTTTTGAATGTAACTTACTACGGAAAACATTTTTATTTCGAATGGGCATGGACAATATTACTTTACTAAACCACTCAGCTATAGGAGGCGGCAATTTTTCCAATGCAAACCTTCCATTTAGATTTTGTTTCAGGTTGGTTGGTCTATATGTTTGAGCGTCCATTGCCCTTTCTTGATTTTAAGATTTTGGTTGGAATCTTTATTTGTCTGGTGGGATTGTTCGATCGTAGGGGAGAATGAATGGACTTTGCTTATCAGGTGCTTTATCAGCGCTAAAACTAATTCATCCTTTTGGCACTTCAGCATAAAAGTAATTTTATGCAATGCTTATCAGCCAATTACTATCTCCAAGGTCAGCTTGGTTAGGAGGGAGGTTTGGACTTTGGTGCCCTTTTTACTTAAAATTAAAAGATGACCAAAATTATAATTTCTTATTATTATTTTTCCTTTTTTTAATATATTGTAATTTCACTTTTGGTAAACATCACGTTTCGATTTTATTCTTTTTTGTTTAATTTTCATTAGGTTGGAAATGAGCATTGTCTATTTTATCGGTGGGTTCCCTTTTTTATTTTTCCTGTGAGAGAGGGGTACAAAAAGATTATACCTTCTCCTTCTCTCCACCGTTTTAAAAGGGCTTTGCAATATCCTAAATTTTCTGTTCCAAAGTTTAAACAAAACAGTTTAATGATTTATTTAGGTTGGTAACCTCTGCTTCTCTTTTGATTGGACAGGTTAGGTTTGGATGAAGTGAAGGAAAAACATGAAAAAGACAAAAAAAAAAATTTCTGGTTTTTCTTTCCTTTTTTCATTTCTGAGGGGGGAGGAGGGGCTTTGGGTGGGAACTCTTCTTTTTATTTTTTAGAGATTTTTATTTTTATGTACCCATTGGAACTGTCACACTAAATGTTAAAGAAACAAAAAGACTCTGGTTCTTTTAGAAGTCCGGAAGAAAAACAACACGGGAGAAGAGAAGGCTGTTGCAAAAATACCCCATCCACTCAAAAATGGAAGAAGGGGGGGCACCGCGAACGTCGTCGATTAGAAATCGCCCCTTTCCCTCCCTACGAGCGACGTCCCTCGAATGGGCCCACGAAGTCAACGGTCACGATTAGAAATAGCCGTTAAGCCTCCCTCTCTCTTGAAGCCTCCTCTTCCTCATTCCCACTTCCACCTCCTCTCCTCTGCTCGGTTCCTTAAGATGAGGAGGATTTCCTGTTCCCTTTTCTGATCTCTCTCTCTCTCTCCGTGTGTTTCTCTGCAAGGTGCGGGTCGGCTTCTCTGGCCATGTTAATTTGGTCTCCTTGGCCTTATAAAATTTACAAGATCATGTTATTTTAGTCTCCCTAATAGAATTTATAAAATTTACAAGATCATGTTAATTTATAAAGACAGTTGTTTGTTATTAAAATATTCAAGAAATTCTAGAATCCTAATGGTTAATAGATGAGATGCTCTGAAATGCTAAATATTGCTATGCATGCTAATGCGATGAAGACCAAAGAAAAAAACAGTATTTATTTTTTATATTGAAACCAAACTTAAACACACCTACATCACCAATTTTTTGATGATTACATATTTTTGATTGGACGTGCACGAGAGATATCTTTTTATTTGTGCCCGGTACATACCTTATTGAATACACAAGGATATTCTGATTGCCATGGTCTATTTTAGATATAAGAAATCTCTAAATATCACGTATTAGTTTAGTCAATATATAGATGTGTTGTTATGTTCTGTGAAAAGAAAATTCGAAATTCATCAAAACAATGGTCTTTTCTTTTAGTCTCCTTAGAACGGTTTAGAACGGCTTATAGAATTTATAAAGGCAATTGTTTGATATTCAAAAACTTATGGAATCCTAGTTTCTCATGGTTGGGGCATATTAGTTTAGTCTATTTACAAAAGAATATATATAGTTTACTGATGTTATGTGTTGTAAAAGAAAATTCGATATTCATCAAACAAAAAAAAAATCAAATAAAAACTAAATGGAGAGAAACTAAAATCCCAGGGTCTTCATAGAACATAGTGAACATAGTGGGCATGTTAATTTAGTCTCCTTACACCAGCTTATAGTATTAAATTTAGTGTCCTGTATATCCGCTTGTAGTTATTCAAATATTCAACAAATTTAGAATCCTAGGGGCCTATTAGTTTAGTCTATTTACAAAAAATTACTAACTTGTGTTGTGTTGTGATGTGTTGTGCAATAATGTGTTTTGAAAAGAAGAAAATTCGAAATTCATCAAACAAAAAAAATCAAATAAAAAAAATTAAATCAAGAGAAACTAAAATCCCGGTGTTCTCTGGGGCATGTTAATTTAGTCTTTACAAAAGTTTATTGGTCATGTTAATTTAGTCTATTTAGTTACAAAACAGTTTTTGTTTTTAAAATATTAAAAAAGTTCTAGAATCCTAATGGTTGGGCTTATTATTAGTTTAGTCAATGTGTTGTTATAAGTGTTGTGAAAAGAAATTTCGAAATTCATCAAAAAATTCAAATAAAAAAATTAAATGGAGAGAAACTAATGTAAAGTATATTGATGATGTTAATTTAGTCTCCCTAATAGAACTAATAGAATTTACAAAGACTTATTCTCATATTCAAAAAATTTAAGAATTTTAGAATCTTAATGGTTGTAAAAAGGAAATTCATCAAATAAAAAAATTAAATGAAGAGAAATGAAATTGTTTGTTATTCAAAAAAATATGTGTTGTTGTGAAAAGAAAATTCGAAATTCATCAAATAAAAAAATCAAATAAAAAAATTAAATGGAGAAAAACTAAAATCCCAAATCCCAATGGTCTTGTCTTAATTTAGTCTCCATAGACCTGCTTATATCGGTTTATAGAATTTATGGAATTTACAAAGACAGTTATTTGTTATTCAAAAACTTCTAGAATTCTAATGGTTGGGGCATATTAGTTAGTCTGAATATATATAGTTCACTAATGTATTGTAAAAAAAAAAATTTTTTTTTTTTTTTCCAAATTCATCAAACAAAAAAAATCAAATAAAAAAATTAAATGGAGAAGTTAGTCTCTGGCTTATAGAATTTACAAAAATATATTGATGATATTAATTTAGTCTCTTTAATAGAATATACAAAGAGTTATTCAAATGTTCAAAAAATTCTTGGGAATATTAGTTTAGTTGATGTGTTGTTATATGTGTTGTGAAAAGAAAATTTAAAATTCATCAAACAAAAAAAAAACAAATAAAAAATTAAATGGAGAAAAACTGGTTGAGAACCAAAAACTTCTACAAACAATCCCAATGGTTGGGGGATATTGCTGGTTATTCAAAAACTTCTACAAACAATCCTAATCATTGGGGGGTATTGCTCATTGATGTGTTGTTGTGAAAAGAAAATTCAAAATTCATAAAAAATCAAATAAAAAAATTAAATGGAGAGTGGGGAATGTTAATTTAATCTCCTTAGACCAGCTTATAGAATTTATAGAATTTACAAAGACAGCTGTTTGTTATTCAATCCCATCTGACACTTATCAATGGTAAATAGTCACAGAATTGGATTATGTGAAATTTAATTTTAGCTGGGTCCTATTAGTCACTAGTTATGGATGGAACATTACCTTTGTCTCTCTTCTTCTAGCCTATGTTTCAAGAATAAGCTCCATAGTAGTGCTATGTCAAGCCAACTGTCATATCGGTGTACTATTAAGTATTAGAGGCAAGGTGGAAGCACCTTAAAATTCAATATGAAAATTTAGCTTTATGAAGTTTGTGATATATTTTTGTTTTTAATCTTCTGCCTTTTTTTAGTTTTAAGCCAATCTCAAAAGTCCTTCGTCATGATTAGTTTAGTGCTTGTGAGTTTTCACTTAAAGAGCAAAACAAGCTGGAGAGCATCGGGCCTACTAATGAATTAAAAAAAATGAAAAATCAACTAGCCTACCGCTTGATGTACTTGATAAACTAGATTGTTATTGCACCTTTAACCATCGTCCCAGTTACCTTTAAAACATGCACCCTTGCTGGTATCACTTTTTTTTTTGCATGCACACATGTCGGCTAATGGTGTCAAGGACGAAATTTTCCTTTCCCATTGTTATTACTTTACTATTTTCCATTTATAATAATAGACCGTTGCTGGTCATTTAATATAGTTTATTATGTGTTGCGAGTGGATTACATCTACCAAAGAAAATTGAAAATTCATCAAACAAAAAATATTAAATTAAAATTAAATTTTGAGGCGTAGGGAGAGAAACTAAAATCCTTAGGGAGAAACTAAAACTAAAATCCCTGGGCATGTTAATTTAGACCGGCTTATTTACAAAGAATTTCATAAAATATATAAAATATAATTTACTGATAGGATTGTGGAATGTGTTGTGCATTGTGTCGTTTGTTATTTAAGGAGTTTCATAAAAAGAAAAATCAAAAGATCAAAGCAAGACCAAATATTGACAACGAAACATATTAGTTTATTAGTTTAATGATGATTCGGGAGAGAAACTAAAGAAACTAATGGTTAGGACATATTAATTTATTAGTTTAGACTATTTACAAAAGAGTTTTATAAAAAAAATTTGATATAGTTTACTAATGTGTGGACATGTATTGTTTGTGTTGTGCTAGATGAGAAAATTCAAAATTCATCAAACAGAAAAATTAAAAATTGAGAAACTAACTAAAAAGTCTCCTTTCTTAGAGCACCCTTTTAACACTGGGCATGTTAATTTAGACCAGTTTATAGAATTTACAAAAAAAATCATAAAATATGAAATAAACTTTATTGATCCACGAATTGTTTTAGATTGTGTTGTTTGTTATTCAAAGGGCAACACCAAAGCAAGCAAAACCAAATCCCTATGGTTAATGGTTGGGGCATATTAGTTTAGTCTATTTACAAAAGAATTTCACAAATATAATTTACTGATATGTTGTTATAACTCCCAAACGAAAATTCGTAATTCATCAAACAAAAAATATTAAATTAAAATTAAATTTTGAGGCTTATAGAGAGAAACTAAAATCTAGTGAAAAAAAAAAACTGAAATCCCAGTGGGAACAATGGGAATGCTAATTTAGACAGGCTGAATTTAAAAAGAATTTCATATAGTATAATTTGTTGAGACAGGTTGTTTGTTATTCAAAGGAAAAGAAAATAAAAAGAAATTACCAAAGCACACGACCACGACGAACATTGGAAATTCATCAAACAACAAAATATTAAATTAAAATTAAATTTTAGGGAAAGAAACTAAAATCCTTAGGGAGAGAAACTAGGGGATTTTTTGGGGGGGGGGGCTGGGCATGTTCATTTACACCAGCTTATTTACAAAAGAATTTCATAAGATATATAAAATATAGTTTATATTGAGGATGTGTTGTGAAGTTTGGATTGTGGAATATGTTGTGGATTGTGTTGTTTGTTTATTCAAAGAGTTTCTCATCCAATGAAAATCAAAAACCAAAGCAAGACCAAATCTTGAGAATTCGAGAAACTAGAATCCCAATCCCAAATGGTTAATGGTTGGTTGGCACATTAGGGTTAACATATATTAGTTTATTAGTTTACTGATGTGTTGATATGTTGATATGTGTTGTGCAAGATGAGAAAATTCGAAATTCATCAAACAAAAAACATTAAAGTAAAATTAAAATTTGAGGCTTGAAACTAGGTCTTCTTTGTTAGAACACTAGGCATGTTAATTTAGATAGGCTTATAGAATTTACAAAAGAATTTTATTGATTGACAGTTTGTGGACAGTTTGTGGATTGTGTTGTTTGTTATTCAAAGGGCAACACCAAAGCAAAAGCAAGACCAAATCCCCAATGGCTAGTTAGGGCATATTAGTTTATTAGTTTAGTCTTTTGTAAATAATTTCATAAAAGAATTTAATATAGTTTATAGTTTATTTGATGTGTTGTGCGAAAATTCAAAAATTGGAAATTCATCAAAAAATATTTAATTAAAATTAAATTTTGATGCAAGCGGGCATGTTTATTTGGACCACACGGCATGGGCATGTTAATTTAGATTGGCTTATAGAATTTTAAAAAATAATTTCATAAAATATCTATAGGGAGTTTCATCAAAACAAATTAGACCAAAGCAAGAGAAAATAGAATCCCAATGAATATGTAGTGTGATGGGTTCTAGCAAAGAAAATTCAAAATTCATCAAACAAAAATAGATCAAATTCAAATTGAGAGAAACTCTAAAAGTCCAATGGTCTTCTTTTGGCATGTTAATTTAGTCTCCCTAAAATTTACAATTGATTGTTGCTTGTTATTCAATTTAGTCTCCCTCATCGTTGCTTGTTATTCAAGACCAAAGCAAGACCAAATCTTGAGAGAAACAAGGCATATTAGTTTAGTCTTTTAAATTCATCAAACAAAAAAAATTAAAAAAAAAATTAAATTTTGGAGAGAAAATAGTTGTCATATTAATTTAGTCCAGTTTATTCCCAATGATTAATGATTAATGATTAATGATTAATGATTAATGGTTCAGAGTTATTAGTTTAGTCTAATTACAAAAGAATTTTTTAAAAGAATTTAATATAGTTTTTGTGCGAGTTGTAGAAAATTCAAATTCATCAAACAAAAAAATTAAGTTTTTAGGAGAGAAAGTAAATCCCCAAATGCTCTTCGTGGCCATGTTAATTCAGACCATATTATAGGATTTAATTTTTTTCATAAAATGTAGTTAATTGATGATGTTTGTTATTGTTCGAATAAAAAAAATTTCATACTTAACGATATCTAGAAGTAACCAATGGTTAATTATTGTGGCATATTAATTTATTAGTTTAGTATGTGTTGATGTGTTGTGTGTCGTAAGAAAATTAGAAATTCATTAAACAAAAAATATTAAATTAAAATTAAATTTTGACGAGAAACTAAAATCCCATGCATGTTAATTTAGACTAGGCATGTTAATTTAAACTGGCTTATATAATTTACAAAAGATTTCATAAAATATATAAAGTATAATTTATTCATTGGGAAAAGCAAAAGCAAGACTTGTTGCAACTTAACTTTTCCTCACCAATTACAGACTTTTTGTTAGGTGTAGAGGTATTATCAACTTCGGGTTGATAGCCTTCCATTGATTCGGACTTTCTCAAACCTATACCCCGCTTGATATTGGGCATTCAACATTTCAATCAATTAAACCTATGCAAATTTAAATAAATGAGTCGCTACTAGCTCTTTTTGAGATTGGCTAGAAATCTAGTAAGATGCGGGCGAATATCTTACTATTTATGCAACTAGATATTCTAGACTTAGAAACTTGATTACATTAATCTTAAAATTAACTCCCTTTAAGTTCTTAACTTAATTGTGTGCTAACTAATGTCATGGTAGCCTATTTAAGAAATCTAAAATTCATCCTAACCATTTTAGAATAGAAAAGTAACATCCAAGATATTAAAATACATAATCCTTTATAATCACAAAGAAAAGTAAAAGTATCTTAATATTATCTTTAAAAGGAAAAATGCAACACAAAGCAAATAATCCTATTATAAAGCCTAAAAGGCTTGTCCAATTTTGGATTTTTACATTTTTAAGGATTTTCCAAAATTTCTAGATTTTTTTTTATTTTTCTGAATTTAATTTTTTTTATTAATTTTTAAATATTTTTCAGAACTTTTCTTTTACATTTTCATGATTTTCTAAATTTTTTATTTATTTTTTAAAAGAAGGTACGGACCTAGTCAGGAGACCCGACCCTACCAAACCGACCTGGACCCTGTCGGTCCAGGTTGGACTAAAAACCGGGCCAACCCTCAAGCCCGCTCGAACCCTGACAAAATGGCCCACAGACATTTTCCTCTTTTTTAAAAAAGAAACAAACCCCAAGCCCATTCCTCTTCAGCCCAACAGAAGCAAGCCCAAGGCCCACCCTTTTTCTATTTCCCTATTTTCCTTTCGTGCGTTTCTTTTTAGTTTTCTTTTTGTCCTTTTCCTTCTCGTCTTTTTTGGCTATATTGCAACTTCGTCTTCCCCCAACGTCGTCTTCTTCCTCGAGCGACCTCCATGCCGAGGCCCTTCTTCGCCGAACCAAGGGTCATCTACGCTACACTATCCTCCACACGCATCATCTCCGGCACCTACACCGACGCCGAACCACCGCCAACCGCCGCTTACCTGCCCCGACCAACGTCCCTCAACTCCGGCCGGCCTCCCCGGTGACCACAAAACACAAAAAACATCCAGACCGAAAATAACCGACTCCATCCTAGCATTTCCAGAAAACGGACAATCACAGATGCATTAAAAATGCAGAGAAATAAACTGAAGGAAGTGGCGTCAAACCACGGGCTTCGCCGTCAATGGGAGAGTTTTCCGATGGAGGATGGGTGCACGCGAAGGCCGACTCGAACAATGCGAGATATGCCACCAAAAATCAAAGAAGACACCGACGTCAGTGTCGGGACAACAATATTAGAACAACTCATGCAGATAACGGAGATCTAAGCTTCGGTTTAAGGATTCGAATTCGCTTCTCTTCCATGAAACATTTCATCGAGCAAATGGGGTGCGCTACCAGATCTCAAGGTTTCCAGCTCAACTGAGACTCGAACGAACGCCGGAGGTGTCGACGCACGGCATAGGGGTACTATGAAAACAAAATATAAGGACGACGACCGGAGGCCGGAGCTCCCCGATTCCTTTTGGAGGGACAGTTTTGAAGATCAAACAGTTAATAAAATTCTTCGGATCCCAGTTAGACCCCAGTTAGCAATCGACCAGATTATATGAAGAGGGACTTAGTCAGGCAAGTATTCTGTAAGGAATGGATACAACAACAGCATAAGAGCAGCCGAACACATCATATGTCAAGATTTAGCATCATCTTCCTATTAAGTGCCCCGCAGCCTATGGAGAAGGATTTGGAACTTGAAAACTGCTCCTAAAATCAGAATTTTTATGTGGTCCCTATGCTAAAATGCTTTACCCATGAAGGAAAATCTCTATCGAAGGAAAATCATACCCGCTCCGTTATGTGGACTGTGCAATGAAGAAGTCTCAGAGTCAATCGAACACCTTTTCCTGTTATGCCCATGGACAAACAGAGTCTGGTCACACCCACGGATCAAAATACAAATTCCATCGCAAGGATTATCAAGAATTGAAGCTTGGTTAGTAGATTTGTCAATAAGCCGGGATAACTCACCTGACCAGGAAGTCGTAGCATCAGTCCTTGGGCAGATATAGAAGGTGCGAAACCATTTTGTATTTAGAAATTAATGCCTAGATCAGGCATTTACTGTAAATACCACTCTTGCAAGTTCGAGAATCACTAGCTTTTGGAGCCTACACAACATGAGAAACCATCAAAACCCAACCAGTTCCTCCCTAATTTGGTGTCCACCGATGCTCGGGTATCTTAAGATAAATATTGATGGAGCTTACGCACTAGAAAGGGAAAAGGAGCAGTAGCTTGCGTATGCCGGGATCACCAAGGAAGGCTTGTTGATGGAATCTCCTGTTCTGTCCGTGTGGCGTCCTCCCTGCAAGTGGAAACGCATGCCCTGCTACTAACCCTAAATTTTCTGCTTCAGAGGAAGAAAGAAGAGGAGAATCTAGTGTTGGAGTTAGATAATCTTACTTTATTCAATGCCTTGCACGGTTCCAGTCAGATGCCTTGGGAGGTCAGAGCTCTTTCGTCCGAATGTGATGCTCTATTAGCGTGCTTTCCACGAATTCTGATCCAGCACTGCAGGAGGGAGGCCAATTCCATTGCGGACTGGGCTGCTAAAAACCATGGACGCAATTCTCTGCCTTCATATTGGGTCGTTTCGCCTTGTCTCAAACTCTTTTGGATGGCAAAGCAGCTTCTGTCATTGCTATAGATTGCAAATTTACCCTTTTCAATTGGGTTTAACATTTTGTGGGGTTTGCATTTGAAAATCTTCTTGATTTGGGATGAAGACTCATTTTCTTTCGGTGGCAGTGATCTTTTGCCACTTCCTAGCTACTTTAAGGATCCTCTTGGTGATAATCATGCTTAAGAAAATTTCAAATTAGGTGAAGAAAAAATACTTTAGTGAGATCAGAAGTGAGACATATTCTATAAAAGGCGTGGTAGTCACTTTCATATAGGTGGAAGACCTGAGAAGCTTGAAAAGATGTGAATTTCTTGTTTGATGGTGATATCTACAAAACCAAATGATTGGTGATATTGCCTAGATGTTTACATTATCACACGCCAATGTTCTAATGTAGTCTTCAAATGCAAAGTAAAAAGAAAAGGAGAGCACAAAGGTGCGTGATGACAAGTTTTGTTGTTTTGTTCAAGGACAGAGAGGTAGTTGCATATTGTAATCAAATTACTAAGCTGATGGAGAAGTATAAGAGTTAAAAGTCAAGGAGGTGAATCTAAAAGTTAAGGAGGTGAATCTCTTTATTTTTGTCATCTCTATCATCATTGCCAATTAAATATTTTCCGTTGCGAATTATGTCATATTTTAGACATGATGTGACAGGATTGGAAGAGTGTCCTTATGTTGCTTTAGTTGTTATCACCCTAATAATGGTGAATTTATCTAGTAGTTCTTGGTTGCTTAGGCAAAACCAATTCTTTTATCATGTTCTCCGAAAATTAAAAAAGTGACTTAGGTTGACCACTATCAATTTCCAAGCTGACCGAGGTATCGTCTGTGTAAGTTAAAGAATCCTCCATTTGAGCAGTAATATCATATTTAGAGAGTGAGATATTTCTGCTAACTTCAACACAATAAAAACAACTTTTCTTCGTACGAAAATCTTTACCATGAAATGTAGAATTAACTCTATGACAACCAACTCTTTTTGGGTGAATATTTGTTAGAATGACCGAAGTTTATCAAGACAAAATGTCTTAAATAGGGCATGGGCATATCAGACAGGTCTATAATCTTTGTTGTATGAACAAAAGTATCACTCTTGAAGAATGATCAACTGCAAATCCGCTACATTTCCCACAGAAGAATCTAAGGATGAGTGAAGACTGGAGTTATAATATGCACTGCATCATGCTGTCCAGACAAAAGACGTGGACCTATACTGAAAATCTTCAATCTATCACTTGTTTTCTTCGAAACCATCAAAATGTGAAGTGTTAATGCAAATTAGGACCAAAGACATTAGAACACATCCAGAAATTAACCAAATGGTAACTTTATTCACCATTCTGGCTGTGCGATGCTAATCTTGGTGTGCACTGATACTTCATGGAAAGATAAACTTGACCTCATTAGCTTGAAGTTATTTGCTCTAAATAGAAACTGGTTACGTATCAAAATGAGTTCTATTAATTCATTGTTCGAAAGGTTGATTCTTCAAATGTGCGATTGCATTTTTCTCCAAAACTTCCTAAGAAGATCAGCCTTGTATTAAGAAAGTTGATACGAAATTCGGAACCCAGAATCAGCCCCTCTGGGAAATAGAAAAAGATATTTTGCACAGGGTCCAATTTAAGTTCTTCTAAGCCTCTTAAAAAAAAAATTGAGAGCTCGTAGTTTGCACATCCTTTATAGATCAAGGAAAACGTCGAACTTTGATAGGAATAAATCCAGAAGTCAACTTCAAGGCATGGAATTGAAGCATCAATTCTATTTTTAACAAACAATTAATTGTTGTCCTATACAACCATTACACGAAGAAGCAGACCATGAGCAGTGGCCAGAATAAATCACATTGAGCAAATCTCTCTCTAAATCTTCAGCTAGACCTCTTCCTGTGAGCGACATCGTGTATTCTACAATTGTGGCATCAAATGACATTGTGATGGGACCGTTAGTCAATGGACCAAACTCTTCTTTGGACATAAAGAATGTTAGTGTTAAGACAAGCCAAGAGAATGGCATAGCGTCTTTTGTCTATGCTACAGACTACAAAGTGACCTTGACTTTCTTTGAAAATCTTCTTGTACTCAAATGAGAAATTCCTTTTCTTCCGATAGCAGCCATCTTCTGCTGCTTCCTAGCCACTTTGAGGATCTTCTCAGTTCCGATCACGTTGTCTTATGCGTGATGTATGGAAAAGAGGATCGAACCAGGTAAAGAAAGAATATCTTAAGAGTGACCAAAACTAAGATCATGTTCTGTCAAAGGCACGGTACGGAGTTAATGATCTCCATTAGCACAGACTTTATTTGTTCTAACAGGAAAGAAAAGGTAGTCACACATCAAAACTTCAAATGCTTATAGTAATGTACAAATTTTGTCCATCTCCATAGTTCGTCCAACAGGGTTTTATCTTCCATAAGCAAACAATCCTAGTATAATTGACCAAGAAGCAGAAATTAACAGAAGCAAATGAAAATAGGACTATGATAACCTTGAAAGAATGCCATCGCAATGCGTGATGAGAGAAGCATCACTAGACAATACAAACTACTCTTTAGTCTTAAAATCATTTTGAGAGCTCTAGGAAGATATCACTACTGAGATACAGCTGATTTGTCATGGGATATCTTCCTTCAATTCGCATCTTTTCAAGTCATTTTGCATTTGCTTCACATTTAAAATGACTGATGAAATTGATTTTCTTCTGGTGCACATCTATCCATCATGCAAATGGCAATTGGTAATATGTCTAAAAGTAATTCCTTCTCTTAAATTTCAAGGCAAAATAATTTACAAAACTCAAAGTTTTCGCTTTATCAACAAACAAGTAATTGTTGATGGCCTACACAAAGAAAACTGTATTGTCAAATTGTTCAAGCACGTACATATAACACATCACAGGCTTTTCCTTTATTGACCACAAACTAGAAACTCCTTCTGCATATTCATTATGCAAAGAGGCAGCTGAGCATCTAAAGAATGCAATAGAATTGTGCAAAGCTTTTTCTATGTCTTTGGCTATGCTACTTTGGACGAGCGATATCATGTACTCCATAGAAGATGCATCACAGGGCATGGTGATTGGGCCATCACTTGACAAACCAAACTCTTCTTCAGACATTTTGGAGAGCGCTTGAAAGGTTTAGTTGCTAAGACATTCCAAAGGAACCATGAAACGGCTTCCATCAGCTGTGTATACAATGAAGTGACCCTTTTTTATCGCTAGTGATGTAGAATTTGAGTCCACTCTAATATGCCATCCACTTAAATCTACATCAACACCAAGTACAATAAGTATATTAAAGAGTTCAAGTCATTTTTTCAAGATGTAATTAATGGAAATGCTTGAATGTAATGAACAATAGCATGAGATTGATCTATCTGAAAGTTCTAATATTTATAATTTCTTACAAGTTTTAAGACTTTTAATGCAATTATTTTTTAAAATTATTTATTTTTCTAATAACATTATGGCATTAGGTTTAGATTTTTCCAATTCAAAGGCATTCCAATTTCTTCATTCTAAAAATCTGAGAAAATAGTTATATAGTTCTATCATATTCTTATTTCTATGCTAGACATAGACCTACTTCGATTTCTCCTATTGGTAAGCAAGAGCTCTAATGATCAATAAGTATAACCACCTTTTCAATGGTAAATTGTAATGGAGAATTATGAAGAGTCGAAATAATGAAATACTCTTTATCAAGTTTTATAACTATACCATGGGGGAAATATTCATGGACGTGAGTGTCAAAATAGCACTTTATCCCAAAATCGATAGTAAGCAAATCTCCATGATCGGATAAACACTAACGGGCCACAAAATACCCAAAAGCCAACAACGAATCCAAGTGGTATGCCCAGGAAAAACCACTTCTTCTTGCTATCATCATTATTGCCATCGTCACCAGCTTCTTTTGTCTTGTTCATGGCAATTGAGCAACTTTTATTGAGTTGAAGACCACACAATCCAAGGTTTCTTTGGAAGGAACTTTCGGAAAACGTGAGAAAGTGTCTACTATCCAGGATGCTTCCAACAAGTTGATTGTTTGAGAGATTCAAGAACGAAAGGAAATCAAGATTCGCAAGCTGAGCCGGTATGGTTCCATTAAGATGGTTCTGTGATAGGTCCAGTGACTCCAACTGATCTAAATTTCCTAAAGTAGGAGGAATTGAACCCGAGATGGCATTATGAGATAGGTTGAGGAAATAGAGTGCTCTGAGATCTCCAAGTGTGTTTGGTATTGGACCCTCAAATCTATTGCCTGAGAAATCAATTGATGTGAAAATAGTTAGAATTTTGACGAGTTCTAGCTCCAGACCTTTGAAGGTTACCCTCACTGTATCTTGATAATAGAGCCCTCCTGTTTGGTTCATCCTATATCGCAAGTGATTGAAATCAACCTTGGCCTTCATAGCCTCCCAAGATGCGAGGAGACTTGCAGGCAGTGTTCCACTGAGATCATTTGAAGACAAGTCAATAATTTGAAGCATTTGCCAGGTGAAGGGACTATGCACACATCCAATTTCCCCATGCAATTTGTTGGATCGTAAGATAAGGACACGGAGACTTGATATAGCCATGAAATGGCATGGAAATGTCCCGTCTATTTGATTGTTCCCGATGTTTAAAATCTCTAAGGTCGTGCAATTTGCCAACGACAATGGAATCCGCCCTTGCAATAAATTCTCACTGAGATCCAATGTCTTCAGACCACATGTTGTTGGGATATTTTGTGGAATATTGCCACTCAATTGGTTATTTCTCAAATTCAATACCTTGAGGGATGACTTCATTAAACAATCAGGAATAGTCCCATTCAAATGGTTATGTGATAAGTCAAGCACTTCAAGATATATAGAATAAGCAGCTTTGCAAATTGACTTCGGGATGGACCCATAGAAATTATTCTTTGAAAGGGAGAAGAACATTATGAATGATGATAGGCAGTTGCCAAGGTTATTCGGAATAACAGAAGTGATGTTGTTACTTGAGAAATCCAAGTAAACAGCTTGTGATGGCAAGGGTAGCATATTTCCTCCAAGCATGTTTGAATGGAGGTCGACAAGTTTCAGAATAGAAGTAAGATTGTGCTGAGGTGTTTCCGAATCTTCAAAGAAATTAGAAGAAAGATTGAGAGATTGAAGATTTCTCAGCGTCCACAACCATTGTGGTATCTCCCCTTGAATATAATTTTGGGAAAGGTCAAGGTTGGTCAAATCGGACTGGTTAGCCAAAAACTGAGGCAATGCCTGCAACTGGCAGGAAGCTAAAGATAACGTCACAAATGCAGGCAAAGAGGATACAGTGGCAGAACTAGACGCCATAGCCTTAATGGACAAGCCACTATATGATAGATCAAGAGAAGTTAAATTTTCAAATCCCTGAAGCACATTGATATTCATTGAGCCACTAAAATTATTGAAAGAAAGTGAAAGGTAATAGAGCCCTCGCAATTCGAATATGGATGCTGGTATTGACCCTTGTAACAGATTGCTACCCAAATCAAGGGCCCCCAGTCGATATGAAGTGACATTCGGATTTATAATGAGCTGACCAGAAAATCTATTGTTTGAAAGCACTATCCTCTCAAGATGGGGAAGTGTAAACAGAGTTGGGGGAATGTCGCCTTCCAATGAATTGCTTCCCAGGTCCAGAGATTCAAGATTCAGAAGGTCCTCCCAGCCAACGGAGGTGATTTTACCCGTTAAAGCATTATTAAATAAATATATGCTGGTCAAATTTCTGGATGAACCATATGACGGAAGTGAACCAGTAAGATTATTCCAAGACAAGTCCAAAGAAGTTAGCTCTGATAGGTTCTCCATTGAACTTGGGATTGATCCACTCAAACTGCAATCAGACAAGTCCAACCTCGACAATTTTCTGAGATTACCGATTGAATTTGGAAGCCTCCCTGAAATATTCGTGTAACTTAGGACCAGAGTCTCAAGAGAACTACTCTCCGGAAAATCGGGCAAAGAAACCTGAAGAAGTGGGTTGTATGATAAGTCAACGGTCTGAAGTGTTTGTACCCGTAAGACTTTTTGAGGAAATTCTCCCTGCAGGTCACAACCACTTAGGCTCAATGTTTTCAAGTTGGAAAAATTCGCTAAGATACTAGGAACTGTGGCGGACAAGTCATTTAAATTGAGTTGAATGACCGACAGATTAGCAAGACTCAAAAGAGAGGCGTCAATAGGACTAGACAGGGAACAGTAAGACATACTCAACACCTCAAGTTTCGGCACCGAAGAGGACAACGTGTTGCACCAGTCACTTCCCTCAGCAGACATATTGACCCCATCAAGGTACAGCTCTCTCAACTCCCCCATATCCCCAATCACGACTTCAAAGAGGGCTTTTCAAGTTTCAGAGAACCCCACTCAGAAGAATAAGAGAGATCAAGAGTACGTAACTTTGTTAGGTGCGATAGTTCCTCCGGAATCTGCCCAACAAATTGGGCATTGGACAAGTTGAGATGCACCAAGTGGCTAAGATTCACGAGGCTGGATGGAATCGCTGAGAAGTTGAAATCGTTGAACGCCAAGTTCAGGCTTCGAAGGAACTTGAGCCTAAAGAGGCTCGACGAATGGTCAATTCCACCATAGATCCCCTCTTCGCTCAAATCAAGTCCTACGACGAGCCCGTCCTCGCACGTTACGCCACTCCATGAATTGGCGCTTCGGCCCCACCGCACTAGCTTGGTTGACCAGGAGGTGTGGAAAGCAAAGCTGTTCCTCAGCTCGAGCAAGAGTGATCTTTGGTCAGTGCCGAGACACTCGGCTGAAGCTGAAGTGGCAGCAACATCGGAGAAGATGGAGATCGTGGATATTGCGAGAAGAAGCCAAGAGACGATCGAGCCTTTCATCGAGAGTGTAGTGTGAAGTCCAAAATTTTCCATGATCAGTAATTAAATTTAGGATGATTCTCGAGGGAAATGCACAATTTCAAGAACAGAGAATTGCGGGGAGGAGGGGGGAGGAAAACAGGGGATGGTTCCGAGTGGAAATTGGGAGTAGTCTTCCTCCGCGGACTCTTTTGCGTAGGGAATGGGAGCAGAAAACGCTTTTGGGTTTGTCAGTCCTTTGACTATTGACTTTTGCCCTTCGACTTTCCATCGCGACCGAACAAAATTCCGATCCGACGGTCCTTGGTGGCTTAGGTGGCACCCAGCCTCCTTCGAGGAAGATGGTCGGAAACCACCGTCCCACCTAGCCCTCATTTTCACACGCAAGTTACAAGATCATCCATAAGCATGCTTGCTTAAAATAAAATACAAAACCTTAATGGCATTGAGTCTTCGTTAAAATCTTAATGAAATCAAGTGCTGTTTCGATTGTTCGAATTGTTAAAAAGTTAAGCCTTATTTATTATAGTGATGTCCCCATTTAGGATCACTCCAAATTTTTACGATTTTGATGAATTATGCATTGGTGCTGTATCAACTATTAAAAGAATTTCTATATTCGATACAATGAGAGAAAAATCAATTAATTTCTTTCTTTTTGAGTAGATAGACTTTGTAGGGTTCGACGTTTTAAATTACATGAGCTTTACTTGTCACTTAATTTGAAATTTCAAAATAATTTCATCAGTCGTTACGTATATGATGTATTCGGATGAGAAAAATCTCTCCCTTATTTAAATCTACCGTAATAATGAAAAAGAATGAAACAAAAATTGTTGATTCGGATTTATAAATAAATAATGTAAAACTCACGATACAAAATCATTGCCTTTCCACGTCCGTTTTCTCTCTCATGCAACTACGGCTTCTATTTCGTGCGACTGCAGCACAAAATGACCACCTCCTGCGTTTTTATATGTGCTTGCCCAGAGCAGCGAAAAAGGCAGTGCCCCTTTCGCACGGCTTATGCAAGTAAGAGAAAAAGAAAAATCCTTTTCTTCACTTCTCTGTCCCTGATTTTACCTCCTTTGACAGCCCTTTTCATTTTTAGTATATTTGAATTCAAACTTGAGATAAATTTTAACACTCCGGCTGACCTCCATGGTGATGGCAGACTCCTCGGCGGCCCTGACGCTGCCCCTTGTGTCGACCCCTCCATCCCAGTAACACTTGCTGTCCCTCTCAAGGTCATTGCTCTTGCCGTCAATGCCGAAGATAAAACCGTACCAGACCCATGGATCGTGACCCCAAAGATTGCCACCCCGAGGCTCTCCCTCACCCCGAGGTTCATAACACCGCTCGGCAGCCTGATCCGGCGGGCCCTGCACCTGACCAAGCTCGACCCGCAGGATGCCTAGCTCCCGATCACCGAGTCGAGGAACGGCAACATGTACTACGCTGCCTTCCACACCCTCTGCTCGGGTATCGGTATCCAAGCCCTCACGCTCCCGGTCGCTTTCACCATTCTTGGATGGTAAGCAGAAATTCAAGAAACTCGTTCATTGATCACTATCTTGAAATAAACTACGAATACATGAAGTCCTCCTTTCCATACATGTATATGACTCAATACTTATGATTATTTTGCAGGACATGGGGGATTATATGCTTGACTTTGGCGTTCATATGGCAGCTTTACACGCTATACTTGCTGGTGCAACTCCATGAATCTGCCGAGACGGGGATGCGTTACAGCAGATACATGCAGCTCGCCAGTGCCGCTTTTGGTAATTATTGATCTTCTCTTCTGATCTTTCAAAAGCGAAATACAGCAAGAAGAGTTGAAATTCACAGAAACCTTGAGTTAACTTGAAGCTTCATGCTCGTCGCACATGGACAAAGATGATTTCATTTTCTCTAAGTTTAACAAGCATGAATTTTGATGCTGAAGGGAATACTGAGTCAGCCACGTTCACAAGTTTAAAGTCGTGTACGAATTGTTATGCTTCAGGGGAGAAGCTAGCGAACTGGGGTTGGCGCTGTTCCCCTTCATGTACCTCGCGGGAGGCACCTGCGTGTCCCTGATCATCATCGGCGGGTCGACGTGCAAGATGTTCTTCGAGATCCTGTGCGGCGGCACATGCGGCGCACACCACCTCACTACGGTGGAGTGGTACCTCGTGTTCACCTGCGCTGCTGTCCTGCTGTCCCAGCTGCCCAACCTCAACTCCATTGCCGGCGTGTCCCTTATCGGGGCCATCACTGCCGTCGGCTAATGCACCATGATGTGGGCCATCTCCGTCGCCGAGGGGCGGCTGCCCAACGTGTCGTACAACCCCATCAGGGCGAGCACGCAGATCGCCAGGGTCTTCGACCTCCTCAACGCGCTCGGGATCATCGCCTTCGCCTTCAGAGGCCACAACCTCATTCTTGAAATCCAGGTACCAATAATTCTTATCTCCTGTTTTTATCTTTTTTTTTTCTTACAGTCTCCTACACTACAACGTCTAATATAAAATCAGAATTTTTGCAGAAAATTAGATTTAAGTAGAATGTACCTAAATTGCTTTTAGTGAAGCATCAAATTTTGTAGAAAAGAGTCATCATTTTAGGAATTATATACCTAACTCTAGGGCTTCTTAGCAATCAATTTTTGCAGCTAAATACTTTTACTAAAGGTAAAGTATTCTAGAAATGATGGAACTATTAGCTCCTTCTCGTGACATAGCTTAATTACTGCACTATATAATCAATTGAGACTAATAGTAGGATTGTGAACTAGTTATTAGTAAAAATTCAAAAAAACAAAAATTGATCTTACTTAAATACCCAATACAAGATAATCACGTTACTTCATAAGTTGATATTCGGATCTTCAGAATTCTGTTAGGATTTTATTTTTTTAAATTTTTTTTAGCTCAATGCTTTCGGTGAAGTCCACATGCCACGTCACATCTTTTTAAAGACGTTGCAGAGAGTACGTACATAAATAATAAAATCTTAGCAGCCAAAAGTTGACTGTTGACCCTTGAGAAAGGACCTTCACTGACATTTAAATGGCCGCGAGGCCGTCTTTGTTGAAACTTCGACACCATTCACGGCAGCCCAGCCCCCCCCCCGTCGGGGGAAGAGAGAGGGGGTGTTGGGGGAGGGGGGGGGCGGCTTTTGACTTTTGCCCTTTGACTTTCCATCACAACCGAACAAAATTCCCATCCGACGGTTCTCGCTTGCTTAGGTGGCACCAGAGAAGATGGTCCGAAACCACCGTCCCACCTAGTCCTCACTTTCACACGCAAGTTACAACATCATCTAGAAGCATACTTGCTTAAAATAGAATACAAAACCTTAATTACATTGAGCCTTCGTTAAAATCTTAATGAAATTAAGTGTTATTTCAACTGTTTGATCCGTGAAAAACTTAAAACTTATTTATTACAATGATGTCTCCATTTAGGACCACTCCAAACTTTTATGACTTTGATGAATTTGGCGTCGGTGATTATTTGGTACGGTGATAGAAAAATCAATTAATTTATTTCCCTTTAAGTAGATAGACTTTGTAGGGTTCGGTGTTTTAAATTACAAGCCCTTACTCGTAGTTTAATTTGAAACTTTAGTGTAATTTCATCAATCTCTACACTTTTAAGGTCGTTAGACGACAACAATCCGCTTCGATTAAATCTACTATAATAATAAAAAGATGGAAACAAAAATTCTTGATTCATATTATAATTACTTTTCACTAAATCGAGTTTCTTATAATTTTGCTTTTTCATTTTTGTTTTTGTTTTTGTTTTTTTTCTTCAGGCCACCATGCCTTCGAGTGAGAAGCATCCCTCAAGAGTGCCAATGTGGAGGGGTACAAAGTTCGCATACGCAATCATCGCGGCCTGCTTATTCTCGCTTGCCATTGCAGGCTACTGGGCATATGGCCAAGAGGTATGAACATAAATCCCCCTCCAATTTCTTGGACAATGACCGGTTAGGAGGATGATTTTCGATTGACGTCGTAACTTTCGTTTTGATCGTCGTAGATAACTGCGAATGGTGGCATGTTGACGGCCATATACGCGATCCATGGGAAGGACATCTAACAGTCCGTCCTCGGGCTCGTGATCCTGTTCGTGATCATCAACGCCGTGAGCTCGTTCCAGATCTACGGCATGCCCATGTTTGACGACATGGAGTCCAAGTTCATCGTGAAGTTCAAGATGCCGCTGCCGTGGTGGGGCAGGGCAATCAGCAGGGCAATGTTCGGGTATGGTTGCTTCTTCGTGGCGGTGGCGATCCCGTTCCTGGGGAGCATGGCGGGGCTCATTGGCGAGATCGCGCTGCCCGTGACCCTGGCCTACCCATGCTTCATGTGGCTCAAGATGAAGAGGCCAAAGATGTACGGCCTAAGCTGGTGGGTCAACTGGGGGCTTGGCACGTTGGGGATGGCGCTGAGCGGGCTCTTGATTGCGGCGGGTTTGTATGTGGTGATCGACACTGGGATCAAAGTTAGCTTCTTTAAGCCTCAATAAGGGTGAGGGTTTTTCTCCAAAAGTGATGTGGGGTGGTCCAAAAGAAACACAAGGGTAACTAAAAGATTCAAGCGAAAATAGCTTGTTAGGGTTTTTAAATATTCTTGATTTGTTTCTTGTGTGAAATGTATAACTTATCAACCATTTCTCTCTCGAGAAAAGAAATTGTAGAGTGGATTGAATGAATTCTTGAATCTTGCAATCTCTCTCTCACACATAAAAGGGAATAGCTAGTTTCTCTAACAAGGGTAACTAAAACTTCAAGCAAATTAGCTTGTTGGGTTTTTCAACTTCTTGATTTGTTTCTTGTGTGAAATGTATTACTTATCATCTCTTCGTCTCTCAAGAAAAAAACTATAGAGTGGATTGACTGAAACTCTTGCATGTTGCAATCTCTATCCTTGTCTCTGTCTCTCTCTCACTCTCTCACACTTAAATGGGAATGGCTAGTCTATATGACACAACAATGATCAAATCTTCCTATCCTAACTTCTAGTCAAAACTAGCCATCAATCAACAATTTCAAAGTGAACTGATTACAAGAAACAAAGCCTCTTCAGATTGTTGATGCGTATGATGTCGAGTTATGGAGGGGAACACAGACTGATAGTGTCATCTCATGAGAGAGACTTTTCATAGGAGAATTTTCCACAAGCGGCTTCTTATTTGTTGAATTTTCTGCTTTGGCTAAACTAAAGCATAACAATAGTATGAAACGGCAGAAAAGAGGATCACTTTTTATCGTTATATTATCAGTTTTTTTTTCCAATCAAGTACTTTTAAATTTTTTTATTTCTTTATATAATTACATCTACTATCACAAATTAAGGCCCTCTGAAGCCAAATCTAACCAAATTTAGCTTATGCAACTATTGAGCGACACTAAAGTATCATGTGAATAAAATATACAAATCCCCACTTGGACGCCGAATGAAACTAACATAACTTTTTATCGTTATATTATCAGTTTTTTTTCCAATCAAGTACTTTTAACTTTTTAATTTCTTTATATAATTACATTTACTATCACAAATTAAGGCCCTCCGATGCCAAATCTGACCAAATTTAGCTTATGCAACGGCTGAGCGACACTAAAGTATGATGTGAATAAAACATGTAGACCTCCACTTGGATGTGTTTGTAAAACTTTAGCCAATATAAATGATGTTGATATATGATGTGGATAAAATACTTCCAATGTGGCATCTACTATAAATATATATATCTACGTCGAACTTTTATGTCATCCCATGGCAAGTTTGAGAGACTTGATTATAAAATTTTGTTGAAGCAGAATTATTTGATTAGACGAATTATAGGGACTTGATTGAAAAGACGGTGAAAAGGCATGAATGGAAAGTACTAATTTTTCAAGGGAAAAACAAAGGTATTGAAGCCCGGAAGAATCAGAAACTCAGCTTTAATATGTGGTAAAAAAATAGTCAATGTTCTACTTTTCTGTTCATGCTCAAGGATTTGGATAAAAAGTAAGTTCATCAAATGGATGAACCAGGCCGGGTTTGCGTTTGGTTGAAAACAGCTCGACTCAAAGTTTGGCTCATTTTTATGCAATACAAATTTAATAAACTATATTTAAGTCAATCCGATCCTTACTCGACTCAGTTGACATTACTAAATTACTTTTATATTTGATCTAATCTATGAAAATCTATATCCATCAAGTCAACTAACTTAAAGCTCTTCATAAGTATACGTTATTTTGATGAAATCTTTATTTTGACTAAAACATGTGTTATGCTGGCAACAAGATCAAAGTTGATGCAGGTTTTGAGTCCTCCAACGGTACCTCCCAGGCCTTACCCATTCAGGACCGATTGTTAACATTCAACTTTAATTCTTATTCCAGACTTAATGTCATGCCCTGACTCTCAAGCTCGCGGCAACCCTATTACCTTGGTCGATTGAAAGTGACGTTCCAAGACCCATCGACAACCATTCATTTTATCTTTGATTATGCGCAAGCGGAAGACAAACCATCCCCAGACAAACAAACAATCAAATAGGGATAGAGGGATGAACAGCCAGAACAACAGCAACTACTCATTTATTCAAATTATTGGATTAACCAACGGAGGATCGTTTCCGAATTACAAGCCCGACAAAAAGGGCCGATCCATCCTCTAAGCGAAACCAAAAGAACTAGGCTGATCTAACAGTACACAAAGAACCCTCGGGTTCAACACCACGGTCACTCGGACCCATCGGACTCAAGCTCCGTCGGGTCGATCACCGGAGAAGCGGGGGCAGGATTCTCCACTGCGGGTATGCCATTCTAAGGACCTGAAAAATGTTTAACCACGACGGGTTGAGATAAAATCTCAGCGAATTCTTCCTCCTAAGCCCCGATTAGTACGCCAACTCAACCCGGGGTATCTCTCCAGAACCACCCCTCATTCAACCCAACAACCCACAACCAGCAACAGCAGGCCAAACAACAGATAGGGCAACCCACAATCAATATTCGGTTCGCATGCAACCTTACCCGGTATGCCATATCCTGCACGTCCAATCTCATACAATGCAAGCAAGGCAAATGGTCGTTAGACGAAATAGTTCATCAATCACATGCGAGTCGCGTCACAAGCGATCTCACCTGGCCATTGCCATACCCTGCACGACTGTCAACTCATGCGTGCGTACCACAAATCATCACGACATTAAGAGCATGCGAATAATCGAGCATCTCACACAACTTTCTCATGTCTCACACTCACACATGCTCGATTATTAACGCCCCCTCCTAGGCCAACGGCACAACCTTATAGTTGGCGGTTCGGCTAAACCAGCTTCGTCCTCTTTACCTCGAGGCACGGCGACGTCGGGGTCATCCCTTCCCTCGACGGCATTCCCGAAGGAGCGACGGGACCCGCCCACTACCGTTAGCCCCCAATCGACGGGAACATAGGACCCACCCACTACCGCAATCCCGTCACATGTCCCCCGTCAGGCATCCGACCGAAGTCAGGCGACCAAACGGCCACGGCACAACCCCATAAGGATTGGCGGTCTTCCGGCAACGCCGAGTTCCCTCTCTTAATGTGATCATGCAACACATCATCAAACAATCCATTTATATCTTTGCTCTGTCGTGAATGCAACATCACCCATGCTCATGCGATATGTCATTTCAGATAACCCACGCAATATGTCATGCAATCTCACTCGACAATTCCAAAATCCAAATCCAACCAACACTCAATCACGCATTTCATCATCAATCATGAGTATAATTAACAATCGGCACTTCAATTAATCATAACAATCAATAGCACATCAAATTCAGACAAAATTAGCTTCCGGATGAACAGTGCCGTGAACAGTAATTGTAAACAGTATCGTGAACAGTGCTCGTGAACAGTAATCGTGAACAGTAATTATGAATAGTGATTTTTCCGAAATTCAATTAATTAAAACATTTAATCCAGAAATTAAACAAAATATTAATTAAAACAATTAATCAATCCATTTAAGCAAATCATGCTTAATTAATCACAAAAATCACATAACCCTCATTTAAGCAATAATTAAGCACAATTAGAAAAATTAAGCTAATCTAATCCTAACCATCTATCTAACCACCTATCTTAAGGCTAATACAACTTAATTAAACTTCCTAAACCAATCTTACCACTAATTAACCCAACCCTAAGCAAGTTTAGGCACTAAATAGGGATTAGGAGCTAAACTCACCCGTTAAGCGGGCCGGCGACACGGACGCGGCGGCGGGGACCTCACTCACGACGATCCAAGGTGGTCCCGGGCTGAGAACAGCAGCAACAAACTCGAAATCCCTCTGCAACTCTGAAAAACCGACTGCACCGGAGGCAAGTCGGACCGGAGGAAAACGGGCTGCCCGGAGCTCCGGCGAGCGGCGGGCTAGCAATCAGCGACACCTGGGGGTCGAGGGGGAACTACTTGTGGCTGGTATGGGCGGAGATTGGGTCGGAAAGGGAGGAAAATGGCCGAAACAGCAAAACATAATAGCAGCAGGCGGTCAGAAAACGGTCCGGCCGGCGGTGGCTTTCGGCCAGAATACGGGTCGACCGGAGGCTCCTTCCGGCGATTGGCCGACGCTATTTGAACGGAAATTCTCTTCTGAACGCGATGGCGGGTGGCACGAGACGAGATTCTAATGGGAAGGCAATGAACAACTCAGATTTTGGTGAAAGGTCAAACTGAAAAATAGAAGGAAGGAAGGAAAACCATGGGAGAGAGGTGTGCGGTTTTTGGAGAAGATGAAGAGGAGAGAGAGAGTGAAGTGAAGGCTGAAGGATAAGCCTTATCAAGGCCATCAATGCTTGCCCCACTTGCCAAACAATGACCTCATCTTCTCTCTCTTCCTTTTGACTTTTCTTCAAAATATCCAAGGGCATTTTGGTCATTTCCACCTTGCACATTTCCCAATCTGTCCTTGGGCTGAAAATGGAAGGGCGGGCCTAGGAAATGGGCTTGAAAATGAATAGGAACGGGGTCGGGAATTTATTGGGCTTGAATTGGCTCGGTTTTAAACAATGGGCTCGGAAGGGTAAAGGGTCGGTTTGGCCTAACGGGCTCACTTGCTTGCCTCGGGCCTTCCATGGTGGCTGTCCCACCTTGGGCGTGAGGCCCACACTGTTCTTGCCCGGCCCACGTCCTCGTAGGCTTGTTTTCTTGGTCCGAAAATCCTTTTTCCAAATACTCGGCTCAACCGGCAGTGTCGACTGTCTAAGAAGCATCGTCCAAAAGTCCTTCTCGAACATTCCCTAAAATTCGAAGTCCAATATTGGATTCTCATGCCATGTCAATTTCGCTCGAATGCCATTTTGGTACTACTCGGGGCCGACGGGCGGCTTTGAGGATTCACGCGTAACCGACTCATGCCAATTCACGTTCAAGACTTCTCGACACATGGACGTCATTGACTACATGAAATTGCGAAGAATCGATTCTTATTTCAAAGTACACGATTACCAAGGATCGACATAGGGCCGTTCGCGGATTCGATAATAGTAGATGGAATCACCCGTCGTCCCATTATTTCTGTCTGCGAATCGACTTCTAGTCGTCCCTGAAATCGGCCTGCATGACTACAGGATCATCCTTACGCAAGTCTCACGGTCGAGTCGTTTTCCCAGGTCAGGTTCTTTAGTCGCACGAGTTCTGTCCTCATTAACCTTTCCCCTCAAGGTCAGTATCTCAGGAGTGATCAGTTCTGAGTGAGATCAACCAACAATGCATTGATGAAATTAACGCTCGTTCCTCCCTAAAAGGACTCGAATTTCAGGATGTTACAACTCTTCCCCTCTTATAAAAATTTCGTCCTCGAAATTTGCAGCTACTGACAAATCCTCAAAAAGATGGGGGTGTTGATGCTTTATCACTTTTTCACTTTCCAATGTAGCTCCCTCTGATCCATGATACTGCCAAATCACCTTAACTAAGGCGATAGTCTTAATTCGAAGTACTTGCTCTTTACGGTCCTCTATCCGTATCGGCTTCTCCACGTACGACACCCTGTCGTCTATGTCCAGTTCCTCAAAATTCAAAACATGAGTCCGGTCCAATTTATACTTTCTCAACATGGACACGTGGAAAACATCATGTACTTGAGCAAGCTTCGGTGGCAACACAAGACGATACGCTAAAATCCCGATCCTTTCCAAAATTTCAAAAGGGTCCAACGTACCTCAAACAACTTTTCTTTCTTGCCAAATCTAAAAGTACCCTCGTCGGCGATACTTTCAAGAAATACATGATCGCCCACCTTAAACTCCAACGGTCTACGACGCTTGTTTGCATAACTCTTCTGACGACTCTGAGCGGTCTTTAGTCTGTCTATGATAATTTGAACTGCATTCAATAACTGCTAAACCAATTTTGAACTAGTGATTCCCAATTCTCTGACCTTGTTCCATCGACTGGAGTTCCACAAACTTGACCATATTTCTGCGATACCACTCCGATAAAATCTTATCCCACAAGCACTCTCTTTTTGCACAGTGCGTAGTTCAGTTCATTTCTACCCTTTTCGACATCCTAGAAGCCTGCCAGGAGTCGCTCCTTACTCAGGCACTCTGGCCCCGGCGACCACTCCCCGCCCTCGTCGGATCAGTCGTCACGGGCATCTTCGAACTGTACCACTACTAGCAAAAGTCCTTTTTTTTTTTTTTTTTTTTTTGACATGCACAATCTCATAGAGGTATTATCTGCTTTGGCCTGTCCCATACCAAGCCTCACGGTTTTAACCTCATTTGAGCACCTTAAAGTGTAAAACTTTCTCCAACTCGTCAACCCATGAGCTCGTTTCCGCAAGGTCACTTATCGACACTTAAAATCTGATTCACTGAATTTCCATCAAATCGCTGTTCGAATTCCACAAACTATCGATTTTTCTTTCAACATTCCTTTCACGTCCATTTAATAACCAAATCAAGAACTCACCTCAACCACTTGAAAATTAGTGCAAACCAAATGTCATTTATTGCATCAAAAGTTTTCGGATACCTCTTCAAATCCTTTTTGATACCTCAAGAAGAAACCATTGATAATGCTATTTCCTCACTCATCCATCTACCATCAAGGGATAATTAATTCTTAATCCATCGAAGACAAAAAATCCATTCCTTAAATCCCTATTTATCTCCTGAAATAATCCACCTTGGTAAATTCATATCTTAATCGAATCTAAGACTTCCGAGCAATAAATCATCCACTGTAATTCTTATCAAAGATTATCGCCATTTAATAGATCATATCTTATGATCCCATACCTACAACTCCTCAAATCATTAAGATAAAACTTATCTAACTTCCATTAAATCCGATGACCTCAATTGTTGTGACGCGTAAGCAACCAATCTTCCTTGTTGCCTTACCATGCAGTCAAATCCCTTATATGACACCTCACTGTAAATCTCGTATTCTCCAATATTAGACTAAATCCTCAAAACTGGTGCGGTAATCAGCTTATACTTAAGCTCTTAAAAATTTCACTTATTCGTCCATTCAAATTCTTATGTCCTTTATTAATCTTTGTATTAGAAGCATAGCTATCGTAGAGAACCTTTCTACGAATCGTCTGTACTAACCTGTCCGACTTAGAAAACTTTGAACCTCTGTCACCGTCATAAGTCCTGACATATTCATGACCGCCCTGATCTTAGCAGATCTATAGAAATTCCTTCGTCCAAAATCATATGACCAACAAAACAACGCGAGTAAACTCAAACTCGCACATATTAAACTTGGCATACTGTTTATGCTCTCGAACGGTCTATAGCACCACCCTTAAGTGCTGTCCGTGTTCCTCTAAATTTCTCGAATAATCCAATATATTGCTCACGAACACAATTACAATCAATCCAAATACGCCTTAATCACTCAATCCATCAAATCCATAAAAGTAACTGGCGTATTAGTTAATCCAAACGGCGGTATTGTAATCTCGTAATGACCAAATCATACATGATATGTTATCTTTAATTTTTTCCTCCTTTTTAATCCTCAACCACTGATAGCCCGTCCTTGGATCTATCCTGGGACATATCGAAGCTCCTTGAAGTGGGTCAAACAAGTCATCCATCCTTGATTCTTCAACTAACCAATTAACCTCAGTTGTCCAATAACCTTAGCAACCTTCGTCCAATAAACGAGTTACTTCCAACGACAAATTTCAAAGGGGTCGAGTGTCCTCCTCGATTTCCCACAAACTCAAAACTGTTACCCACTACAAACTGAATTGTCTTTGTATGACAATCCACTTTCTATTGAGTGGGATGAGATTCCTTCTCCCCATTATCGGTCCCTTTCCAAATCGACAATTGTCTCTATTAGGCACGAACCGCGAGCCAGATGCGGTCGCCCTCTCGATCATGTCATTTTCTAACATCTGGGCCCTTTCGTACACCTCGTCAAAGCTCTTTAAACTCAAGGGCACTAGCTGGCTTTCAATTCTAGCTTCAAGCCATCTCTGAACTGTCTCGCCCTATCCAAGGGTCCTCCACTAATCGCAGCATATACTAGGTCAACTCAGCGAACTTCGCCTTATACTGATCCACTAACATTTGATTCTAACGAAACTATTAAAACTCTACCATCTTTGACTCCCTTACATTGTCCAAGAAGTACTTTCCATTGAAGGCTTCGCGAAAGACACCCCATGTCTGAACCGTGCCTTTAGGGAACACTCTTCCTTGAGTGGCTTCCCACCAAGTACTGACATTACCTTGAATTTGATAAACTGCCAAAAGCACTCTGTCTTACTCTGAACACCTCAACACTGTAACGGTCCTCTCGAAATCCTTTATCCAAAGGGTTGTAGCTTGAGGGTCGCCCACGCCACTGAACCTCGGTGGCTTCAATCTCAGGAACTACTCTACCAGCTTAAGCATCGGTCTCTCACAGGCCTCTCCTCTCACTAGGGGAACCACAAGGACCACAGCAAGAGCACACAGCTTGCTGTCCTATCAAGGTCTCTAGCACCAGCAGGATCCCAACTAACCTATGATCTGCCTACACGCTAGCTCAAGCACTGGTCTGACCAGACACTGCCCTACGCCTATGGGCTGACTGCTTAGGATTGCTCATCACTCAGGACTATGAGCAACCCGCCACCACACAAAACCACAAAAGCAATCACAGGCACGTAAAGTAAAAGCCATCCCTATCTCACTATCCCAAAAATCCCACGCACCTTATCACTCCAAGTCTCGACCTCGCTCTGATACCAAAACCAACGGGGTTGTCACGCCCCGACTCTCGAGCTCGCGGCAACCCTATTACCTTGGTCGATTGAAAGTGACGTCCCAGGACCCATCGATGACCATTCATTTTATCTTTGATTATGCACAAACGGAAGACAAACCATTCCCAGACAAACAAACAATCAAACAGCGATAGAGGGATGAATAGCCAGAACAACAGCAACTACTCATTTATTCAAATTACTGGATTAACCAACGGAGGATCGTTTCCGAATTACAAGCCCGACAAAAAGGGCCGATCCATTCTCTAAGCGAAACCAAAAGAACTAGGCTAATCCAACAGTACACAAAGAACCCTCGGGTTCAACACCACGGTCACTCGGACCCATCGGACTCAAGCTCCGTCGGGTCGATCACTGGAGAAGCGGGGGCAGGATTCTCCACTGCGGGTATGCCATTCTAAGGACCTGAAAAATGTTTAACCACGACGAGTTGAGATAAAATCTCAGCGAGTTCTTCCCCCTAAGCGCCGGTTAGTACGCCAACTCAACCTGGGGTATCTCTCCAGAACCACCCCTCACTTAACCCAACAACCCACAATCAGCAATAGCAGGCCAAACAACAGACAGGGCAACCCACAATCAATATTCGGTTCGCATGCAACCTTATCCGGTATGCCATACCCTGCACGTCCAATCTCATACAATGCAAGCAAGGCACATGGCCGTTAGACGAAACAGTTCATCAATCACATGCGAGTCGCGTCACAAGCGATCTCACCTGGCCATTGCCATACCCTGCACGACTGTCAACTCATGCGTGCGTACCACAAATCATCACGACATTAAGAGCATGCGAATAATCAGAGCATCTCACACAACTTTCTCATGTCTTACACTCACACATGCTCCGATTATTAACGCCCCCTCCTGGGCCAACGACACAACCTTATAGTTGGCGGTTCCTGACTAAACCAGCTTCGTCCTCTTTACCTCAGGGGTCATCCCTTCTCTCTGACGGCATTCCCGATGGAGCACAGGACCCGCCCACTACGCGCCAGCCTCCCAAGAATCGACGGGAATATAGGACCCGCCCACTACCGCAGCCCCGTCACATGTCCCCCGTCGTGCATCCGACCGAAGTCAGGCGACCAAACGGCCACGGCATAACCCCATAAGGATTGGCGGTCTTCCGGCAACGCCGGATTCCCTCTCTTAATGTGATCATGCAACACATCATCAAACAATCCATTTATATCTTTGCTCTATCGTGAATGCAACATCACCCATGCTCATGCGATATGCCATTTCAGATAACTCATGCAATATGTCATGCAATCTCACTCGACAATTCCAAAATCCAAATCCAACCAACACTCGATCATGCATTTCATCATCAATCATGAGTATAATTAACAATCGGCACTTCAATTAATCATAACAATCAATAGCACATCAAATTCAGACAAAAATTAGCTTCCGGATGAACAGTGCCATGAACAGTAATCCTGAACAGTAATTATGAACAATGATTTTTCCGAAATTCAATTAATTAAAACATTTAATTCAGAAATTAAACAAAACATTAATTAAAACAATTAATCAATCCATTTAAGCAAATCATGCTTAATTAATCACAAAAATCACATAACCCTCATTTAAGCAATAATTAAGCACAATTAGCAAAATTAAGCTAATCTAATCCTAACCATCTATCTAACCACCTATCTAACCACCTATCTTAAGGCTAATACAACTTAATTAAACTTCCTTAACCAATCTTACCACTAATTAACCCAACCCTAAGCAAGTTTAGGCACTAAATAGGGATTAGGAACTAAACTCACCCGTTAAGCGGGTCGGCGACATGGACGCGGCGGCGGCGACAAACCCGACACCCGGGGACCTCACTCATGACGATCCAAGGCGGTCCCGGCCTGAGAACAGCAGCAACAAACTCGAAATCCCTCGCAACTCGAAAAACCTGCGCACGGGAGGCAAGTCGCCGACCAGGAGGAAAACGGGCTGCCCGGAGCTCCGGCGAGCGGCGGGCCGCCGATCGGCGGCACTGGGGTCGAGGGGGAACCACTTGTGGCTGGTATGGGCGGAGATTGGGTCGAAAGGGAGGAAAATGGCCGAAACAGCAAAACAAAACAGCAGCAGGTGGTCAGAAAACGGTCCGGCCGGCGGTAGCTTTCGGCCAGAATACGGTTGACCGGAGGCTCCTTCCGGCGATCGGCCGATGCTATCTGAACGGAAATTCTCTTTTGAACGCGATGGCGGGTGGCACGAGATGAGATTCCATCGGGAAGGCAATGAACAACTCAGATTTCGGTGAAAGGTCAAATTGAAAAACAGAAGGAATGAAGGAAAACCATGGGAGAGAGGTGTGCGGTTTTTGGAGAAGTTGAAGAGGAGAGAGAGAGTGAAGTGAAGGCTGAAGGATAAGCCTTATCAAGGCCATCAATGCTTGCCCCACTTGCCAAACAATGACCTTATCTTCTCTCTCTTCCTTTTGACTTTTCTTCAAAATATCCAAGGGTATTTTGGTCATTTCCACCTTGCACATTTCCCAATTTATCCTTGGGCTGAAAATGGAAGGGCGGGCCTAGGAAATGGGCTTGAAAATGAATAGGAACGGGCTCGGGAATTTATTGGGCTTGAATCGCCTCGGTTTTAGACAATGGGCTCGGAAGGGTAAAGGGTCAGTTTGGCCCAACGGGCTCACTTGCTTGCCTCGGGCCTTCCATGGTGGCTGTCCCACCTTGGGCGTGAGGCCTACACTGTTCTTGCTCGGCCCACGTCCTCGTAGGCTTGTTTTCTTGGTCCGAAAATCCCTTTTCCAAATACTCGGCTCAACCGGCAGTGTCGACTGTCTAAGAAGCATCGTCCAAAAGTCCTTCTCGAACATTCCCGAAAATTCGAAGTCCAATATTGGATTCTCATGCCATGTCAATTTCGCTCGAATGCCATTTTGGTACTACTCAGATTGACAGGCAGCTTTGAGGATTCACGCGTAACCGACTCGTGCCAATTCACGTTCAAGACTTCTCGACACATGGACGTCCTTGACTACATGAAATTGCGAAGAATCGATTCTTATTTCAAAGTACACGATAACCAAGGATTGACATAGGGCTGTTCACGGATTCGATAACAGTAGATGGAATCACCCGTCGTCCCATTATTTCTGTCTGCGAATCGACTTCTAGTCGTCCCTGAAATCGGCCTGCATGACTATAGGATCGTCCTTACGCAAGTCTCACGGTCGAGTGGTTTTCCCAAGTCAGGTTCTTTAGTCGCACGAGTTCTGTCCTCATTAGCCTTTCCCCTCAAGGTCAATATCTCAGGAGTGATCAGTTCCGAGTGAGATCAATCAACAATGCATTGACGAAATTAACGCTCATTCCTCCCTAAAAGGACTCGAATTTCAGGATGTTACACTTAAGGCCTACTGGCCTCAGAATTCTTATGCACAATATTCTTATGAAGGTGAGTGCAAAGACTGCTATCAAGATTGGTATTATCTTATCATTCTAAGATCTCTACTACCATACAGGTTTCAAAGAGAAGAGAAAGAGGTCTTAGCCTCACATGGTTTTCACACTTGATCACACAATTTTATTATTGGAAACCTCACTGAGTCCTGGAAGTTACAGCCCATGCCTACTATAAGAGGACTCTTGGCAACCAAATAATTCAATAATGGCATTCAAAGAAGCTTTTTTTTTTTTTTTTTCAAATCACTGCTGTCAAGGGAGAAGATGAACCAGGAGGTCCTGTGTTCTTTTCCATGTGTCTAACAAGGCGATCCCATTCCATTTTGTTTAATGCGTTGTCCGATGCTTTTTCTTCTCCAGGTGGGTTCCTTGGAAAATTTTGTAGCATATCAAGATATTCAGGGCAATCCCATGTGCGACGCAATTTCTTAAGTGGGGACCGATAGGAACTTAATGGAACATCATCTAGAAATTTTGATTTTTGTGTTGGCTCACAATGAAGAATAAGAGAAAGCACTTTTTAATGAATTTTTAAAATCACAGCAACAAATAAAATTAAGATACTAAATAGTATAACATGTAAAAATAACAATGCCAAATGTAACCACAAAAGGATATACTCCAATAACTAATAGAAGAAATTTACAATTACAAGATAATCACAATCTTGGAGTAAGACTACACCAATACATCAAGTCTTTCTTTCCATTCATGTATATGATTCAATATTCATGATAATCTTGCAGGACATGGGGGATGGTACGCTTGACTTTGGCGTTCATATGGCAGCTTTACACACTATACTTGCTGGTGCAACTCCATGAATCTGCGAGAAGGGGATGCGTTACAGCAGATACATGCAGCTTGCAAGTGCCGCTTTTGGTAACTGTTGATCTTCTCTTCTGATTTTTCAAAAGAGAAACACAGCAAGAAGAGTTGAATTTCACAAAAACCTTGAGTTAACTTGAAGCTTCACGCTCGTGGCACATGACCAAAGAGGATTTCATTTTCTCTAGTTTAACAAGCATGAATTTGATGCTAAAGAGAATACTGACTCAGCCACGTTCACAAGTTTAAAGTCGTGTACGAATTGTTATGTTTCAGGCGAGAAGCTAGCGAACTGGTTGGCGCTGTTCCCCTTCATGTACCTTGCGGGAGGCACCTGCGTGTCGCTGATCATCATTGGTGGGTCGACGTGCAAGATGTTCTTCAAGATCCTGTGCGGCGGCATGTGTGGCGCGCATCACCTCACGATGGTGGAGTGGTACCTTGTGTTCACCTACGCCGCCGTCCTGCTGTCCCAGCTGCCCAACCTCAACTCCATCACCGGTGTGTCCCTCACCGGGGCCATCACCACTGTTGGCTACTGCACCATGATGTGGGCTATGTCAGTCGCCAAGGGGTGGCTGCCCAAAGTGTCGTACAACCCCACCAGGGCGAACACGGAGATCGTTAGGGTCTTCGACCTCCTCAATGCACTCGGGATCATCGCCTTCACCTTCAGAGGCCACAACCTCATTCTTGAAATCCAGGTACCAAGAATTTTATCTTTCTTTTTTTTGTGTATTCTCTTACAGTGTCCAACACTACAACGTCTAACATAAAATCCATGAAATTCGTATAAATTAGATCAAGCAGAATGCACCTAAATTGTTTTTACTGAATTGCCAAATTTTGTACAAAAGAGTTGTTATTTTAGGAATCATATTCCTAACTCTGGGACTTCTTTAGCAGTCAATTTCTCCGGCCAAATTTTACTTTTTCTAAAGGCAAAGTGGCCTAGACATGATAGAGCTGCTAGCTCCTCATGACATAGCTTAAATACTGCACGATATAATGAATTGTGACTAATAATAGGGTTGTGAGCCAGTTATTAGTAAATATTCAAAAAAAAAAAATTGTCGTACTTAAATACCCAATGCAAGAGAATCACATTACTTCATAAGCTGATCTTCGTATTTCCAGAATTGTCTATTTAGGGTTTTATTTTTATTTTTTAGCCTAATGCTTTCGGTGAAGTCCACATGCCACGTCACATCTTTTTAAAGTCGTTGCAAGGAGTACGTACATAAATAATAAAATCTTAGCAGCAAAAAGTTGTTGACCGTTGTGAAAGGGGCTTCACTGACACTTAAATGGCCATGAGGCCGTCTTTGTTGAAACTTCAACACCGTTCACCCCCGGCGGCGGGCGGAGGGAGGTGTTTGACTTTCGTCCTTTGACTTTCCATCACAACCGAACAGAATTCCGATCTGACGGCCCTCGCTGGCTTAGGTGGCACATAGTTTCCTTTGAGGAAGATGGTCTGAAACCCCTCTGGTGGGGCAGGGCGATTAGTCGGGCGATGTTCGGATACGGTTGCTTCTTTGTGGCTGTGGCGATCCCGTTCCTGGGGAGCATGGCGGGGCTTATCGGCGGGATTGCGCTGCCCGTGACCCTAGCCTACCCGTTCTTCATGTGGCTCAAGATGAAGAGGCCCAAGATGTACGGCCTGACCTGGTGGGTCAACTGAATACTCAGCACGCTGGGGATGGCACTAAGCGGGCTCTTGATCGCAGCGCGTCTCTATGTGGTGATCGACACTGGGATCAAAGTTAGCTTCTTTTAAGCCTCAATAGGGGTGAGGATTCTTCTCCCAAAGTGATTCGGGGGTTGTCCAAAAGAAACACAAGGGTAACTAAAAGTTCAAATGAAAATAGCTTGTTAGGGTTTTTAAATATTATTGATTTGTTTCTTGTGTTAAATGTATAACTTGTTAGCTATTTGTCTTTTGAAGAAAGAAACTATAGAGTGGATCTCTCTCTCTCTCTCTCTCTCTCTGTGAAAAGGGAATGGCTAGTTTCTTTGACAAGGGTAACTAAAACTTCAAGCAAATTAGCTCAACTTCTTGAATTGTTTCTTGTGTGAACTGTATTACTTGTCATCTCTATCTCTCAAGAAAAGAAACTATAGAGTGGATTGAATGAAATTCTTGAATGTTGTAATCTCTGTCTTTGTCTATCTCTATCTCTATCTGTCTATCTCTTTGTCTCTTACTTAAATGAGAATTGCTAGTCTATTTGACACAATAATAATAAAATCTTCCTATCCTAACTTCTAGTCAAAACTAGCCATCAATCAAGACTGCATAATCTGCAAAATCTAACAGTTTCAAAGTGAACTAATTACAAGAAATAAAAACTCTTTCATATTGGTAATGCGTATGATATCGAGTTCTGGAGGGGAACATAGATCAACAGTCATCTTATGAGAGGGACTTTTCACAGATGAATTTTCCATAGGCAGCTTCTTATTTGTTGAATTTTATGCTTTGACTAAACTAAAGCTTACCAATAATATGAAACGAAAGAAAAGAGATTCACTTTTTATAGTTATATTATCAGGTTTTTTTTCCTAATCAAGTACTTTTAACTTTTTAATTTCTTTATATAAGTACATCTACTTCCACAAATTAAGGCCCTTTGATACCAAATCTGACCAAATTTAGCAAACGACACTAAAGTATCATGTGAGTAAAACATATTGACCCTCCCTTGGATGTGTTTATAAAACTATAGCCAATATAGACAATCTCGGTATATGATGTGGATTGAATACTTCCAATGTGGCATCTATTCTATAAAGAAATATCCACGTCAAACTTTGATGTCATCCCACGGTGAGTCCGAGGGACTTGATTATAAAATACATGAATGAATGAAAAGTTAGACAAATTATAGAGACTTGATTGAAAAGATAGTGAAAGTATATGAATGAAAAGTACTAATTTGATTAGACAAAATATAGGGATTTGATTGAAAAGATAGTGAAAGTACATGAACGAAAAATACTAATTTTTCAAGGGAAAAACAAAGGCCTAGAAGAACTATAAACTCAGCTTTTATATATATGGTAAAAAATGGTCAAGGTTCTACCTTTTTGTTCATGTTAAAGGATTTTGATAAAAAGTAAGGCCATCAAATGGATGAATTGAGTTGAGTTTAGGTTTAATTGAATACAACCCGACTCAAATTTTGGCTCATTTTTATACAATATAAATTTAGTGACCTATATATAAGTCAACCTGATCTTTACTCAACTCAACTAATTTTACTAAATTACTTCTATGTTTGTTCTAATCCATGGAAATCTATATCCATATAGTCAACTAACTTAAAGCTTTCCACAAGTATACGTTTTTTTTTATTTTATAAAATCGTTATTTTGATCTTCTTTTGAAGGTGAGTGCAAAGATTGCTATTAGATTAGGTATTATCTTATTATTCTAAGATGGGAAAGTGACACAAATAATCTTCGAATTTTGACTTAATGTGTAATTTGATCTCCGAACTTTCAATTTGTTCAATATCGTCCCTAAATTTTAACCAAATATGTAATGTGGTCCATAAATTTCTAATTTATTTAATGTACTTCCTAAATTTTTGGTATATGTTCAATATCGTCCTTGAATTGCATGAAATTATTCAATGTAGTCATTTTCCATTAATTCAAAAATTAGGAACTACATTTAATATTTTTTATATAGTTTAAACATTGAATATTTTCATATAACTCAGGGATTATATCGAACATGCATCAAAAGTTTATGGATCATATTGAATAAATTAAAAGTTCATGGACCATATTGCACATTGAGCTAAATGTTAGAAATCACATTGAATAAATTGAAAGTTTAGGGATCAAATTATACATTGGATCAAATTTCAAAAACTATGTGTGTCATTATACCTTCTAAGATCTCTAGTATGAGATAGGATTTCGAAGAGAAGAGGGAGAGGTTTTAACCTGACATGGTTTTCACACTTAATGACACAATTTTATTATTGAAAACCTTTATGAGTCCTCAGAGTTACAGCCCATGCCTCTCTCTTATGTAGGTCATAGGAGGACTATCGGCAACCAATAACACAATAATGGCTTTTACAGTGCTTTTTTCTTATTTAATCACTACTGTCAAAGGACAAGTTGAACCAGGAGGCCCTGTGCTTTCCACGTGTCTGACAAGGTGATCCCATTCCATTTTGTTTAATGCGTTGCCGGATGCTTTTTTTCTCCAGGTGGGGTCCTTGGAATATTTTGTAGCATACCAAGAAATTTAGGGCAATCTCTTGTGAGACGCAATTTCTTAAGCGAGGACTGATAGGAATGTGATGGAAAGTGACATGAAATTTTAATTTTTTTTTATTAATCTACAATGAGGAGCAAGTAGTGAATCAATAAAATCACAGCAACAAATAATGCTAAGATATTAAATAGTATAACACATAAGAATAATCATGCCAAACGAAGCCAAGTAAACAATAATTACAAGAAATTTTTTATAATTATGGGATAATAAAAATAAAAAATAATTAAGGAGAAGGGGTAAGAAGCTCTCTTGACATTTTTAATAAGGGTGAAGCGAGATCATTTTGCGGCTCACCAAGATTTCTTTAAATTTGCTATAATCCAAAAGATCATAGATAATAAAGAACCAATCACAAAGGTGGATTGAATTTGAGTGAACTATACACCATCTAACCCCCATATTTTTTTTGGGCTTTGTCATTCCTTTATTAAATATACTCAGCCTTTCATATTGAGTTAAGAAATTGATCTATGACCTATTTCAACAAATCTAAATAGAAGTACATTTAGTAAACATGAATGACTTTCTTTTCTTTTTCATTAAAACAATTACAATTGGGATAAGTACATAAATCATTTTCAATCCTGCCCTCTAAATTAATACTCTCTTCATATTTTAAAACTTACATTTTGCATCTTCCAAATTAAGACAGACCTATTTGTGGTCATGGAGACCCAATCTCTACATCTAAACCCCTCTCCCACTCTCTACCCTTCTCCTTTCTCTCTCCTCACTTATAGCAGCACAAAACATCAATGATCGAGAGCAACCCCCAACCATCGAGCAATTACTTGACTTCACAGCTTGATTCTGATGCTGATGTCGATACCCTTGCCCTCTCTCACTACCCGCGACTCTCTCCACACATCATTGCCACAGATCTCTCCACACATCCCTATCTCTGTTTGTGACGTGATTATCCTTGGCTCGAGAGGGCAAGGCCACATGAATGACTAAAGCCCGTGGTTCGTGGTCGCATAGGTCTTCTGAGGACAGCATCGATCCCACGAGCCTCTTGAACAGGCTAACAAGCCTCATAAGCTTTCTAGCAAAGTTCGGTCATGGCCGCCAGATCGAGGTTGTTGATCTTGATCTAGCCTTGAGCTGGCAAGGTGACCATCGCTGACCTCAGACTCAAAGTTGTCGACGTCCTTTGAAGGAGAAATTGCAGTGCACGTACTAGAGAGTAGGAAACCTAGCAACCCTGTTGGGTTAGGGAAAAAGTATGGGTGTGTGTTGGGTTTTTAAGGGGTTGGGATAGTTTAAGAAATAAATATAATAATAATAATAATTCAGTAAATTATGTGTGAGTGAGAAATGTAACTTGATTCCATCATAGGAATGATGATGATAAGTGTTGGTTTTGAAATGTAAGGAGAAAAACAAAATTTAAGATAGTTTTTTTAAGCTTCCTGTTACATTTTTCTACTTATATATAAACACATTTTTTACTTCTAAATGTACATCCTTTTTACTTCTCTATACATATCTTTCGCGTTTCTTTCTACTTCTTGTTAAAGAAGAAAAAGGCCTCTTTATTCTTAGGTAGGCCTGAACATGCCGTTTGGAAGGCTGTGAATCAAAGAAAATACATTGACAAGACATTTTGTGCTTCTTATTTCCGATTTGACAATTAGTCACTTGATTAGACATAAATGCCCCTATTGAAGTCAAATATGTATAAGAGCAATAATAATAAAAAATTCGCAACACAGATTTCATTGAAATTATTTGGTATTGACTTTTTCTGATGTACCAACCAATAGATCATCTATCATAATTGATGAAAATTCTTTGCATAGGAACTGTGCTCGTGATCAAAAAATTTCTTCAATTCATATTTCATTGAAATTATTTGGTATTGACTTTCTCTAATGTATCAATTGATAGATCAGCTATCATAATTGATGAAAATTATCTTACTCCAAGATTTTGTAAGTGGATGATTTTAAAAAATACTTTAGATTCAGAAAGAACCCCAACTCAAGTAACATGCCTTTTATCTATCTCTCTTTGTCATCCCTTCCTGGGACACCACCATGGCCGGCCGCAACATTGTTGCCATTGGATCCTTCCCACAACATCACTGACACTGCATCTCTCTATCTCTCTCCATTTGACCTCAAATGAAGGTCGACATGAGTTTTTTCGACGCTAATGACCACAAATTGACCTCGACCTGAGGTCGCAACAACTTGCGGGGAGAGACAGATACGATAATTGTGGTTGAAATTGTTGAAGGTGGAGATGAAGTCGAGTGCCTAGAACGACAGGGAACATAACGCCGTGTCTACCGATGGCTAGAGTTCGAAATATATAGAGAAAGGAAGAGTGTGCAAGTCTATTTTTTTTTTTTTTTTTAGGCATTATCTATTGTGTTGTGCGTAAATTAAATTTACATATGGGTTGCATTTAATATGTATCTGTATTAAATTTAACCAAGGAGTTTTTCAATTAGGGATAGAAGAAAACATGCTTAGCAATGAATTGGGCATATTGTCCAAGGGTCCTAAACCTATTCAACAATTGCCAATTCAGCCATAAACTCTTCAATTATGCCAATTTAGTCCTAGATCTTTTAACGATTTGTCAATTTAGTCATTTCAACTAAAATTAGTCAAAAATCGTTGAATTGATTGTGACGCCCTCGCTCAGTGGCTCACGAGGGTAGGCATGGCAATGTCTCGACCCTTGCCTATGGTTGGCCAGCGGAGGGAAATAGGAAAGAACAAAAATGAAAAAATAAAAGAAAATCAATAAAAAATAGAGAATTTAAAAATAATTGTAAAAAATGTTCATGTCAGCATTTGTCATATTATGTAAGACAACTACTATCCATGTCAGTGATATTTGATAAAAATTGGCTAGAACAACTAAATTGATAAATTGTAAAAAAAAAAAAAATTAGGATTAAATTGGCCGTTGTACGATAAATTTAAGATTTTTTGGGTGATTATCTTCAAAGATTTGTAAATGGTCATTTTCCTCTACATATATTTTTACTATAGGTATGATAGGCATTTGTGACAGATGAAGCATTCATCAAGCATTGGGAGAGCCATCATGGATGATAAGCATCATGATTTGACTAAGGATGATCAGTTCCCGGTCTGGCTCCAAGGTCGATTTGGAAACTAGACCAAGAGGATCAATTCCCAAAATTGGGAATCGGGGACCGACCATTTGGTCTTAGGACCAGGAACTAGAGAATTTAAAAATAATTGCAAAAAATGTTCATGTCAGCATTAGTCATATTATGTAAGACAACTAGTGTCCATGTCAGTAATATTTGATAAAAATTGGCCAGAACAACTAAATTGATAAATCGTAAAAAAAAATTAGGATTAAATTGGCCGTCGTATGATAAATTTAAGATTTTTTGGGTGATTATCTTCAAAATTTGTGAATGGTTATTTTCCTCTACATATATTTTTACTATAGGTATGATAGGCATTTGTGACAGATGAAGCATTCATCAAGCATTGGGAGAGCCATCATGGATGATAAGCATCATGATTTGACTAAGGGTGATCGGTTCCCGGTCTGGCTCCAATGTCGAACTGGAAACTAGACCAAGAGGATCAATTCCCGAATCGGGGACCGACCATTTGGTCTTAGGACTAGGAACTAGAGAATTTAAAAATAATTGTGAAAAATGTTCATGTCAGCATTAGTCATATTATGTAAGACAACTAGTGTCCATGTTAGCAATATTTGATAAAAATTGGCTAGAACAACTAAATTGATAAATCGTAAAAAAAAAAATTAGGATTAAATTGGCCGTCGTACGATAAATTTAAGTTTTTTTGGGTGATTATCTTCAAAGATTTGTGAATGGTTAATTTCCTCTACATATATTTTTACTGTAGCTATGACAGGCATTTGTGACAGATGAAGCATTCATCAAGCATTGGGAGAGCCATCATGGATGATAAGCATCGTGATTTGACTAAGGGTGATCGGTTCCCAGTCTGGCTCCAAGGTCGAATTGGAAACTAGACCAAGAGGATCAATTCCCAAAATTGGGAATTGGGGACCGACCGTTTGGTCTTAGGACCAGGAACTAGACAAGGCCATCAATTTTGGTCTAGTCCGATCCAGTCCAATGAAACCAACCACTTTTTTTCCCCACTGAATAGCAGTCGTGCGCAACAAGAGAGAGTGGTAAATCATAAAATATTGATGGATGCGACAATGAGTAAATAGTTGATATGTCGTAGTTTATGGTACCATTGGACGAGATATTCACATTTTACTAATTTCTTTTGAAGAAATAATAAAAAAAAGGTTATATGTAGTCGGCCTAGTCTTGTTCCATTCTCTCTTTGAACTGGGAACTGAACCACCTAGAGATCGGTTCCACTTTTAGGAACTGGATACCAAACCAACACTCCCAAGAACCGGCCAGTTCGATCTGGTCCAGGTAGTTCTCGGTTTGGACGATCCGTCTTGTATACCCCTAGATTTGGCTACAAACATTAAGCCAATGTGGAGATTTTTTATTTGTTAAAATATGTTTTGAGTTTGAGCCCATGAAATAAAGCCGTTCGAGTTGGTTTGTTATTATGTCAATCTTTTGCTTTTTTTGGTGCCAACACTCCTTGTAGCAACACTTTTTACCACAATGAAAGAATAACTTGTCCTTCTTAAATGTGTTGTTGTTGTCGCATGTGTTAGTGTTAATGGTGTTCTTGAATTTTTTTCTTGTTTCCTTTCTTATTTGCACATGTTGTCATTGTCAACAAATTGACCTGTTTCCAACTTCTTTTACTTAATTAACCTCATGATTCCAAGAACCTTAACCAATTTGAATGTGTTCTATCAAATTATCCATATTCAAGTACTATTCTTGATCATGTGGAGAAGTTTTTTCAATAATGATTTCAAGTTGAAGACAATTTAAAATAACTGTGCCAACTTGAAAATGTTTAGAAACTTCAATCATAATGTTATTGAGTTTTGCAAATCTATTCCGATGGAGGGTTGGAGATGGAAGCAATATTTCACTTTGGTTTGACCCGTGGCACCAAAGAGGACCTCTGAATGCATTTTTTTCTAATGCGTACATCTATCGATCGGGACTCACAAGGCAAGCAAAGCTTGCTAAATTATTCACCCCTGCAGGTATGAATACTTTGCATGATATTCAATCGTGGCCCCAACCGATACCAAGTCTTACCCACTTCCCTGATGAGTTTCTTTGGCTCCATCACCCTTCGGGTAAATTTTCCGTTACCTCGGCATGGGAAACTATTAGGAGAAAATATAGGACTGTCCAATGGTCCTCTTTTGTTTGGGACAAATCTTTGATTCCAAGACACCAATTCCTTCTATGGATCATATTTAAGAATAGGCTTCCTACTCAAAGCTTCCTCATTGCTCATGGAAGGATCCCGGGAGGAGACTGTGTTTTTTGCCATACTGGGCCGGACTCTACTGATCATCTTTTTTTTGGCTGCCATTTCACTAGAAGTCTGGCTTCCTTTTGGGCTGGTAAGTGCAATCTTATTTGGCCATATGGAACGTGGAGGACCTCAATTGGAAGGGTTACAAATACCCTTTCTAGTAATGAGTTTCATAGGATGATCTCTTGGTTCTCCTTTGGGGCTCTGCTATGCTATCCGGAGGGCCGGGAACAACGCCCTATTTCGGGGAATAGCTGCAAATATCCCCTCGTTGAAGTACCATATTACCAATGTTGTTAAGGATAAGGTGGCGACGGTCAAGAGCATCCAAGACACGCCTATGAATAGGAGATTCCAAAGGAGTTGGGGGCTTGATCCTTCCATTTTTGCTAGATGATATGTCCGTGCTACTTTGTTGTAATGTACAAGGGGCCTTGATGTAATGTTTTGTATCTTTTTTGATATTGAACATGGCACCATTCCACTCATTCGACGTGTTGTTGCGATGAGTGAAATTGGGTGCCGAGTTACCGGTTGTCTTGTATAGTTGTTTGGTGGAATATATGCTTACCTTACCAAAAAAAAAAAAAAAAAAAAAAAAATTTCATTAATTATGGTAAATTCAAAATATTTCAAAGTAGTAAATCTATCAACACCTTGTTTGCTAGTAATGTATATGGTCCCTAAGGCATTCCAAATGTCTCGGGGATTTATGTTAGTTCAAGAAATTTCATATAAACAATCTGAAAAAGTATTGGGACTTCTTTCTTTGCATCTCTTTCCTTATCCTCACATCTATTTCTTGCAACTTTGATTTCATCAAAATCATTTGTAGCAGGAATAGCGGGCAAGTTGGGATCCATGATGTTAAAAATACATAGTATAGATAAATGAGGAATCATACTGTCTTTTCAACGGATAAAATTACTTCCATCATAAGGATAGATTGTGAGCACTTGAGATAGCTACTATATCCATCTCCATAATTAATATCTTATGATTGTTGAGAAAATTTGATTGTTGATGTAGATATGAGTAGTAGTTCATAGTTCTTTGATAATTCGATGCGTAATGATAAAAAATATCCTTAAGGTATTATTTATTCCTACTATTGCTAATGTTGGATTTAAAGCAAATATACTTCCAGGATATATACCGAAACAACAAAGAAACGAGTTTAATAATTGCTCAATTTTTTTCTTGAAATTTCACCTTGAATTTGTTGTCAAACTTCTGTGAAAAAAGAAAAGAAGAAAAATTATGAAGAATAAAGCATTGTTAAGAATATAGCCATGAAAAAGAGAAAGTTTTGAAGAAGAACATGTGATTTGGTCCTATTTATAGACAACCAAACAATACATTTCTTGGGAATAGGTACATTTTCAAAACTATCATAACTTTTCATGAAAACCAGACTTCTCTTCATGACAATAATTATTTCTTTTCACATCTAACAATCGCCATTTATCATGTACAAATCAATCTCTTCTTTTCATTATTTATAGATATTAGATTTTTCAACAATCTAAACAAGAAGCAAGAAGTTGAGTTTAATTAGTTATTAAAACTACACTTGAGAGGTTGTGTCGAAGAAGACAATTTCATTTGGATCCTGTGTGAAATATCATTTTCTATGTCCATACTTTATTGTTCAAAAACTGTCATCTCGAGATTTGAACCATTTATTCAGTCTATTGTCTTGTAGCAGTTATTCTACTGCCCAGGAGGGCTGATTACGAGTTCAGAAATTTGTATCAATTTTTTGATACAAGGGGGTGATCTTCGTAGGAAGTTTCAGCAAATGTGAAAAATGCAATTGCACATTTGAAGAATCGACCTTTCTAGCAATGAATTAGCAGAACTCACTCCAATTAGTTCACTGTAGATGAGAATCAAGCAGCTCGCCCTTAACATTACCTCGGTTCAAATAAAACACTATCTTTAGGTATCCCCACAACAGACAAGACAAGAATTCTGCAAAGTGATTACAAAATCCCCCAAGTTGAGATCACCAACCAAGCACATACATTCTCATGGTACTCAAGTAGAAAGTCCCCTATTTCATTTGTTGTACCCTTACCTGGAACAATATCAATATGCAGAGTTAAAAACTTCACCGCAACTAGTGCATGCCAGATTAGAACTGCTAAATCTCACACTTTTTAGGATTTTATAGCACATCCCATTGTGGTTTATGCAATATGAATGCCGTTCTATAAACTCACTCCAGATCCCTTCGATTGCTGCCATTAAGCCATCTAAGCCATGGCATATTGAAACATCCTCCGACTCCGATTCCGATACACTCATCAAATCCTTTTCGTCGGAAGAAAACTTGTTCATGGCAAACAGTGTACTTAAAGAGGAAGACATGTTTTCTAAACTAGAAGTATCCCACCAGGACCAGCCAGATGCAACTCATACCTTTACTGCATCATCATCCAAAGTTTATTTTACTCTTGATGATCTCCCATACTATAAGTGGTCTGAAAGGCTTCAAGAATTCCATGCCTGGCTCACCACTAGGTATATTTCTGAACCAAGCACTTATGATATCCTTTTGGAATTCACTAGCCGTTTCACAGGATCACTCAAAGACTGGTGTCATACTACCTCAGAACAAGACCAGCTATATCTCTTAACACAGCCTCTGGATAATGCTATCCAAATCATCCACATGTACTTCATAGGAAAATCAGAAGATTTGAAGGAGCTCAAACGAAAGGAGTTCTTCGAGCTAAAATGTTGCTTGTTAAGACGCAAAGATCTTGACTGACATTTCCAAGCTATGATCAAGCTTTTTTACTTGCTTGGAGCAGATTGGAATTTTAAACCAATATTCTTAGCGTCCATCCCAAAAGAAGTCAGCCAAGTTGCAGAAAAAACTCTACAACAAAGGTAGAAAAGCCTAACCGAGGCTACGCATGGTGAAATTCAGCAAGCCATCCACATTGCCATAGAAGAACTTTGCCTTCAACGAGAAGCTTTTCAAAGCTATCTAAAAGAAAATAGGCATCTTGACAAGGCATGCTTGAAACCAGAGTTAAAGATCAAATGTCCCAAGGATTGTTCAAATCCTTCCTGCACAAGCTGGCAAAAGAAGACACTTTAAACATTTCTCTTTCAAAAAGACACGCAAAGAAAAAGGCAAAGGTAAGTGGAAATTTTTGCATAAGAGTCGTCACCACTCTTACAAGAAACATAGCAAAGGCAGATGTTATGTCTGCAACAAAAGATGACATTTTGCCAAAAATTGTCCAAAGGCAAAAAAGCGTGAAAGCCATTTGGTTGACAAAATTGCCAAAAGTACTGGGATCCAACTCGACGACTCTGATATCAAGTCTGTCTTCTCTTAAGATGATCAGACGTACAGCTCAGATTCAGCCTCAGATTCTGAGAATGACGTCTTCACCTTCTTCCTGGATTCTCCCTTGATACATGATGAAGTCTAGATCACGGAACCAATCCATCACCCATATATTTCCATCCATATTCTCTTGTTCAAATATTACAAACCAATTTCTCTTGTGGCACTCATTGATACTGGAGCCAGCTCCTCAATTCTGGACACAAAGATTCTCCCAGAAGAATTCTGAAAACTATATACTAGGTATTTCAATTCTACTTCGGCGATACTTTTGCTACTAAGTATCACAACAAACCTATCATCATCCAATTTTTCCCTAGTGTTCCATTACCACCAAAGTCCTTAGTTCCAAATCTCCAAACAAAGATATCATCATTGGTTGGGACATTTTGATCCAACTCCCAAAGCTTAGGATCCTTTCAAATGGTCTCCGTTTCAAAAATCAATTCCATGAATTTGTGGATATCAAGAGATTCAATGCTCTTTGGCCAACCATGTTGGGCCCAATCATCCAAACTTTACTCTCCTCTTGCGCCGAGTCACATTCCCAGTTCTATCAAACTTGCACTTAGCCCTTATGGAAAAATTCTCTCTTTTATGTTAAATTTCCTTTCAAAAAGAATGAAGACATAAGCCCTACAAAAGCTAGTCATTCAAGGATGAGCCCGGAACACCTTGCACTTGCTCAATAAGAATGTACAGAACTACTGACACAAGGTCTCATTGAACCATTTGACTTCTAATGGGCATGTGAAGCATTCTATGTCAACAAGCGATTCGAACAGAATTGTGGGGAAATGAGGTTAGTAATCAACTATCAACCTCTGAATCAATTCCTCCAAGATGATAAATTCCCATTGCTCCATCGAAATTCTCTCTTCCTTAGCCTTGCCTAAGCAAAAATCTATTCAAAATTTGACCTCAAGGCAAGATTTTCGCAATTGGGTATTGACCTAACAGGCAGTTCCTAAGGCCAAGAGAGCCGTGTGTGGGATATCATACTTGTCACAAGTTTGCAACTCAAGTTTATGAATTAGCTCATAGTCATCATTATGGTATCAGAGCCAAGCTGCAGAAAAAAACTCTACGACAAAGGAAGAAAAGCCTAACCGAGGCTACCCTTGGTGAAATTCAGCAAGCCATCCACATTGCCATAGAAAAACTTTGCCTCCAACGAGAAGCTTTTTGAAGCTATCTAAAAGAAAATAGGCTACTTGGCAAGGCATGCTTGAAACCAGAGTTGAAGATCAAATGTTCCAAGGATTGTTCAGATCTTTCTTGCATAGGTTGCAAAAAGAAGAGGCACTTTAAACGTTTCTCTTTCAAAAAGACACATAAAGGAAAAGGCAAAGGTAAGTGGAAATTTTTGCGTAAGAGCCATCACTGCTCTTCCAAGAAACATAGCAAAGACAGATGTTATGTTTGCAATAAAAGAGGACATTTTGTCAAAAATTGTCCAAAGGAGAAGAAGCGTGGAAGCTATCTGGTTGACAAAATTGCGAAAAGCACTGGGATCCAACTCGACGACTCTGATATCGAGTTTGTCTTCTCCTTAGACGATCAACCTTTTGAGAACACTCTATGTGCCATCTAGATGTATAGCTTAGATTCAACCTCAGATTCTGAGAATGACATCTTCATCTTCCTCCACGATTCTCCCTTGATACATGATGAGTCCAAATCACGAAACCAATCCATCACCCATATATTCCCATCCATATTCTCTTGTCCAAATACCACAAATCAATTTCTCTTGTGGCACTCATAGATATTTGAGCCAGCTCCTCAATTCTGGACACAAAGATTCTCCCAGAAGAATTTTGGAAACCATATACCATGTATTTCAATTTTGCTTCTGGGGACACTTCTATTACTAAGTATTGCAGCAAACCTATCACCATCCAATTTTTTCCCCAATGTTCCATTACCACCAAAGTCTTTGGTTCCAGATCTCCAAACAAAGATATCATCATTGGTTGGGACATCTTGACCTAACTCCCAAAGCTTAGGATCTTTTCAAATGGTCTTTGTTTCAAAAATCAATTTCGTAAATTTGTGGATATCAAGAGATTCTATGCTCTTCAACCAGCCATACTAGACCCAATCATCCAAACTTTACTCTCCTCTTGCACCAAGTCACATTCTCAATTCTCCTAGACTTGCACCCAGCCCTTGTGGAAAAATTCTCTCTTTTATGTCAAACTTCCTTTCAAAATGAATGAAGACATAAACCCTACGAAAGCCGGTCATTCAGGGATGAGCCTGGAACACCTTGCGCTTGCTCAACAAGAATGCACAAAACTACTGACATAAGGTCTCATTGAACCATTTGACTCCCAATAGGCATGTGAAGCATTCTATGTCAACAAGTGATCCAAACAGAACTGTGGGAAAATGAGGTTAGTAATCAACTATCAACCTCTGAATTAGTTCCTCCAAGATGATAAATTCCTATTGCCCCTTCGAAATTCTCTCTTCCTTACCCTTGCCCAAGCAAAAATCTATTCAAAGTTTGACCTCAAGGTAGGATTTTGGCAATTGGGTATCAACTTAGTAGACAGACCTAAAATCAGTTTTCGCATCCCAAACCAACACTTCCAATGGACAGTTATCTCTTTTGGTCTCAAAACTGCACATTCCCTTTTCCAAAAGGCTATGTGTAAAATTTTTGAACCCATTCTTTCTAATTCCTAGATTTATATTAATGATATCCTTCTCTTCAGCCCTGATGAAGAATCTCATTTTCACTTTTTGACACAATTTCTTGATATCGTGAAAAAGCATGGAATTATGCTTTCCCAGAAAAAAATGACCACTGCCCAAAAGGAAATTGAATTCCTTGGCATGCGCCCGAAAGGAAGGAATCTATAGCCCTAAACCTTGTATTGGTGATGAACTTCCGAAATTTCCCGAAAAGGACTTCACCACCAAGCAAGTCCAACAATTTCTTGACATTGTCAATTATCTGCAGGATTTTCTTCCCCAAATTTCCAAAACCCTCAGACCACTCCACAGAATGCTCAAGAAAGATGCTCCCCCATGGGGACAAAAGCAGACCCGAGCTGTTTCTCAGTTTAAACAAACTCTGCAACACCTTCCTCCTTTGAAAATCCCCTCCACTGGAAAACGGATTCTCCAAACTGATACCAGTGACAAATACTGGGTAACAATTCTTTTTGAAGAAATTGATGGAACAAGAGATATATGTGCTTACAAAAGTGGTAGATTCTCTCGAGCTGAAATCCATTACCACTCCACTTTCAAAGAGATACATGCAGTCAATTATAGTATCAAAAAATTCGAATTCCATCTCATTGGATATCATTTCCTCTTTGAAATGGATATGTCATGTTTTCCTCAAATATTAAAAATCAAGCAAAAGCAGGTTCCCCATCCACAATTGCTCCAATAGGCTGAATGGTTCTCAAAATATTCCTTTGAAGTCAAACACATTCCAGGGACTAAAAATGTCCTTGTCGACTTCTTGTCCAAACCCAAAGAACCCTTAGAGGCAATCAACATGTATGTCCTAAAGGAACCCCTCCTGGAGACATATCGCACTACCAACATAAATGGCAGATGGACAAGTCTCAAGTATCCTCCTGATATCCCACTTGCAATCAGAGACAATATTCTAATAGAAAAACTCCAAGAATTTATGTAGGAATATCACCTTAGAATTTTTCATGATTATAGAGGATTACTGCTCAAACCCAAAGGACTCCATCTTGGATATCCAATAATTCATCCTCTCCAATGGTCTCCTGATGATGAATTTCCTGAAGACCTTAAATGGTTATTTTGGTATATATTCAACCTATACATAATAGCCATTGAATTTCCTACTAACAAAATCTTGCAAGTTCTTGCAAAGGACCAAGCCCAGCAAGAAACCAACCAGAAATATCTCATGGACGTCCTCACATGGTTTAAACCACTTAGTTATTGGAAGGAACTCTTCAAGATCCAGAATCGTCAAGGAATACCTAAATCAGAAAGACACACTGTTGTCTTGTTCCACCGACCATGGACATTTTGCCATCCCATCGGATGGATTTCTTACAAACCTTCTCTTACAGGAACTTCAACCTACCGGCCCCAAGTCTTTCAAGAAGTTTCAAGAATTCACCAGACGCTTCCATATTCCATCACCACTAGCAGGCCTGCATCTCGAGAACTCCAAAGGATTCTATGCCAAGAAAATCGAGTCATCCCACTAGAAGCATGGCCCCCCGCACATGCTAGCGTGTCCTAGGATCACCTTGAAGCTTGGGATCCTGTAAGGGACGAAATTCAAGAAGCTCTCAATATCTTTAGATAAAACAACCCAAACTCATCCATCCCCTATGACCTTTTGGGGGGATCACTCTCTCAAGACCCTTGGGGAGACAACCAAAATCGCGACCCTTTCTACAGCCCTTTTTCCGATCTTTTCAGTGCTAGCTCCTCCCGTCAACCCAACTTGTTGACAGAAAAGATTGAGAATCTCATTCACTCCTTCAAAAGAGAAAAAGACGGAAGCTCCAGTCCATCTGACATAGATGAAGATGCAAAATTGCTCAAAGCACAGCTAACTGATAGCTCTACCGATTTAGATTATGACTATAACTCTAGGGATGGCAGAGACAAATAAAAGCTGCTACGAAATCACTGTAGCACTGGCCACTATTCATTATTCACTATTCACCTAGCTAACTGTTCATTGTAGCACGAGGCACAAAATCACTATTTTTAGCTTATCACGGGATTTCCTGAGGATTCCCTATATTTATAGCCTATAAGTGCCTAGTGTGTTTTCATAATTATGTCTAAGCCAGGCCAGCCTACTCTTGTTATTTATATCTTCCTTTGCCTATATAAGCAAGGAGTTTCCATTGTAAAAAGCCTAACGAGTGAAATAAGAAGTGTGTTGTGTATTCTATCAGCATGATCTTCTAAACACCCCTCTTCTCTCTTCTCTCTTCTAGTCCAAAACATTGGCTTTGAACAAACACTATGATTGAGAAAAATCCTGGAGTATGCTCTGCACTTGCCCTTCAAGGATCCTGTGCATCAGAATTTTCAATATTCTAGATATTACTATGATCTAAGCTCATGACTTGAGAAGGAACTTGGTGGCTAACAGACAGTCTCTAAGGCTAGGAGAGCCGTGTGTGGGATAGCATACTTGTCACAAGTTTGCAACTCGAGTTTATAAATTAGCTCATAGGCATCCTTATGCAGGAACAATGCCTCCCATTTGCATGTGTACACCTATTCGCGCATTTACAAGAAGACAAAAGAGGAGACTTCGAAGGTTGATAGCTAAGTTGGCTAATTATCGATGGGAAAGTGGTGACATAAGGGTACATGTGCGCAAGGTCAATAAGAAGATACAGAAAATAATTTGGAAATGTTATCCTATGCCAGCTTTTAAGATGGTGCGATCCATGATTAACACTCTTCCATCGGAATGGCAAGTGGTGTTCAATCGCCTATGGGATGTCAACGTGGTTCCGGATTATAAGAAGCTTGTAGTGGCTTTTGTGAGGGAATACTTTAAGATTGAGGCCTCGAGGACTTCAACCTTAGGAATGAATACGACTAGGCGGGGAATGAATGTGCGTGGGAGAAACATTAGGGGTTTTCCCTTTGTCTTTCCATGGTTGCCAAATAAGAACTTAAGCTTACAAAGTGCTTTTATAAGTACTTCCCTGTTTATAGGTTATTTTATTGAATAGTTGAAGTTATACTTATTTAGGACATTCTATGAATATCTCATGTAAATAGTTTCTTCCATGTTGATGTTATTGTGACTTCTAATGTATTAGTTACGTTATGTAAAAATGTTTTTTCATCAATGGATGTTCAATGTTGATTGTTTTTTATTACTATTAATTCTTTTGGGTAGTTATGGAAGTTTAAGCAGCTTCAAAGGACTTATTTTTGCATAGAAAGTTATATTAATGACAATTTCAATTAAGGTTCTTGGATGATGATTGGAAACAAAAGTGACCTTTTGATTTTGAAGTTCTATTTGAAATTATTCATTAATATGATTAGTTTATGCAAGATACATGCATAAATGATAGGCATTAATGTTTCATGTATGTGTGTTTGATATGTTTAGATCCAATGGCTTCAGCAACTAAGAGCATAGTCGCTGAATTGAACAAAAGAGAGAAGCTCAACGGTGATAATTATGAAATATGGCATATGGAAGAGCCTGAAGATGGTAACACTGCACAACACAAAAGAGATAATGATGCATTTGTTGCATGGAAAAGAAAGAACTTCCTTGCTTGCATCACGTTGTTGAGTAGCATGGAGAATGATGTTATGCGAGAGTTCAGGCATTTTGAGAAAGCCAAAGAGATGTGAGAAGTATTGGCAGCAAGATTTGGTCATACATTGGTGACCAAGCTGAGACAACTCACTATAAAGTTTGACTTATACAAGAAACCTCATGGTCAGTCCATGAAACTACACTTAAGAAAGATGTCAAACATAATAAATGAATTGAAGGATGATGGCTATGTTTTGACTGACGAACAACAAGTACAAGCAGTGATTCGTTCCTTGCCTTAAAGTTGGGAGCATATGAAGGTGCACTTGACCCACAATGAGAACATTAAGACCTTTGAGGATGTAGTGCACCATCTTGAGCCAGAAGAGGATCCCCTCTTGGCGGCTAAGCTAGAAACTGATATTTATTATGCAGGTTCTAGCTCACAAGGAGCTTCGAGCTCCAAGCGCAAGTATCCCGACTCATTCAAAGGGTGGAAAGGCAAAGGAGTAAGCTCTTCAGGGAAGAAACCAATATTTGACCAACGTGAAAGAGGAAAGCGTCCTCGTATGAAGAGAATGTCAAGAGTAAAGTGTTACAACTGTGGCAAGAAAGGTCACTATACTTGCAATTGTAGCGAGCCAAAGAAGGTAAACACCCCTTGTATTCTTGAGAACTTTGTTTTTGTCTCAAGTTCTGTACTTTTAACTGAATCTAATCCTTTGTGGACTGTAGATTCGGGAGCCACAGACCATGTAATGAAGGATAGAGGTGCCTTCGTGGAGTTTCGACAAATTCCAACTGGAATGAAATAGATCTATGTAGGGAACAACTCCAGAGCTGAAGTAAAAGGGATTGGCACTTGCCAATTAAATATGCATGGTGGACACACTTTATTCCTACATGACGTATTATATGCTCCGGAGATTAGTCGGAATTTAGTTTCTATGTTAGTGTTGGTTATGTTTGGTTTTAATTTGAATTTCCATAATAGTGGTATGGACTTGTTTTTACGAACGAGTTATTATGGTTGTGGTTACTTTCTAGATGGTTTTATTGTGCTGGTTGTTGATTCTAGTAATGTTAATGTTTGTTATTCCCTCTTCACATCTTCTGTCACGCCTCGACTCTCGAGCTCGTGGCAACCCCATTTCCTTGGTCAATAGAAAGCAACATCCTAGGACTCGTCGACGATCATTCATTTTATCTTTCATTAAGCACAAGTGGAAGATAAACCATCTCCAGACAAACAAACAATCAAACCGGAATAGAGGGATGAACAGCAAAAACAATAGCAGCTACTCATTTATATATCTTCATTGGATTAACCAACGGAGGATCGTTTTTCGAATTACAAGCTCGACAAAAAGGGCCGATCCATCCTCTAAGTCAAACCAAAAAGAAACTAGGCTAATCTAACTATACAAAAGAACCTTCGGGTTCAGCACCACGTCACTCGGACCCATCGGACTCAAGCTCCGTTGGATCGATCATTGGTGGAGCGGGGGCAGGATTCTCCACTGTGGGTACGCTATTCTAGGGGCCTAAAAATGGTTAACCATGAAGGGTTGAGATAAAATCTCAGCGAGTTCTTCCCCTAAGCCCCGGTTAGTATGCCAACTCAACTCGGGGCATCTCTCCAGAACCATCTCTCACTCAACCCAACAACAGATAGCCAGTAAACAGCAGACCAAACAATAGACAACGCAAACCAACAATCAATATTCAGTTCGCATGCGACCTTACCCGGCCTGCCATACCCTGCATGTCAAATCTTATACAATGCAAGCAAGGCACGTGGCCGTTAGATGATGTAATTTATCAATCACATGTGAGTTGTGTCACAAGTGATCTCACTTGGCCATTGCCACACCCTGCACGATTGTCAACTCATGTGTCAAATCATCACGACATTAAGAGCATGCGAATAATTAGAGCATCTCACACAACTTTCTCATGCCTCACATCCACACATATGCTTCGATTATTACGACCCTCTAGGCCACAACACAATCTTATGGTTGGCGGTCAACTGGTCGTAGTCCAGGTATCGTTCTCTACCTCGAGGCACGGCGACGTCATGGGCTTTCCCCTACCGACGGCATTCCCTAAGGAGCATGGGGCCCCTCCCACTATCGCAGCCCTGCATCTGACCACTGTCAGGCAACCCAATGGTCACGGCACAACCGGGCTATCAACTTTAATCTGACCATGCAACACATCAGCAAACAGCTCATTCTTGTCTTTGCTTTTGCTTGGTCGTGAATGCACATCGCTTATGCTCATGCGACATGCCATTGTAGTTAACACACATATTATGTCATGTGACAGTATCCAGTAGTCACGTACAATAGCAGCAGTTCAATCATTCACAAAAGTTGCAACAATCAACAATTTAAGTCATAGTCTATCAATCAATTCTGACCAATCAACATGACGATACTTGCATACTTTTCCAAATAATCACGTACCTCAATAATTACCGGTATCCAATTATGTGTCTCAATGTTCAATAATAAATAAACATGTGTTCTCACACCTACAACAATCAACTATTCCATAAATAATGGATAAGAAGCATGTAATACTATAGCCGATTGTTCCGATAAAAATAATTTAAGTCCCACAAAATACTTATAATTATTTTCCAATCCCATAATTAATAATCCAACCCAAATAATTTCATTTAATAAAACCATTCTTTGATAAACCAATGTCATTTGATAATGTAGTATATAAATACTATTGACATTAAAAAATTAGAACATAATAATTTTCCCACAAAATTACTCAATTAAAACCATTTCCCATAAATACTCAATTAATTATTTTCCCCAAAATAATTAATTTTCAAAAATATTAATAATTCGAAATTATAAAATAATTTAATTAATTAACACATTAAATTCAGAAATTACATAAAACATTAATTAAAATAATTAATAAAGCAATTTAAATTAAACATGCTTAACTAATCCACAAAATCACATAATCCACCATTAAGCAATAATTAAGCACAATTAAGCTTAATAAGTAAAATTATGCTAATCTAATCTTAATCATCTATCTAACCACATATCTTAGGACTAATACAACTTAATTAAACCATCTAAGCCAACTTTAACACTAACTAACCCACCCTAAGCAAGTTTAGGCACTAAATAGGGATTAGGGCTAAACTCACCCGTTAAGCGGGCTGGCGACATGGACGCGGCGGCGGCTACGAACCCGACACTCGGGCACCTCTTCTACGATGATCGAAGGCGGTCCTGGGGCTGAGAACAACAGCAACAAGCTCAAAATCCCCCTAAACTTCTGAAAACAGCATTGCTTGAAGAGGAAAGTTGCTGACCGGAGTTGAACGGGCTGCCCGGAGCTTCGGCGAGCGATTGGCCCGTGACCAGCGGCACCTAGGGGTCGAGGGGGAACTGTTGGAGGCTGGGATGGGTGGTGGTTGGGTCAAAATGGGAGGAAAATGGCTGAAAAGGCGAAACTGGACAAAGCTGCCGCTACAATGATGGTCCGGCAAGTAGCGACTTCCGGCGGCCGTACGGATCGGCTGGCTGCTCCATTCGACAAATGGCTGACACTATCCATACAGATTTTCTCTCTTGAACACAACGTTGGGTGGCACGGGCTGTGATTCACACAAGAAGGCCATGAACAACTTGATTTTCGGAGGAAGGTCAGAAGATGTAATTGCAGGAACTAAGGGAAAACAAGGGAGAAATGTGCGGTTTTGGAGGGGTTGAAGAGGAGGAGAGAGAGGGAGATGAGAGCTGGAGATAGGCCTCAATTAAGGCCATTAAATGGCTTGCCGAACTTCAAAGAAAGATGACATCATCTTCTCTCTCTTCTTTTGACTTTTCTTCAAAATATCCAAGGGCATTTTGATCATTTCTGTTGAAGCTAGTAATAACACCTAGAGGGGGGTGAATAGGTGTAGAGAGATTTTTTGCGCAAGAATATATATATATATATATATATATAATGTTTGCAATCTATGAACTAAAATTAAATAGAGAGAGTAGAGAAGATTGCAAACACAGTTTATAGTGGTTCGGCTTTAGACAAGCCTACGTCCACTTTCCAAGCGATCAGCCAATAGACTGGATTTCACTATGAGATCAAAGGTGATTACACACTCTTGAGTGTTAGCACTCGGTGATGATGAGTCTCACAGAGTCACTCTTCTTGGTAATTCACTATGACCACTCAAATTCGCACTTTAGACAACTGAAGAACATAATCGCACTTTGGAATATGTTTATCCTATCTAACTCCTAGGTCTCATCCTATCCTTATGTACTCTCCAAGCCACACTCGACCGTTGGCTCTTCCCTTGAGAGTTAAGTCTTCCCTTTCCTAGACAAACTTTATAAGGCAAGTCTTTTTGACCGTTGGAAGTAGATCTGATCCCCTTGGATTCTGCTCGCCCATATAATTAGAATATGAGCTTCCATAAGTACTCCATTCTTCTTTGGAAGGTTGTCCTCTAATTGATCCTGCAATCAAATTAATATAACAGAATCAATTTAAACAAAGTAAGTGAAATACTTGACCATTGGTGATCTGTTCCTGAAGTTTTGTTCGAGTTTGTCGACTCAAGTTCCCGAGTCCGTGCTTAAGTTTTCATGCAGTACGATCAGACTCAGAATTTGTGTTTCTTCAAGTCCTCCATCTGGTACGATTAAATTCAGAATCTGTGATTCTTCAAGTCTTCCGTCTGGTATGGTCAGACTTAGAAACACTGTATGTTTTCCTTCTGCCACTGGCAGACTCAAAAACATACACCACCTTGTGGCTTATTCCTTCTGAAGATATGTATAAATACTTACATAAAATGATTTGTTAACATCAAAACTAGGAGTTTTCAACAATCTTCCATTTTTGATGGTGACAAAACTTTTTATGCTTCTTGCTTGTTGTCCCCTGCAAAATACGATTGGCAGCGCATACTTCCAAATATAACAGGAGTAATGATGCTCACATCAGATAATTCATGCTTCTATGTTTAACACCGCATCAGCTAAAATAGATTCAGCAGCAAACAATAATTCAGTTTACGAGCACAAGCAACAAACCGCAATGTTCAGCAAAAAAAACATCCGAAGTTCAGCAAACAAAAACATCCAATCCAGGTTTTACTCCCCCTTTTTGTCACAATCAAAAAGACAATATCCTAAAAGATAAGTAAAGTCTGAAAAAAAACTTGACATAAGTTCAAACCAGAAGATGATTTCATTAGGAAGATTATTTCTTAGGAGTCCGAACAAGGGTGAAATCCTCCATGTCCGTGGCAGACTCTTCAATTCTGTGGAGACATTGGTGAACTGTTTTCTCTAGAGTCTCCAGTCTGTTGTTGAGAGAGGTTTCCATAGCAACTTGGCGATCTCTTATTTCCATAAGCAAAGCCAATATCTTGTGAGATTCGGCACGATCAAATGAAGTTGCAAGAATATCTTTTTCAATAGGCTCCCCCTAAGGTGATGCTTGATGCCCGCTCCGTTGTCCTAATTGATTTCGGTCTTCTTCAGCACCGGGAATGGCACCCTCATTCGTTCTAATTTCTTCTTCCTCTATTTCTTCCCCTTCTTTTGGTCCATCTTCTTCAGACTCAATTTCCTCTAGTTCAGACATTTCCACATTCTCATCAGGTTGAGTTGCTGCACTAGGAAGATTTGCTTCTGTTACTTCTGGTGGAGACAATTCTATTTCGGTTTCTGTCCTTCTTTGTACAGTTTGATCCATTTTCACCAGAATTTCAGAGATAGTCTCCTCTTTATCATCTTCATCATGTAGCAACAGTTGTCTTCTTTTCTTAGAACTAGGTTCTACAACAGCCATCTCTTTTCCCTTTCTCTTTGCTGTGGTTGATGCCTTTGCCAATTCCTTCTCTTTTCTTCTCCATGTCTTTGCAACATCCCTTAGCTTCATCTTGTTTATCATCTTAAGATCGATGACCATGGTTGGAAGCTCTTTAGTGCAGAGTCTACTTGGTATATCGATCTTGTGATGTTCAAAGATCCTGGTCACCAAAGCTCCATAAGACAATTGTCCTTTATCTTTCAAAACTATTCGATACATGTGTAGAAGAACAGTGTGAGGAAGTGAGAATAGAACTCCCTTCTCAATTGCCCACATTAGTTTGGCCTCGAATCTTGACACATCAGTCTTTGATGAAGCTTTAGGACGAATGCAGCTTATGATGATCTTATGCAGAATAGTTCTTGCTGAAGTTAAGAAGGGATAAGTAATAGTAGGCTTAACAGACTTTGTAAGATACTTACAGACAGTCTCATAGGTGACTTCTATTGGCTTGAAAGGACCCCTTTCAACTTTCATGATATCAGTCAGAACATCTGTACTGACATCATAAACCTATCATTCACACTGAACTGCATTCTATCTGGAGACAGAAATGTCAAATTTGAGTAAAAGTATGCTGTTAGTTCTGGATAAATAACAGCAGAGTCAGTGCAAAATTGATCCATCTGCAACATTTCAAAATGTTCTCGCAGGTTCACATCAGCAACATCCAAGAAATCAAAGTCCATGATCCGGTGATGCATAACTCCGCGTTCCAGCAATCTGTTATAGAAGGTCTTATGCTCTTTCGACCGGAATAATTTCCCTGTGGTATTCCTAACCATTGCTGCAATTCCCATTCTGATTTCAAAATTCCTATAGATTCGTTCATCATCTTTCTTCTCTTCTATGGCATTCTCCCTACTCCTACTTACTTCACTCCCCTGTGTACTTTGTCTAGAAGGTGGTTCTGTAATTTGTACAGCTTGCATCAGACGAAGTTCATTCACATGCCCTCTTTCTCTCAAAAGGAACAGTTTCATCTCCTCCGTAGCATTTCTTTGCACTAAGCGTTGATACATTCTCATAACAAAATGAGGGTCTTCTAGTTTAGGCAGGGTTAATCCAAACGTACCTCTTTTGGAGACATTTCTCCGCTCAGATTCTGTTGGGGAGTTACTCTAAGGCTCCAGATTTTCAGTTGTATCCCTTTGAATCGATGCATTTTGAGATTGTCCTTGGGAATCGTCCAATGTTTGAGTCAAATCGAAATGCGTCTGTCCTCCCTCGACATTCCTTGGTCCTCTACCAGCAATCCTGTTGGATCTTCTTCTGGGAGATGGGGACATAGACCTTGATCTGGACATGGAGGATCTCGAAGCCATTGTTCGGAGAAGATTTTGAGGAGAAAAATTAGTTTTTTTAGGGTTTCTGAAAGAAGATTTCTGAAGAGTGTCGAAAAGAGACTTGTTCTTTTTGGGGGTTATATACTCTTCGAAGATGAAAAGACGCGACTTTTGGCTCAAAATAGCAGTTATTCAAAAATTATTAAAAAAAGGAAAATAGATGTAGATAACTTAGGCATGTACCGAAATTATGCAGATCAATTATTTTGCTAATAATAACTTACCAAGATTAATCATGCAAGACAGTAATTTAAGCGTCAAAATTAAATTTAAACATACCATCAATTTCTTCTCGGAGCTACCTAGAAGATTGGTCCAATTGCTTCTCCCAGACTATATCCTGTCTTCAAGGATTTTATGCAAAAGGATTAATGATATTCAATCTACTACATATTGAATCAAATGTACCTTTGTCTAGCGGCTTTGTGAAGATATCTGCCAATTGATTTTTCAAATCAATAAATTCCACGAATATATTCCCATTTTGTACGTGGTCTCTAATAAAATGATGCTTGATTTCGATGTGCTTTGCCATGGAATGTAGGATCGGGTTCTTGGTGAGATTTATGGCACTTGTATTGTCACACCTTATTTCAGTACAGGTTTCTTCCTTTCCATAATCCCATAGTTGCTGTTTCATCCATAAAATCTGTGAGCAACAGCTTCCAAGGGCAACGTATTTTGCTTCTGCAATTGATAGAGCCACAGTGTTCTGCTTTTTAGAGGACCATGACACTAGCATTTGTCCTAGTAATTGACATATTCCAAATGTGCTCTTTTTGTCCACTTTACATCCTGCTAAGTTAGCATCTGAGTAGCCAAGGAGAGTAAAGTCTATTCCCTTAGGATACCATAGACCTAGAAGTGGATAAGTAGTTATGTACTTAATTATTCGCTTCACTACTGTAAGATGAGATTCTCTAGGGTCTGCTTGAAATCAAGCACATAAACACACACTGTATATAATATCTGGTCTAGATGCAGTAAGATAGAGAAGAGACCCAATCATGCTTCTATAAGTCTTTTGGTCAACTTTCTTCCCTGATTCATCCTAATCAAGTTTGATGGATGTTGATATTGGAGTTTCAGTCTTCTTGTAGTTCTCCATTCCAAACTTCTTGATCAAGTCTTTGGTATATTTTTCTTGATGGATGAAAGTTCCATGTTTTAATTGGTTGATCTGAAGTCCTAGGAAGAATGTAAGTTCTCCTATCATGCTCATCTCAAATTCCTCCTGCATAGACTTTGAGAATTTCTTGCACAATCGTTCATTAGAAGAACTGAAGATAATATCATCTACATAGATTTGTACTAGAAGAATATCTTTACCTTCCTTCTTGATAAATAGAGTTGTATCAACCATACCTTTCTTGAATTTGTTGTCTAGTAGGAACTTACTTAGTCGTTCATACCAAGCTCAAGGCGCTTGTTTCAGACCATACATAGCCTTTTTCAGTCTGTATACATGATTTGGCTTTCTTGGTTCTTCGAACCCAGGAGCTTGTTCCACATAAACTTATTCTTTGATAAACCCATTTAGAAAGGCGCTCTTTACATCCATCTGAAATAGCTTGAAGTTTTGATAGCAAGCATAGGCAAGTAATAGTCTGATAGCTTCCAATCTTGCTACTGGTGCATAGGTTTCATCATAGTCTATTCCTTCTGACTGTGAATAGCCTTTGGCTACAAGTCTTATTTTGTTTCTAGTCACTTTACCATGTTCATTCACTTTATTCCTGAAGACCCACTTAGTACCTATGATGGTTCTTCCTTTGGGTTTGGGAACCAATTCCCACACATCATTCCTTTTAAAGCTCTTTGGAGTTCTTCTTGCATTGCTTCTATCCAGCTTTCATTTGTAAGAGCCTCGTCTATTCCTTTGGGTTCAATCTCAGTGATGAGTGCCACAATACTCGTTTCTTTTTTGTTCTTCGATCTATTTCGAATTCCTTCACTGATATTTCCAATGACTAGCTCTTGAGGGTGACTGGACTTATGCTTCCAATTTTTGCTTTGCACTACGCCATCATCAACATCTTTTGGTAACTGAGTAGTGTCCAGCTGAGTGATTCTTTGATCTTGAGTTCCCTCAGAGTCAATTTTCTGTAACGAGTCAGCTTCTTTGTTGAGAGTTGAATTTTCAGGAGCAGCAGTTGGTTCTGGATCTTCAATTTCTATTATGCTCTTTTTGGAGGAGTCTTGCTCTAGGAACTTCACATTCATAGATTCTTCCAGTGTCTGAGTGTTCTTGTTGAACACTCGGTATGCTTTACTTGTAGTTGAATATCCCAGAAATATACCTTCATCTGATCTCTTCTCAAACTTGCTTGGAAGATTGTTAGCATTTTTAATAATGAAACATTTACAACCGAAAATTTTGAAGTAGGAAACAATTGGTTTTCTTCCTTTAAAAATCTCATAAGTCGTTTTCTCAAGAATTGGTCTTAGAAAAACTCTATTAATGATATGACAAGACGTGAAAACTGCTTCTGCCTAGAAATGAGTTGCCACCTTACTTTCAATAAGCAGAGTTCTAGCCATTTCTTGCAAAGATCTGTTCTTTCTTTCTACAACTCCATTTTGTTCTGGAGTGTAGGGAGAGGAGAACGTATGCTAAATACCATTTTCGTTACAAAAGTCTGCAAAGTTCTGATTTTCAAACTCTCCTCCATGATCTGTTTTAATGAAGGAAATAGAATAACCTTTCTCATTTTGAACCCCTTTTGCAAATATCGAGAAATAAGAAAAAGTTTCACTTTTATTGGCAAGAAAGAATACCCATGTAAAATGAGAGTAGTCATCTATAATTACCAGACAGTATTTCTTACCTCCAATGCTTTGAGTTCTAGTTGGGCCAAGCAGATCCATATGAAGCAGTTGTAGTACACGTTTAGTAGAAACTTGTTTCATAGATTTAAAAGAATTTCTAACCTGTTTTCCCAAAGTGCATGCGGAACAAAGATTTGTTTTCTTATAGGTTAATGAGGGCAAGCCACGAACAAGCTTTTTGCTGTGTAGCTTGGAGATTTGATTCATGCTGACATGTCCAAGTTTGCGATGCCAGAGGTTTGCCTCATCATGGACTGAAATTAGACATTTGGCAGTGTCTTCATTTATGTCCAGAAGATAGATGTTCCCATGTTTTCGTCTAGTGAATGACTAAGAAGAATCATTGCTAATTCCAGAACATAAGTTTTCCTTGAAGTTAATTCTGAATCCAGCATCACATAGCTAGTTGATGCTAAGAAGGTTGTAGTTCAGTCCTTTAACCAGGGATACATTGTTGATGATTAAACTGCCAATTTTGACTGTTTCCCTTGGTGTTTCCTCCAAAAGAGACTGTCCCTCCTTTAACCTTTTCTAAAACAACAAACATTCTTGAATCCCCTGTCATGTGTCTTGAACATCCATTGTCCAAGTACCACTTCTTCTTGTTCTTGAAACTTACCTGCAATCAATATGCATATTCACTTCTTCTTTAGTACCCAGATTTTCTTGGGTCCTTCGGTGTTAGTATATGCTTTGTCTATCCACTTCTTCGAACGGTCTCTCTAGACTTTAGGACATTTGTTTTCAAAATGTTCTTTTTCTCCACAATTAGAGCATTTGAGGTGATCCCGACCAATAGGTTTTGTAAAATTTTTTTTGAAATGATTTTTATAGGCCTGTCGAGGAGGTCTCTTTCTAATTCTCTCCTTGACTTTAAGAAAATCAATTAATGAATCACTTTCCTTATAAAACCCGAGTCCGACTTATCATAATAGGGAATCTGAATGGAAAGTATATGCTACAGGGTTTTCGATCCTTTTGAAAACTTTGTAGTAATGTTTAAAATTTCCTTTCCGAGAGACTCATTTTCATTTTGCAAAGAATTTCTATTTTCTTTTGTCTCCAAGATTTCCTTTTTATGAGATTCATTTTCATTTAAGAGAAAATCTCGATTTTCCTTTATTCCTGAAAATTCCTTTTTGAGATCATCAAATTTTTCATTTAAAGAATGATTCATGACTTAACTTGTGATTATCCTTTTTTAAACTAGAAATTTTTTTCAGAGTAGATTTTAAATTCAAACATAGTTCATTTATATAATATGAAACTTCGGTAGGAATATCAGAGTGACTAACCTCAAATTCTTTGTCTGAGTCTGAGTCTGAGTCTAAATCCGCTTTAGAGTCTGAATCTGAGTGTGCCATTAGACATATGTTACCATATTCGTCTTCACTGTCTTCAACCTCAGTGTCACTCCAGGTTTCAGCTTTCAGGGCTTTCTTGTACTTTTCATATTTCCCTTTGTTTTTCTTGAGTTTTGGACAGTTCTGTTTTATGTGACATTTCTTTTTGCATTCGAAATAGACAACATCTTTGACATAATCTTCCTCATCCTCTGTCTTTCGTTGTCCAATCTGCCTGTTTTTCTTTTTGCTGTAGAGCTTCTTGCCCTTCTTGTTTAGCTTCTTTACCTTTCAAGCAATGCCAGTTCTTCATCGTCCAGCTCGTCCTCAGAATCTGTATCATCAGAATCAATGTTAGACTTAAGAGCAATGGTTTTCTTACCTCTGGATTCCACTTCTTCGTTCATTTGTTCTGCTTTATAGGATTGCAAAGTACCAACAAGCTCATCGACTGTCAGTGGTGAAATACGCAAAGTTTCTCTGATAGAGGTCTTCCATAAGTACAAATAGCTTGTTGACTTTCATGGGACTAGGAACAGGCTGTCCTTGATATGCCAGTCCATTCACAATTTCTGTAAATTGACTGAACATGTCTCCTATTGACTCTCCCTGCTTCATCTTGAAGGATTCATATTGACCAAGTAAAATATTTACTTTGGTTTCTTTAACACGATCAGTTCCTTCATAGGTTACGTGCAGTCTATCCCATACTTCCTTTGCTGTATCACAAGAAGATATTCGATTATATTCATTAGGTGATAAAGCATAGTAAAGGGAGTAGATGGCCTTAGCATCAAGAGTTTGTCTCTTGGTCAGTTCTTCTGGAGAAGTGGTAGCTGATGTTTCTGTTGCTTTCCCATCATCTTTCTTTGAAGTTTCTTTGATTTCAGCATTTGGATCAATTCCTCTTGCAACTACATCCCATTCCAGTGGATCTTTTGATCTGAGGAAGGCCTTCATCTTGTTCTTCCATATATTGTACTCTTTGCCGTCAAAGTAGGGCGGTCACGTATTGCTTTGTCCCTCAATCAGTCCTGGTGCAAGAATACTAGCCATAGAGGATCTTTAACTCTGAAGTAACAAACACTTCAAAAACTCTGAGCACAGGGCTCTAATACCAATTGTTGAAGCTAGTAATAACACCTAGAGGGGGGGTGAATAGGTGTAGAGAGATTTTTTTCGCAAGAATATATATAACGTTTGCAATCTATGAATTGAAATTAAATAGAGAGAGTAGAGAAGATTGCAAACACAGTTTATAGTGGTTCGGCTTTAGACAAGCCTACGTCCACTCTCCAAGCGATCAGCCAATAGGCTGGATTTCACTATGAGATCAAAGGTGATTACACACTCTTGAGTGTTAGCACTCGGTGATGATGAGTCTCACAGAGTCACTCTTCTTGGTAATTCACTATGACCACTCAAATTCGCACTTTAGACAACTGAAGAACATAATCGCACTATGGAATATGTTTATCCTATCTAACTCCTAGGTCTCATCCTATCCTTATATACTCTCTAAGCCACACTCGACCGTTGGCTCTTCCCTTGAGAGTTTAGTCTTCCTCTTCCTGGACAGACTTTATAAGGCAAGTCTTTTTGACCGTTGGAAGTAGATCTGATCCCCTTGGATTCTGCTTGCACATACAATCAGAATCCGGGCTTCCATAAGTACTCCATTTTTCTTTGGAAGTTGTCCTCTAATTGATCCTGCAATCAAATAAATATAACAGAATCAATGTAAACAAAGTAATTGAAATACTTGACTATTGGTGATCTGTTCCTGAAGTTTCATTCTGAGTCTGACTGACTCAAGTTCTAAGTCTGCTTAAGATTTCCATCTGGTACGGTTAGACTCAGAATTTGTGTTTCTTCAAGTCCTCCGTCTGGTACGATCAGATTCAGAATTTGTGATTCTTCAAGTCTTCCGTCTAGTACGGTCAGACTCAGAAACACCGTATGTTTTCCTTCTGCCACTGGCAGACTCAAAAACATACACCACCTTATGGCTTATTCCTTCTGAAAATATGTATAAATACTTACATAAAATGATTTGTTAACATCAAAACTAGGAGTTTTCAACAATTTCCACCTTGCACATTTCCCAATCTGTCCTTAGGTTGAAAATGAAAGGCGGGCCTAAGAAACGAGCTTGAAAATGAATAGGAATGGGCTCGGGAATTTGTTGGGCTCGAAACGACTCAAGGTTAGACAACGGGCTCGAAAAGGTAAACGGTTGGTTTGGTTCAACGGTCTCACTTGCTTGCCTCGAGCCTTCCATGGCGGTTGTCCTACCTTGGGCATGAGGCCCACACTATTCTTGCCCAGCCCATGTCCTTGTAGGCTCGTTTCCTTGGTCCGAAAATCCCTTTTCCAAATACTCGGCTCAACCGGCACTGTCAATTGTCTAAGAAGCATTGTCCAAAAGTCCGTCCCGAACGTTCTCGAAAATTCGAAGTCCAATCTTGGATTCTCGCCTGAATGCCATTTTGGTATTACTCAGACTGACAGGCGACTTCGAGGACTCACGCTTAACCGACTCGTGCCAATTTATGTTCAAGACTTCTCGACACATGGACGTCCTTGACTGCATGAAATTGTGAAGGATCGATTCTTATTTTAAAGTACATTATTATCAAGGATCGACATAGGGCCGTTCGCGGGTTCGATAACAGTAGACGGAATCACCCGTTGTCTCATTATTTCTGTCCACGAATCAACTTCTAGTCATCCCTAAAATCGGCCTGCATGACTACAGGATCGTCCTTACGCAAGTCTCACGGTCGAGTCGTTTTCCCAAGTCAAGTTCTTTAGTCGCACGAGTTCTATCCTCATTAGCCTTTCCCCTCAAGGTCAGTATCTCAAGAGTCATCAATTCCGAGTGAAATCAACCAACAATGCATTGGTGAAATTAACGTTCATTCATTCCTTAAAGGGCTCGGATTTTAGGATGTTACATCTTCTAATTCATGTGATGATGATGTGAATATATGAAATGCTAGACTTGGTCATATAGGCCAACAACAAATGAATAGATTAGCCAAATGTGGCTTATTGGACAATATCGAAAAAGTTTATTCGCTCACTTGTGAGCATTGCTTAGCGGGGAAAACAACAAGGAAACCATTAGAAAAGGGAACAAGAGCTGAATTTCCTTTGCAATTAATCCATTTTGACATTTATGGTCCAATGAATGTGAGGGTAAGGCATGGAGCTGTTTATTTCATCACGTTTATTGATGATTATACTTGATTTGGACATGTCTATTTAATTTTTCATAAATCTGAGGCTTTTAGTTGCTTCAAAAAGTTTATGAGCTTAGTAGAAAATCAATTAGATAAGAAAATAAAAGCATTAAGATCTGATCGAGGTTGAGAATATCTATCTGATGAGTTCAGAAATTTGTGTGATGAAAAAAGAATAGAAAGACAATTGTTTATTCTCTATACTCCTCAACAAAATGGTGTTGTGGAAAGAAGAAACATAATTCTACTGGAAATGGTTAGATTCATGATGGCACAAGCTAACTTAACTATCACTTTTTGAGGTGACACTTTGTTAACTGTTGCCTATATACTTAACCATATGCTTTCTAAATCAGTTACTTCCACTCCATATCAGTTATGGACAGCTAGAAAACCATATTTGAGTTTTCTCAAATCTTGGGGTTGTGCTACCTATACTCATGAGCCATCTCACAAGAATGGGAAATTGGGCTCTAGAGGTAAGAAGAGTATTTTTATAAAATACTTAGAACACTCGAAAGGATATGTGTTTATAGGTGAGCAAGAAAGTGGGAGTATAATTGAATTTGAATCACGAGATGTCACATTCTTAGATAATGAATTTCCTAAGAAGGGTGAAATAGGTGAGGACTACTCCCTATTTGAAACCTTGGATCAAGATAATGAATTTAATGGAGTTCGTTCGAGTGGGAGTAATATGAGAAGTGAAGAATTAAATTCGGATCAATCTCAATTGCAACCATCTAAAAAGATGATATCATCATTAACTAATCTAAGTGGGAGCATAATGGAGAATGATGTGCAAAGTGTACAATCATCCATATGGCGAACAAATCGCAAAAGTATTCCCCATCGATGTTTTGACATTGTAGGGGAAACTTTTATGGTTGCTCCACGAGATGAAGATGAGCTGAAGAATGTAAATGAGGCTCTAAATTGCCCTGATAAGAAAAAATGGATGCATGTAATAGAAGAGAAAATTGAGTCAATGAAGTCAAACCATGTTTGTGAAATGGTTGATCTTCCGAAAGGACGCAAAGTCATTGGGAACAAATAGGTTCTCAAACTAAAGCGCAAAGCTGATGGCTCAATAGAAAAATATAAGGCCCGCCTTGTGGTGAAAGGATATAATTAACAAGAAGGAATTGATTATGAGGAAACATTTTCTCCTGTGGTGAGATTTACCTCAATTCGCCTTATTCTAGCAATAGTGGCTAGTATGGATCTTGAACTACATCAAATGGATGTAAAGATTGCTTTTCTCAATGGAGAATTAGATGAAGAGATTTATATGGAACAACCCAATGGTTTCATTTTAAAAGGTCACGAGCAAAAGGTATATCGAATTTTAAGATCAATATATAGCCTTAAGCAGTCGTCGAGACAATGGTATATATGTTTTCATAGTGCCGTAGTGGCATATGACTTTACAATGATTGATGAGGATCATTGCGTATATATCAAAAAGTCCAAAGATCAATTTGTGATTATATCATTATATATTGATGATATACTGATTGTCGGAAGTAATTTGGAGTTTGTCGATACTATCAAAAGTTGGTTATCTTCCAACTTTGAGATGAAAGACATGGGTGAGGTTGAATATATTCTTGGAGTTAAGATTTTAAGAAATCGTTCGAAGAGAATATTGTCTCTTTCGCAAGAAACGTATATAAATAAGGTTCTTGAATGATTTCATATGCAGGATTGTAAACCCGTAGATACTCCTATCGTGAAAGGTGAAGGATTGATCTATAGATTATGTCCTAAGATTCCACAAGAGAAGGAACAAATGCAATGTGTTCCTTATGCTAGTGCTGTTGGAAGCTTAATGTATGCCATAATGTGTACAAGACCTGACATATGTTTTGCAGTTGGAATGGTAAGTAGATACCAATCCAATTCAGGTCAAACACATTGACATCCATCAAAAGAATACTAAGGTATCTGAAGGGAACTGTTGATTATATGTTGAGTTATCAAGGGAAGGATCTGCGGTTTGAAGGCTACTTAGATGCTAATTGGGGAAGAGATTTAGATGAAAGGAAATCTACCTCCAGATTTATTTTCTTACTAAACAATGGCACCATATCTTGGAGTAGTAAGAAACAAACGTGTATAGCATTGTCCACGATGGAAGTTGAGTTCGTGGCATTATTAGCAACTATACAAGAGGGTGTTTAGCTTAAGAGATTTTTGGATCATTTAAGTGTCATTGAGAATGCTGCAAACTCATTGTTGGTTAATTGTCATAGCTAAGCAGCGATAGCGTATACGACAAAATATCATGCTAAGACCAAGCATATAGATACCAAGTATAACTTTGTCAAGAGATATGGTTGCACGAAAATATGTGAACTTACAGTACATATCTATGCATAGAATGATAGCAAATCCTATGACAAAGCCAATACCTAGAGTTGTTTTCTGTGGTCATGTAAAATCTCTAGGACTACGTATATGTTGATGTATTGAATGATGTATTTTCCCCAAATGTTCATTGTTGATTATATTTTCTATAATTATTAATACCTATGAGTTTTATTTAACATTTATGCATCACTATGCTTAGTGGATTATGTTTGAGAAAGTATGTCAGACAGATAAGATATTAACCTACTCTCATGGGTAATTGCCTCCATTTACTATGTGATAAATGGAGATGAGACAATTTTAAGCTTATTATCTAAGTGATAATTGAGAGCTCAAGCTTAAAATATAAATGTCGATTTAACTGAGTGTAAAAATGAGGATACACTATTTACTATGTCCGAAAGTAAAATAACCCACATATTTTACTTTATCTGTTTTTGGAGTCAGATGTGAGTTCTAATGAATTCTTTGAAAGAGTAAATTTGTGAACTCAAGTTGGACATTAGGTATGTATGAACTATCATCTGTATGGTATTTAAGTGAAGACATACACTCTATGGAAAGGAGTTAATACCATAATATGTATTTCATACTATGTATGCATAAGATGACCAATAAGAGTGGCAAAAGTTTTGATCTCAACTTTTAAGCCGTGTGAGACTTTTGAGGAAAAGAACTCCTAAATTTAGTGCCCTCATGACTCTTACATATTCTCTAGATTTCTATTTAATGTTTGCTATCTTAGAATGTTGCCGATGATTAAGAATTAATTCGATCTAATGGAACATTTCTAGAATAGCAAGTTGAATTGAAATTGAGAGTTTTAAGGGAAGAGGAAGATTAATTTTGTTATTGATGTCACATTCTATTTGTATTCACTGGTCGACCAATTGTGATTAGTTCATAATTGTGAATACAATATATAATAATTGTAAAGAGATCAAGAAAGATGTAAATGTGACTAATTGATCTAGGGTACTACATACTATGTCTACTCGAAAACGTGAATTTGAGCTACTATGTATTCCTATTAGATGCATGGTAATGAGCTCTCGAAGTATGCTGGTCGCACGAATTATTTGCTTATATGAACTTTGCAAAAAGGAGAGAGTTATGTTTAGCCCACCATGTACGAGTGGGAGATGATGGGTTTTTCATTAATAATGGGCCGCCCATGTTGGGCTAAATCCAATCCATTTGAAAGGGCCCATGAGAGAGGTAAACTACCAAGGTAGTCATTTTTGTGGGAGAAAAATTGTAAAAAGAATAGAAAAGTTTTGGGAAGTTAACAGTTTACACTCTTACGTTTACAACTCTCCCGCACAAAAAACAAAAGGGAAAAAACTCTCTCAAGTACAGAATTTCGCCCCAAATTAAGAACTCTCGTCATTGCAAATGAAGCACTTAATCCGTGGCAAATAAGCTATGTTCATTTAAGTGATATGCCTTCCAATCGGTGTTATATGTGTCCTTAGGCCATTTCCGCATATTTTGTTAATTGATATTCAATTAGTTCGATATTCGTTTTTTCTGGAATCCATTTCCTTCATAAAGAATGACAAGATACTCTTCTTCTTACTAACTCTTCTTGTATGAACTACAATTCTTCCAATTTTATGCTTTACAAATGTTACATCTTCTTTCAAATATGTACATATCACCATTGTTTCCTTCACTGAGCAAGAAAAAGAGCTTGCTGATCCACAGATTTGTTATGCACAGCAGCAGCCAACGAGCATGGAGTGAATGGAATAGAATTGAGCAAAGCTTTCTCTGCGTCTTTGGCTATGCATTTTTGGACAAGTGATACTATGTACTCCATGGAAGCTGCATCACAGGGCATAGTGATAGGACCGTCCCTGACAAACCAAACTCTTCTTCAGACATCTTCAAGAGCTCTTCGAAGATGTTGCTACAGAGACACTACAAAGGAATCGCAGAACGCCCTCCACCAGTTGTGTAGATGACAAAATGCCCCTTCTTTGTTGCTAACTCCAGGATGCAAAATTCTTTTCCTGCCTGAAGTGGCTGGTTTTTCCCACTTCCTCGCCATCTTCATTAGCTTCTTGGGGCTCATCATGCTTATGCTTCTTAATTAGATTTAGTGTATAAAGCTTCAAACGAAAGGACTATTTCTGGATTTTAGGCTTGTAGTGCTACAGAAGTGAACGAAAATGAGGGAAAGGCACTCTGCTTATAAATGCAGAAGGTTGAAGAAATTTCCATGTAAATGTCACTTTCTCAACCTTGTGATACGCAATGCTCTCCCCATGTAACATACAATGGAGAATACACATTTCCATGAGGGAATAATAATAGCACTACCATGACATAAATAACTAGGGGAATCTTGAGGAAGGAAGGCACTTGATGCGTTGTAATAAGATTAAAAATAATTCAATAAGAAAATCAATGAAACAGGTATTTAACCGATTCTCTCCCAATGTGCATCCAAGTGAACCTGTCTCATCTGAAATCACTAAGCTCATGGAAGAAGAACACATATTAAAGTCAAAGGGACAAATTCAATATACTTCTTCATTGTTATTGCCGATAACAACTTTTCTATTAGGATCTATGAACATTTTTGGATGTTTTCCTAATGTTGATCACAAAGGTATAACTTTGTTTCTCCAGTCGTTGTTGGCCAACCAATTAATATCTTTCTAGCTGCACAGGATTCCCTTTCCATCTCCATCGTCGTTTCATTCACAACAGAAAGAAAGCAAGAAAGGAGCCCTCCATCCCATTCCACACCTTTTGGAAAAAAATCCGCATCAGCGGGAGATTTCATTACTGAAGTACTTTTACTGATGTTAGAAAAGTTCATGACCATTTATTTCTTAGTTATTCACGAATGATGCCCCACGCCTGCCTTGGGATCTTTTTCCTTAGAGAACATGTCCTGTGGTCGAGTCAAGGATCCATGTAACTAAATGGGAGCTTAAGCAATTGGGTAGTTGTATGTGTATGGTTCTTTAAATTGCTTATGTTGTTTCTATTAGTTTGTGTTGAGGTTTCCATTGAAAACGACTTGCTTAAATAAGGCAGCCATAGACAAATAGTAGCAGGAATTGAGTTTAATTAGTGTCCGGAGTACACTTCACACATTGTGCCCAAGTAGAGAGCTGGTAATTTACCTAATAATGCATTTATGATATGCTAGACACCTTCCACACTCGAATACCAATTTGGCATACCACAAATGCAAAGGCTATCAAGGATAGTCACAAGCCTTATTTATTCAGCGGCTAAGACGGTGCAAAACTACAACCTCTCGGCTTTGGACCCCATGTGAAATTATCTTTTTCTATGTCTGTACTTTACAGTTGCAAAATTGTCATCTCAACGTTTAAACTATTTCTTATCTACTTTCTTATTGAAAGGGTGATCTTCTTAGGATGTTATGGAGCAAATTAGAAAAATGCAATTGCACATTTGAAGTTGGTAAAGGAATCCTTTTATCGAAACTCAAGAAAGTGGGTGTAACTGTTGAGTTCTATGGTGGGGAACTCAATGGAGTCAGTTATAGTGATCCTGCTACTGTGAAAAAATATGCTAGACGTGCCCAATTAGGTGAAATTTTTGAATCAACCTCTCCAACAATGAATTAGTAGAATTCACTCTAATTAGAGTGCTGCAGATGTAAATCAAGCGCAATTATAAATTTACTCATACATGCAGGAAATCTTACTGTTCTAGCCCTGACTTTCCTCAGTTCAAATAAAACATTATCTTCACGTATCCCCACAACAGACAAGGAATGCCACAAAATGATTACAAAATCAGCCATGTTGGGATTACCAGTATATATATATTTTCACAGTATTGAAATAACAAGAACCGTATTTCTTTTTTCTATCCTTAACTGGAACAATATTAATATGTATAATTGGAAACTTAACTGCAGCTGGTGTATGCAGGATTAGAACCACTAAATCTTCCAATTTCTAGAACTAATTGTCATCATGTTGTGGTTTATGCAATATGAATGCCATTTTGCAAGAAAGACACATCAGATTTGCAAATCTGGTTCTGATTTACAAACTGATCAAAGCCAACCTGATAAAGTTGAAAAATGGACTCCATCACTTCACTATTGGGATGTCATGCATGAAGTATCCATGTAATGATTTACATGATACTCTTCTTCCTGCTCGCTCTTGTTATATAAACTACACTTCTTCCAATTTTATGTCTTACAAATCTTTCATCTTCCAAGTATATACATATCACCATTGTTTCCTTCATTGACAAAGAAAAAGAGATTGCTGATCCACGCATTTGCTATGCACAGCAGCAGCCAACGAGCATGGAGTGAATGGAATAGAATTGAGCAAAGCCTTCTCTCTGTCTTTGGCTATGCATCTTTGGACAAGTGATACTATGTACTCCATGGAAGCTGCATCACAGGGCACTGTGATAGAACGTCGCCTGACAAACTGAACTCTTCTTTCGATATCTTCAAGAGCTCTTCAAAGATGTTGCTTTGGATACACTGCAAAGGAATCGTGAAACGCCCTCCATCAGTCATGTAAATGACAAGATGCCCCTTCTCTGGTGCTGATGTTGAATTCAACTCCACAGTAACTCCAGGATTGGAAATTCTTCTCCTGTGAGAAGCGGCTAATTTCTCCCACATCCATGCCATCTTCATTACCTTCTTGGGGCACATCGTGCTTATACTTCTCAATTAGATTTAGAGTATAAAGCTTCAAACAAGAGGACTATTTTTTAGGCGTGTAATGCTGCAGAAGTGAATGCAAATGAGGGAAGGACACTCTGCTTATAAATACAAAAAGGTTGAAGAAAATCCCATGAAAATGTCACTTTCTCTGTCTTGTGATATGCAATGCTCTCACTGTGTAAGTCATTATGGAGAATACATTTCCATGAGGGAATATAAATAGTACCACGGTGACATTAATAACTAGGGGAAGCTCAAGGAAGGAAGATGCGGACGATCCATAGTTTGTATTGTGGGGTAAAAGCAAAAGGCACTTGCATAAGAATAATCAATGAAACAGGTATTTAACTGATTCACTTCCAATGTGCATCCAAACGAACCTGTCTAGGCTGAAATCACCAAGCTCATGGAAAAAGAACACAAATTAAAGTTAAGAGGGACAAATTCAATATATTTGTACATTGTTATTGCCAATAACAACTTTTTTGTTAGGGTCCACAACATTTTTGGACGTTTTCCTAATGTCAATCACAAAGGTATCTCTTTGTTTTTCTAGTTGTTGTCAGCCAAGCAATTAAATCTTTCTCGTTGCACAAAGGTATCTCTTTGTTTCTCTAATTGTTGTCAGCCAAGCAATTAAATTTTTCTCCTTGCACAAGATTGCCTTTCATCTTGGCCATTGTTTCCTTCCCAACAACGTTCCCATAGTGTTAATAACGTTCCCATACTAAAATGTTAAATGTATTCTCCACAGTGAACTTCATAGAAAAGCATTGCAAATGTCAAAGTAGAGAAAGTGACATTTACATGGGCTTTTCTTCAACCATTTGCATTTATAAGCAGAGTGTTCTTCATTTGCATTCAGTTCTGCAGCACTACAAGCCTACAATCTAGAAATAGTCCTTCTGTTTGAAGCTTTATACTCTGAATCTAACTCAGAAGCATAAGAATGATGAGCCCCCTGAAGCTAAACAAGATGGTGAGGATGTGGGAAAAACTAGCCGCTTCCAGCAGGAGAAGAACTTCCCATCCTGGAGTTAATGTGGAGTTGAGTTCATAGAATGGCATTTTGTCATCTACACAACTGATGGAGGGCGTCTCACTATTCCTTTGCAGTGTCTCTGTAGTAACATCTTTGAAGAGCTCTTCAAGATGTCTGAAGAAGAGTTTGGTTTGTCTGGGGACGGTCCAATCACCGTGCCCTATGATGCTGCCTCCATGGAGTACATAGGATCACTCATTTAAAGACACATAGCCAAAGACAGAGAAAGCTTTGCTCAACTCTATTGCATTCACTTCATGCTCGATGGCCGCTGCTGTGCATAGCAAATGTGGGGATCAGCAAGTTCTTTTTCGTGGTCAGTGAAGTAAACACAAGGGATATGTATATACTTGGAAGAAAATGTAGGTTTTGTAAAGCATAAAATTGGATGAAGTGTAGTTCGTACCACAAGAGTTAGCAAGAAGAAGAGTATCTTGTAGATCTCCACATGGACACAATAGTGAAATGATGTAGTCCATTGTTCAACAGGTTGGGTTTGATTAGTAGATCTGACCCAGATTTGCAAATTTGGTGTCTTTCTTGCAGAATGACATTCAGATTGCATGAACCACAACGTGATGACGATGAGTCCTAGAAAGTGGAAGACTTAGCAGTTCTACATGCACCAGTTACAGTTCACTTTTCAACATATTGATATTGTTCTTGGTAAGGGTAAAAAAAGAAATAAGGGACTTCTATTTCAGCACCGTGAAAATATATATATGCTTGTTTGGTAATCTCAACCTGGTGGATTTTAAAATTACTTTGTGGCATTCATCATCTTGTCTGTTGTGAGAATACCTGAAGATAGTGTTTTATTTGAACTGAGGAAGATTTCCTGCATGTATAAGTAAATTTATAATTGCGCTTGATTTACATCTGCAGCACTCTAACAGAGTGAGTGCTATTAATTCTTCATTGTTCGAAAGGTTGATTCTTCAAATGTGCAATTGCACTTCTCCATAACTTCCTAAGAAGATCACCCTTGTATTAAGAAAGTTGATACGAAATTCTGAACTTGAAATCAGCCCCTCTAGGAAATCGAAAAAGATATTTTGCACAGATTCCAACTTAAGTTCTTCTAAGCCTCTAAAAAAGTTTTTTGAGAGCTTGTAGTTTGCACGTCCTCTATACATCAAGGAAAACGTTGAACTTTGATAGGAATAAATCCAGAAGTCAACTTCAAGGCATATATATTTATAGAATTGAAGCATCAATTCTATTTTTAACAAACAATTAATCGTTGTCCTATACAACCTTGATACGAAGAAGCAGACCATGAGCAGTGGCCAGAATAAATCACGTTGAGCAAATCTCTCTAAATCTTCAGCTAGTCTGTTAATGTATTTTATAATTGTGGCACCAAATGGCATTGTGATGGGACCGTCAGTCAATAGACCAAACTCTTCTTTGGACATTCGGAGAATGTAAGTGTTAAGACAAGCCAAGGGGATGGCATAGCGTCTTTCGTCTACGCTACAGACTACAAAGTGACCTTGACTTTCTTTGAAAATCTTCTTGTACTCAGATAAGAAACCCCTTTTCTTCCGATGGCAGCCATCTTCTGCCACTTCCTAGCCACTTTGACGATCTTCTCAGTGCCGATCACGTCGTCTTATGTGTGATGTATGGAAAAGAGGATTGAACCAGGTAAAGAAAGAATATCTTAGAGTGACCAAAACTAAGATCATGTTCTGTCAAAGGCACGGTAGGGAGTTAGTGATCTCCATTAGCACAAACTTTATTTGTTTTAACAGGAAAGAAAAGGTAGTCATGCATCAAAACTTCAAACGCTTATATTAATTTACAAACTTTGTCCATCTCCATAGTTCGTGCAACAGGGTTTTATCTTCAATAAGCAAAAAATCCCAGTATAATTGACCAGGAAGCAGAACTTAACAGAAGCAAATGAAAATAGGACTATGCTAACCTTGAAAGAATGCCATCACAATGCGTGATGAGAGAAGCATCACTAGACAATACAAACTACTCTTTAGTCTTAAAATCATTTTGAGAGCTCTAGGAAGATATCACTGCTGAGATATAGCTGATTTATCATGGGATATCTTCCTTCAATTCGCATCTTTTCAAATCATTTTGCATTTGTTTCACATTTAAAATAACTGATGAAATTGATTTTCTTCGGGTGCATATCTATCATCCATCATGCAAATGGCAACCGGTAATATGTCTAAAAGTAATTTCTTCTCATAAATTTCAAGGCAAAATAATTTACAAAACTCAAAGTTTTTGCTTTATCAACAAACAAGTAATTGCTGATGGCCTACACAAAGAAAACTGCAATAGTCAAATTGGTCAAGCATGTACGTATAACACATCATAGGCTTTTCCTTTACTGACCACAAACTAGAAACTCCTTCCACATATTCATTATGCAAAGAGGCAGCTGAGCATCGAAAGAATGCAATAGAGTTGTGCAAAGCTTTTCTATGTCCTTGGCTATGCTACTTTGGACAAGCGACATCATGTACTCCATAGAAGCTACATCACAAGGCATGGTGATTGGGCCATCATTTGACAAACCAAACTCTTCTTCAGACATTTTGAAGAGCTCTTGAAAGGTGTTGCTATTGAGACATTCCAAAGGAACCATGAAACGGCTTCCATCAGCTGTGTATACAACGAAGTGACCCTTTTCTATCGTTGGTGATGTAGAATTTGACTCCACTCTAATGTGCCATCCACTTAAATCTACATCAATGCCAAGTACAATAAGTATATTAAAGAATTCAAGTCATTTTGTCATAGATGTAATTAATGGAAATGCTTGAATGTAATGATCAATAGCATGAGATTGATCTATATGAAAGTTCTAATATTTATAATTTCTTATAAGTTTTAAGATTTTTAATGCAATTATTTTTTAAAATTATTTATTTTTCTAATAACATTATGGCATTAGGTTTAGATTTTTCCAATTCAAAAGCATTCCAATTTTTTCATTCTAAAAATCTGAGAAAATAGTTATATAGTTCTATCATATTCTTATTTCTATGCCAGACATAGACCTACTTCGATTTCTCCTATTGGTAAGCAAGAGCTCTAACGATCAATAAGCATAACCACCTTTTCAATGGTAAATCATAATGGAGAATTATGAAGAGTCGAAAGAACGAAACACTCTTTATCAAGTTTTATAACTGTACCATAGGGGAAATATTCATGGACGTGAGTGTCGGAATAGCACTTTATCCCAAAATCGATAGTAAGCAAATCTCCATGATCGGATAAAAACTAACGGACCACAAAATACCCAAAAGCCAACAACGAATCCAAGCGGTATGCCTAGGAAAAACCACTTCTTCTTGCTATCATCATTGTTGCCATTGTCACTAGCTTCTTTTGTCTTGTTCACGGCAAAGCAACTTTTGTTGAGTTGAAGACCGCACAATCCAAGGTTTCTTTCGAAGGCACTTTCAGAAAACGTGAGAAAGTGTCCACTGTCTGGGATGCTTCCGCCAAGTTGATTGTTCGAGAGATTCAAGAACGAAAGGAAATCAAGATTCGCAAGCTGAGCCGGTATGGTTCCATTAAGATGGTTCCATGATAGGTCCAACGACTCGAGCTGATGTAGATTTCCTAAAATAGGAGGAATTAAACCCGAGATGGCATTATGAGATAGGTTGAGGAAATATAGTGCTTTGAGATCTCCAAGTGTGTCTGGTATTAGACCCTCAAATCTATTGTCCGAGAAGTCGATTGATGTGAAAATAGTTAGAATCTTGACAAGTTCCAGCTCCAGACCTTTGAAGGTTCCACTCACTGTATCTTCATAATAGAGCCCACTACTTTGGTTTAACTCATATTGCAAGTGATTGAAGTCAACGCTAGCCTTCATAGCCTTCCAAGATGCGAGGAGACTTGCAGGCAGCGTTCCACCGAAATCATTTGAAGACAGGTCAATAATTTGAAGCATTTGCCAGTTGCAAGGACTATTCACACATCCAATGTCCCCATGCAATTTGTTGGATCGTAAGATAAGGACACGGAGACTTGATATAGCCATGAAATGGCATGGAAATGTCCCGTCTATTTGATTGTTCCCGATGTTCAAAATCTCCAAGGTCGTGCAATTTGCCAACGACAACGGAATCCGCCCTTGCAATAAATTCTCACTGAGATCCAATGTCTTCAAACAACATGTTGTTGGGATATTTTATGGAATATTGCCACTCAATTTGTTTTTTCTCAAATTCAATACCTTGAGGGATGACTTCATTAAACAATCAGGAATAGTCCCATTCAAAAGGTTATGCGATAAGTCAAGCACTTCAAGATACTTATCAGCTTTGCAAATTGACTTCGGGATGGACCCATGAATATTATTCTTTGAAAGGGAGAAGAACATTGTGATGATGATAGGTAGTTGCCAATGTAATCCGGAATAGGATAAGTGATGTTGTTACTTGAGAAATCCAAATAGGAAGACTGGAACAGCAAGGGTAGCATATTTCCTTGGAGCATGTTTGAATGGAGGTCAACATAGTACAAAGTAGGAGTAAGATTGCGCTGAGGTGTTTCTGAATCTTCAAAGAAATTAGAAGAAAGATTGAGCCGTTCTAGATTTCTCAGTGTCCATATCCATCGTGGTATCTCCCCTTGAATATAATTTTGGGAAAGGTGATGCAGTAGATCAAAAGGACTGGTTAGCCAAAAACTGAGGCAACCTGAAACTGGCATTGGAAGCCAAATATACTCAAATGTAGGGAAAGAGGATGCAGTGGTAGAAGTAGACGCCATAGCCTTAATGGACAAGCCACTGTGTGATAAATCAAGAGACGTTAAATTTCCGAGTGCCTGAAACGCATCGATATTCATTGAGCCACTAAAATTATTGGAAGAAAGTAAAAGGTATTGGAGCCCTCGCAATTCGAATAGGGATGCTGGTATTGACCCTTGTAATAGATTGCTACTCAAATCAAGCATATGCAGTTGATGTGAAGAGACATTTGGATTTATAATAAGCTGACCAGAAAATCTATTGTTTGAAAGGTCTATCTGCTCAAGACAGGGAAGTGTAAACAGAGTTGGGGGAATGTCGCCTTCCAATAAATTGCTTCCCAGGTCCAGAGATTCAAGATTCAGAAGGTCCTCCCAACCAATGGAGGTGATTTGATCCATTAAAGCATTATTAGATAAATCTATGTAGGTCAGATTTCTGGATGCACCATATGACGGAAGCGAACCAGTAAGATTATTCCAAGACAAGTCCAAAAAAGTCAGCTCTAACAGGTTCTCCATTGAACTTGGGATCGATCCGCTCAAACTGCAATTATACAAATCAAATTGACAATTTTCTAAGATTACCGATTGAATCTGGAAGCCTCCCTGAAATATTCGTGTTCCTTAGGTACAGAATCTCAAGAGAACTATTCTCCGGAAAATCAGGCAAAGAAACCTGAAGAAGTGGGTTGTATGATAAGTCAAGGGTCTGAAGTGTTTGTACCTGGAAGACTTTCTGAGGAAATTCTCCCTGCAGGCCACATCACGTAGGCTCAATGTTTTCAAGCTGGAAAAATTCGCTAAGATACTAGGAACTGTGGCGGACAAGTTATTAAAATCGAGTTGAATGACCGACAGATTAGCAAGACTCAAAAGAGAGGCGTCAATGGGACCAGACAGAGAACAGTCGGACATGCTCAACACCTCAAGTTTCGGCACTGAAGAGGACAACGCGTCGCACCACTCACTTCCCTCAGCAGACATATCGACCCCATCAAGGTACAGCTCTCTCAACTCCCCCATATCCCCAATCAGCGACCTCAAAGAGGGCTTTTCAAGTTTCAAAAGACGCAGATCTCCGAACTCCAACATATACTCAGAAGAATAAGAGAGATCAAGAGTACGTAGCTTCGTCAGGCGCGATAGCTCCGCCGGAATCTGCCCGCCAAATGGGGCAGTGGACAAGTTGAGATGTACCAAGCGGCTGAGATTCGCGAGGCCAGATGGAATCGCTGAGTTGTTGAAATCGTTGAACGCCAAGTTCAAGCTTCGAAGGAACTTGAGCTTGAAGAGGCTCGACGAACGGTCGATTCCGCCAGAGATCGACTCTTCGCTCAAATCGAGTCCCACGACGAGCCCGTCCTCGCACGTCACGCCGCTCCATGAATCGGCGCTTCGGCCCCACCGCACTAGCTTGGTTGACAAGGAGGTGTTGAAAACAAGGCTGTTCCTCAGCTCGAGCAAGAGTGATCTTTGGTCGGCGCCGAGACACTCGGCTGAAGCTGAAGTGGCAGCAACATCGGAGAAGATGGAGATCGTGGATATCGCGAGAAGAAGCCAAGAGATGATCGAGCCTTTCATCGAGAGTGTAGTGTGAAGTCCAGAATTTTCCACGATCGGTAATGAAATTTAGGATGATTTTCGAGCGAAATGCGCAATTTCAAGAGCAGAGAATTGCGGGGAGGAAAACGGGGGATGGTTCGGAGTGGAAATTGGGAGCAGTCTTCCTCTGCGGACTCTTTTGCGTAGGGAATGGGAGCAGAAAACGCGTTTGGGTCTGTTGGTCCTTTGACTATTGACTTTTGCCCTTCGACTTTCCATCACAACCGAACAAAATTCCGATCCGACGGTCCTCGGTGGCTTAGGTGGCACCCAGCTTCCTTCGAGGAAGATGGTCGGAAACGACCGTCCCACCTAGTCCTCATTTTCACAAGCAAGTTACAACATCATCTAGAAGCATACTTGCTTAAAATAAAATACAAAACCTTAATGACATTGAGTCTTCGTTAAAATCTTAATGAAATCAAGTGTTATTTTAATTTCGGACCGCGGAAAAAGTCTTATTTATTAAGTGACCCCTCCAAACTTATTTACTTTACAAAGTGATTGATAGTTACCCACTTAAAAAAATTTCAACACTCTGTATGGTTCAAAATTTCCTTTTTTGTGACTTTGACGGCATTTTAAATTATGCAATCGGTGTAGACTATTAACTAGGGATAAAAATAATTTCAGATATTGGGCAATCAAAGTAAAACTGGTGGGATGAAAAATCAATTAATTTCTTTTTTTTTGAGACGCAAAGTAGTATTCCATGTCCAAGTTTTCTTTGCTTTTTCACATTAAATAACATCATCTTGCACAAAGTCACGATCAAATGCAAGATTTTCTTGAATGAGTGTCTAGTGGTGATGAAGACTAATTTCTAAGTGATGCTAGGAATATTTTTCAGCATATACATAAAAGAGGTCTAATTGATCGAGTCAATATTCATATTTGAACCAAACTAGACTTGAAAATTTAAGACTAGACACTTGATTTCAATTCGATCTCAAGCTCAACTTGTGAATTTTTTTTAATAAAATTGAAATGATTAAGCTTAATTCGGCTCAATTATCATCAATGAGTTTTTGTCGGAGCTTAGATTCAAGCTTGAGCTCAAATTTGACTTTCATAAAATCCAAACTGATGAGGCGTGGACTTGACACAGTCTCGCACTTGCAGTAGCTTGATTGGCTTGTGCATGACTTGATTTGAGCGAAGAGTCGATCTCTGGCTGAATCGACCATTCGTCGAGCCTCTTCAAGCTCAAGTTCATTCGAAGCCTGAACTTGGCGTTCAATGATATCAACTCCTCAGCTCAAGCAAGAGTGATCTTTGGTCGATGCCGAAACACTCAGCTGACGCTGAAGTTGAAGCTGAAGTGGCAGCAACATTGGAGAAGATGAAGATCGTGGATATCACAAGAAGAAGTCATGAGATGATTGAACCTTTCATCGAAAGTGTGACGTCCTAAATTTTCGCGCAAAATGGGAGCTTAAACGCGTTTTGGTTTGTTGGCTTTTCTTTATTCGTTTGTGGATTTCTTGGTGTCAATTTATGTTACGCTGGCCAGACTAAGAAAAATCAATCTTCAATGGACGGATATGACCAGCTTAGGATTATATGGTAATTTTACTGTGGATTTGCATTGGGCGTGTCTGCCGGGGCTGACTTCCACGGTAGATGAAAGGTAATATTCCACGTCCAAGTTTTCTTTGCTTTTCCACAACAAGCAATATCATCTTGCACAAAGTCACCACTTTTCCACAGTGGTGACCGAGACTAATTTCTAAGTGGTGCTAGGAATATTTTTCAGCAAATATATAAATGAGGTTTAATTGATATTGTAAAAATTCATCTAGTCCGAATATTACGCCGCCCAATGGATGCATATTCATACTAGCAAAAGTTACCTAGCTCCCGTCTTTTTATGCTTTGATTGTTATCGATGATTTCGACACTAAAGCAGGATACATATTAAAATCAGATCCCAGCATAATAGCTCAACGCCTTCTGTTAGCTGGGTTCACTCCTATGTGGAGGAAGCCCAATGAGTTGCAAGCCCAAAAGGGCTTGAGCCCATATAATAAGTTATATGGAGAAATAAGGTTTCTCACTATCGTTGAAGTGATAGCCGCAAAAGACATAGTAACAAGAGAACAAGAGAAAGCATAAAATCTGGGGTTTGGGGCAAAGTCTGATTTACATCAAGCTGGCATCGGAGGTCGATTCGAGGTCCGATTGAGCTGAAATTTTGTCAGCGTGTTCGTGGTGCAATCTCCTCGAATCTGAACAGTTTGATTTTCATTTGAAGCTCCCTACATCAGGTTTTTCACGGATTGATCAAAACCTGCGTTTTTTGTCAGATTTATCCTTGATCTCTTGTGAAGTTTATGTGTATTGCCAAGAATTATGTCCTTGAGTTCTTTGTTGCTATGTACCTCTAGTATTTGCTAGAGAAGAACATTGTTCACCCAATTTTGCTGATAGTGAAGATTTTCAGGTGGACTCCGGTTCCGTGGTTTTTGATCTCCTCACACTGAGGGGGTTTTCCACTGAAAAAAAACCGTCTTGTATTTGCGTGCTTGGTATTTATTTTGCTCTACTATATCGGTTTCTATTAGGTTTACACAAGAGGGGAGATTATTTTATTCCGCTGCGTTAATTCGATATTGTTCGAATTGTTACCGTTCTCCCATCAGAGTGGTATCAGAGCTTCTGGTTATTGCTTGATTTTTCTGTCTTGTGTTAAACAATGGAAACGAATACAAGTAAAATGGTTACACTGAATGGTTCGAATTATCATATTTGGAAAGGGAAGATGGAAGATCTTTTATATGTGAAAGATTTTTATTTGCCCATATTTGCCGAGGAGAAACTGGAGAATAAAACTGATGCTAAATGGTCTATATTTCATCGTCAAGTGTGTGGTTATATTAGGCAGTGGGTAGATGATAATGTTTTGAACCATATTATTGAGGAAACACATGCACGTGGTTTATGGAATAAGCTTGAACAATTATATGCTCGAAAGACTGGGAATAATAAATTATTTATGATAAAACAGATGATGGCTCTGAGATATCAAGATGGTACTCGTTTGACTGATCATTTAAATTCTTTTCAAGGAATTATAAATCAGTTGGTTGTGATAGGAATCAAGTTTGATGATGAGATACAAGTACTATGGTTGCTTGGTACTTTGCCGGACTCATGGGAGACGTTTCGAACATCTTTGTCTAATTCTGCCCCGGATAGTACGATTACCTTGGATTTGGCCAAGAGTAGTATTTTGAATGAAGAGATGAGAAGGAAGACACAAGGATCGTCACCTTCACATTCTGATGCCTTGGTTGTTGAGAAAAGGGGAAGAAGTGAGTCTCAAGGTCCGAGAAACAGAGACAAGAGTAGAGATAAAAGCAGAGGTAAATATTATAAATTTGCTAATGTTGAGTGTCATTATTATCATCAGAAGGGACATATTCAGAGGTTTTGTCGCCAGTTGAAAAGGGAGAAACAAAAGGAGAAAGGTAAAAAGAAGAAAAGTGATGGTGACAGTGATGACAATCATGTTGCTGCACTTAAAGAAAACTTTCTCATTATTTTTTATGGTGATGGGGTGAATTTTGTATCTCATGAGACCAGTTGGGTAATTGATAGTGGTGCATATATTCATGCTACATCTCGTAGGAATTTCTTTACATCATATAGGTCAAGTGACTTCGGATCTATAAAGATGGAAAACAATGAGCTGGCTCAAGTTGTAGGCATCGGTGATGTATGCTTAGAAACCAGCGATGGTATGAGGTTAGTATTGAATAATGTTAAACATATACCTGATATCCGCTTGAATTTGATTTCCACAGGCAAGTTGGATGATGAGGGGTATTGCAGCACTTTCAGTAATGGTCAATGGAAGCTCACCAAAGGTTCTCTTGTTGTGGCTAGAGGTGAAAAATATTCTTCGTTGTACCTTATGCAGGCAAAGTTGTCCACAGAAAAAATTAATGCAGTAGACAGCGAAGATGTAGCTGAGTTATGGCATAAAAGGCTCAATCATATTAGTGAGAAGGGTTTGTTAATATTGGCCAAGAAGAAACTCCTTTCAAGATTGAAAAGTTCGGTGCTAAAGAAGTGTGCTCATTGTTTAGCAGGAAAACAAAACAGAGTTGCATTTAAAAGCTTCCCTCCTTCAAGAAAGTCAGGTATATTGGATTTAATGCATTCTGATGTTTGCGGTCCTATGAAAAGAAAATCACTTGGTGGCTCTCTTTATGTTGTTACCTTCACAAATGATTTTTCAAGGAAAATTTGGATTTATACCTTGAAAGCTAAAAATCAAGTATTAGATGCTTTTAAGCAGTTTCAGGCTTCAGTTAAGAGACAGGCTGGAAAGAAATTGAAATGCATTAGAACTGATAACGGGGGAGAGTATATTGGACCTTTTGATGAATATTGCAGACAGCAGGGTATTTGACATTAAAAGACACCTCCCAAAACACCTCAGTTAAATGGCTTAGCTGAGAGAATGAACAGAACACTGGTTGAAAGGGTAAGATGCTTACTTTCACAGTCAAAGCTACCTGGATCCTTTTGGGGTGAAGCTTTAAGTACAGTTGCAAATGTATTGAATCTTACTCCCTGCATTCCTTTAGAATTTGATGTTCCTAATAGAGTTTGGACATGCAAAGATGTTTCTTATGATTATTTGCGTGTTTTTGGATGCAAAGCATTTGTGCATATTCCCAATGATGAGAGGTCTAAACTTGATGTGAAAACACGACAGTGCATATTTATTGGTTATGGACAGGATATGCTTGGCTACAAATTTTATGATCCGGTTGAAAAGAAAATTGTAAGAAGCAGAGATGTTGTGTTTATGGAAGATCAAACAATAGAGGATATTGAGAAAGCAGAGACGATTTCTGCACCACAGGTTAGTGATGATTTGGATCCAGTTCCTCTTACAAATATTCCTACACAGGTTGATGAAGAGCAGCAGGAAGTCAATGTTCTAGATAACGCAGATGTTCCTGAACATATTGAAACGGATAATATTATTCCTGAACCAGATGCTCAATTAGATGTTCCACTAGATGTTCCAGTCTAAAGATCCGTTAGAGACCAACAACCTTCCACCAGGTATTCTGAAGATGAGTATGTATTATTGACTGATGCAGGTGAACCAGAGTGCTTTGTAGAAGCAATAGAAGATGAGTACAAAAGCAATTGGTTTGATGCTATGCGAGATGAGATGTAGTCACTTTATGATAATCATACTTTTGAGCTGGTGAAGTTACCTAAAGGTAAAAGAGCTTTGAAGAATAGGTGGGTATACAGGTTGAAGCAAGATGAACATACTTCACAACTACGGTACAAAGCTAGATTGGTTGTTAAGGGATTCGGTCAAAGAAAGGGTATCGATTTTGATGATATATTTTCTCCGGTAGTAAAAATGTCTTCTATCCGTGTGGTACTAGGGTTGGCAGCTACCCTAGATTTGGAGATTGAGCAAATGGATGCCAAAATAGCCTTCCTACATGGTGACTTGGAGGAAGAGATATAAATGGAACAACCTGAAGGTTTTAAAGTGAAAGGGAAAGAGGATTATGTGTGCAAATTGAAAAAAAATCTTTATGACCTAAAGCAAGCACCAAGACAGTGGTACAAAAAGTTTGCGTCAGTTATGACAGAACATGGTTATAAGAAGACTTCCTCGGATAATTGTGTGTTTGTTCAAAAATTTTCGATGATGACTTTATTATTCTCTTGCTTTGTGTTGATGATATGCGATTGTTGGCGGTGAATGCTTCACGAATTGAGTTATTGAAGAAACAATTGAGCAAGTCTTTTGCCATGAAAGACTTGGGCTCGGTGAAGCAAATTCTTGGCATTAGAATTACCCGAGACACAGATGCTAAGAAGTTGTTTTTGTCGCAAGAGAAATATATCGAGAAGATCATTCCGAAATTTTATATGGACAAGGCTAAAGTGGCTAGTACTCCTCTTGTTGCCCACTTTAAGTTAAATATGATGCAAAGTCCTACGACTGATAAAGAGAAGAAAGATATGGAAAGTGTTCCATATGCCTTAGCTGTAGGAAGTTTGATGTATGCAATGGTATGTATACGCCCAAACTTGGCACATGCAATTGGCGTTGTTAGTCGCTATTTGTCAAATTCAGGCAGAGAGCACTAGAATGCAGTAAAGTGGATTATGAGGTATCTTCGGGGAACTTCAAATTTGAAACTCAGTTTCGGGATTGGGAAACTTGAGTTAGTTGGATACACAGATTCCGACTTGGTAGGAGATATTGATACTCGAAGATCTACTTCTGGTTATTTGATTTCTTTTGCGGGTGGAGCGTGTCATGGAAGTCAAGATTGCGTAGTGTGTTGCACTTTCTACAACCGAAGCTGAATTTATTGCAGCGATCGAAGCTAGTAAAGAGATGCTATGGATGAAAAAGTTCTTGGAAGAATTTGGGTTCAAGCAAAAGGGTGTGTGCTATTTTATGATAATCAAAGTGCAATTCATCTTGGTAAGAATTTATCTTTTCATTCTAGATCAAAACATATCGATGTTAGATATAATTGGATAAGAGATGTTCTAGATGAAAAGTTATTGGAACTTGAGAAAATTCATACAAACCATAATGGCTCTGATATGATGACGAAGGCTCTACCAAGAGAGAAGCTTGAACATTGCCGATTGATAGCAGGGATGGAGAATCCCTCCACATTTTCGTGAGGGGGAGATTTGTTAGCTAGGTTCACTCCTATGTGAAGGAAGCCCAATGAGTTACAAGCCCAAAAGGGCTTGAGCCCATATAATAAGTTATATGGAGAAATAGGGTTTCTCACTATCGTTGAAGTGATAGCCGCAAAAGACATAGTAACAAGAGAACAAGAGAAAGCAGAAAATCTGGGGTTTGGGATAAAGTCTGATTTACATCAAGCTGGCATCGGAGATCGATTCGAGGTCCGATTAAGCTGAAATTTTGTCAGCGTGTTCGTGGTGCAATCTCCTTGAATCTGAACGATTTGATTTTCGTTTGAAGCTCCCTACATCAGGTTTTTCATGGATTGATCAAAACCTGCGTTTTTTGTCAGATTTATCCTTGATCTCTTGTAAAGTTTATGTGTATTGCCAAGAATTATGTCCTTGAGTTCTTTGTTGCTATGTACCTCTAGTATTTGCTAGAGAAGAACATTGTTCACCCAATTTTGCTGATAGTGAAGATTTTCGGGTGGACTCTGGTCTCGTAGTTTTTGATCTCCTCACACTGAGGGGGTTTTCCATGTAAAAAAAATCATTTTGTGTTTGCGTGCTTGGTATTTATTTTGCTTTACTACATCGGTTCCTATTAGGTTTACACAAGAGGGGAGATTATTTTATTCCGCTGTGTTAATTCGATATTGTTCGAATTGTTACCGTTCTCCCATCACATTCTACATTCAAGGACTTACCACACCATAATATTGTGACGATATATGCAGATGAATGTGATGCTGTAAAAGAGAAGTACTATTCTAGCTACTTTCAAATTACTGAATTTTGTGAAGCTGGCTGGAAGTGTGGAAGCATGAACAACATTTCTTCATTGTAACGTCAGATATTGAGTCTTAGAATACAAATTACAAGTGATTCGTGTTCACATGAGGTCTTGCTTTACAATTGTACGCTTGCTACAATTCTTATCCTATACAAAGCCTGCAATTAAGCTATCTACAGCAAGAAAACTGCAGTAGTCAAATTGGTCAAGCATGTACGTATAACACATCACAGGCTTTACCTTTACTGACCACAAACTAGAACTCCTTCCGCATATTCATTGGGAGCAGAAAACGCGTTTGGGTCTGCTGGTCCTTTAACAAAATTCCGATCCGATAGTCCTCGATGGGTTAGGTGGCACCCAGCTTCCTTCGAGGATGATGGTCGGAAACCACCATCCCACCTAGTCCTCATTTTCACATGTGAGTTACAACATTATCTAGAAGCGTGCTTGCTTAAAATAAAATACAAAACCTTAATGACATCGAGTCTTTGTTAAAATCTTAATGAAATCAAGTGCTACTTTAACTGTCCAGACTGCCAAAAAGTTGAGTCTTATTTATTATAGTGACAACTTTACACTTTTGCAACTTTGACAAATCACACATCGGTAGTTATCATATTGACTATTAAAATATCTTCTAAACTTCATATGCTGAAAATAATCAGTTAATTTCCTTCCTTTTGAATAGACAAAATTTGTAGGGTTCAGTGTTTTAAATTACACAGACATTGCTCGTCACTTAATTTGAAACTTTGGAGTAATTTCATCAGTCTCTATACATGCGAATTGCGAGGTCGTTGGACAAAGACAATCTCCACTTTGATTAAATCCACCATAATAATAAAAAAGATGGAAACAAAAATTCTTGATTCATATTATAATTACTTTTACTAAATCAAGTTTCTTATAATTTCGTTTAGAATGTTTTTTTTTGGCAGACCACTATGCCTTCGAGCGAGAAGCATCCCTCAAGAGTGCCACTGGGGAGAGGCACGAAGGTCACATATGCAATCATCGTGGCGTGCTTATTCCCTCTTGCCATTGCAGGCTACCAGGCATATGGCCAAGAGGTATGAACATAAATCCCCCTCCAATTCCTTGAACGACGACCGGTTAGGAGAATGATTTTCGACTGATGTTGTATGTTTCGTTTCAATCGTCGCAGATACCCAAGAATGGGGGCATGTTGATGGCCCAAAATGTGATCCACGGGAAGGACATTGCGCGTGGTCATTAATGCTGTGAGCTTGTTCTAGATCTACAGCATGCTGATGTTCGACGACATGGTGTCCAAGTTCATTGTGAAGTTCAAGAAGCAGCTACCATGGTGGGTAGGACAATCAGCCGGGCGATGTTCGAGTATGGTTGCTTCTTCGTGGTGGTGGCAATCCCATTCCTAGGGAGCATGACGGGGCTCATTAGTAGGATCGCACTATGCGACGACCCAGAATAATGAGGGCAAGGAGTGGTCGTTGGGACTAGAGATCCCGCATAAGGAGTGGCTCCTAGCAAGCTTCTAGGATGGCAAAGAGGGCAGGAAAGAACCAAACCATGCACTGAATAGGGGAGAGCGATTCTATGATATATATGAAATCTAGAATTAACTCATGGATGCACATTTTGATGTAACGGCAAGCTTTACTTTGAAACTCCAAAGTTAAGTGAGCCCAAGCTAGAGCACTACCAAAATAAGTGACCTCCTAGAAAAGTGCCCGTATGCCAAAAGATAAAACCGTGAAGCTCATTATGAGATGGGCCAAAATGGATAATATCTTTATTAGTTAATTCAAGGATGTCATGATATGATATTAGAGTGGGACCCCCCTCCATTAGGTATATGATTTGGGGACGAACCATGCGGAAGTTGGTGGGCCTGTAACGACTTGGTTCAACGAGGGCGGGGAGTGGCCGCCGAGGCCAGACGGCCTAGACATTGAGTGACTCCTAGTAGACTTTTAGAAAGGCAAAGGGATAGGAATGAACAAAACTATGCACCAAATAGAGGAAGGTTCAATTTGGAAATTGGGAGCAGTCAGAGTAAACGCCTGCTAGTGGGGACAATTTTGTCTATTGTTAATGTTCACTGTGGGACTGATGAGGTTACTTACTCTGCGGACTCTTGCATAGGGAATGGGAGCAAAAAAGGCGTTTGGGTTTGTCAGCTTTTCTTTATTCGTTTGCGGATTTCTAGGGGTCTATTTATGTTAGGCTGGCTAGACTAAAAAAAATCAACCTTCAATGGACATGGTTATATGGTAATTTTAGTGTGGATTTGCATTGGGCGTGTCTACTGGGGCTGACTTCCAGGGTAGATGCAAAGTAGTATTCCATGTCCAAGTTTTCTTTGCTTTTCCACACCAAGTAACATCATCTTTCACAAAGTCACGATCATATGCAAGATTTTCTTGAATGAGTGTCCAGTGATGACGAAGACTAATTTCTAAATGATGCTAGTAATATTTTTCAGCGGATACATAAAAGAGGTCTAATCGATTGAGTCAATATTCATATTTGAACCAAACTAGACTCGAAAATTTAAGACTGGACACTTGATTTCAATTCGATCTCAAGCTCAACTTGTGAATTTTTTTTTAATAAAATTGAAATGATTAAGCTTACTTTGGCTCAATTATCATCAATGAGTTTTTGTCGGAACTTAGATTCAAGCTTGAGCTCAAATTTGACTTTCATAAAATCCGAGCTGATGAGGCTCGGACTTGACATAGTCTCGCACTTGCAATAGCTTGATTGGCTTGCACATGACTTGATTTGAGCGAAGAGTCGATCTTTGGTGGAATCGTCGAGCCTCTTCAAGTTCAAGTTCCTTCGAGGCCTAAACTTGGCGTTCAACGATTTCAATTCTCAGCTCAAGCAAGAGTGATCTTTGGTCGATGCCGAAACACTCAGCTGACGCTGAAGTTGAAGCCGAAGTGGTAGCAACATCGGAGAAGATGAAGATCGTGGATATTGCAAGAAGAAGCCATGAGATGATTGAACCTTTCATCGAAAGTGTGACGTCCTAAATTTTCTACGCCCAGTAATAATATTGAGGATGATTTTCGTGCGAAATGGTCAATTTTAAGAACAGAGAATTGCGGGGAGGAGGGAGAGGAAAACAGGGGATGGTTCATATTGGAAATTGGGAGCGGTCAAAGTAAACGCCTGCTGGTGGGAACAGCTACCTATTGTTAACGTTTGTTGTGGGACTAATGATGTTACTTCCTCTGCAGACTCTTGCGTGGGGAATGGGAGCAGAAAATGTGTTTGGGTTTGTTGGCTTTTCTTTATTCATTTGCAGATTTCTTGGGGTCAATTTATGTTACGCTGGCAAAACTAAGAAAAATCAACCTTCAATGGACAGGATATGACCAGCTTAGGGTAATATGGTAATTTTATTGTGGATTTGCATTGGTCGTGTCTACTGGGACTAACTTCCATGGTAGATGCAAGGTAATATTCCCCGTCCAAGTTTTCTTTGCTTTTCCACAATAAGCAATACCCTCTTGCACAAAGTCACTACTTTTCCACAGTGGTGACCGAGACTGATTTTGTGACGTCTTGAAATTTGAGCCTTGTTAGGGATGAGTGAACGTGAATTTCACCAATACATTGTTGGTTGATTCTGCTCGGACCCAATCATTTCCGAGATACTGACCTTGAGGGGAAAGGCTACTGAGGACAGAACTCGTGCGACTAAAGAACTTAACCTGGGAAAACGACTCGATCGTGAGACTTGCGTAAGGACGATCCTGTAGTCATGCAGGCCGATTTTATGGATGAATAGAAGTCGATTCGCGGACAGAAATAATGGGATGACGGGTGATTTCGTATACTGTTATCGAACCCGTGAACGACCCTATGTCGATCCTTGATAATCGTGTACTTTGAAATAAGAATCTATCCTTCGCAATTTCATGTCGTCAAGGACGTCCATGTGTCGAGAAGTCTTGAACGTGGTTTGGCACGAGTCGGTTACGTGTGAATCCTCAAAGCCACACCGTCGGGCCTGAATTATACCAAAATGACATTTGCAAGGCATGAGAATCCAAGATTGGACTTCGAATTTTTGGGAACGTCTGAGATGGACTTTTGGACGATGCTTCCTTGATAGTCGACAGTGTCGGTCAAGCCGAGTTTTTGGGAAAGGAATTTTCGGACCGAGGAAACGAGTCTACGAGGATGTGGGGTAGGCAAGAGTAGTGTGGGCCACACGGTCAAGGTAGGATGGCCACCATGGAAGATCGACACAAACAAACGAGCCCGTTGGACCAAACCGAGAATTCACCCTTCCGAGCCCGTTGTCTCACCTTGAGCCGTTTCGAGCCCAATAAATTCCCGATCCCTTTCTTATTCATTTTCCGGCCCGTTTCCTAGGCCCGCCCTTCATTTTCAGCCCAAGGGCACATTGAGAAATGTGCAAGGTGGAAATGACCAAAATGCCCTTGGATATTTTGGAGAAAAGTCAAAAAGGAAGAGAGAGAAGATGATGTCATTTGGTTGGGATTTGAAGCAAGCATTTATGGCATTGATGAGGCCTATCTCTAGCCCTCACTTTACTCTCTCTCTCCTCTTCATTTTCTCCAAAATCGCAGCCCTCTCTCCCCTTGCTTCCTTTGCCTTCCTGCAATTTTCAGTTCTGACCTTTCACCGAAAATCGAGTTGTTCATGGCCTTCCCGTTGGAATCTCGTCTCGTGCCACCCACCGTTGCGCTCGGGAGAGAGAATACATACGGATAGCATCGGCCGTTCGTTGAACGGAGCCGCCGTTCGATCCGTATGGCTGCCGGAAGCCGCCTGCTCGTCGGACCGTCACTGTAGCGACCAGTTCTGCTGTGTTCCGCCTTTTGACCTGCTTTCCTTCATTTTCGACCTAACCACCGCCCACACCAGCCACAAGTGGTTCCCCCTCGACCCCTAGGTGCCGTTGGTCGCTGGCCCGCCGCTCGCTGGAGCTCTGGGCAGCCCGTTCAACTCCGATCAGCTTCTTCCTCCTCCAACAGTGTAGTTTTTCAAAGTTGCAATGGGGATTCCAAGTTGTTGCTGCTGTGTTGAGCCCGGGACCGCCTTGGATCATCATGGTAGAGGTCCCCAGGTGTCGGGTTCGTTGCCGCCGCCGCGTCCGTGTCGCCGGCCCGCTTAACGGGTGAGTTTAGCCCCTAATCCTTATTTAGTGCCTAAACTTGCTTAGGGTTGGATTAATTAGTGCTAAGGGCTGATTAAGGTGTTTAATTAAGTGTATTAGCCCTAAGATAGGTGGTTAGATAGTGGATTAAGATTAGCTTAGCTTAATCTTGCTTATTTATGCTTAATTGTGCTTAATTAGGCTTAATTGTGTATTTTGTGCTAATTAATCATGTTTTTCCTTAATTTCTTGATTAATGTGATTAATTTTTTAATTTATTGATTAAATTAATTTCTGCATTTAATTAAATAATTATTTAATTATTTAATTTTCGGAATTTATTTATTTAATTATTTATTTATTAAATTCCGAAATTACTGTTCATCCAGAAATTAAATTGTGTAATTTCATGTGTATTGATTTTATGGAGTGAATTGAATGTGTAATTGTATGAGCATCCGCATGAATTGTGTGATTTTCATCAAAATGGGAAAAAGATGAATTGTCTGAGGGATACCGGAAACGGACCACCTTTATGAGAAAGAAAAATGGTTTGTCCAAGGGACACCGGAAATGGACCGCCTTTATGAGAAAGAAAGTGATTTGTCCGAGGGACACTGGAAATGGACCGCTTTTATGAGAAATGTGGGAAAAATGGTTCGTCTAAGGGACATTGGAAATAGACCGCTTTTATGAGGAAGGACTTGAGATTTTAAATGCATGTGTATGTGCAAGTATGCGTGCATTGGCTACAATAGTCCGAATCATCGAAGGGAGGACACGGAAGGGCACGGTTGCGCCTCCGCGGAGGAAGGGCGCCGTAGCGCCTCAGAAGGCACGGAAGGGTACGGTTGCGCCTCTGTGGAGGAAGGGCGCCGTAGTGTCGTTGCGCCTCGGAGGGTACGAAAGGGCACGGTTGTGCCTCTGCGGAGGAAGGGCGCCGTAGTGCCATAGCGCCTCAGAGGGTACGGAAGGGCACGGTTGCGCCTCTGCGGAGGAAGGGCGCCGTAACGCCGTAGCGCCGTAGCGCCTCGGCCTGTACGGAAGGGCACGGTTGCGCCTCTGCGGAGGAAGGGCGCCGTAGCGCCGTAGTAATAGCATGGAAGGGCACGGTTGCGCCTCTACGGAGGAAGGGCGCCGTAGCGCCGTTGCACCTCGGCCCAATGGAACACATGTGGATACCAAAGTGTGCGAGAAACATTGCATCATCAGTTTCGATTATGCATAAAGTGATCACATCATGATTTATGGCACGCACGCATGAATTGATAACGTACAAGGAGTGGCAATGGCCAGGTGAGATCGCTTGTGACGCGACTCGCATGTGATTGATGAACTGCATCATCTAACGGCCATGTGCATTGCGTGTATTGTGCTAACTTATAACGTGCAGGATATGGCATACCGGGTAAGGTTGCATGCGAACAGACTTTTGCTTGTTGGTTGACCCTGTCTATGGTTTAATTACTGATTGCTGGTTGTTTGTGGTTGGGTTGAGTGAGGGGTGGTTCTGGAGAGATGCCCGGGTTTAGTTGGTGTACTAACCGGGGCTTAGGAGAAGAACTCACTGAGATTTTATCTTAACCCGTCGTGGTTAACAATTTTCAGGCCCCTAGAATGGTGCACCCGCAGTAGAGAATTCTGCCCCCACCCCACTAGTGATCGACCCGATGGAGCCGAGTCCGATGGGTCCGAGTGACCGTGGAGCTGAACCCGATGGTTCATTTTATACAGCTGGATTAGCCTAGCCTAGTTCCTTTTTGGTTTGGCTTAGAGGATGGATCGGCCCCTGTTGTCGAGCTTGTAAATTGGAAAACGATCCTCCGTTGGTTAATCTAGTAAATTGTATAAATGAGTAGTGATGGTTGTTCTTGTTATTCATCCCTCTATCCCTGTTTGATTCTTTGATTATTTGTTTGGACTGGGGATGGTTCGTCTTCTGCTTGCGCATAACGAAAGATAAAAAAAAAAAATGAATGGTCGTCAACGAGTCCTGGGACGTCGCTTTCTATCGACCAAGAGAAGGGGTTGTCGCGAGCTCGAGAGTCGGGGCGTGACAGAGTTCCAAGTGGTGCTAGGAATATTTCTCAGCGGATATATAAAAGAGGTCTAATTGATCGAGTCGGTATTCATATTTGAACCATACTAGACTAAAAAATTTAAGATTGGATAGTTGATTCAAATTTCATCTCAAGCTTAACTTGTGAATTTTCTTTAATAAACTTGAAATGACAAAGCTTAATTCGGCTCAATTATCATCAATGAGTGAGTTTTTGTTGGAGATTAGATTCAAGTTTGAGCTCAAATTTGACTTTCATAAAATCCGAACTGATGAGGTTCGGACTCGATATAGTCTTGCACTTGCAGTAGCTTGATTGGTTTGCACATGGAGAAGCAATGGAAACTTAATTTCGAAGACGCATGTGAGAAAATGTTGGTAAAACACACAGTCGTTTCAATCTTTAGTGTCGTGTATTTCATTCTAGTTGAGTTTATTCTTTGAATTGGGTCAAATCTATTTTTAATCTCATAATATTTGTGCCAAGGGGTCCTCGAGACAGCAAGCCATTACCACTCCGATGGATAGTTGTCGGTCACCACGACCGCTTCTCCTAAAGCGACTACGGCTTCTATTTCGTGCGACTACTGCACAAAATCACCGCCTCCTGCGTTTTTGTATGTGCGTGCCCAGAGTCAACAAAGTTGACCTGGGCCCACCGTGGGCAACTTCAGCTAGGAATAGCTGTCCCCCTTTCGCACGGCTTATGCAAGTAAGAGAAAAAGAAGTAAATCCTTTTCTTGGCAAAAGACTTCTCTGTCCCTGATTTTGCCTCTTTGTGACCGCCCCTTCTGCCGAAGTAAATCTAATTCGAAGTGGGAAAATTTTCTTATTAAATCGGTTTAACAAATCGATATTCGAATTAGGTGGCACCCAGCTTCCTTCGAGGAAGATGGTCTAAGACCACCGTCCCAACCTAGTTCTCATTTTCACATGCAAGTTACAACATTATCTAGAAGCATACTTGCTTAAGATAAAATACAAAACCTTAATGACATCGAATCTTCATTAAAATCTTAATGAAATCAAGTGTTGTTTTGATTGTCCAGACCGCAAAAAAGTTGAGTCTTATTTATAACACTGACCACTCCAAAGTTTTGCGACTTTGACAAATCACGCATCAATGGTTACCATATCGACTATTAAAAAAATTTCTACACTCTGTATGGTGAAAATAATTAATTAATTTCCTTCCTTTTGAATAGATATAATTTGGAGGGTTCGGTGTTTTAATTTACACAAACATTGGTCGTCACTTAATTTGAAACTTTAGAGTAATTTCATCAGTCTCTATACATGCAAGGTCATTGGATGAAAACGATCTCCACTTTAATTAAATCCACCGTAATAATAAAAAAGATGGAAATAAAAATTCTTGATTCATATTATAATTACTTTTACTAAATCGATTTCTTATAATTTCGTTTGCAATTTTTTTTTTGGCAGGCCACTATGCCTTCGACCGAGAAGCATCCCTCAAGATTGCCAATGGGGAGAGGCACAAAGGTCGCATACGCAATCATCGCGACGTGTTTATTCCCTCTTGCCATTGTAGGCTACTGGGCATATGGCCAAGAGGTATGAACATAAATCCCCCTCCAATTCCTTGAACGACGATCGGTTAGGAGAATGATTTTCAGCTGACGTCGTATCTTTCGTTTCGATCGTTGCAGATATCCAAGAACGGGGGCATGTTGACGACCATAAATGCAATCCACCGAAAGGACAATGCACATGATCATCAACGCCGTGAGCTTGATCCAGATCTACGGCATGCCAATGTTCGACGACATGGTATCCAAGTTCATTGTGAAGTTCAAGAAGCTGCTGCTGTGGTGGGGTAGGGCGATGAGCTAGGCGATGTTTGGGTATGGCTGCTTCTTCATGGTGATGGCGACCCCGTTCTTGGGAGCATGACAGGGCTCATCAGCAGGATTGCGCTATGTAACGACCCGGTTCAATGAAGGCAGGGAGTGGTCATCGAGACTAGAGAGCCTGGACAAAGAGCGGCTCCTAGTAGGCTTCTAGGATGGCAACGGGAGCATGAATGAACCGAACTATACACTAAATAGGGGAGAACGATTCTAGGATATATATGAGGTCTGGAATTAACTTATGAATGCGCCTTTTGACATAACGGCAAGCTTTACTTTGGAACTCCAAAGTTAAGTGAGCCCAAGCTAGAGCACTATCAGAATGAGTGACCTCCTGAAAAAGTGCCTGTATGCCAAAAGATAAAACCGTGAGGCTCAATATAAGATGGGCCCAAATGGATAATATCTTTATGAATTAATCCAGGGATGTCACAATTTGGTATCAGAGTGGGACCCCCTCTAGTAGTTATATGGTTTGGGGACGAACCATGCAGAAGCTGGTGGACTTGTAATGACTCGGTTCGACGAGGTCAGGGAGTGGTCACCGGGGCCAAGGGGCCTGGACAATGAGCGACTCCTGATAGACTTTTAGAAAGGTAAAGGGATAGGAATGAATCGAACTATGCACTGAATAGAGGAAGGTTAGGATTGGAAGTTGGGAACAATCAAAGTAAATGCTTGCTGGTGGGGATGATTCTGTCTATGACTCTTGCGTAGAAAATGGGAGCAGAAACCGCGTTTTGGTTTGTCGGCTTTTCTTTATTCATTTGCAGATTTCTTGGGGTCAATTTATGTTAGGAAAAATCGACCTCCTATGGACAGGGTTATATGGTAATTTTAATGTGGATTTGCATTGGGCGTGTCTGCTGGGGCTGACTTCCAGGGTAGATGCAAAGTAACATTCCATGTCCAAGTTTTCTTTGCTTTTTCACACTAAGTAACATCATCTTGCACAAAGTCACAATCATATGCAAGATTTTCTTGAATGAATATCCAGTGGTGACGAAGACTAATTTCTTAGTGATGCTAGGAATATTTTTCAGCAGGTACATAAAAGAGGTCTAATTGATTGAGTCAATATTTATATTTGAACCAAATTAGATTCGAAAATTTAAGCCTGGACACTTAATTCAAATTCAAGTCAACTTATGAATGTTTTTAATAAACTTGAAATGATTAACCTTAATTCGGCTCAATTTTCATTGATGAGTTTTTGTCGGAGCCTAGATTAAAGCTTGAGCTCAAATTTGACTTTCATAAAATCCGACTTGATGAGGCTGAGACTTGACACAGTCTCGCACAATAGCTTGATTGGTTTGCACATGACTCGATTTGAGCAAAGAGTCGATCTCTAGCAGAATCGACCATTCATCGAGCCTCTTCAAGCTCAAGTTCCTTCGAAGCCTGAACTTGGCGTTCAACGATATCAACTCCTCAGCTCAAGCAAGAGTGGTCTTTGGTCGATGCCAAGACACTCAGCTGACGCTGAAGTTGAAGCTGAAGTGGCAGCAACATCGGAGAAGATGAAGATCACGGATTTCGCACGAAGAAGCCATGAGATAATTGAACCTTTCATCGAATGTGTGACATCCTGAATTTTCTACATCCGGGAATAATATTGAGGATGATTTTCAGAAATGGCCAATTTCAAGAACAGAGAATTGCAGGGAGGAGGGAGAGGAAAACAAGGGATGCTTCATATTGGAAATTGGGAGCGGTCAAAGTAAACGCCTGCTGGTGGGGACAGTTCTATCTATTGTTAACGTTCGTTGTGGGACTGATGATGTTACTTCCTCTGCAGACTCTTGCGTAGGGAATGGGAGCAGAAAACGCGTTTGGGTTTGTCGGCTTTTCTTTATTCATTTGCGGATTTCTTGGGGTTAATGTATGTTACACTGGCAAGACTAAGAAAAATCAACCTTCAATGGACAGGATACGACCAACTTAGGGTAATATGGTAATTTTATTGTGGATTTGCGTTGGCCGTGTCTACCGGGGTTGACTTCCATGGTAGATGCAAGGTAATATTCCACATCCATGTTTTCTTTGCTTTTCCACAGTAAGCAATACCATCTTGCACAAAGTCACTACTTTTCCACAGTGGTGACCAAGATTGATTTTCAAGTGGTGCTATGAATATTTCTCAAATATATAAAAGAGGTCTAATTGATCGAGTCGGTATTCATATTTGAACCAGACTAGACTAAAAAATTTAAGATTGGATAGTTGATTCAAATTTGATCTCAAGCTCAACTTGTGAATTTTTTTAATAAACTTGAAATGACTAAGCTAAATTCGACTCAATTATCATTGATGAGTTTTTGTTGGAGATTAGATTCAAGCTTGAGCTCAAATTTGACTGCCATAAAATCCGAACTAATGATGTTCGGACTTGACATAGTCTCACACTTGCAGTCGCTGGTGGTGGCTGCGGCCACCATAAGTCATCTTGATATGTGCTCAGACAATTTTCTAGTAGGAGATAAACGTACGGGGGACAGGACTTAGCAGGAAGTTCGGGGGGTAAGAACCACCAGGATAAAAGCTAAGAGCTCTATGAACAAGGTTAGGCCAGACAACTTAGCATTCCCTTGCCCGTCCTGGCCCGGAGCCGCATCTTGGTTCTACTCTATCCTGTGGCCTCTCCTGAGGCTACGTGCATTTCTATATAAGGGGCACTATATTCTTTTATGAGGGAACTGTACCTGAGAATGTCTTTAACCTGAGGCTCTGTCTTCGCTGCAAATAGATATTGTAAAAATTCATCTAGTCGGAATATTACACCGCCCAACGGATGCATATTCATGCTAACAAAAGTTAGCTAGCTCCCGTTTTTACATGCTTTCATTGTTATCGATGATTCCAACACTAAAGCTAAATACATATTAAAATCAGATCCTAGCATAATAGCTCAATGCCTTCTACATTGAAGGACTTACCGCACCATAATATTGTGACGACGTATGCAGATGAATGTGATGCTGTGAAAGAGAAGTACTATTCTAGCTACTTCCAAATTACTGAATTTTGTGAAGCTGGCAGGAAGTGTCGAAGCATGAAGAACATTTCTTCATTGTAAAGTCAGATATCGAGTCTCAAAATACAAAGTACAAAGTGATTCTTGTTCACATGAGGTCTTGCTGTACAAATGTACACTTGCTGCAATTCTTATCCTATAGAAAGCCTGCAATTAAGCTCTCTACAGCTAGAAAACTGCAATAGTCAAATTGGTTGAGCATCTACGTATAACAAATCACAGGCTTTTCCTTTACTGACCACAAACTAGAACTCTTTCTGCATATTCACTATGCAAAGAGACAGCTGAGCATCAAAAGAATGCGATAGAGTTGAGCAAAGCTTTTTCTATGTCTTTGGCCAAACGTCTTTGGACGAGTGATATTATATACTCCATAGAAGCTGCATCACAGGGCATGGTGATTGGGCCATCACTTGACAAACCAAACTCTTCTTCAGACATTTTGAAGAGCTCTTGAAAGATGTTGCTGCTGAGACATTCCAAAGGAACCATGAAACAGCTTCCATCAGCCGTGTAGATGACAAAGTGACCCTTTTCTGTCATTGATGAGGTAGAATTCAACTCCACTCTAGCTCCAGCGAGGGCAATTCTTTTTGTTCCTGAAGCGGCAGATATTTCCCACTTCCTTGCAACCTTGAGTAGCTTCTTGGGGCTCATCATGGTTAATCCCTGTGGAAAGTTTTGTAGTTTAAAGAAAAATCAATTCTAGGATTCCCAGTCTTAGGCTTGTAATGTCTTGCTTCAGCAGAATTGAAGGGAAAAGGGAGGAAGCGCTAGCTACTCATATATGTGTAACATTAAGCCAATCCTTTTCATATGTCACTTTCTCTGCCTTGTGATTTCCAATGCTTTAAATCTGTAATTACTTATATTGGAACACATAATTTGATAAGGGAACATTATTAAATAATGATGGCATAGATAACAAGGGAAGCACAAGGAAGGAGGATTTCAATGATCCTTTGTTTGTCTCGTCTGACAGCAACAAAAAGCACTTGGTTCAGAATAAATGATGAAAAAGGGTATGTAACAGATCCAAGTCCAATCCTGCACCAAATTATTTCAAGAGGCTGAGATTCTTGTTATTCGATGCTGAAAGCTACTTTTGGAGCATAGTGGACATCTACGGTTTCATCCACTTTACATACTTTTCTTTCTCTAACAAATGGATATGAGCAAGCATATTGAGAGAAGATTACCTACTTGGCAGAGAAAAATGATTTATTTCTCACTGTGATTCCTGATAGTTGCATTTCCATAGTACAGAGATCGACCAGTATGCGATCCCTAATTTTTCCAATACACACCAGAGAATAGCTACAATAACTGGTAGTCATTTCATTTGTTGACTAGGTTCAACAAAGTACATTTGTTATTTACTTGGTAAAACACACGAACCTGTATGAAATTGCTACTAATCAAAGCGAGTTTTCGATTTGAGTACGAGAGTAACACCTAAGGCCATTAACCAAATGGTACTTTCTCAAATATTAGGACTTATACTACACTATCATCGATAGAAAGTTATGTTTCGGAACAAAAATGCATTTAATAGTGTCAGCACAGTCAATGTTTCTTCTCATGACAAATTCTTTAATGTTTGAAGTGGAAAATGCAGAGTCTTCATTATCTGTAATTGTACAAACTTCGGTTGAGTCAATCATTCACATTTTCTTCAGTTACCCCTAGAGCTCACCAATCCATACCGTCTTGACATATGGACCGTCCCTGAATTCCCCATCTTCTGTCGGTTATTTTGTGTCGTAGTTTGCTATGCACGATTGATTAGTTAATGGACAGGATAAGTGGTGCTCATTCCTTCTAATTCATTCTCACCTCTTCTCACATCAGCGAAAACTCAGCAATAGTCTCTTTCATTATGTAGTAGATGAAAATACAACCAAATCGCTAGTCCATTCTCACGAAAACTAATTACATACTCCCAAGGTCTCTCCACAACATGTTCAATCTTATGGGAAGTTTGACCATTATGTGATCTATACCAACAGTCATTTTCGTTCAAGATTTGAGTGGCTTGAACATTAGACCATATCTTGAAATCAGATGCACCATGCCTTTTTTATTGTTCAGGTGGTACAGTACTAATTTAGTAGCTAGTTGTCTCTAATATAACAAAGTCATTTGTTCTAAGCAGAAAAAGAGTCAAGACGGATCAATCTTGACAAAGTTTGACCATTTTAATAGTTCCTATAACAGGGATTTCTCTTCAATAGCCCAAGACCCATAGCTTGAGGATCCCAATATAATTGAGCATTTTAATTTTTAGCATTAAAATCATTTTGAAGAGTTCTAGGAAGATATCACTGCTGAGATATAGCTGATTTATCATGGGATATGTTCCTTCACTTCACATCTTCTCAAGTCATTTTGCATTTGCTTCGCATTTAAAATGACTGATGAAATTGATTTTCTTCGAGTGCACATCTATCGATCATGCAAATGGCAACTGGTGAATTGTCTAAAAGCAATTTCGTCTCATAAATTTCACAGCAAAATCATTTACAAAATTTGGAGTTCTTTGTTTTACCAACAAACAAGTAATTGCTGATGGCCTTCACAACCTTGATACAAAGAAGAAGAAGATGAGCAGCGGCCTAAGGAAATGAAGTCAAGGAGTGCTCTTTGCGAATCTTCGGACAGACCTCTTTGAATGAGTGAGATTCAACACTCCATAGATGCTGCATCAAATGGCATTTTGATAGGTCCATCGCTTGATAGTCCACTCTTCTTCTGACATTTTGAGCAGCTCATGGAAAATGTAAGTTTGGAGACAAGGCAACGGAACACTGAAGCGCCTGCCATCTGTGCTATAGATTACAAAGTGACCCTTCTCCCTCATTTCTAACACTTCACAATTCTGTACACCTGAAACTTTCCTTTTGCTGAGATGAGAAATCCTTTTTCTCACTGGGGTAACTATCTTTTTCACTTCCTAGCAATTTTGAGTAGTTTCTCAGAGCTGATCATATCATCTTAACTGTGAAGTATGGATGGAGGATACAAATGAGACAACAAAAGAAGAATTTACCAAGATGCGAACACAGAAAAGGTTTTGCTCTGGGGAAGGCACAGTAGGAAGCTAGTTATATAGAGAAATGGTTCAAGATTCTTTATGACATATTAGTTTGTTACTTAGTTTTTTTTTTTTTTTTTTTGGTAAAGTAAGTATTTATAAAATTCCCAACCAAACAAACTATACAAGAGAGAGATACATGGCACCATCTTGCACTCAACAGACAACTATCACTCGAGTGAAAGGGAGCCAAGTATACAACATGGGGAAACTAGGTACAAGCTACAACAAAATGACCCTGCTTGGGGCCGATGGGTACAACTCAAAAAGTGAGAAGGCAGCAAGATGCAGAAGCTAAGAACAAGCTGCAACCTACGAACTTCGCCCGGGGGCCGCCAGATCCATCTCAAAAATAGCCGAGTCAATTCCCCAACACCGTTGGAGTCTTCTGTTTCTCGGGTTATCATCAACATGAATGAAAGTAGAAGCTTTGTCTTTGATGGCCCTTATAAGATGTTGTTTCATCTAGGGAATGAAAAGGGGTTGGCCACGAAACAAAATATTGTTTCTAGTCTTCTAGATTATGTAGCAAAGAACTCCAAAAGAGAAACGAACTATCTCTTTATAGAAACCGGTACCTGAGCAGAGATCTGAAGCCCATCTTAGGTTTTCAAGCCACGTAGAGTTTAACCAAATGAGGTTGCATTTTGACGCCCAAAAACCAGCTAGGGAGCTGGAAACATGGCACCCAAAAAATAAGTGATCAGTGGAATCTAGCATGGAATTGCAAAAGACACACACCACTGCCGGGATTCGGCCTATACGATAAGAGGAAGGATTGGGTGGGAAGACGGTTTCTCGTGATCAACCAAATGTGGAATTGGTGCCTCGGTGCAATGGACCTATTCCAAACAAAAGAGGACCACGACACTGCAGGGACTTTCCTCCAAAATGCTTCCTAGGCCGAGGCGATGGTAAATGTACCCGAGGGATGCATTTCCCAAGTAAATCTGTCCTGGAGATGAGTAATTGTGGGAACCGCACTATGCCATGATTGCAGCTTTTGAAGGATAGCATGGCCAATGGGGGAGAATAGGTCGGCCACCGTAGCTTCTCTGGACAGCCCTGAATGGTAATGTAGTTATCAGAAAATATTGTATTTAACAGCCCTAACTCATACTAGGGGTCAAACCATAAAGATGTGGATAAACCATCCCCTATCTGCCACTTAAAGAATCCCTTAATTCCTTCTCTAAAGGCGAGTAATTTTTTCCATGCCCATGAGCAGAAAGTTGGGGAGTGGTGGAGACCCAAAAGTTTTTCCTATTTAAATGTGTGGCATGGATCCATTTATACTAGAGAGTTTCCTTATCCATGAAGAGGATCCAAATGTGTTTGATCATGGCCACTTTGTTACTATCGCGAATTTTCCACAAGCCTAGTCCGCCCTCCTTTTTAGGGAGACAAACATCCTCCCATGCGACTTTGGCTCCCCCAGACCAAGGCCGAGGCCTTTCCAAAGAAATTGACGACATATCTGCTCAATGCGTTCAACCACCGATATGGGCAATAAAAAGATGCTAGCCCAATATACTTGTATAGCATGCAACACCGAACGGATGAGATGTAGTCGGCCAACAAAAGATAAAAACCAATGGGTCCAAGATTGTACACGTGACATAAGGAGACTTACCAGGATGTTGCAGTTTGCTTTGCCTAGTCGAGAAGAAATAATAGGAACTCCAGGTAACGAACAAGAAGCGAGCCCAACTGGAAGCCAAAAGTTTTGAGCCCGAACGGTTGTTGTGCCGCCCGCCATAAAGATCTCACTTTTATGTAAATTTGGATGTAAACCACTCCACATTGAGAAAGTATGGAGCCCCTCCTTTAGATAAGAGACCAATGACATACTAGCCTCACTAAATAAGAAGACATCATCCACAAAGAAGAGATGAGTGAGTTGAGTTGCCTTGCACCTCCAAAAAACCCGATAAGCCGGAAGCTGAATTTGGCAATCAAGGATACTAGAGAAAACTTCCATAGCAATGGTAAAAAGATATGGGGACATGGGGTCGCCTTGTCTTAATCCACGCCCACTATCAAAGAAGCCTTGAAGCTCACCATTTATGAAGACAGAAAACTTTGGTGTATGCACACAAATCATGATCAGTCTCACAATATAGCATGGAAATCCAAACGCAATCAGAGTAGTCTCCAGGAAATCCCAATCCAAGGTATTGTATGCTTTCTGGAAATCGACTTTGATGGCACATTTTGGGAGGTAAAAGTTAGTGTGAAATTTGCTAAATAGCTCCTGGGCTAGCAAAATGTTGTCACTAATTCTCCTATCTTTCACAAAGGCAGTCTGCACAGGGCTAATAATAGACGGGAGAACAGCCGCCACCCTATTTGCAAGAATCTTAGTAATACACCAGGTCTGCCAAAGCGTTGTTCCGAGGGTCTCTTTGGAGGGCTTCTTGGGTAATCAGAAGGGCCCGCCTAGCATCAACAGCTCTTGAGGAAATCTCATAGAAAGCATCCTTATTAAGTTGCTTAAGACGGCCCTTGAGAGTTTTGAGCTTGAGTACAGTCTGAACATCGATGAGTCCAGCCTGTTACTTTCCCAAACTTGGGAGACAGTCCCCTGGAAGGCCGGGTGCTTCATCCAAAAATTAAAAAATTTGAACGGTTTTCAATTAGTGGTTGGTGCTAGAATTCTTACCAACATAGGGGTATGATCAGATGTGCTAGGAGGGAGGAATGAAGCTTCCGAGAAAGAGAACTCCATACACCACTTAGAGTTGACAAAGACTTTGTCAATTTTTTCCTTTGTTTCCTTTGAGAACCCAAGGAGGATGCCCAAGTGTACCTGAAGCCTACATATCTAAGGTCATCTAGTTCAGCCTGGGCTAAGTAGTCTGTGAATTCGTCAAAGGATGGGAGCCGGGTATCCGCACCCCCCAAGCGATCCGATAGGTCACATATGGCGTTGAAATCCCCCGCCACCATCCACGGGTTATCCGTCAAAGAGGAACTAAGCCGAATGAGTTTCGCCTAAAGCGGTCTTCGGGAAGAAAACGTATGTTCACCATACACTACCGTCAGCCAAAAAGAAGTACCAGAGGTAAGAAGTTTGACGGAGCCATGTAGTACTTGTCTATTACCAGCCTAACATCAAAATCAACTAGGCTTGAATTCTAGCCAATCCATATACGCCCCCGGGGGGAGAATTCATAATTAGAAATCCATCGCCATTCAACTAAAAGACCAGATGAGATATTCGCAAAAAAAGAGGCAGGGACCTTAGTTTCTATAATCCCAACACAACATAAACCATTAGAGTAAACAAAATTTCTCAACTTAGCTTGCCGAACAGGGTTCACAAGGCCCCTGATGTTCCATATACCAATATTCATATATAAATGTGAGAGAAGGTAGCAGAAGCCTACCTTCGTTTGGTATTGTGGCAACGACTCACCGTTGGTTTATGACTGGAAATTTTTTATCCATTTGGATTCTGAGCTGGGCTATTATGAGGAGACAAGTTTTGAGGTGGCTGAATATCAGGAGGACCAGCCAAGGCATTTACCACTGGAGAGGCAATGGCTGGGTCCCCTACTAACTCTTCTTCATCCGAACTGCTGCCCTTTGTTGTACCCACCAAATGGTCTTCCTCCAAAGATGACAATCCTGTCAGGTTTGCAGGTGCCACCGAGCACTGAGCAGGCAAGCTGGATGAGGCTAAAATGTCAATGACCACCTCCATCACTTGCTTACTCCTCTCAGGTCTGGGCAACGGGAGATCAGTAACATTGGCCTGGAAACCAAGTTTCTGAACACTATCTGAGCCCCCTTCATGCTGACGAGCCAGTTGTTTCCAGGCTGGCTTTGCCATTTGCCATCCTCCATCACGGGGTCCTGGGTGGCTAGCCGGAGCATTACAAGGGTCATTAGGGTCCTCCTTGGCAAAAGGCAATTATTGGGCTAAAGTATGATGGACGGTCTCCGCCGGAGAGGCAGGGGATTCATTGCTAGGAGGACTAGCATTTGCAAGACATTTATGTCCAAAAGTGCCACAAGATTGACAAGAAACCGAGCGCCATTCGTAGTCAACATCCACCCTTCGAGTTGCCCCATTAAGGACAACTTCTACCGAGTCACATTGTTCCAAAGTGGCTAAGATTTCCACGCAGACTCAGGCAAAAGGTATCATCTTCATCTATTCAGTTCTTTGATCAACATCCAAAGGCTTCCCTATGGCGCTAGCCACGGCACTAATCCCTAGAGCCGACCACAAGGCATACGGAATATTCTTGAGACATACCCAAACCAGCACTGAGGAGTGGTGGTCTTCTTTCAGTTCTAAAATAGGGTGCCACTGCTGAAGGATTAAAAAAACACGAGCAACTATCAAAGGCCCCCCATCCAACACCATCCTTCTATAATCACTATCTGGAATGTGAAAGAAAAAGAACCCTTGATCATTAGCCATCACTTCTAGCAATTTGTTACCCCAAGAATGTTTTAAAGTAAATTCTACCAGCTTAAATGGAAGCTTCTTCCCCACAAAGTAACCCATTAAACATTCATACCAGAATGGATCAGTTGCCTCTAGTACCTCCTTAGACAAATTAACCATAGGTTTATCATTAAGGAGAGTGGGGGGATGTAAGTAAGGTTGTACCCTTTAACGGCTGTTTTTGCTACATTTGCCCAAGATCGAGCAAGCTGGATTATCTCCTTATCGCCTGGCTAAGTAGAGGATTGACCCTATGCAACCACTAATCTGCTAAAAGGGGCCGAGTGGCCCTCCGCTTCCTGAGACAAGGCAACATGGCCCTCCTTCCTATGCTCGCTCCTTTGAATAGCCTGGTAGTTTGCAACTTTGGCTTGCAACTGGGCAACTTGAGCTTCAACAAGATGCTCAGTAACCGAATCATTAGGGGCCGGAACTGAACCCAATCCTGGACGAAAATGGGACTGGAGGCGTGGTTCCATAGGCTGCTCCTACTTCTCACGCAACCTCTAGCCTTTCCATGAGAGGATGTGGAGGGAACCCCCGGTTAACAGTTGCCATCAACAAATTCAAAGAGTGCCAATTAGCTTCCATGGCAAAACAGAGGAAAAGCCGCAAACCCTAAGAACAGGGAGGCATTTCAGTATATAGGGACTTACTCAAAGGAAATGCTTCAATGGTGTCACGCCCCGACTCTCGAGCTCGTGACAACCCCATTTCACTTGAGGTCTAGTTGTACGACGTCCCAGGTACCGTCGTCGACCAATTCATTTTATCTTGTAATTATGCAGGCACAAGATTTAGCAACGATCAAGGGTGTTTAATTGGTGTTTGTTGTGAACAATGTTGATGCAATATGTGAACCACTGCTTTTGTCAAATTAGGGAATGTTAAGATCTTCATATGGTTGATGTACGAGTTCTTGTAAGATTGGGCTTTCGTAGAGGCGGTAGAGCTAATACAATGGAGCGATTTGGACCTTTCCCAGTATGAAGTTGACATTGTAGAGCTAATACAATGGAGCTTCATCTTTTGAAGTAAAGTATAGGTTAGTTTTCCATTCTTCCTTTTTTGTTTTTTGTTTTTAATATTTGAAGGCAAAAAAAAAACAATTGAACTTTTTAACTATTTTTATTTTTATTTCTTCAACAATCCGGTGTCGGCGCCCGAAACTCCAGGATCCCTAACCCCGACGGCTTCGTGGGAGACCAACTTATGGTGTGTAGATCTCTTCACGTTGTCAGCCTCGGCGCTTCATTGGACAACATTCGATCAAACATGTCAATTACAGAGGCTTTATAAGCTGGATGCTGGGAAGTTTGTGCTCGGGAACGTCTTCCTCATTGGTCCCATACCTAATTATATTAGCTGAATCCGGACGAATGTGTCGACTTACCAAACAAATTCGTGGAGCGGTATAATTGAAGTGTTGAAGGATTTGCTGACCAAGCTCGCAAACAACATTTCAAGGAGCCACTTTTGTCCATACCAATGCCGCCGTATACTCATAACCAACAATTCAATGACAACTATGACAAACTTGTCTCTATACCATATAGAGAAAATTTACACTTTTGCATTATGATACTTTCATCCACGGACCAAATATATTTATTGATAGTCAATGTGCACTGTGGTTTGAATAGATGGCGGGAAATGTCAGTTAATTTGCTGGTGTAATTTCAGCAGTCCAACCACTAGTAGCATGTGTGAGGACCTGCGGGAGCATGTATGCGGGACATACTCCACTCAAGTGAGGCTGTGAATATCATACTCACCACGCAATTAGGGCACGTTTGTTAACGCTTCAATTTATCTGCTCTTTTGTTTTTTCATTCTCTGGAATACAAAAAAATGAAAATACTTTTGGTAACGTAAGCTGATGTTTCTATTCTCCGGAATAAAAACTTACTCTAGGGAATAGATTTAGAACATAAATAAGAAGTAGAAAAAAGTAACTTATTATTCCTGTGACGTCCTAAAATTCGAGCCCTTTAAGGAATAAATGAACGTTAATTTGGTCAATACATTGTTAGTTGATTTCAATCGGAACTGATCACTTTTGAGATACTGACCTTGAGAGGAAAGGCTAATGATGACAGAACTCATGCAACTAAAGAACTTGATATGAGAAAAACGACTTAACCGTGAGACTTGCGTGAGGATGATCTTGTAGATATGCATGCCGATTTCAGGGACGATTAGAAGTAGATTTGCGGATAGAGTATAATAGGACGATGGGTGATTCAATTTACTGTTATCTGCAGGTCCTAGAAATACGAGATAAACACCCGGTGTACTTCCACAAGTTCTGTAGTCATATGGCTTGTGCTGTCCATGATTGAAATAATACGATTACGAAGGTGCTAGTGATTAACCGAGTGGTGAAAGAACTTGGTGTTGCGATCGCCTTCCTTGAGCCAGCGAATTCTGGACTTTTGTCTAAGGAAAGACTCCTCAAGGGATCGGAGATCAGAGTAGGCCTTGAGTTGAGAGTTTTTCGTTTTCGCCAAAGAACTACTCCAAGGGTCTTGGTGTAGAGCTTCTTGAGTAATCATAAGAGCCCTCTTGGCCGTAGTCACCCGCATAGAAATATCCGAGTAATTATCTCTATTTAGGCACTTAACCCGAGCTTTTAGTACCTTAAGTCTAGTACAAAGTTTGAACATAGGGGTACCTGTTACTTGGACCTCCCAAGTCTAAGCCACCAGCATAGAGAAATCTGGGTGTGTCAACCAAAAGTTGAAAAATTTAAAAGGGATCTGACGGGAAACAGGTGCAAGTATCCTCACAACCATCAGAGTATGGTCTGAGATACCTGGGGCCAGAAAAGATACTTTCGAGAAGGAAAATGCCGTGCACCAATGATTATTAACCAAGACTCGATCAATTTTTCGATGCTTCCTACGAGCACCCGATGAGGTGGACTAGGTATACCGGAAGCCCACATAATAAAGATCAATCAATTTAGCTTTATCTAGGCAATCCTTGAACTTATCAAATGTAGGGATCCATATGTCCGGGCTGCCCATATGATCCGAAGAGTCCCGGATGGCATTGAAGTCTCCAGCCACCATCTAGGGGCTTTCCTTAAGAGCCAAGCTCAGATTAATAAGATTATTCTAAAAGGGTCTCCTAGCAACAAAAGTATGTTCTGCATAGGCCACAGAAAGGGTTAGAGCATTCTCGAAGTTCAAAAACTTTAATTCGCCACGAATAAGCTGGTTAGTACGAAGCAAGGCATTAAAAACCACCAAAAACGGGTTCCATCCAACCCAAATATGCCCTCGAGAAGAGCATTCATAATTAGAAACCCACTCTCAACCGGGGATTAAGCTAGAAGAGAGGTTCTCAAAATTAGTAGCTGAGACCTTGGTTTTCGAAATACCGACATAGCAAATATTATTGAGGCGAACAAACTGTCTCACTTCAGCTTGTTTGACAGGATTCATTAGGCCCCTGATATTCCAACAACCAATAAACATATGAGTATACTAGTTAAAAGAGGGACAGGAGGGCTACTTCCTTTTAGGACGCCTTCTACTAGCAACTGTCTTAGCCTTGATAGTAAGGGTCCCAGATGAAGGCCGTGACCCAATAGCCTGCTAAGAGGGTTTGGTCTTGACAGGAGGGGTTGCAGATGAAAGGCCCGAGCTGGTAATCTACTCTATCCTTACCTCCGTGAGCAGAAAACTAGAGGTGTCATCCTCTTGCAGGGGATCAGCACGTGTCCTCAGCATAGCCTGATCTAAAAAGACAGTAGGCTCCTCATCCAGGTCATTTGTAGAGGCAAAAGATGTTGGGGATGATGGTTCCACAGCAGCTAAAATATGAATTGTAGGGGGGCCACCACGAGGATTATCTTGCAAGATCTTTGCTACGGTAGACGCTGAAGGTCTGGTAGGAGCAGGCCGCACAATAGCTGGCTACGTGGACACCTTGACAGAATGGAGCTGCTGGTTGCTGCTGACCTGCTGCAGCTTATCTTGTTCGAGTGCCACCACTGGAAGAGGGGCAGCAGCTGGAGTTTGGCAAACCTATCCAACTAGAGCTGCAGGGTTACTGATTGAGTTAGGCTGTTGAATCACATGTTGCGTGTGCTCATTTGCAGGCGAGCACTGCTATCTTTTGTGGACCTGTTGCCATACACCTTCCGGAGCTAGTTCTGTTATCTTGCAGTCTTCTGAGAACCTGCTGTCATCCAAACCTTGAGCAGCAATCGAACCAGGGAGGGAGCCGGCATTTGTAGCTGGTGGAGAGGAGGTCTGTCTGACCACAACAGCAGGGAATATGGTCTGCTCAGTTGCCCTATTCAAGGGTTCGATTGTAGAGGGCTGTCTGACCACATCAGCAGGGATATGTGCAAGGCACCTATGTCCAAATATACCACAGCTTTAACAAGATATGGGTTTCCATTCATATTCAACATCTACAATGTGAGTTGCTCCATTTAGGAAGACCTTGATGGTATCATAGCAGGGTTTTGAAGTTGATAATTCACTGCATACCTAAGCAAATGAGATCATTTTCAATTGCTTGGTACGTTGGTCGACATAAAGCGATATACCTATAGCACTAGCTACTTTACTAAGTCCTGTGGCAGACCATAACCCATAGGGAAGGTTCTTCAATCTTATCCAAACCGGGATTGATGTGTGCTCTCTCTTTTTCAACTCTAACATGGGCTGCCATTGCTGGAGAATAAGGGGCACATGTGCCACCATCAACGAACCACCCTCAAGCACCTCCCTTCTAAAATCAGGATCTGAGATATGAAAGAAGTAGAAACTTTGGTCGTTAGCCTTCACTTCTCATAATCGTTGGCCCCAAAGATGTTTGAGGGCTGTCTCAACTAACCTAAAGGGAAGTTTTTTCCCAACAAAGCAGCCGACCAAGCATTGATGCCAAATAAGGTCAGTTGCATCCAGGTCATCCTCAATACAATGCACTACATTATCCCCATCAGAGCAAGGAGGGAAGAAGGAAAGGGAATACCCTTGCATAGCGGCTCTTGCTACGTTTGCCCAGGAGCGGGTAGCTTGGGGCGGATTCCCAACACGCTAAAACCTCAAATCTTGTCCTTGATTAGTTGCTGTGGAGTTCTGATTAAGACATAGTCCTGCATTTTCAATACTAGAGGAAGTTGGTTCTGTTCTTCCTTCTAAGCCGTGACCTCCAGCTGCAAATAGAGGGGTGGTGCTCTTGCCCTTAGCTACCTAGTCACGAGAGGGATTACGAACGCTTGGGGCCCTACTACGGCTACGGCTCCTCCTATATCCCAGCCCAAACAGTAATTTCAAGCTAATAAACCCCTTTTTCCATTATTGAGCTAGAAACACCAGATTTTCCAGTAACCTAGCAACCCTAGCATTGCAAGCAAATCCGTGAGGAGGGTGACCTTACCAGAGCAAGAGATGATGCGGTATTGGAGGGCGGCTACACCTCGACTTCTACTCCAAACCGCAGCTTGTACTGGAGCTCGTATATGGCTACGCAGTGAAACTTCCGAACCGGAGCTACAGGGGTTTGGAAAAAACAGAGAGGAGATGGTGAACATTGTTTTCCATTTTGGTTGCTTCTTTTTCTCAACAACCCTATTATCTTAAAGCCAAGTGAGCTAAATTCCTCAAATTGACAAGTTGGCAAATGAATTTCCCAAAATTGACCCCGAATTTGGACTTAACTCATAAAATTGAGTAAAATGGAAGCGTTTGCTCGCAAATTATGTTGAATTGATTCGGATCCCTAATTAAGGACAAAAATGTCAATTCATGTTCCGATTTACCTAATCTTGAAATTGATTAAATGAGTGAATGAGTAATTGTCTCTAAATCAAATGTTGTAAAAGGAATTAGGCTTAATATTAGAATAAAAATAATTTTATTTTTGGTTGTTTTTGAATCTAAAATCGAAAATTTTGGAAAATAAGGTTCTTAATTGATTTTAGCAAATTTTTTGATGCTAAAATTAAATTGAAGCTAAAATAAAATGATTTTGTAATTTTTGCATTTTTTTTTTTCAAAGATTTGATCAAAAGTCAAACCTTAATTGACTTTTTTTATAAGGAATTTGATTTTATGGTCAAATTTTTGAATTTTTGTAAAATTTTTGTTTCTAAAGTGAAATTAAGCTTGAGAAGAATCTTTTTGTACCAAAAACCAAAATTTAACTTGGAGTTGACTTTTGGTCAAAAAGTTGACCAAAAGTCAATCCAAAAGTTAACTTTCTAGGTTTTTTTTGTAAAATGAATAGAAAATTACTTTCTTAGCTAAACTACCAAATATAATTGAAAAACAACATTTTTTGTTAGAAAAAGGGGCTTTGTCACAATTGGAAACTTTAATTTCGATTTTCTTAGCTTTATTGGCATGTCAATTAAAAGTCAAATGTCAACACGGCTAAGAGAAAAGTCATTTATTTTGTCATCAATGTTTATGTCTATTGATTATCAAGGGGCCGTCATCCATGTTCGAGTAACTAGTGAAGTTTTGGAGAGTTCTTCCCTAGTGATTATCTCTTGCGAGTATGCTAGATCCATTTGAATTACATCTTAAAGAGTTCCTTTTAGTTTATTTACAAATTGCATCATATTCAAAATTTTTTGTTCGCTTTGCTTAAGTCAATCTGTTTGTATCAATCAATCATAGATTATTCTAATCTCCACAGAGAAATGTTATAACTTGTTAGTGAAAATTCAAACAATTTAACTCATGATGGATTATTATGATATATTGGTTTTCATTCGATCCACCATCGCTATAAGAATATTTTACGTTTCCACCTTTGGATATTTGGCATGTCTTTGACTTCGTTCACTGTCATAATTATGTGTTACCCATCCAATCCAAGATAATCGATAATATAATAGGGTTGTGAAGCATTGATCATATGAGGAAGTCTTCCTTCTTTTTTAATTCTGGAAAGAGGAAAATGGGGTTTGGCTATAAGAAAAACGAGTGTTAAATTTGACATTCTTGTAACTTTATTTAAAAACATCTATATCTTAAATGAACTCAAACACATTATTCAAGATCTTATAAATATGTATTGAGTTTCTAGGAAATATCTAGCCCGTATTTTATTTCGCTCATGGGTATTATATATTGCTGTAGCAATGGGGATTACTTCACTAGTATTAAAAGTGTACTAAATTCTTTTTAATGATCACCTAACAGCTCAGGCTGCATGTGCCATGTCATCACGACGTTGATAGAAGGAAAGTAAATGGGGCAAGAAATATATACGTTTAATATTGCCTCGTTCTTTCTGAAAATGAACTCCAACAACAATGCTTCAAGCTCTACGCAGCTTTTGAATTTAAAGACAAGTAAAACACGAACAAACTTTTGACTTTGATCTTGACTATTTTCTTTTTATTTAGCGGTCAAGAGGGGTCAAGTGGCATCTGGACTATCTCCATAATTTCATCTATAATTGTTTATTTATTTAATTTCAATTAAATAGGAGAAAAATCTATTCTCCTTTTCTTAATAAGCTCAATTGATTGTTGGACACCATTAGTAGGATAAATTAATAAGAATTGATGTCCGAAGTGTTCTTGTGCTTTACATGCTCTGCCCGAATTCAAAATGAAGTGTGAGAGCTTCGAGCATTGTGGTTGCCCAACACAGACAAATTGGGCAAAGCGAATTTCCTAGAACTAGACAAATTGAATGTATGAGTATGCATGATTATTTTTTGGTCAGAAAGTGAAATATTTCATTAATTAAAAAAGATTGAAGGCCCTGGTAAATGGGTTTTAGTACATAAAAGCTCCCAAAGGAGTTTTTTGTTTTGTCAAATAAAGCTGCATTTCATTCACCTTGGAAAACCAAAAGGGCCCATTAAACGAGGCATGTCTCAATACTCTTGTTTTTCAAGAGCTGTTATGTCCGAAGAAGAGTATGGACTATCAAGTGATGGACCCATCATTATGCCATTTGCTGCGGCGGTTTTGCAGTACACCATTGCACTCCTTCAAAATGGTCTAGGGGAAGATTCACAGAGCTTTACTTGATGCAATTTCTTCTCGGCACGGCTCATCATCTGTTTCTTTGTATCAAGGCTACATTGGCCAACATTTAATTGTTCATTATAGTTGGAGACATTTTTGTGTGTTGTAAATAAATTTCCAATGATGTACATCTTAAGACTTTATCAGTTTCACCTCAAAACTTCTGCAAATCTCTTGATCCGGAGGTAGAATTAGTCAAAAAATCCATAATGAGTCATGTAAAGTGAATACTGTTTATTTCTAAACCTATTGCATGTGACCAATTTGATTTTAAACTTTTTAATTGTTAATTTATTTATAAACCTTTTGACGATTTGCCAATATAGCTCTCTCGGCCAAATTGGTTGACAAGTGTTTACATGGATACCTAGTTAGCACGAGCAAGTCTACGTGGCACTATTGGTGCTCACGTGGGCAATTTTCTGAATTTTTTTAAATTTTTTAAATTTTATTTTCTTTTACTTTTTTCATTCATCGGATTTCCAACCAACGAGTTCACACGTCAAGTTGCCATGCCCCGTGGGATGACTGACATTGACTGGATATCCATGTAAGCATTTTGGCCGAGAGGACTAAATTAGTAAATCATCAAATAGTTTAAGATTAAATTGACAAAATTGAAAAATTTAGGACTAAAGTAATTGTTGCACAATAAACTTAGGACTTTTTGGATATTTATCTCGTCATGTAAATTTGGTTATATGCGGAAACGAACAACTCCCAAACCAAACAACAGGGATAGCAACAATGGCAACAGAGGAAAGACAACACCATTTTTATATATCTGAAGGTTAGCCAGCACACCAACAAATACAAACACGCCTTACTACAGGTGACAAGCTAAGGCCTACTCAAAAGGGACCGGTCTGGCTAACCTAACACTGTACAAGTGCCTACTCGCTGGCCTTGGAGGGATCGCTCTCTTCGATCATCGGGTACTGCATCATCTAGGGCCTGAAAAGGTTAACTATGACAGGTTGAAATAAACTTAGCAAGTTAAAGTCCTAAACCCCAGTTAGGAACTTCGCTCGCCTCGGGAGTTTAACATACAACCTAATCCAACAGTCAGCACAATGCAAAGAGAAACAAAAGCATAGGACAGTTCAATAAGCATACACAACCACAGGCGATCCTACCTGACCTTGGCACACGTGACCTGCAGAAACTGTCATTTAATTCATCACGACATTAAGAGCATGCGAATAATCAGAGCATCTCACACAACTTTCTCATGCCTCACATACACACATATGCTCAAATTATTACGACCACTAGGGCCATGACACAACCTTATGGTTGGTGGTCAACTGGTCGTAAACCAAGCATCGCCCTCCCCCATGAGGCACGGCGACGTCATGGGCTCTCCTCCACCGATGGCATTCCATAAGGAGCATGGGCTCGGCCTCAACCGCGACTCCACATCTGACCACTGTCAGGTGACCCAATGGTCACAGCACAACCCCGAAAGATTGGCGGTCATCCGGCTCAACCGAGCTATCAACTTTAATCTAACTATGCAACACATCAGCAAACAGTTTATTCTTGTCTTTGCTTTTACTTTGTCGTGAATGCAATATCGCTCATGCACTCATGCTTATGCGACATGCCATTTTAAATAACCCACGTAATATGTCATGTGGTATCACTCGACAATTCCAAAATTTCAAATTCAACTAATCAACAATCACATACATTCCCTAATTCTCAGGAATAACTCAATAAATCAAACACTTTCACTTCCACTCGGTCTTCAATCATGCATTTTATCATCATTCACGCATATAATTAATAATTGGCACTTCAAGAAAGCATAACAACCAAGAACACGTCAATTTGAAACCAAAATTGGCTTCTGTATGAACAGTGCCGTAAATAGTAATCGTGAGCGTAATTTGTAAACAGTAAATTCGTCCGAAATTAAATAAATAAATAAAAATAAATAAATTTAACCATAGTTAACAAATTAACTCAACCCTAGTTAATCTAACCTAACCATGATTAACTTTTAACTTTAGTTACTTTTAAAACTAACCATAGTTACTTTAATTAATTAACCCTAGTTACTTTTATTACTAACTATGGTCAATTAACTAACCATAGTCATCCTTAATTAACCAGCCTAATTAACCAATCAACCTTAATTAAACACAAACACACAAATACACTAATTAACCCCTAAGCAAGATTAACCCCTAAACAAGGATTAGGAAGTTAACTTACTTGGATCAGAAATCCGGCGACACTGGCGCGTAGTGGGGAATGAGGGCTACGAGGGGTAAGCTTGGGGATGACAACGGACGACAAACGGTGGCTGAAACGGGCCAAACAGCCCTCGGAACACTGTTCACGCGGAACTGACCAGCTAGGCGGAAATGGCTGAAACGGGCGGTCTAGGGCGACCAGGGGTAAGCGGGAGTGTGCAGCTGGCTTCCTAACTTCTAAGACTACACTTTGGGCGATGGTGGCGGCTCTGGTCACGGCGGCAAGGCTGTTTTTGGGCTGGAAAACAGCAAGGACAGCAAGAAACAACAAAAATGGAAGAGAAAAGGAAGAGAAAAAGGGAGAGAGAGTGAGGGCTGGCTGCTGCACGAATTTGGGGAAGAAAGGAGGAGAGAGAAGGGGCTGAAAACTTGAAGGAGAAGCCAAGGCAAGTGGGCTGGCCACTTGCTTCAAGAACCAATCACAAGCAAGCAAAAACAAAGCATAAACTAAGCCCACTTGGGCACAAAAGCAAAAGGCCAAAAGAGAGAAGCCCATGAGCTAAGGAGGGAGAGGAACTTAGGCCAGCTTGGGCCCCCTTTGGGCTGGGCTGGATGGGCACAACGCCCATTGGGCCGCCGGTCTTGGGCCGGCCCACCCGCGGGCCCGAAATCCGGTCAAATTTTTCCTTTTTCCAACACTTCCGTATCCAACGGAAAATTCCAAAATAAATGAGGCGACGTCCGAATAATTAGTCCTGACATCATTGATAAGTCAGTTTCCAAAATCGGATTAAAAATCGGGGCCAAATTGAATCAATTGCGATCGTAGTACAATTTGGATTATCAGGCGCCCTTTTAGGACTTTCCTCACATTTGACCCGTGGTCAACCATTCTTTGATCCGCGTTAACGTCAATTCTCGAGTCAGGGACGTCCTTCGATTGTCGTGTGATCCCGGGGGCTCAATTGATAATCCCGAGTACCATATGAAAAGGATTCAGTTTGATGTCATTCGTAATTCGTATCGAAGTCGTGCGGAAATCACCCGCAGTTCGACTTCATACTTCTGCCGAATTGATTTATTTCCATTTCTTTAATAGCCTAGTACTTAGAGAATATCGTTCTCTCCCAGGTCCTCATGGTCAAAGGGTTCGCTCCTGATCGAAATTGCGAGTCAAACGCGCATCGTTTCCTAATGGCACCTCTCTGTAATCCATTATCCCACGAACACACAGTTCGGAAAATTTGTACTGACCAGGCCTTTGACTAATATCGCCATTTTATAAAATCCAAAATTGGGGTCGATTTTCAAGATGTTACAAGTGGAAATGGAGGTTAAAGGGGAATGAGCGAATCCTCAAAAGAGCAGCCCAATCCGCCACCTCTAGCAACCGACCGGTGAACAGTACGCGAGAAACCCCAGCTAGAGAGAAAATGCTTCGGTGGAAATTTTTTTCATCTCAATTTTGTTTGTTACTTAGTTGTGTTCAAGTAAAGCCAAGAATTTGATTATATGACCTATACGTTTACATAGTATCTGCCTAGTTTTTGCCTCCAAACAACCATAAATAGGATGAAAAGGCGATTGAAAAGGTAGATAATGAGAGAATTCTTGACCATATATGTACGGAGGCTGTTGTAGCACCTTTTCTTTCAGGATCTAGGACTTATCTGTACGTTTCTCTAATATTCATTACTAGAGTATCTCTTTGTTTCCTTGGTTATTCACACTAGAAAGTTGCCATTGTATGACTGCCTTGTGCACAACAAAACTCATTCGTCATGTTCTATGTATGATATGTTGATGAAATGAAAGATTAGACAAGAATAGAATGTTGTCCCCGCTTCATGACCGATTTCTGAATAATTGGTTGAGGGTTAGGTCAAGTGTCTATATTGGGTTGGGATACTTTCTGGGAGAAAATGACCTATGGTGCAAGAATGATCTAGTAAATTGCAAAAATACTATCTTATGCAACACACTTGGTAAAGAGAACTCCAGAAAGTTAATGAACATTTTGATGAAATTAGTCATGTAAGTTTAGATTAGAAGTTGGAACTGCATAATGTTATCACAAGTAGGGTCATCTTTCTTTACATGTATTTATTGAAAATGAATATAATTCACTGAGACTTTGTTGCATAACTAAAATAAAAAAGATTGGAAATACAAATTGAAGTAGCATTGCTGTGATAAAACTGATCTATCACATATCTCAGTAAGCACCGGGGCACAGTTGACAACAATTTAGAGTTATTTATGGATAGAAACTAGAGACCATTTTTAGGACATCTTACTCATCTCTAGCTTTGTCTCATTGATTCTTCATCATGAGGTAATGTGAAATTTTAACTTCAAGTATAATATCACTAATCAATGAAACTTCTGTCCACCAGTAGGACATAAAGAATAGTTCTCTTTTTTGGGTAGACAATGATGTCTTAGAAAGAAAATTTATTGAGTATCTATTCACGGAAAACATTGCTATCCAAATGGAATGGAGAGGGCTTGAAGTTGTGAATTATGACTTTACATATGATTAGTGGCACTCAAATTAATAACCCAAGGATGAGGAGTAGTGGTAATGGACAAGGACAAGTAGAATCATTGTGCTATGCCAAAATAGCAACGGGACCCGAAGGAACACCAAACTGTAATGCCCTAATCAGCTCATTATATTCTGCACAAGTTAAATTCACCATATTCTATCCACAAGGAGGTCCAAATGAAGGAGATCAAGGCTCAATATCAACAGAAGCATGAAGACCCCGTATCTTAGGATGGAGTTCATGGCAATAATCAACAGTATGTCCTATAAGCTAGCAATGAGTACAAAAGCAACCCCTATGACCTCCTTTAGAACCACTACTATTACCACTATGAGGGACACCTCGGCCCAGAACACCACGGTCACAAACACGATTAAAAGTATTCAAGTTCCAATTTCCATAACCATTACCATGACCACGAGCTCTTTGACCACCATGAGCCACCATAGCACTACTGTTTGATATGGCTGAAGTTTTGGGACTAGGAGCGTAACGAGCGGCTCGAGAGTACACTTCTTCAATGGAAGGTGGAGAGCCAAGAGAAGTAATCTATTGCCAAAGAGCACTATGATTTGGACCAAGACCTTGGAGGAAGAGGACTACTACCATGTCCGCTTCTCATTGCTGCATCGGAGTAACCATGGTAACCAGTAGAAAGAAGGATTTGAGATACTAATACAAAGACGAGAAACGACCATAATACTATGCCAACTCAACATCACCAATTTTAACTTCAAATAAAGCTTCCCACATGTCGCAAACTTGACTCATATTATTCTTTCCAAAATATAGTAAAGCACATTTTGTCTACAACTCACAAGCTATCGCACAATCCATGAAAATTTGGTAACTAGATTCCACCATACTTCCCCATAAAAGAGTACACAATGCAGCATCATTGATCTTCCATTCTTCTTGACTAGCTGAATCTACATGCAATTCTTCTTCAAGCCATCTTGACTGGCAATTAGCAAAAATAAAAATAGAAAGAGCCATTGACAAGTAGGATAATTGGTACCATCCAATTTAACCAAAGTAGTGTGTAAGCCTATCATACCATGAGTACCACTGTGATAGGTATCAAAAGATCTTGAGCTAGGAGTACCATTAGGGGGAATCATTCCCAAAACAATAGAGGGAGGGCTTGCTAGATCAGTTGACATATCCACAAACTAAAAATAGAACACCACACACAACCACAACATCACTAAGAGCACTAGAGGGTGAGATTGAAAGAAATCTGAAACCTAGTTGACTAGTCAAGAACCACAACGACAACAGCACGACCATACAAGAGTCTCACACAATCCACCACAATTTTGTGATCTAATTACCACATCACCACAAAAAAACTCAACACCAATCAAAACACACCGTCTGGCTGATGCGGGGCAATGACTTCAATGGAATAGTACAGGACAACAGTGTTTTAGGGGCTACTCTTCGTTGAGGAAAGCAGAAGCAAGCCGTTCGTCTAGAGGCACCGCCGAATTAGCAGAAAAAACGACACCTTGGACAGCCAGCAGCAAAAAACGACGTCTTGGCATGGTTGACCAGGAGAATCGAAGGTTATTGTCTTCTCTCACATGGGAATGTTACGCTCTGATGCCATGTTCTTGGTAAAAGAGAGAATAGTTTTATTGAAATTAAAAGAAGTATTTATAGGCTTAGAGTTAAGCCTTGTACAGTTACATAAATAACACCAAATTGCTAACACTATAGACTAATATGTTATAAACTCGACAGACATCATATGGTTCCTGAATTCCCTGTCTTGTGTCGATTATTTTGTGTCAAAGTTTCCTATACAAGACCTATTATTTAATGAACAGGATATTCCTTCTATTTCATTCTCACCTCCTCTCACATTAATGAACACTCGATAATAGTCTCTTTCATTATGTAGTACATGAAAATACCCCCAAATCGCTAGCCCATTCTCACGAAACTAATTACATTCTCCCGAGGTCTCCACAACATGGTCAATCTCGTGATAAGTCTAATTATTACGTGATCTATACCGACAGTCATTTGTTCGAGATTTGAGTGACTCGAACATTAGACCACGTCTTGGAGTCAAATGAATCATACCTTTCATATCGTTCAGGTGGTACAGTACTAATTTAGTAGATAGTTGTCTCCGATGGCACAAAGTCATCTGTTCTTAGGTAAAAAAAAGTCGTGACCAATCAAAAGAGTGAATGCATTATTTATTTACAAAGTTTTACTTTTTCAATAGTTCCTATAAGAGGGATTTCTCTTCAATAAGCCAAAAATCATAGCTTGATTATCCCAATATAATTGACCGGGAAGCATAACTTAATCGGCAGTAAGCAAGTAAATGAAAATAGTTGGACTATTGATGCTATGCACCTTGTAAGAACGGCATCACAAGGACGATGCATAATAAGAGAAACATCACACTAGAATATACCAACTGCTCTTTAGTGTTAAAATCATTTTGAAGAGGTCAAAGAATGCTGAGATATTATATCATGAGATACCTTCGTTCAGTTCCCATCTTATCAAATCATTTCACATTTGCTTCTCATTTAAAATGACTGATGAAGTTGATTTTCATCCAGGCAAATGGCAACTGGTAAAATGTCTAAAAGCAATTTCTTCTCTTAAATTTCAAGGCAAGATAATCTAAAAAATTTGAAGTTTTTTGCTTTATCAACAAACAAGTAATTGCACCACCGACCGTGGTGGCTCCGCTGGATAGGGCCTTGATGATCCTTTGTGATGAGGTGAGGGGTTCAAATCTCAGGGGAGGCGCTAGGTGTCTTAAGTGTGCTGCCGGGGGTGGTGGGTCCTCCCGCTACGTAGTGGCCCTGGGGGTTTACTCCTTCAGCTAGCTGTCGGGGGTGGCGGAGTTCAGCATCATAAAAAAAAAAAAAAAACAAAAAAAAAAAGTAATTGCTGATGGCCTACACGACCTTGATACAAAGAAGAAGAAGATGAGCAGCGGCCAAAGGAAATGAAGTCAAGCAGTGCTTTTGTGAATCTTCAGACAGACCTCTTAGAATGAGTGAGATTGCGTACTCCATAGCTGCTGCATCAAATGGCATTCTGATTGGTCCATCCCTTGATAGTCCAAACTCTTCTTCTGACATTTTAAGCAACTCTTGGAAAATGTAAATTTGGAGACAAGGCAACGGAATAGCGAAGCACCTACCATTTGAGCTATAGATTACAAAGTGACCCTTTTCCCTCACTTCCAACACTTCACAGTTCTGTATACCTGAAAATTTCCTTTTTCTGGGGGGAGAAATTCTTTTTCTCACTGGGGTAGCTGTCCTTTTCCACTTCCTAGCAATTTTAAGTTGTTTCTCAGTGCTGATCATGTTGTCTTAACTTTGAAGTATGGATGGAGGATACAAATGAGATGACAAAAGAAGATTTTACCGAGATGCAAACTCAGAAAAGGTTTTGTTCTGGGGAAGGACCCAAGGAAGCTGGTTATATAGAGAAATGGTTTGAGTTGTAACTTGTTACTTAGTTGTGTTCAAGTAAAGCCAAGGTTTTGATGATATGACCCATATGTTTGCATTGTGTCTGCCTAGTTTTTGCCTCCAAAAGACCATAAAAAGGATGAAAGGAGATTTTTTTTTTGCGCCATGCATGTCTTGTTACTTTTTCGTACCATTTTTAAACTAGGAATGTGACCATACGTGGATATCGGTTTCATGCTATTCTAATTCTAAAAAATAGAAAAAGAAAGGAAAAAATTTTAATTGAATTTGCGATGCGTAAAGTAAACAATCAAGGAAAGTGGTAAATCTACAAATGCAATCCTAAAAAATACATGTAAAGGGAGAGAGAACGAAAGGAACCTTCAACTTGTCCGGTTTATATATAACGCGATAGAAAACTCGAGACATATGTCGGATGTCAAATAAATAGTACAAAGTAAGGGTTGGAAAGGATATCGACCACTGCTGTCTATGGGGCCGCCCTCTTCACATACCCTAATTCCTAATTAATTCTAAAGAAATGATTTACAATGGAAACAAACATCAATTCAAACAAAAGCATACCAAACATGGCAAGTAAACAAACAACGGTCATTCAATCGACGGATTAGAAATGGCCTCGAGATCAGCCCTTGGAGTTACATGCACAACATACATTAGACACAGGTAATGATCATTAAACATCACAAGTATTCACTTGCGTTTATTAACGTCATACCCCCTAAAGTTGTGTTTTAATGTGTAGCCCAAGATCACCCACAAACATGCATTGGTTTAGCACAAGTATCTACCCATCACCTGCATTGAACTTGAAAATAAACATATGCATAGGCCCGAAGGCCCGAAGGCCTTATTTTGCAATCAATTAGCAATTGGTGAATCGACACCGGTTCACTTCACTCACCAACATGCATCGATCATAATTTTAAGCATCAAACATATATTCAACAGCCTTTTTATTTTTCAAGAATTTTTGTGATCAAAGTTCATGAAAAGAAAATTAAAAGTCATGAAGACATCAAAAATATATCCTGCATGCATCATTCCCTAAAATCACAGAACGGGTACACGTCACTATAAAAAAGAACAGGAAATCCAAAACACCTTGAAAAGGAATAAGCAATTGAACATGACCCACTAAGCAATTAGCTTCATGAAAATTACAATGTGTGACACACTCAATGAAAAACACTTTTTATGGAGACGACTCCTTAAGATGAGCTACGTATGAATTTATAAAAATCCAAGAATGCGATAACACGCATCGGAACAGAACAGGGCAGCAGCAAATAAATGCAAGCTTATGAGAATATGAACATGTTAACGACGTCAAAAATTCATGAAATTTTACCACATGATAGTCCTAAGGATTCCAAAAAAAATTTATCAAGGCTCCAAGTATCGAATAATAACAGAAAATTTCCAAAAAAAAAATGGCAAAATGCAGACATGCAGATGTTCACAAGTGGATTCCGAATTTCATGCTTTTCCAGATCACAGGGCAACTTTGTAAAAATGGAAAAATGGTTTAATTGACATGCAAATGGCTTCATTCTAGTGTCATTAGAAAGCCTAATGAATTTTCTAAGACTTTATAAGAGATAATATGATCAATTGAGGTCATTTACTCATTCAATCATAGACATTTTCATGAATATGCAAATTGACTCAATTCAGGGCAGCAAGCACATGAACAAATTGTATGGTTTAACTTCCCTATTTGACAAGACAAAGATGTGAGATAATTCATATAGGTCAAGCATCAAATCACAAACAATTCTCATTAAGGGTCGAATCCCTAATGTAATCACTAAGCATGATATGAAAATGTTAATGACAGAGTGCACATTGAACATGTTCATGCTAACAGAACCTAATTACATGAAAACATACAATGATGGGATGCAATGATATTCGATTAACGTGGTATAAGTGTCCCTAAGATGACATTATGACATGCAATGACATTCATGAGGTGTTCATGGACAAACAATCACAATCAAGTACACAATTACACAAATGCATTCTTGAGTTCATATGGGGCAATAGAGGGGTTAAGACGATTTTTAATGGATTTCATCTAGTCAATGACATTTAAAAATCATGAGAAAAATATATGTCATTACCTACATCAAGATGAACAAATTTCTATGAGGGATCAACTTAAAAGGAGTTCCGAAAAAATCACAATAAAATTAGCAAGGTCAAAATTTCGGATTGTGAAATATACAGACCAGCAGAACAGAGGACATATTTAAGTGGATTTGACCTAGTTGTGCTCATTAGAAAATTTCAAGAAAAAAAGAAATGTTATGACCCTCATCCATATGCAAAACTTTCATGGAGAACTCCAAATTATATTCAAATCACAAAAATCAGAAAAAATTCACGAAGCTGATACATGCAATCAGGAACTCCGAAAAACAGTAGGTGTGATGGTGATGTTAGGGCATCTCGTCCTATCATGATGATCTCTAAAATTTTCAGCAAAAATATATGTTCAAGATCAACATGTTGTGAACATTTTTCATGAGGAATCATCTTGAAATTTTGATCACAAAAATCGATGAAAAATTGCAAAGCAGCAAAGGTCGGATCCATCACAAAACAGCAGTCATCAACACATCATCACAGAACACAGAGGCGACTTTGAGGAAAGTTTGCAGGTATCAAATGAAGGCCATCAGAGTGACCTATAGCTCATTGGAAAGCATATTGAGTCTATATCAAAAGTCGAAGAGCCTCGAACTCATTCAAACGAGTTTTTAAGCTCAAACAAAAAGGTTTTCCCAGGTATGTTAGTTTGGAATCCAAATCTAACATATTAAGAACCATCTCCTAATCAAGCCTAATTACACCAAATTCATTCAAGTAAATCAGTCCATGAACATCATGAAACATCACGGCAACTTCATCAATCACAGAATCGAGCCTAAGAGTTTTAGCCTCGATCACCTATTACGATCTCGCTTCATTGAACTCATGGCAAGGAAACCAACCTTTATCAGCGTTTATGTCAAAACTGGACTTGAACCTGCGACACCTAGATGCCATCTGCCTTTGCGGATGTTGGGGATCACCAGGGAGCCTTCTCATTGCCGGAGGGGAGAAGATCGGTGTCGAAGGACCGCCAATTAGCATTTAAACAAGGTCACCGGAGCTTTTCCGATGACTTTTCAGCATAACTCTGACCACCTGAAGGTCAAGGATCCATTGGGATACTGATCAGAAGTGGCTGGCCACCAGAGCCTGCCATCAAACCGCCAATTGAAGGAGGAAAAGCCGATGGACAACAAACTAGCTGCTACGCTGGTCTTCAAAACAGTAGGGAAAAATCGTTGGGACGGATTGAATGGAGAAGAGCCAAGGGAAGCCGTGGCCACCAGCAGGACGGGGAAGGAGTGGCGGACGTCGGGAGGCCAGACAACGTCGCCGGAATCACTAGCAAGAGCGCAAATTGACGGCTAAGGGAGCGGCAGTCAATCAAGGTGGTTAGAGGGCAGTTTAAAGAGAGAAAAAATGGAAGGAAAAGAGAGGGAAATAGAGAGGGAAATAGAGAGAGATTAGAGAGAGTTTTTGCGTAGAGAAAGAATGTGGATCTGATAAATGGCCTCCCCTCAAAAATTTTTAGCGAAAATAGTAAATATACCTCTCCTTAATCTTAAATCTTATCAGTCAGATTAATTGACAACTAGGGATTAACCCATGTGCCTAACTAACTCTATTGAATTTTTAATCATGATTAACACATTTAACATTTGCTAATTTGAAAGGCTGAGATTTAATGCGATCAATGGTTGACAAAATTTTTGCAATTAAGGACATAATTAGGGGTGATTTTGTAATTTTACCAAAACTTAGGGACCATTTTGCAAATTCAGAAAATGTAGAGGCATGGGGGACTAGATTTCGGCTGGGCCACGGCAAGTTGGTGGCAGCCAATGGAAAACTAGCCGGAGGATGGCTGAACCAGCCTCCTTCACCGGTGACTAGTGGGACCAGTCTTGTATCGATTCAACCGGTTCAAGTGGTTCTTGGGGTGCTTTTGGTCCGGGTTTTCTTGGTTTGTGCAATTTAGTGCCTAATGGACTAAATTGAAAAGAAAACTTGTTTTATCATAAAGAAAACGGTCCAATTTTGAAGAGAAACGGGTTAATTTCAAACAAATTAGGCTAATTGAACCAACAAAATTCAATTTCGTGATTTTCTATTAACCTAATTGTCTAATTGCTATGAAAATTATTGGACACATATCATGGGCACACCAAATTGAACTTCTTAGGCCTTAAATTGGACAATTCTATTTAATCATCAGTCTCAATTCGTAAATTAATGAAATTAAACTCAATTGAAAGTTGCAAGACACCTATTAATTTGATTGTGCTTAGTGGAACTTATTGTATCCAAATTGACCCTTCATTGATGATATGACATTTTGGTCAAAAAAATGGGGGGGGGGGCAATGTCCAAATTAAACCTCAATTCATCAAATTAAACCCTAATTATGAATAGGTTAACTCGAATTTCTTGAATCGAAGCTCAATAACCCTATGTTCTTAAGGCCTAGTAAGCTAAATTTCCCAAATCAATGAGTTAGCAAGTGAATTTGCTAAAATCAACCCCAAATCGGATTTAACTCACAAAATTGAGTAGAATTGAGGTGTTATCTCACAAATCATGAAGAATCAATTTGGACCCCTAATTAGAGGCAAAAGTGTCAATTCACACTTCACTTTGCCCGATCGTAAAATTGCCTAAATGACTGAATGGGTAATTGTCTCTAGATTAAATATTGTAAAAGGAACTAAGCCTAATTATGACAAGAATGAAAGTAATTTCATTTTTGGTTGATTTTGAACCTAAAATCATAAAATTTGGAAAACAAGGTTCTTAATGGATTTTCAAAAGAATTCTCCATACTAAAGTCAAATTGAAGTTAAAATAAAGTGATTTTATGATTTTAATATTTTTGACCAAAAGTCAAATTTTACTTTTTAAAAGTTGGATTTCATAGTCAAATTTTTGAATTTTTCCAAAATTTCCACTTTAATAGTCAAATTAAACTCAAAAGGGACATTTTGGTGCAAGAAGCTAAAATTTGACCAATAGTTGACTTTTGGTCAAAGGTAAAGAGTTGACCAAAAAGTCAATCCGAAAGTCAACTTTTGATTTTTCAAGTCTTTTTTTTTTTTTTTTTTTTTGGTAAGGTAATAATGTAATAAAATCAGCAGGAAGCGTACAACAGGGGAGGAGAACACGGTACCGACAAACACTCAACCGGACCACGGTCACGGAGTAGGAGAATACCACGATCTCCAAAAGAAATAGAAAAATAACAAAGGACAAAGTAGTTGAGTCCACCCTCCAAAAGCCTAGGTGGTTCCACTCAAAGATCCGAGGTCTATCCGGCATTTTCCTCCGCCGCATCCTTCGTTTCTATGGTTGTCTTCAAGACTTGAAGGTGAGGCCTTTATCCTTAACCATCTTAATGAGGTATAGCTTCATAGAAGGAGCATAAAGGTTATGACCACGAAAGAGAATATCATTCCCGGTCTTCCAAATGATAAAGCACAAAAGCGCCAAAGAAAATCGAGCTATCTCTCGATAAAATCCTTTTCCAGTCATAGAGTTTATAGCCGAGTGAAGGTTTTCCAACCAAGAGGAGTTGGTCCATGGAAGATTACACTTAGCGGCCTGGAAGTTTGATAGAGTATTAGAGATTCTACAATCAAAAAAAAGGTGATTAACAGAATCAGGCCTAGAGTTGCATAAGGCACAGACAGAATTAGGAATCCTGCCATATGTCATGAGATAGACCTGAGTGGGTAGGCGATTCTTGGTTATGAGCCAGAGAAGGAATTGATGTCTAGGGGCAGTGCTTTTCCCGGACAAAAAGAGGACCGATTAATCGGGCTTGATTTGCGCCGGATTATGGCCCAAGCGGAAGCCGTTGAAAAATTACCGGCTGAATCATGGACCCATGTAAAGGTGTCTTGACCAAAAGAGAGTTGGGGAATCGGTATTTGCCACAATAACAGCTCGTGGCGAATTTGAGACCCATCAGAGGAGTATAAGTCCTTTACTTTTGCTTGTCTTAGAAGATCCGATTGGTGGATGTAACTGTTTGAGAAAATTGAGTTTAGAGGACCAACTTCAAGCCATGGATCAAACCAAAGCGATGTTGATTCCCCATCTCCTATCTTCCATCTGAAATGGGGTTGAAATTCATCTCTTAGAGCCAAGATCTTTCGCCACGCCCAAGAGCAATGGGTAGGGGTTGAAGAAATCCAAAAGTTCTTCCTTTTGAGATATGTAGCATGAATCCATTTGCACCATAGTGATTCTTTATCAGTGAATAGCAACCAAATGTGTTTAGCCATGGCTGCTTTGTTGCTATCCCTGATTCTTCTTATTCAAGGCCTCCTTCCGAAATAGGAAGGCAAACATCATCCCATGACACCTTAGCACCTCCCGAACCCATGGTAGGGCCCTTCCATAGGAATTGTCTACAAGTTTGCTCAATCTTATCCACTACCGACGAGGGGAGCCAAAATATGGAGGCCCAATAGGCTTGGATGGCATGTAGCACTGATTTAATAAGTTGTAGTCGGCCTGCAAAAGAGAGAAAACGATGAGTCCAAGATTGGACTCTAGCAGTGAGACGGCATACTAGGGCATTGCAATCCACTTTGCTCAATCGCGATGTAATGATAGGTACTCCTAGGTAGCGCACAGGAAGGGAACCAAGATTGAAGCCGAGAGCTTGTAATATCTGGTGCTTAGTAGTTTCAGAGCCTCCCGATATATATACTTCACTTTTGCTGGCATTAGGAACCAATCCACTCCAAGAAGAGAATAATGTGAGCCCTCTTTGGATGCAAGAGATAGATTCGAGGCTTGCTTTACTAAAAAGAAGTACATCATCCGCAAAAAATAAATGGGATAACCGTGTAGCCTTGCACCTCCAATGGTAACGAAAATCTGGATGCTGGGTATGGGAATCAAGGACCCCTGAAAAGACCTCCATAATCAGGGTGAAGAGATATGGAGACATGGGGTCACCTTGTCTAATACCCCGACCACTTGCAAAGAAACCATGGAGTTCGCCATTTATAGAAAGAGAAAATTTTGGGGTTCGAACGCACACCATAATGAGCCTTGTGAGATGGGCGGGAAATCCAAAGGCTTGAAGAGTTGACTCTAGGAAGTCCCAGTCAAGAGTGTCATAGGCTTTCCTAAAGTCCACCTTGATGGCACACTTTGGAACATAAGGCTTTTTGTGAAAACCACTAAATAGTTCTTGAGCAAGAAGGATATTGTCACTGATTCTCCTTCCTTTGACAAATGCCGTTTGAGCCGGACTAATCAAAAGTGGAAGGACCGCATGACAATTCTAGAGGAGAGAATCTTAGTGATACACTTGTAAAGTGTATTGCAACAGGCAATAGGACGAAAGTCAGACACCGATGTCGCATTGGGGATTTTTGGCACCAAAGCAATGATAGTATTGTTGACTTCCTTCAGCAAACACCCAGATGCAAGGAAATCCAAAACCGCTTGATGATCGATGGGCCAACCTTATCCAGTTCTTCTTAAAAAATCGGCATTATAGCCATCGGAGTCCGGGGGCTTTGTTTCCAGCCAATGAGAACATGGCATCGCGGATCTCGAGACGGGAGAAAGGGTTGGGAAAGCAAGTTGATCTCGATCTTCTGGAGAGGTGAGTGAATAACATCCCTAAGCTCCTGAAGGGAGGGCCTCACGGCCATATTTGTCGGAGCAAGGAGGTCCTGGAAGTATGAGACAAAGACCTTCTGTACTTGCTCCAAATCAGTTACCATTTGACCTGAGCTGTCCAAAACAGAGATGATACGATTACTAAGATGTCGGTGGTTGACAGAGTGATGAAAGAACTTTGTATTATGATCCCCTTCCTTGAGCCAGCGAATTCTAGATTTTTGTTTGTAGAAAGCCTCCTCAAGAGCTCGGAGTTCATAGTAGTTCTTAAGTTGAGCACGTTCCTCTACCGCTAGCGAGCTACTCCTAGGGTCTAGATGTAGTGCCTCTTGGGTAGAGAGAAGTACACTTTTAGCTGTAGCCACCCTCATTGAGAGATCTGAATAAGCATCTCTATTTAGGCATTTGAGCCGACCTTTAAGCAATTTGAGTCTAGTATAAAGCTTGTACATAGGAGAGCCTGAAGATTGGGTCTCCCAAGATTGGGTAACTAGTGTGGAGAAGTCAGGGTGGGTCATCCACATATTAAAAAATTTAAAGGGAATACGCCTGGCACCAGGAGGAAGTATTCTCACAGCCATAGGAGTATGGTCGATACACCGGGGCCAAGAAGGAAGCTTCCGAGAAGGAGAAAGCAGTGCACCAGCTGTTGTTGACTAAAACCCGATCAATTTTTCGTTGCTTCCTTTGAGGGCCGGAGGAGGTGGACCACGTAAACCGGAAACCCACATATCGAAGATCAAAAAGTTCAGCTTGGTCCAAGCATTCCTTAAATTCATCAAATGAGGGAAGCCAAACATCCGGGCTCCCCATGCGATCCGAAGCATCCACGATGGCATTGAAGTCTCCGACCACCATCCAAGGGCAATCCTTGAGAGAAGAACTCGAGACTAATAAGTTCCCTCCAAAGGGTCTGCGGGTAACAAAGGAATGTTCCCATAAACCACCGAGAGAGATAGTGTAGACCCCGAGCTCAAAAAAAATGTTACATCTCCATGTATAATCGGCCCGAACAAGTCCGAGTCCTAAAACATACAAAAGTCGGGTTCCATCCCACCCAAATACGCCCTCGGAAGGAGTGCTCATAGTTAGAAACCCACACCCGGCCCGGGAAGTATACTAGACGAGATAATAGGAAAGCTAGTAGCTGGAACTTTGGTTTCCATAAGTCCAACACAAGCATATATTATTAGTACGCACAAACCTGTCTAACTTGACTTGCTTAACGGGGTTCATTAAACCCCTTACATTCCAAAAACCAAAGGACATAGCTAACTAGAAAGGATACCGAGAGGACTATTTTCTTTTTGGCCTTCCTCTCGCTAGCGACGAGGTTTAGCCTTGACCAGAAGCTTTCCTGGTGAAGAACTCCGACTGTTAACCCGCTCGAGAATTTTTGCCTTGGCAAGAAGAGTAGCGAGGGGGAGTCTTAGCCTACTACTAGCTGCTCGACCTTCACCTCGGTTAGTAGTAATTCGGTAGTGTTAGTCACCAAAAGCCCGAAGTAGGTCTGGTCTTCGATGGGGCGACCGGCAATTCACGGATTACGGAGAGGTAGTAGCGAGAAGGTCCAAGACCAAGAGAGGCGTAATGACCGGTCCATCGCGGGAGAGAGCGAGCTAACTTCATGGTGACCAGCAGCAACACCAGAGGACTCTAAACCAGCTAGTTGGGAGCCACAACCAGCATCAGTAGCAGCTACTTCAAGCAAGGAAACCGCTATATCAGACAATGAAGACCTGGTATCAGCAGCAGAAATTACACGTGACTTGATTGGAGAAGGATCAGCATCAGCAGATGCTGAAAAAGCCCGACCAGCAGCTGTTGAAGAAGCCCGACCAGCAGCAATGTTGACAGCAGCAGTGGGGTCTGGCATGGCAGCAGCTATGTCAGTAGAACCAGCAGCAATGTTGACAGCAGCAGTGGGGTCTGGCATGGCAGCAGCTATGTCAGTAGAACCAGCAGCAATACCTTGCAAGGAGCCCCCATCTTCAGTCAAAAATGACCTGTCTTCAACACCAGAAGCCACATTTTTATCAACAGAGACAGATTCTGGAACACCAGCAGATAAGTTCATCTTCTGAGCTGGCAAAACAGCAATCGAACCAGCCACTTTGGATGCACCAACAGCAGCATGTGTGTCAGCACCTACACCTCCAGAATTGACAGCAACTACAAGCAGCACCGGATTCTGAAAAACCAGCAGAAGGGATCATCTTCTGAGCTGGCAAAACAGCCCTCGAACCAGCCATTCTTGAGGCACCAGCAGTAGCTTGTGTGTCCGCACCTACACCTCCAGACTTGACACAATTCGTTGGGATAGGCAACTTGTTCCTAATGCCAGACTTGTGCTTGCTGCTGACTAGAGTCCATTCTCCAACCGCTGCTGCTCTAGTCTCCTCAAATGGAACAGGGGCGCCATTAAGAATGGAGTCTTGATCATTCCTCTCAGTAGGAAGAGCAGATGGTTGCACAGAAGCTAGTTCAGACTCAGGAGGGCAAGAGACTTGATCAGGGCACCGATGCCCAAAAATACCACATCTATGGCATGATACGGGTTTCCATTCATATTCAACCTCCACTAAACGAGTTTCCTCATTCAAATGGACCGTAATAGCATCACAAAAGGTTTTGGGTACCCAAGTTCGACCTGACCTAGCATATGAAATCATTTTCAAATTCTCCGTTCTCTGGTCGACATATAGCGGTCTACCCACAACACTGGCAACTTTGCTAATCCCCTTAGCAGACCACAGCCCATAAGGGAGGTTTTTAAGTCTAATCCAGACCGGTATTGAAGAATGATCTCCTTTTTTCAGCTCTAGCAGCATGGGTCAAATTAAAGCTAAAATAAAGTGATTTTATGATTTTAATATTTTTAAATATTTTTGGTCAAAGGTTTGACCAAAAGTCAAACTCTAGTTGACTTTTTACTAAAAGTTGGATTTCATAGTCAAATTTTTGAATTTTTCCAAAATTTCCACTTTAATAGTCAAATTAAACTCAAAAGGGACATTTTGGTGCAAGAAGAAAATTTGACCAATAGTTGACTTTTGGTCAAAGGTAAAGGATTGACCAAAAAGTCAATCCGAAAGTCAACTTTTTTATTTTTCAAGTCTTTGTATGCAATGTACAGGAAATTTCTTTCTAAAGCTAAGGCAATAGACAGAATTGAAAAACGAGGCTTTTTGTTCGAAAAACGAGCCTCTTCCCGATTGAGAACTCATAAGTCGATTTTTTCTATCTTTATCGATGCGTCGACTAAAATCATGCATCAACAATAGGTTAGAAAATGAAAGTTTAGACAAGAATAGAATATTATCTCTGTCATTACTATTTTGAAAGTACTTAAGGTTCATGACCGATTTTTGAATAATTGGTTAAGGGTTAGGTCAAGTGTCTATATATTGGGATACTTTCTTGGAGAGCAGGAGCTGTGTTATAGAGAAGGCTCTAGTAAAATACTATCTTATGCAACACGCTTAGTAAAGAGAACTCTAGAAAGCTTATGAACAATTTGATGAAACTAGTCATATAAGTTTGGATTAGAGGTTGGAATTTCACAATGCTTTCAGAAGTGGGGTCATCTTTCTATACATGTGTTTCTTGAAAATGAATATAATATTCATAACTACAATAATAAAGATCAGAAATATGAATCAAAGTATCATTGCTTTGCTAAAACTGATTTATCACATCTCACAGAGCACTGGAGCAAAATGGACAACAATTTAGAGTTATTTTAGGATAGACAATAGAGACCATTTTTAAGACATCCTACTTGTCTTTGGCTTTGTCTCATTTGATTCTTCATCACGAGGTAATGTTCAATTTTAAGTTCAAGAATAAACTATAACATCACTGATCAATGAAACTTTTTCCACCAGTAAGGACGTAAAAATACTTTTCTTTTTTGGGTAGATGTCTCAGAAAGGAAGTGTATTGTATATCTTCTCATTGAAAACATTGTGTTCCAAATGAAAAGGATAGGGCCTGAAGTTGTGAATTATGACTTCACATATTATAACCAGCCAGCCATCCGAATTTTTCAGTAACCACAAGAACAAATTGAACAACTTTTGGTAGTAAATTAGACTATTAAGGCTTTCTCTGTCTTTAGCTAAGCTTTAATCCAGAAGCATATGATAGCAACATTGCTGCATTCTCACGTAAATGCCAAGTTGGCAGACCACTATCTGCCTCCGTTTTATGCCAGTGCCAATTCTAGTTATTCTTAAAAGTTGACTTTCAAGTTGATGGCAATATGAATACTTTAACCAAATTTACATTACGAGATAACTATCCAAAAAGTCCTAAGTTTGTTGTGCAACAGTTACTTTAGTCCTAAATTTTTCGATTTTGTTAGTTTAGTCTTAAACTATTTGATGATTTACTAATTTAGTCCTCTCGTCCAAAATGCTTACATGGATATCTATTCAATGTTAGTCATCCCACATGGCATGGCCAACTTGATGTGTGAACCCATTGGCTAGAAATCCGATGAAGGAAAAAAGTAAAAGAATTTAAAATTAAGAAAATTTTTAAAAATTCAGAAAATTGCCTATGTGAGCACCAACGGTGCCACGTAGATTGGCTCATGCTAACTAGGTATCCACATAAACACTTGTCAGCCAATTTGGCCGAGAGAGCTATATTGGCAAATCATCAAAATGTTTATAAATAAATTAACAATTGAAAAGTTTATGATCAAATTGGTCACGTACAATAGGTTTAGAACTTTATAAACAATATTCACTTTACATGACTCATTATGGATTTTTTTGACTAATGCTACCTCCGGATCAGGAGATTTGCAGAAGTTTTGAGGTGAAACTAATAAAGTCTTAAGATGTGCATCATTGGAAATTTATTTACAACACACAAAAATGTCTCCAACTATAATGAACAATTAAATGTTGGCCAATGTAGCCTTGATACAAAGAAACAGATGATGAGCCGTGCCGAGAAGAAATTGCATCAAGTAAAGCTCTGTGAATCTTCCCTAGACCATTTTGAAGGAGTGCAATGGTGTACTGCAAAACCGCCGCAGCAAATGGCATAATGATGGGTCCATCACTTGATGGTCCATACTCTTCTTCGGACATAACAGCTCTTGAAAAACAAGAGTATTGAGACATGCCTCGTTTAATGGGCCCTTTTGGTTTTCCAAGGTGAATGAAATGCAGCTTTATTTGACAAAACGAAAAACTCCTTTGGGAGCTTTTATGTACTAAAACCCATTTACCAGGCCCTTCAATCTTTTTTAATTAATGAAATATTTCACTTCCTGACCAAAAAAATCATGCATACTCATACATTCAATTTGTCTAGGTCTAGGCGAAATTCGCTTTGCCCAATTTGTCTATGTGTTGGGCAACCACAATGCTCGAAGCTCTCACACTTCATTTTGAATTCGGGCAGAGCATGTAAAGCACAAGAACACTTCGGACATCAATTCTTATTAATTTATCCTACTAATGGTGTCCAACAATCAATTGAGCTTATTAAGAAAAGGAGAATAGATTTTTCTCCTATTTAATTGAAATTAAATAAATAAACAATTATAGATGAAATTATGGAGATAGTCCAGATGCCACGTGACCCCTCTTGACCGCTAAATAAAAAGAAAATAGTCGAGATCAAAGTCAAAAGTTTGTTTGTGTTTTACTTGTCTTTAAATTCAAAAGCTGCGTAGAGCTTGAAGCATTGTTGTTGGAGTTCATTTTCAGAAAGAACGAGGCAATATTAAACGTATATATTTCTTGCCCCATTTACTTTCCTTCTATCAACGTCGTGATGACATGGCACATGCAGCCTGAGCTGTTAGGTGATCATTAAAAAGAATTTAGTACACTTTTAATACTAGTGAAGTAATACCCATTGCTACAGCAATATATAATACCCATGAGCGAAATAAAATACGGGCTAGATATTTCCTAGAAACTCAATACATATTTATAAGATCTTGAATAATGTGTTTGAGTTCATTTAAGATATAGATGTTTTTAAATAAAGTTACAAGAATGTCAAATTTAACACTCGTTTTTCTTATAGCCAAACCCCATTTTCCTCTTTCCAGAATTAAAAAAGAAGGAAGACTTCCTCATATGATCAATGCTTCACAACCCTACTATATCATCGATTATCTTGGATTGGATGGGTAACACATAATTATGACAGTGACCGAAGTCAAAGACATGCCAAATATCCAATGGTGGAAGCGTAAAATATTCTTATAGCGATGGTGGATCGAATGAAAACCAATATATCATAATAATCCATCATGAGTTAAATTGTTTGAATTTTCACTAACAAGTTATAACATTTCTCTGTGGAGATTAGAATAATCTATGATTGATAGATACAAGCAGATTGACTTAAGCAAAGCAAACAAAAAATTTTGAATATGATGCAATTTGTAAATAAACTAAAAGGAACTCTTTAAGATGTAATTCAAATGGATCTAGCATACTCGGAAGAGATAATCACTTAGGGAAGAACTCTTGCAAAACTTCACTAGTTACTCGAGCATGGCTAACAGCCCCTTGATAATCAATAGACAAAAACATTGATGACAAAATAAATGACTTTTCTCTTAGCCGTGTTGACATCTGACTTTTAGTTGACATGTCAATAAAGGTAAGAAAATTGAAATTAAAGTTTCCAATCATGACAAAGCCCCTTTTTTCTAACAAAAAATGTCATTTTTCAATTATATTTGGTAGTTCAGCTAAGAAAGTAATTTTCTATTCATTTTATAAGAAAACCTAGAAAGTTTTGGATTGACTTTTTGGTCAACTTTTTGATCAAAAGTCAACTCCAAGTTAAATTTTGGTCTTTGGCACAAAAAGATTCTTCTCAAGCTTAATTTCACTTTAGAAACAAAAGTTTTACAAAAATTCAAAAATTTGACCATAAAATCAAATTCCTTATAAAAAGTCAATTAGGTTTGACTTTTGATCAAATCTTTAACCAAAAAAAAAAAATAACAAAAATCATTTTATTTTAGCTTCAATTTAATTTTAGCATCAAAAACTTTTGCTAAAATCAATTAAGAACCTTATTTTCCAAATTTTTCGATTTTAGATTCAAAATCGACCAAAAATAAAATTATTTTTATTCTAATATTAAGCCTAATTCCTTTTACAACATTTGATTTAGAGACAATTACTCATTCACTCATTTAATCAATTTCAAGATCAGGTAAATCGGAATGTGAATTGACATTTTTGTCCTTAATTAGGGATCTGAATCAATTCAACGTAATTTGCGAGCAAACACTTCCATTTTACTCAATTTTATGAGTTAAGTCCAAATTTGGGGTCAATTTTGGGAAATTCATTTGCCAACTTGTCAATTTGAGGAATTTAGCTCAATTGGCTTTAAGAAAATAGGGTTGTTGAGAAAAAGAATCGACCAAAATGGAAAACATTGTTCACCATCTCCTCTATGTTTTTTCCGAACCCCTATAGCTCTGGTTCGGAAGTTTCACTGCGTAGCCGTATACGAGCTCCGATACAAGCTGCGGTTTAGAGTAGAAGTCGAGGTGTAGCCACCCTCCAATACCGCATCATCTCTTGCTCTGGTAAGCTCACCCTCCTCGTGGATTTGCTTGCGATGCTAGGGCTACTACGTTACTGGAAAATCTGGTGTTTCTAGCTCAATAATGGAAAAGGGGTCTATTAGCTTGAAATACCGTCTGGGCTGGGATATGGGAGGAGCCGTAGCCGTAGTAGGCCCCCGGGCGCTCGTAATCCCTCTCATGACCAAGTAGCTAAAGGCAAGAGCATCGTCCCTCTATTTGCAGCAGGAGGTCGTAGCTTAGAAGGAAGAACATAACCAACTTCCTCTGGTATTGAAAATGCAAGGCTGTGTCTTAATCAAAACTCCACAGCAATTGATCAAGGACAAGACTTGAGGTTTCAGCGCACTGGGAATCCGCCCCAAGCTACCCACTCCTAGGCAAATGTAGCAAGAGCCACTATGCAAGGGTATTCCCTTTCCTTCTTCCCTCCTTGCTCTGATGGGGATAATGTAGTGCATTGTACTGAGGCTGACCTAGATGCAGCTAACCCTATTTGGCATCAATGCTTGGTTAGCTATTTTGTTGGGAAAAAACTTCCTTTTAGGTTAGTTGAGACAGCCCTCAAACAACTTTGGGGCTAACAATTATTAGAAGTGAAGGCTAACGACCAAGGTTTCTACTTCTTTCATATCTTGGATCCTGATTTTAGAAGGGAGGTGCTTGAGGGTGGTCCGTTGACGGTGGCACGTGTGCCCCTTATTCTCCAGAAATGGCAGCCCATGTTAGAGCTGAAAAAGGGAGAGCACTCATCGATCTCGGTTTGGATAAGATTGAAGAACCTTCCCTATGAGTTATGGTCTGCCACGGGACTTAGTAAAGTAGCCAATGCTATAGGTAGACCGCTTTATGTCGACCAATGTACCGAGCAATTGAAAATGATCTCATTTGCTCGGGTATGCATTGAATTATCAGCTTCAAAACCCTGCTATGATACCATTAAGGTCTTCCTAAATGGAGCAACTCGCATTGTAGATGTTGAATATGAATGGAAACCCATATCTTGTCAAAGTTATGGTATATTTGGACATAGGTGCCCTGCAAATGTCCCTACTGATGTGGTCAGACAGCCCTCTACAATTGAACCCTTGAATAGGGCAGTTGAGCAGACCATATTCCCTGTTGTTGTGGTCGAACGAACCTCCTCTCCACCAGCTACAAATGCGGGCTCCCATCCTAGTTCGGTTGCTGCTCAAGGTCTAGATGACAGCAGGTTCTCAGAAGACTGCAGGATAACAGAACCAGCTCCGAAAGGTGTATGGCAGCAGGTCCACAAAAGACAACAGCGCTCGCCTGCAAATGAGCACACGCAGCATGTGATTCAGCAGCCTAACTCAGTCGATAACCCTACAGCTCTGGTTGGACAGGTTTGCCAAACTCCAACTGCTGCCCATCTTCCAGCGGTGGCACCCGAACAAGATAAGCTGCAGCAAGTCAGCAACAACCAACAGCTCCATTCTGTCAAGGTGTCCACGCAACCAGCTATTGTGCGGCCTACTCCTACCAGACTTTCAACGTCTACCGCGCAAAGATCTTGCAAGGTAATCCTCGTGGTGGCCCCCGCAACTCAGATTTTAGCTGCTGTGGAACCATCATCCCCAACATCTTTTGCCTCTGCAAATGACTTGGACAAGGAGCCTACTATCTTTTTAATTAGGCTATGCTGAGGACACACGTGTTGATCCCCTGCAAGAGGATGACACCTCTGGTTTTCAACTCATGGAGGTAAGGATAGAGTAGATTACTAGCTCGGGCCTTTCATCCGCAACCCCTCCTGTCAAGACTAAACCCTCTAAGCAAGCTAGTGGGTCACGACCTTCATCTGGGACCCTTGCTGTCAAGGCCAAGACAATTGCTAGCAGAAGGCGTCCTAAAAGGAAGTAACCCTCATGTCCCTCTTTTTGACTAGTATACTCATATGTTTTTTGGTTGTTGGAATATCAGGGGCTTAATGAATCTTGTCAAATAAGTTGAAGTGAGACAGTTTGTTTGCCTCAATAATATTTGCTATGTCGGTATTTTGGAAACCAAGGTCTCAGCTGCTAATTTTGATAACCTCTCTTCTGGCTTAATCCCTGGTAGGGAGTGGGTTTCTAATTATGATACTCTTCTCGAGGGCGTATTTGGGTTGGATGGAATCCATTTTTGGCGGTTTTTAATGCCTTGCTTCGTACTGACCAGCTTATTCATGGCGAATTAAAGTTTTTGAACTCCGGAAATGCTCTAACATTTTCTGTGGCCTATGGGGAACATACTTTTGTTACTTGGAGACCCCTCTAGAATAATCTTATTAATCTGAGCTTAGCTATTAAGGAAAGCCCTTGGATGGTGGTTGGAAACTTCAATGCCATCTGGGACTCTTCGGATCTTATGGGCAGCCCGGACATATGGATCCCTACCTTAAATGAGTTCAAGGATTGCCTAGATCAAGCTTAATTGATTGATCTTTATTATGTGGGCTTCCGGTATACCTGGTCCACCTCCTCGGGTGCTCGTAGGAAGCAATGAAAAATTGATCGGGTCTTGGTTAATAATCATTGGTACATGGCATTTTCCTTCTTGGAAGCATCTTTTCTGGCCCTAAGTATCTCAGACCATACTCCGATGGTTGTGAGGATGCTTGCACCTGTTTCCCGTAAGATCCCTTTTAAATTTTTCAACTTTTGGCTGACACACCGGATTTCTCTATACTGGTGGCTCAGGCTTGGGAGGTCCAAGTAACAGGTACCCTTATGTTCAAACTTTGTACTAGACTTAAGGTACTAAAAGCTTGGCTTAAGTGCCTAAATAAAGATAATTACTCGAATATTTCTATGCGGGTGACTGCAGCCAAGAGGGCTCTTATGACTACTCGAGAAGCTCTACACCAAGACCCTTGGAGTAGTTCTTTGGCAAAAATGGAAAACTCTCAACTCAAGGCCTACTTTGATCTCTAATCCCTTGAGGAGTCTTTCCTCAGACAAAAGTCCAAAATTCGCTTGCTCAAGGAAGGCGATCACAACACCAAATTCTTTCACCACTCGATTAATCATCGGCACCTTCGTAATCGTATTATTTCAGTCATAGACAACACATGCCATATGACTACAGAACTGGTGGAAGTACACCGGGTGTTTGTCTCGTATTTCCAGGACCTGCTTGCCCCAGTTAGTATGCCTTTGAGGCCATCTGCACAGGATATCATTAAGCTTATTTGTTCCCCTATGTAGGAAGACCAAGTTAATTTTCTTTCCCAACCTTTTCTCCCATCCGAAGTTCATGCTGCCATATTCTCCATTGCTGGAAATAAAGATCCCAGCTCTGATGGCTATAACGCGAACTTCTTTAAAAAGAACTAGGACAAGGTTAGCCCTTTGGTCTCTGAAGCGGTCCCTGGATTTCCTAGAATCAGGTCGCATGCTCAAGGAAATTAACAATACCATCATTGCCCTGGTGCCTAAAGTCCCCAATGCGACATCGGTATCAGATTTTCGACCAATTGCCTGTTGCAATACGATCTACAAGTGTATAACCAAGATACTTTCTTCTAGAATTGCTGCGACTCTTCCAAGCTTGATTAGTCCGGCTCAAACTGCTTTTGTGAAGGGTCGAAGAATCGATGACAATATCTTTCTTGCCCAAGAACTCTTTAGTGGGTTTCTCAATAGGCCCTATGTTCCAAAATGTGTTGTTAAGGTTGACTTCAAAAAGCCTATGATACCCTTGATTGGGATTTCCTAGAACAAACTCTTCTGGTGTTTGGCTTTCCCAACCATCTCACCAGGCTAATTATGGTTTGTGTTCGTACCCTTAAACTTTCCATTTCTATAAATGGCGAACTCCATGGTTTCTTTTCTAGTGGTCGAGGCATAAGACAAGGTGACCATATGTCCCCATACCTCTTTACTTTGGTTATGGAGGTATTTACTAGGATCATTGACTCTCACACTCGCCATCCGGATTTTTGGTACCACTGGTGGTGTAAGGCCACACGTCTTTCCCATCTATTTTTTGCGAATGATGTATTCATCTTTAGTAAAGCGAGCCTCCCATCTATCTCTTGCATCAAAGACGGGCTCACCTTATTCTCCAATTGGAGTGGTTTGATTCTGAATACGAATAAGAGTGAGGTATTTATATCGGGTGGCTTTGAGATAGTTAAGGATCAGATTTTGCAAGCTTTTGGCTTTTCTCTTGGTTCGTTCCCAGTTTGCTATACTGGGTGTGCCTATCATAACATCTCGTCTGAACAAAGTGGATTGCAATGCACTAGTATGCCATCTCACTTCTCGAGTCCAATCTTGGACTCACCGTTTCCTCTCCTTTGCAGGACGCCTTCAACTTATTAAGTTGGTATTCCATGCCATTCAAGCTTATTGGGCATCCATATTTTGGCTCCCTTCATCGGTGGTGGACAAGATTGAGCAAATCGTAGACAATTTCTATGGAAGGGCCCCTCCATGGGTCCAGGGGATACGAAGGTGCCTTGGGTTGATATTTGCCTCCCCACCTCAAAAGGAGGCCTTAGAGTGAGAAGAATCAAAGATAGCAATAAAGCAACCATGGCTAAACACATTTGGTTGCTTTTCATCGATAAAGAATCATTATGGTGCAAATGGATTCATGCCACATATCTCAAAAGGAAGAACTTTTGGACCTCCTCGACTCCATCCCTTTGATCTTGGGCCTAGCGGAAGATTCTTGCATTGAGGAATGAATTTCAACCCCATTTCAGGTGAAAAATAGGAGATGGTGAGACGAAATCAGTTTGGTTTGATCCATGGCTAGGCTTTAGTCCTCTTAACTTGTTATTTTCAGACAACTACATTTCCCAGTCAGACCTCCCTAGACAAGCAAAAGTGAAGGATCTGCATTCCCTAGATGGGCTCTAGCTTCTCCAAGAATTGGCGTTATGGCAAATATCGATTATCCAGATTTCCTTCGGTCATCCAGCTTTCCTTCGGTCAAAACACTCTTACCTGGACTGAGGACTCCTCTGGCAAATTCTCAATGGCTTCGGCTTGGAATGCTATTTGGCGTAAACACAACTCGGTACATTGGTCTTCCTTTATTTGGGATAAGGCCTTTGCTCTTAGATATCAATTCCTCCTCTGGCTCATTACAAAGAATCATCTCCCAACTCAGGTATTCCTCATGTCTTATGGCAGAATTCCAAGTTCGGTTTGCCCTCTTTGTAATTCTAGGCCTGATTCAGTTAATCACCTATTTTTTGACTGCTGCATCTCCAAGTCTCTGGCTAAATTTTAGGCTGCTAAATGTAATGTTCCTTGGCGCAATTCCTCTTGGACCGACAATCTTCAATGGCCTATTAAATTTTTGTCTAGAAAGGGGTTCTACCAGGAGATAGCTCATTTCTCCTTTGGCTCTCTCTGCCAACTCATCTGGAAGACTAGGAATGAGATTCTTTTTCAAGGTCACAACCTTTTCATCCCTGCCTTGAAGCTACATCTCTTTAAGGCAGTCAAAGATAAAGCCCTTTCCTCCACAAAGGTTGAAGATAGTTCCAGGAATAAAAGGATGCAGCGCAGTTGGGGGATAGACCCTCGTATCTTTGTTTTGGAGCCACCTACGACTTAGGCTTGGAAATTTGGATCCTCTTGGTTCCCTTGTATTACTAGTTTGTTTATATCGTTTATCTTGGTGTTCACGATACTCTTCTACTCCAGCGACATGTTGTCCAGTTGAGTGCCCGCTAGTACCGTGTTTCCCCTTACTGTACTAGCTTTTGGTTGATTATTATATACACTTTCTTTACCAAAAAAAAAAAAAATAGGGCTATTGAGTTTCAATTCATGAAATTCAACTTGACCCATTCAAGACTAAAGTTTAATTTAATGAATTGATATTCAATTTCGACATTGGCCCTCAATTTAATTTTGACGTAAAAATCATGTCATACATTTAAATACAATAGGTCCCTCTAGGCATAGACAATTAGGCTAACAAATATCTCACAATTTCAATTAAATCAAAATTCAATTAATTTGCAAATTTTGGCAAATAATTGGAGGAAATTGCTCATTTAAAGCCTAAAAAGTCCAATTCGATGCACCCATGGCATAAGTCCAATGTCTTTCATAATAATTAGATAATTAGGCTGATAAAAAACCATGTGATTGAATTTTCATGATTTAGTTAGCCTAATTAGATCAAAATTGAATCATTTCTTTTATAATTGGACCATGTTTCTTCATGATTAGCAAAATTTCTTTACAATTTAATCTCTTAAGGATTAAATTGAAAATATTTAAGGAAAACATGGACCGAACTGCTCTAAAGGCACTTGAACCAGTCGAACCGATATGAATCAATCAAACCGATCGCTAGCGGAGGAGGCTAATTCGGCCCTCCTCTAGCCGGTTCTTCACTAATAGTAACCATCATGAGGTGGCCCACCTCATGGTCAAGTCTCCCATGTCCTTAGTTTTTTTTTTTTTGAAATTGCGATTTTGCCCCAAGATTTTTGAATATTTATAAAATTATCCCCAAGTTCAAGAAATTTGCAAAAAAGGCCCTAATCTCACAATTAAATCACATCCATTCATTACGAGTGCATCTTAGCTCTTAAAAAAATTCCGTATGTGATTAATTCAATGGATAGGATTAGATCATTGAATCAAATCAAAGGCTAGGATTTGATCTGAAGAAGAGGTATATAAGCATTTTTCCCTCCAAATTTTGGGAGGTCATTTTGTGAGCAATTTTCTCTCTCTAAACTTGCATTGTCTCTCTCCTCTCTCTCTCTTTTCCCTCTATCTATTTCTCCCTAACCACCATTCAACCAACACTTTCATCGCCTTTCACAGTCGCACGTCGGTACCAACGTCACTTGAATCATCCCCTCCGGTGATTGGGTGCATTTGGTTCAGCATTTAGAAAGCCCATTGGGAAAATGCAAAGCAGTTTAGCCTAAAGAGTTTTGAGGGAATACAAAGACTATTTGGTAAATTCTACTTTAAAAAGAAACTTTGAGAGAAATGTTGTTTGGTAAAAAACACATTTGAAAAACCCATTTGGTGATTACTCAAAACTTTTTAATTTGTTTAAAATTTTAAAAAATAATGTTTACAACTTTTTTAATTTATATTTTGACAACAATATTAAAGATGTCGTGTAAACAATTTTATTAAAAATAAAATTTCTTTTTTTGCTAAGAAATATCAAATGGAAAAAATTCACGTGCTATCTTTCTCAATTACAAAAAGAATACTTTTATTACATTAAACATGGTAACATATGTTTCGAGGAAAGAAACTCATCATCCTCAAAACTTACAAACATCCTTAATTATTTCCAAAATTCATATTAGATGCTACATCATCATTTAAAGCATTACTCTCCCTATTTACATCATCGGAATCCATTGTATATAAATTGAGATTCAAATCCATTTTAGTAAAATATGCATCATTCACGACATTTCTTTGTAATTGAGAAAATTAGAAAGAGGCAAACACATCCTTTGAAGGCAGTAATTTCAAGATGTCATGTAGAGGAGAAAAGATCACCCAAGATAAGTTGTAAATATAAGTTGTAAATATCCTGGATAGCATTTACTCAAACTCTATAATAATATATCTGTTATGTTTCTTGATATTCCTTTCTCTTGAAGCCTCCATCAGCAACTCGTTTTGCTTCTCTAAATGCCTACTCAGCAAAAATTTAAACAAATTCATCGAGAACATTCAAAAGCCCTCAAAAACAAACAGCCAACACATACCCCTCCACCCAAATAAGAGCTAAACCTATAAAGTTAGATTGGTTGAAAAAATACCAAGGCAAGTGGTGGCCAAAAGCTTTCAATGGAACTAACTGCCAAAGACTGTTTAAAATTGATACGGTCACATCAAGTTTGAAGCTCTGTTGTTCTAGCCCGAAAGCAAATAGCCCTTTTCTTTTATGTGAGAAAGTAGTTGTGGATTAAGAATACATATTTGCCTCCACACGTTCAAACTTGAATATTAGAACAACTATCATCAAAAGCAACGTTTGAACATCTATCAAGACACTGGACAGTAGTTCATAGATTCATGTGAATGCTCAGCAAATCAGAAACACACCAGACAAGAAAAGTTTGCAGATAATTCCTCCATATCCTAAAAACAAGTGAACAGAACTGGAACCAAATCACTCTTCCCACAATCACAAGAAAGGAACTTCGAAAGAGTCCAGCGCGAGAGAATTACTTCAACATCTCTCCGGAATAATTGGCATCCATTCTTGCTGCCCTGGAGTAAGGAACGCTACAGAGACCCAGTCGTCTATAACTGCAATGCAAAATTTGATTCAGAAAAAGGCGAGATTCCAAAAGGGTTATTTCTTGTTCGACAAATATGGTCGATTCAATACATTAGCGTACCAATAAAGACTACACTAATTGCACAATAAGAGAATCAAGAACTGCGAGCGTGGCTTTGTCGCACTAAGCATCAATTCACTTCTGACGGGTGCATATGGTACCTGCGGCTAGGGCTCTCTCTCTCCCCACCGACGTCGCCTTGGCCGTGCCCAGACCTAAAATCGCTGGTCGCCGTTCGCGCCCCGGTCATCGTCGTCGTCAATCGCCATACGGATCAAGCAGGAACGTTGCACACGACGAACAGAGTGCCAGGAGCGCTGATGGAAGAGAATAGAGGAAAAGAAAGACTAAATTTTGCCCGTGTGGGAAATGATGCACATCACCAAATTCGAAATGCGAGATCAACGAGACAAAGCCGCAATCTCCTAGGTCAGGTCGGAAGCGAACGACTCTCGCCGGAGACGGCCAGATTAAACAATCTAACCAATGAGAGCAAAATCAAAGAACTACCTTGAACGAGAGACTGAGAAAACAAGAACTTGGAGGAGATGGAGCCAAAGACCGGTCGGGATCGGCGTCAAGCATGGAGTCGAGAGTTTGAGAGAGAGAGGGAGAGAGGGAGAGGATGCATCATCATCAAAGATCCATAATCGTCATTAGATCCACTAGAGAGAGGGGGGAGAGAGGAGAGCCAAACTTGCAGATTTAGGGTTTAACTTCTTCCAGGGGTGAAATTGGCTTTTTAGTAAAGTTTTGAGGGCAAAATAGGTAACTTACTAATTTTCATTAAATCAGCCTTTCAGCATTCCGAAAATGCTGAAAGCTCAAAGCAAGTCCCCACTTGATTTGAGCTTTCAACCTTGGCAATGCTAGCTTTCTAGTGAAAGCTAGTTGAAAATAGTTACAAACGGTTCAGCATTTCTCCAAGGGGCTTTAGAGGCTGAAAGCCCCTTGGGAATGTTGAACCAAATGCACCCTTAAAAGACTATACCAAACTCAGATAGTCAAGCTCGAGTTGAATGCTCAAAAGCTCCATATCCACGAGGATTCACAGAGCAAGATGAGGCTTCCTTTTTTTGCTTACGCGCTACTCTCATTGCTTTTGAGAAGCACCACCGAATTCAAGGCATAAAGGGGAAAAGGCAAAGGAGATTGATGAACTTGTTATTTAAGGCATATTTCGTGCGAACACTTACCAAACGTAGGCTGCATTTGGTTTTTGCATTTCCAAGGGGCTTTCAAGCCTAAAACCCCTTAGGGAAATGCTGCAACTTTGAAGCTGGTTTTCAGCTTTCAACTGGCCTTCAGCTTTCAACCAGCTTTCAACTTTCAACTTTGAAGTCGGCTATTAGCATTTGGCGGAATGCTGAAATTATTTTTTTCTTTCCAAAACTACCCTCACTAATTCTTCATATTTCCAATTTTGTCCTAAATTTTTTTTTTAATTGAAAAAGGAAGTAGCCCTTTGCCAAACCGGCGAAAGGCTACGGCCGCCAACGAGCCAAATCTAGCACCGGCGGCCGTCAATTGAGGTCGCCCAAGGTTGGGCGACCTTCGGCGAGGGTTACGCAACCTAGCCAAGAGCCCAGGAGGTCGCCCAACCTTGGGCGACCCTTAGCTAGGGTTGCTCAACCTAGGGGCTGTGCGACCAGGCGAGGGCTGCCTATGGCCACAAGACCCAGGCGGTGGTCGCTTGGGTTGCGCGGCCCCTAGGTCGAGTGGCCCTCGACTGGGTCGCACAACCCTTGCCAAAGGTCGCCCAACCTTAGGCGACCTCGGCCGACAGCCGCCAACGGCCGTAACCCTTCGCCAGTCCGAGGAAGGGTTTAGTCCAATTTTCCAAAAAAAAAAGATATATATACATATAATACCCCTCAAAGCCCATTGCGAAAGTTTTTTTACCAAATACACATTCAACTCAAAGTCCATTTGCAAAGAAATTTTACCAAACACAATTTCATTTCCCCAAGTAGTTTTGGGCTTTTAGCATTTGCATTGGATTGAAAGCCCATTTACAAAGCTAAACCAAACACACCCGTAGTCTTGTTGGCTTGGACGTGCACGTGCAAACCCCTTTCCTCTTCTTCCCCTTTCTCTTCTTCTTCTTTCTTCTTCTCTTCCTATCTCTCTCTCCTCTTTCCGAACTAGTTTGGGCTCTTCCCTTTAGTGAGCCAAGTGCCTACTTTGCTTCTCTTCCTCCTCTTTTTTACTTTTCAACCATTTATTTCCTTTCTCTTCTTTTTTATTTTTTAAAATAATAATTGATCCCACCACTCCTCTTTGACCCGCTCATAAGTCCCAAATAATACACTCCTATTCGTGTAAATTTTATAAATGGAGATGCTCCCTCACCAATTTGCGCGAGATCCTTGTGACCAAAACTTTCTAGTTTGACAAACTTTCTTCGAGCTATGAACCTACAAAATGAGCCCAAAAAAATAAAAAGACAAAGCAAAGAAAGAAGGAAAGAAGAGAAGAGAGAACGACATGCAATCTTTTCTTTAAGATTTTAAGGAAATGTCACAACTTGCAAGAAAGCTGAAAGAGACAAAGTGGGGAAATGGAGGGTAAAGGTAAAGGCAAGGCAAGAAAAGCCTCAAAAGCATCAAGGACCAAAATCCTAGCCAAGCCAGAGGCGTATGGATCTCAGAACATTAGATAGAAGGAAAACCATTTTTGTTGAAGAGATTCAGCATTCTACTTCCATAACAAAACTGCAATCATTTTTGGGCGCACATCGACTACCCGCCGCTTGCATGTCACCCGCACGCCGCCCGCTCGCCACCTGCACATCTCCCACTTGAATGTGTAGGTTGTGAAAAAAATGGGAAAAGATTGAGCATCGAGTTGGACACGAGAGAGAGAGAGAGAGAGAGGGGGGGATAATAACTCAAGCATTCACCAACGATGACTAATGGAAAACGATAACCTGAGAAACCTAAAGCTTCACCAACGACGACCTAAAAATACAATGACATCACTCATCATCATTAAGATGCTTTATGACATTGATGAGTCCCTTCAAATGAGCAATCTCTAACTCGAGCAGCTGCTTTGAGAGGTGAAGCTTTTCCTATAGAATCATTTTGGGTAGAACTCCTCATTTTGTCTCTGAAAAAAAAATCATTAACTAATAATGAATAATATGAAAGTAAATGAGAACAAGTAGTATAAAGCAATTACCTTATGTTCTTGGGCGAGTTTTAGCGTCCTTTCTGTTTGATGGAGTTTTGAAGTCATTAGCTTTATCGAATGGCCGTCATGCTTGTTTGCACGTAGGAGAGAATTCATTTGGAGAGAGTTGATTTGAAACAGAAGAGGAGAGAATTGGTTTGGAGAGAATTTGTTTGAAACAAAAAAAGAAGGGGCGAAGAGGTTTAAGAAAGGATGAGGATGAGGAGAAAGGAAAGAATGTATTGTGTTATCTTCTGGACCATCTGACCAAACTTTTCTTCCCATTTGGTAAAATTAGAATAAAAAATCCCTAAGGACTAAAGAAGGTGAAAGACATTCCGCAAGTACTTGTGTATTTGGAGACCAATGTCTCCCGCTGTCCAACCGCCACCCGCACGCCACCTGCACATTGCCCGCACGCCATTCGCATGTTGCCCGCCCGCCACACCCTCGCCCTATGCACTTCAATCCACAAGCCCAAACATGTTCTCCAAGTAGCTTTTACAAGGAGCTGGTGGGGTTAGAGTTCGCGTAAGCCAGATGACCACGAACTCCATCCTGAAATGCCCAAAACAGAGGATGCACAAACGAATGGGAAGCTACCTAGTTCAGGCACGGTGCTGGGTGGTGGATAACTGATGGGTTGGCCTCTGGCAAATGAGAGCTTCTCCCTCTTTTTTTGTGCGAGCTGGCCACTTTGCTTTCTCTCTCTTGCTCTCTACTCTCTCTCTCTCTCTCTCTCTCTCTCTCTCTCTCTCTCTCTCTCTCTCTCTCTCTCTCTCTCTCGGTTTGGGGAGTGGCGGTCTTAGGGAAGATGGAGGCGTTGTTTACTAAGAAGCCACCTTTGTAACAAAAAAAAATGAAAAAAGGGTTGAAAAGTCAAATATGAAGGCAAAAGAGAAGAGGGAATGGACGTCACCTCAAAGATCAAAGTTCCGCCAATTTTTTCTTTCAATTTGTTCTTAGGTTTCCCTTTCTAGCCCCAAATTAGAAAATTCTTTTGTGGAGATTTGATGGGTCCTTTTGCTGCGTGAGGGGCAATCATGTCTAATAAAGAAGTCTCAATCACTCGTTCGTGTCAGAGTGGAGTGGTCAAGGCTTCTTTATCTTGAAGAGGGAAAAGAAGCAAGCATTCACACGTGAAGGAACCAAACGGAGGGGAGGACCCCAATCTTCAAATAGGAAGTGATGACCACCAAGTGCCAACAGGAAGTAACTTCTTACACACACGGACACACACGACATGAGAAGTCTAGGCAAAAAGCCAAGAATCATTGCACAAAATTCGAGGGCGAATAAGTGCCGACCATGTGAGCAAAAAGCTTCCTCGAGCATAATAGGGAGTCTATAGTCAAACCAAAAGAAAGAAAGAGAGAAAGATGGGCATTCAACAGCTAGGGAAAAAAGGTGGAATCCTCTTAGATTTCGCATAATAGGCTATGACTCTACGAGGACCTTTCTAATCAATGCATGCCACCTGCACGTTTCCCGCACGCTATCCACATGTTACCCGCCCACCACATGCTCGCCCAACACACTTCAATCCCCGAGCCCAACCATTTTCTCATGTAATCCTCCATGCGGCGATGATCACCCAAAGCTATGCCTGACTTACCAATTAAATTACACTTTGTCATACCACCTTTGGGTTGAAAGGTGTAGTCGCTAGGGAAATGGAAGGCGACCCCAGTCGACCCAAAGATCTCAGATCAGAGTATGCGTGGTGCGGATTGGCAGTTGGGGAGTGGGCAGGAGGCCCACCTCGGCGAGTATACCTGTCATCACACATTCCACATAGAGGAGTTGAGCACCGAGTTGGACATGCAATAGGTTCCCCATAGAGGAGTTGAGCACCGAGTTGGACACAAGGAGGGAGAGAGAGAGAGAGAGAGAGAGAGAGAGAGAAATAATAACTCAAGCATTCACCAACGATGACTAATGGAAAAACGATAACCTGAGAAACCTAAGCTTCACCAATGACGACCTGAAAATACAACGACACCACTCATCATCGTTAAGATGCTTTATGACATTGATGAGTCCCTTCAAATGAGCAATCTCTAACTCGAGCAGCTGCTTTGAGAGGCGAAACTTTTCCAGCACAATCATTTTGCGGTAGAACTCCTCATTTTGTCTCTGAAAAAAACATCATTAACTGTCAATGAATAATATGACAGTAAATGAGAACAAATAGTATAAAGCAATTACCTTATGTTCTTGGGCGAGTTTTGGCGTCCTTTCTGTTTGATGGAGTTTCGAAGTCATTAGCTTCATCGAATGGCTGTCCATGCTTGTTTGCACGTAGGAGAGAATTGGTTTGAAACAGAAGAGGAAGGGGCGAAGAGGTTTAAGAAAGGAGGAGGAGGAGGAGAAAGGAAAGAATGTATTGTTCATCTTCTGGACCATCTGATCAAACTTATCTTCCCATTTGGTAAAACAAGAATAAAAAATCCCTAAGGACTAAAGAAGGTGAAAGACATTCCGCAAGTACTTGTGTATTTGGAGGCCAACGTTTGCCGCTGTCCAACCACCGCCCGCACGCCACTTGCACATTGCCTACACGCCATCCGCACGTTGCCCGCCCGCCACACCCTCGCCCAACGCACTTCAATTCCCAAGCCCAAACATGTTCTCTGAGTAGCTTTTACAAGGAGCTAGTGGGGATGGAGTTCGCGTGAGCTAGATGGCCATGAACTCCATCTCGAAATGCCCAAAACAGAGGATGCATAGACAAAGGGGAAGCTACCTAGTTCGGGCACGATGCTGGGGTGGTGGACAACTAATGGGTTGGCTTCTAGCAAATGAGAGCTTCTCCCTCTTTTTTTGTGTGAGCGGGCTGCTTTGCTTTCTCTCTATTGCTCTCTACTCTCTCTCCCTCTCGGTCTAGGGAGTGGCGGTCTTGGGGAAGATGGGGGCACCATTTAATAGGAAGCCACCTTTGTAACAAAAAAAAAATGAAAAAGGGTTGAAAAGTCAAATATGAAGGCAAAAGAGAAGAGGGAATGGACGTCACTCACCTCAAAGATCGAAGTTCCACCAATTTTTTCTTTCAATTTGTTCTTAATTTTCCCTTTCTAGCCCCAAATCATAAAATTCTTTTGTGGAGATTTGATGGGTCCTTTTGTCGCATTGGGGGCAATCATGTCTGATAAAGAAGTCTCGATCACTCGTTCGTGTCGGAGTGGAGTGGTCAAGGCTTCTTTATCTTGAAGAGGGGAAAGAAGCAAGCATTCACGTGTGAAGAAACCAAACAGAGGGGAGGACCCCAATCTTCAAATAGGAAGCGATGACCACCAAGCACCAAAAGGAAGCAACTTATTACACACACGACATGAGTGGTCCGAGAAAAAAGCCAAGAATCATTGTACAAAATTCAAGGGTGAATAAGTGCCGACCATACGAGCAAAAAGCTTCCCCAAGCATAATAGGGAGTCTACAATCAAACCAAAAGAAAGAAAGAGAGAAAGATGGGCATTCGGCAATTAGGGCAAAAAAGGTGGAATCCTCTTAGATTTCGCATAATAGGCTCCAACGCTACGAGGACCTTTCTAATCAATGCACGCCACCTGCACATTTCCCGCACACCATCCGCACGTTGCCCACCCACCACATGCTTGCCTAACGCACTTCAATCCCTGAGCCCAAACATGTTCTCATGTAATCCTCCATGCGGCAATGATCACCCACAACTATGCTTGACTTACCAATTAAATTACAATTTGTCATACCACCTTTGGGTTGAAAGGTGTAATCACTAGGGAAATGGAAGGCGACCCCACCGACCTAGAGATCTCGGATCAGATTATGCGCGGTGCGGATTGGCAGTTAGGGAGTGGGTGGGGGCCCACCTTGGCAAGAATACCTATCATCACACTTTCCACATAGAGGAGTTGAGCGCCGAGTTGGACATGCAGTAGGTTCCGCATAGAGGAGTTGAGAAATGAGTTGGACACAAGGGGAGAGAGAGAGAGAGAGAGAGAGAGAGAGAGAGAGAGAGAGAGAGAGAGAGAGAGAGAGAGAGAGAGAGAGAGATGATAACTCAAGCATTCACTAACGATGACTAATGGAAAAACGATAACCTAAGAAACCTAAACTTCACCAATGACGACCTGAAAATACAACGATATCACTCATCATCATTAAGATGCTTTATGACATTGATGAGTCCCTTCAAATGAGCAATCTCTAACTCGAGCAGCTGCTTTGAGAGGTGAAGCTTTTCCAGCAGAATCATTTTGCAGTAGAACTCCTCATTTTGTCTCGGAAAAAAAAACATCATTAACTGTCAATGAATAATATGAAAGTAAATGAGAACAAGTAGTATAAAGTAATTACCTTATGTTCTTGGGTGAGTTTTAGCATCGTTTCTTTTTTATGGAGTTTTGAAGTCATTAGCTTCATCGAATGGCTATCCATGCTTGTTTGCACATAGGAGAGAATTGGTTTCAAACAGAAGAGGAGAGAATTGGTTTGAAATAGAAGAGGAATGGGTGAAAAGGTTTAAGAAAGAATGAGGAGGAGGAGAAAGGAAAGAATGTATTGTTCATCTCTTGGACCATCTGATCAAACTTGTCTTCCCATTTGATAAAACAAGAATAAAAATCCCTAAGGACTAAAGAAAGTGAAAGACATTCCGCAAGTACTTGTGCATTTGGAGGCCAACGTCTCTCGCTGTCCAACCATCGCTCGCACGCCACCTGCACGTTATCCGCACACCATCTACACATTGCCCGCCTGCCACACCCTCGCCCAACGCACTTCAATTCCCAAGCCCAAATGTGTAATTCGAGTAGCTTTTACAAGGAGCTGGTGGGGCTGGAGTTCGCGTGACCCGGATGGCCACGAACTCCATCTCGAAATGCCCAAAATAGAGGATGCACAGACGAAGGAAGCTACCTGGTTCGAGCGCGGTGCTGGGGTGATGGACGACTGATGGGTTGGCCTCCGGCGAATGAGAGCTTCTCCCTTTTTTTCATGCAAGCGAGCCGCTTTGCTTTCTCTCTTCTGCTCTCTACTCTCTCTCTCCCCTCGGTCCGAGGAGTGGTGGTCTTGGGGAAGATGGGGGCACCGTTTAATAGGAAGCCACCTTTGTAACAAAAAAAAATGAAAAAAGGGTTGAAAAGTCAAATATGAAGGCAAAAGAGAAGAGGGAATGGACGTCACCTCAAAGATCGAAGTTCTGCCAATTTTTTCTTTCAATTTGTTCTTAGGTTTCCCTTTCTAGCCCCAAATTAGAAAATTCTTTTGTGGAGATTTGATGGGTCCTTTTGTCGCGTGGGGCGTAATCATGTATGATAAAGAAGTCTCGATCACTCGTTTGTGTCGGAGTGGAGTGGTCAAGGCTTCTTTATCTTGAAGAGAGAAAAGAAGCAAGCATTCACACGTGAAGTAACCAAACGGAGGGGAGGACCCCAATCTTCAAATAGGAAGCGATGACCACCAAGCGCTAACAGGAAGCAACTTATTACACAAACGGACACACACGACGTGAGTGGTCCCGGAAAAAAGCCAAGAATCATTGTACAAAATTCAAGGACGAATAAGTGTCGACCATGTGAGCAAAAAGCTTCCCCAAGCATAATAGGGAGTCTTTAGTCAAACCAAAAGAAAGAAAGAGAGAAAGATGGGCATTCAGCAGCTAGGGTAAAAAAGGTGGAATCCTCTTAGATTTCGCATAAGGCTACGACTCTGCGAGGATCTTTCTAATCAGTGCACGCCACCTGCACGTTTCCCGCACGCTGTCCGCACATTGCCCACCCATCACACGTTGACCCAATGCACTCTTTGCTAATAAAGAAATTATCATACCAAGTTCCAGCATCCATGCACACTATCCCGTGATGCAATGCACTAGAACTCCATTACATCAAATATTCGCTAATGTCTCGATCTCTCTTGCTAAATGAAAATAATAGTGTCCAAGGTGGGTGCAAATTGGCGGACTAATTTTTCAAAAACTAGCTTGGCCTGAGTAACAGTGACTAAGCGAAGGCCAATGAGATAAACATCTCTTCCTAATTCTCCAGAAAATACTGTATTGTCTATAAATTATACAGACCAAATCCATCTCCATCGTCAATTAATCACTTTTGACCTTAGCATACCTCTTTATTTTAGAAAACAGAAGAAAGAAGATTGACAACAGTCTCCTCAAATCTCATCTTATTTGACATGAAGAGCATATAGTATATTCATTATGAATGAATCATGAAGGCTATTTGGCCTGAACTCTGCAGAAGGAGCTAATAAGGCTCTCGCCCTTCATGCAGTTGTTAGCAGAGTCATAGAAGCAAAGGAAATCCATGTGAATGAAGGGCTAGTATTGCCGAGGGTATGCTTCATCAATGAACTCCTTCAGCATCTCGATCATCCCCATGACATATGAGAATGTAGCAAGAGAGTATCTCACTTGATTCTCTTATGTAACCACCACTTGGTAGTCACAAGCCTTCATCCTTCCATTGCTCCATGCCTAATCAAAAATGAACCCCTCAAAATTACAAATGATTTCAATGAACAAGCGCAAACTAGTACAAAGAAGAATTTTCCAGCAAATAAGTGACACACCACACATGGTTTACCAACAATGACCATGAAAGTTGAAGCCGAGGGCTCAAAACTGAACCAGACGCCGTCTTTGGTCCTCACACCCAAGCCCTTAATGTTGTTTTGGTGCAAGTGGGAAAAAAAGCTCTTGTCTGTGTGACCAGTTGGGTTCACACTGATCTTGACACCTTCAGGTCTCCTAGACTTCAAGAATCGTAGGAGGTATGAGCTGGAATCGATGTAAGGATCGTAGCATTTCTCGACACCATAACTCTGGCAGACCATCCTAAATAGTACTTCCTCCATCTCAGCTATGAACTTGCCATAGTCATGAGCAGCTTTGCTGCAGCCAAAATTCGAGAGAGAGAGGTTAAATTAGAGAAGTCAACTTTAGAACTGGATCTTCCTTATTTATTTTTCTCGATACCCTGTAGCCTAAGGTTGACATGCTAAATTTGGTTGGAGAAACATGTTTTTCATGCGGGAAAATATCACCATAAACCCCAAACTATACTATTTGGGACAATTTTATCATGAACTTTCTTTTGTGCCATTAAAAACCCCAAAATATATCACTTGGGACAAATTTACTATGAACTTTTTTTTATGCTATAAAAAACTCCAAACTATGCAATTTTAGAACATTTATCCCAAACTCTTTAGCTGAATGGCATTTTCATCTTTTTTTGTTTTTTTTCTCTTTTTTTTTCCCTTTCCTCTCTTCCCTTGCCAGCCATGGTAGAGGGAAGCTGGCGAGGGCCATCCTCGTCGGCGGTGGCGTCGGGCGAGGGCAAGGCAAGGCCCTCACCCTAGGTAAGAGAGGCGGCCCCCCACCAAATTCGGCAATGGCGTCCCTTGCTTGAGTCAAGCCAGGTGAGGAACGCCCTCGCTGAATCTGGCAGGGGCAACCTTCCTCGACATCGAGCGAGGGCAGCCCTCCTCGGCGTTAGGCGAGGGTCGCCCTCACCCAACTCCATCGCCAGCAAGGTTGGCCCTCACTAGCCATGGCAAAGGGAAGAGAAGAGAGAAAAAAAGGAAAAAGACGAAAATTCTCTTCAACTAAAGAGTTTGGAGTAAATGTGTTTCAAATGGCATAGTTTGGAGTTTTTTATGATACAAGAAAAAGTTCAAGATAAATTTGTCCCAAATGACATAGTTTAGGGTTTTTGGTAACACAAAAAAAAGTTAAGGATAAAATTGTCCCAAGTGGCATAGTTTGGATTTTTTGTAGTATTTTTTTTTTCATGCGAGATTGTTTAAGAAAATAAGAAAATTCTTAAGTGCACTAGCAAGGCATATAAAAGTTGGCATATATACTCAATAACACGGTTCAAATTAGAAAGGTGTCTTGAGAAGTGAGCTTGGAAACATGACATAGCCAGCTTGTTTATGTGTAAAATATGCATAATCATGAGATGTTATTGCATATACCATCTTTCAAACATCTTCCTAGTAATGGCTGGCGTATTCATAAACCATTAGGAGAAAGATCAAGACATCGAAGTGGAACAGGGAGTCGTTGATAAATTCAAAAAGTACAGTGAATAGAGATGTGCAAATTGAGGATTAAGAGCGAAGGAAATAGAAGAAGGCACTTCCCATGTGATGCCTCGGAAAGGGGAAAAACAATAGTGCCAGAAGTGGTCGTTCCCAGAGGGCCACATAAGCGAGGTGAACTTTTCGCACTCTTCAAGCTTCTCGGGGCCAACGATGGTCAGGGCCTCGACAACAGAAGTCGCAGGGATCTGTCCAGTGTGGCCAAGGACAGGCTTCAAATTAATGTTCTTGATCTTGGATTCATGGGGGAGGTCGAAGAGATCCTCGGCAACGCTAAAGATAGAGTCATGAAGGCCAAGAGGGACATTGGGGTGATCCAAAATGAAGCACCCGTTATCCTCAAGGGCCGGCACGATCACTTCGCAAGCTTTGGCCCATGAACTTTTCCCTGGTTTCATGCATTCCTCGGAGAACACTATCGCCGGGACCTGGGTTGTTCCTACCAATACCATTTCTCTTAGCTCTCGATCCTTCTCAGAGAGCATACACACTCCAGGAGCAAGACTGTTTTTAGGCTGGTCTCTCGATCGGGTGCTCTCCGCAGGGTGAATTGCAAGAGCGTGTTTGAGCTTTTTATAGGTGACTGAGGGAGAAGGTTTGGCACGTTTCCTCAATCCAGGCTAAGTGGGGCCAAAAAAGACATACTATACGTTGGTGTGTCCACGACGACAAAGCTGTCTCAAGTGGAGGAACTGCAATGATTCAGATTTAGTTTAGTACATATGTTACCCCCATGTAACAATTTCTCCTATAGCGGAGACGTCTTTAGAAAGTAGAATATCTGTAATGACTTTTCATATTAGTATAATATCCTTTCACCTTATAATTTAGGCGGGCAGTTCCGTATAGCTCCTCGAACATTGTATTGATACGACTTTACAAAAATAAATGAGATATCATGTGGGGGAGACGACTACGGGTGTGGTCACATTGGGACTTGCTTCAGATTATGCCAGATCTCTTTAGTATCTCAGGGAGTGCTTATTCTTCATTTTCATGCTCTTGTCCCCCTCGAGATCACAGATTCTTGAAGTGCAAAATTAATCAAGCAAGCAGTGCCAAGGTGAGAGAAGAGTATGAAATTCAGCATTGGGATACATTATCATTTGCCAAAGACTTTCAAGGTTCATTGGGGATATGCATGGAAGCTGGTCACTTTGAAAATAAACACCAACTCAAGTTAAATACTTGCCATTAGTACGGAGTTAATATTTTTGCGTCATTTACAGAAAAAAGGAAGAAGGAAGAAGGTGAAAAACAAAGGAAAATAACTCTCAAAGAGCTCACACGTGAAGATAAGTACGTGCTAACTTCACTCTGAGACTAAGACACGATAATGGTAGATTTCGATAGCTCTCTCTTTCACTGTACTAGGAAATGCAAGTCTTTGCTTTTCTCGTTCACTCATGAACATCGGCCTTCGACTGAATCATGTAAATCTCATGTCGCCTCTTGGTTCTCAACTCTGTTTTTAAGGCATTTGGATGGTTTTGTTTTAGAAACTCAGTTTGCTGATGTGTAACCTTAGCATGCTGCTCAGAGTAAGACAATTGGTAATGCGATCACTGATCCGATTGGCAAGGAAATATGGAAAACAAGTACTTGCTATGAATTTTCTCAGAGTTTAAATATTCATTTACAACGATTTCTCTGGATGGACTTATCACGAGTGTGTCACTGACTCGTGATTTCACCTTTAAATCAAATGACGCAGGCATAAAACAAGTAACTACAGGGACAGGTCTAGCATAATAAAGTTCTTACGTTAAACCCACCATAACAATAAAAAAAGGAAGAAGTTCCCTTCCCTCCGAAGTCGTGATCAACCATCCAACAAAACCAGACTACCATAAAAATTAGTGCGAATTGCATTCCAAGTCGATGCAGTGATGGTTATCGCGCGCTTTGCTGAGAAGAAGACGATCTTCCCTTGCATCTATGTAGTTTAACCATGCCGTCCTTTGTACTCTCCATGGGTGTGCAACAATTTGGACCCCCTGGCTTAACGATTGCTTCCTTACGAGGCATAAGCCAACACTGCTGCACTTGTCTCTTCCTGTTTAATCTGTTTCACTATCATTGGCTTCCAGTTCCTCCATTCGTAGGAGACGTTTGTGGACCTTACAGAATACAGCTGGATCTACTGATAGACCGTCTTCAAGCACAACTTTCAAATCATTCTCTAGGTGCCTACATCTTATCACATATCCGAACTTTTTCATGATTCCACCCAATGCTCTAGGTCTAAGGCTAGTGAAATAGCTCTCATCACATTGACCAAAACCAACTCCTCCCTTTGAAACTCCTCACAACACATCTGATATGAGATACTGAATCCACACATGATCCTGATTAAATGAGTCAAGAGTTTCTGATAGCACATTCTGCCTTTGGCCATTAACTTGGGGCACAATGTCAAAAGATATTTCCCTTTTTTCATCTTCTACACAGAAAACAAAACAAAGAACCAATCCTAGGAACTTGTCATACAAGTCATGTGAAGCCATGAAAGACAAAATACCGTTGTCAACAAGATTGGAGTCCTCTAGCATCTTTCCTCAAGGGAGAACATTTCAGTAATTAGGAAAAATTCAACAATAGCGATACTTTTGTTATAAGGGTAAACTGCTATAAATACTCAAGTTTCTAACTAGTTCAAGTAGAGAGTTTGATTTGAGCACATTCCTCGTGATTCAACCAAACTAGAGTTTTTATAATAATCACACATATTTATCATTGTCTAAAAATTAGACATATCAATCCTCGCTTACGTTATATATGATAATCATGCCATAAAAACCATTCCCTAGCATGTGTTGTAGCCATCCCTATTGCAAATACGTGGGGAATCGCTTTATATTAGATTTCTTTGTTTGTTTAGAATTGTTGACTTTTGCAGTATACAGACACAATGCACCCAACATACATTCGCTCTCAACACACGAAGACACATACACGCATGCACAGAGAGAGAGAGAAAGAGAGAGAGAGCTCCATTGAAAAGTCCGCCACGTTTCATCTTTTGTGGACTAATTTGCTTGAATTATCTTCCTCTCTGCTCATTTTGACTTTCCAGTAGATTTTCAGTTTCGATTGGACTTTCTTATTCTGTACTCATTTGACTATCTTCATCCCAAATTTCATAATGTAAATCGGGATCCAGCAATTGGTTGTTACTTGCTTGATTCTTTGACGTATTTTAATTATCTTTTCATTACTTGATGTTTGTTTCCATTGTAATATGTTTGCATAGATTTAGATTAAAGTTAGAATAGGTTCAAGATGGCAGTCCATTGAAGACGGCGATCCTAAAGACATAATAGTGGATATCCTTTCCGATCTCTCTTTCATTGTAATGGTGTCAGTCAATATCCTTTCCGACCTATTCTTCTTGTTTTAATTCATTCATTCACCCGACATATGTCTCGGGTTTTCTCCAAAGTGTGGTGTAATGCCTGACAAGATGCAGCCATTTCATTTCTCGTCTTCTTTAGACTCATTTAGGCTTTTATTGCTTTCCTTTAATTGTTTTCCTTGAGTGTTTACTTACCGCGCCTTCTTTTCAATTTCAATTGTTTACTTTCTTTTTCTTTTTAAGTATAATTAGAATGGCATAAAATCGATATCCACGCATGATAGCCTTTCAATTTCAAATAGCACGAAAAAGTAAAAAGACACATATAATCACGATGATTGTTAGGTACCAAAAAGGCGTTAATAAAAATGTTAAAATAACCCAAGTCCCCAAACCCTAGATTTTTGGTTGCATGGAAATTGAGGGAACACTCCTAACCCTCAATTAGGCTTTCTAGCGGGCCCCAAAATTGAGTCTAATGGTGATTCCAAAAATCTTATCTTAGGTTGTTTAATCAACTTAGATAATAAAAACGAATCCATCATGCGGGGTATGGATCTCATTGAGCACTCACCATAATTTAGCATATTAGATGAAAGCATAGTCAAAAGGGTTGAAGTGATGCCTTTATGAAGGTACTATCAAGAGGGCTATCATGATAGAAATATCCCTAAACTCGTCTTCGACACCCGATCTAGAAGCATGTCACTACACCTTTTAACTATTGTGCCGGGTATGGGTTTGGAAGAACCCATGTTCATGTAGACCTTAAGCTCAATGGGCTGAAACCAAAGTGTGAGGTGATGATGCATTTGGTTGACATGACTCGAGTGCGAACTCACGAGCAAATATCCCCAAACTCAATCCCTCCCCCTTGGGACAAACCGATCACAATTAACCACCCTTATATCTGCTTAGATCAAAAGAAAATGGCCCATGAGATCTTTGTCCCCAAGCCTAGGGTCACTCGCAAAGTCTCCCTCCTTTCAACATCCTAAACGGACCAACTCCATTTAATATTTAGAGGGAAATAGAGGGGATTCTTTCAAGTGAGTCCACCGACCTCATTTAATTCTTTCTTTAATTCAATCGAATACTAAGAATTCAACACCGACTTCTTCCTCTCTCTTTTTTGTTTTGTTCAATTACTTAAATGATGTACTACCTCTAGATGGTTGACCCGTAGACAATTTGTACTACTAGTGAGGAAGGATGGATTGTAGGGTTGCTGCCTTTATGGAAAAATTTTCTCGTTATAAAATTATTTCAATCTCATCATTCTATCTTGAAAAATAAATAAAAAATAAATCCGGTTCTCTCCATAATTGACATAGACATAATCAATCATATAGAGAAAATTATAAAATGTCGGGAAATGACCTCGGCAAAACCATTTTTGAAAATTATAAAATATGCGAAACAGTTTTCCTCCAATTTTTGTCCCTGATTCGACTTCTTACCATTTTTTAATGTCTAACCAAGAAATAAAAATCCTTGTATTGGCCTCGGGGTCTTACTTTGTTGCTTAAGTCATGAAATGGGAAGGGAAGAGAAAAACGTGGCAAGCTTTTCTAGAAAGACTAAAAAAAAGTAAAAAATAAGAAGAATATATTCAAATTATTCGTTGTTCAATAATTTTCTATTTTTGAAATGTACAATTTCCTAGAAGAAATTATTTGCATATCCCAAGTACTCTCAATAGGGAAAAAAAATAGAAGATGAAATTTTTTTCATTGGAAAATAAGTAAAGTGAATTAAAAGGTAGATCACAGTAACTTATCTACTCTATTAATTGTTGCCTGTTGGCCTTGCTTCCCTTACCCTTGAAGATGTATAGAACAAATTAAAATATCCAAATTAAAGCAAGGCTTCGTAGGTAAGGAAGTACAAGGAAAGTTGTTAATTTATTTATATTTCTTTAGACTGTCCTTCGAATGATTTATTTATTGTTTGCTTTTTCATGTGCAACCTTAGAGGGATAATCACTTGCATGTCATATTATTCCTGCAAAATTAAATTAAATTCTCGCTATCAGGTAATAAAATCCCACCAATAGACATCTAAGATTTCCTTTAATGCCTTTTAAATCTAAATGAAACCGGTGATTGAGTAAATGCATGTAAGTGATCACCAAAGCTATATTCATATAATGTACTTACTCTACGTACATGCACCATACCAAGTTGAATTAACGAAGTGTTAAATGGGGAATTTTGCAAAGAAAAAGATATTTAAGCAGCTTAGCAAAAGAAAAATAGAAGAATGTAAAAAAGAAATACATGCCATTTTAGTTATTTAGTTATAAGGTAGATATTAAGCTCCCCTACCTAATTAAATCACGTTTCGTGTGGGATTTGAACTACATTTTTCTAGTCAGCCTTTCATGGTATCTTTGCTTGCTTCTTCTTCTTTTTCCATTTGACCAAGGTCCGTATTTTAAGCAATGTTTAATGTGCTTTCGAAATACTAAAAAATAAATACGTCGCATGTAGGTGATAAAGTCATTATAAGTATAACCCGTTTTCTATGCCACTAAAGCTCCAACAAGACTTTAGTATTAAGCAACAACGGTTCTAGTCGATAAAAGAATAAAATAATAACAATAATAATCTGATTTTTGTTTTCCAATGCCTGAAATTTGACTTTTGACTGCTCGATGGATTCGTGATTTGACAAATGACAGTCTAGTAATAAAAAAATAAAAAATAAAAGGAGATTCGAGACTTCCCTCTGCTGTGGGTCTGTTGCATTTTATTTGCTTTGCATCAATATCAAGCGATGAGTTGAACAGCATATATAGAAAAAACTTTTTTGGGGGTTTGAATAATGAAAATAACCTTAGCTCCTGTCATTTTAACAAAAAAATTAAAGAAATAAATTACCGAAGCAAAAAAGAAACAAATGTATTAATCTCCGCAAAAGAAGCGGTGTTTACTATTTAGCAGAAATAAAATGAGGAAAATTCCAAAAAAGAATCAAAATGCTCATATTTTCTTAAATAATGACCCAAAGTGGATTTAATTTCAAATAAGAGTTTGAAATGCCATCATTTTCTCAAATAAAGGCTTGAAATGGCTATATCTATTTTAAATAAGGACTTGACTTTCCGATGGTAAAGATATTTTCGTTATTTATTTTTTTCCTTTTTTTTTTCCTTTTATTTCTAGTTCTTCTTCTTCCTCTTCATCGGTGGTTGGTTGCCCACAAAAGGCTAAGTGAGGGTTGCCCTTGCCCGATCCAAGAGAGGCCGCCCCTCATGGCCAACCACCTTCGCGCGGCCTCGTGATTGGTCGCAAAGGTTTTGGTGAGGGATGCCTCATCGGCCTCGTGATTGGCTGCAAGGGGCGATCTCTCTAGGTGAAGCTAACCCTCACTTGTGGTCAATGAGAGTGGCCCTCACCCAGCCTTTCGTGGGCAACCACCAGTGAAGAAAAGGAAGAAGAGCTAGAAAAAAGAGAAGAAAAAAGGAAAGGAAAAAAAGAAGAAAATTCGGATGAAAATACCTTAACTAATCGGAAAATTTAGGAAAATCGATAACCGACAATGTGAGGCCCTTATTTGAAATAATTATGGTCACTTCGTGTTCTTATTTGAAATAAAAGTTTATTTAAAATGTTTATTTAATATCTTTATTAAAAAAAATGAAAAGATTTAAAGTCTTGTTTTTGAAATTTTTCCATAAATGTACGAATCCCTCAAGATTATGTTCACTTTCTTCTTTTACACAACACCTGGAAAAAGGACATAATTTATGTGGAAATTGATTTGATCGTGAGTCATCGCGACTTGTGGCCACGTGGCGCCAGCTAAGTTAGGGACATTTAAGGAGGGCTGAGCTTCGTGAGAGAGGAAATCAGGGCACGAGAAAGGAGAACATCTCTCCTGCTCGAAGACGAGCAGATTCCCATTGCGCATGGGAAAGCTGAAATGCTCTTTCGAAGAACGATATCTTCATCTCCATCATTGGCAGAGATGCCGTCTCTCTCTCTCCTTGTCTCAATTATTAATCCTCACCCCGACGTGTGGTCAGGGCATCGGCGCTGCACGAGAAATAACTGATATTGTTCTTTTTATATGTACAGACTTCAGAAGTGCCATAACTTGGTACAAATGGACACTTAAGTGTTAAAACTTACAAACGATACATTTAAGTGTTAAAATCGGAGCAAAAGAGATCATAAGTATCAATGGCGAGAAAATCCGATCAAAATGCTAACATGGCATTTTTCCGGCGATCTAAAGTTAAAATAGCACTGTTTTTATGCTGATGTGGCGAAATAAGCCCAAAATTGCATCATTTTAGGTGCTGATGTGACCACAACACTTGTTTTGACTAAAATTAATTTTTAATAAATATTAATTAAATAATATTAAAAGATCACAATTTTTTTTTTTTTTAAAAAGGAGGGGGAGCAGCTTGTGGCCGCCGCCCCATCACCAGTGGGGCGCGCGTGACGAATAGCGAGGGTCGCTAACACCTGGGTGTGGGTCGACGACCCTCGCCCACCGCCGATGGGGCGATGGCCACAGCCGTTGGCCCCCTCCCTTTTTTTTAATTTTTTTTAAATTTTCACTATTTTAATATTATTTAATTAATATTTATTAAATAAATAAATTTTAGTCAAAAAACGACACCATTTTGGGCTTATTTCGCCACATCAGCAACAAAAACGACGCCATTTCGATCTCAGATCGTCGAAAAAATGCCACGTTAGCATTTTGGCCAGATTTTCTTGCCGTTAGCACTTAAGTGATCCATTTTGCTCCAATTTTGACACTTAAGTCTACCGTTTGTAAGTTTTGGCACTTAAGTGTCCCTCCGTGCCAAGTTATAGCACTCCCGCTATATTTCTGTCTTATTTTTATGTTTTATTTAAGTAAATGATGATTTTTTTTGTTTAAGTAAATGAGGATTAGTGCTACTATATGGGATTAAGGGTGTGTTTAGTTAATACCCCTCGAGACTCCAAAGCCTATTGGAAAAAAATTTGGGATGTTTGGCAACCCACTTCTAAGGAGCTTTCAAGTGAAAGCCAGTCTTGGGAAAGCTGAAAGCTCAAAGCAAGTCTGACTTGCTTTGAGATTTCAGCATTTTCGGAATGCTAAAGGGCTGAATTAATAAAATTAGTCAATTGCCTATTTTGCCCCCAAAACCTTTTTAAAAATCCGATTTTGTCCCCTTTTGAAACCCTAGATCTTCTCTACGCTCACTCTTCGCTCTTTCTCCGCTTCCTCTCTGCTCCTGCTCTCCACGTTCCCAGTACACAGGAGAGAGAAAGTAGAGAGAGATGGCGATGGTGATGGCGATGGAGAGCTGTGCGTGACGACCTGCGAGGAAGGTGATCGAGGGATCGTGGGAAGCGAGCGATTCTAGAGAGAGAAAGTAGAGGGAGAGGAGACCGAGTTGTTTCGAAGGGGGCGAGCAGATGAAGCACATTTTCAAGAAGCTCCACCTCGGCCACAACCACGACCCGGGCCGATCCAACGAGCCCCCGCCGCCCGCCCCGTCGCCGACGTGCGGCCCCGCCTCTGATCAGCGGCCCCCCGCCGGGCCAGGGCTCCGTGAACTCCCCGCGAGCCCCTCGGGCTCTCCCGGGCCCCCGGCGGCGGCGGGGTGCGATCGGTCCGGGATTACATAACGTCGGAGGAGGAGTTCCAGATGCAGCTGGCGCTCGTGATCAGCACGTCCAACTCGGAGTTCCGCCGGGAGGACTCGGTGAACGATCAGATCCGCGCGGCAACTTGGTTGAGCTTGGGAGGGCATCCGAGAGGCGATGCGGGGAGGAAGAAGGATGAGGTCTCGGCGTAGGCGCAGTCCAGACAGTACTGGGTGAGTTTGGTGGTGTAATTGTGGCTGTTTGGTTGGTGAATTCAGTGGATGAGCTTGAATTTAGGGGGTTTTACTAGGGCTTTTATTATTCTTTTGTTTGATATGATCGATGGTCAAATTTTGTAAATTTTATGTTTGGGATTGATGGATTGATCACTGATATGGATAAGATGATACTGATGCTTATATGGATCAATACTTGGGAGTCTTCTTTCCATTTCTGAATTGGTTAAAACTTAGGTCTTGTTGAACCCTTCATTCTGCTTCTGGCCCAGGCATTCATCTAGCAATTGTGCTCGGTCTTGTTAGAGGGGCATGCATATGCATGAAATCTAACTCGCATGATGAGGGGAATCAGAAGGAGCTCATTGTTTCCTCTTCATTTGACTCTGTTTTTCTTAGGTTTCTAAATTTGTTTGAATGGTGAATCTACCTACTCAATGTGTTAAATGTGCTGAATTGCCTGTAGTGTGTATGTGTACAGGCTACGGGGTTATTGCTTTCAATTGGTTTCCTTCTGGTGGCAATTTTGAATGGTGTTACCCATATGATTCAACTGGAAGACTCAGAATGGATTTAATATAACGATTTTGCATGACCTGTTTTTCTTTCTTTTTTTCTTTTTTGGGGGTCGGGATAAGATCCCCTTAATTTCTTTTATTCCCTCGGAACTTCAAATAAATTGGAACTCGCTCGCACAAAGTAAGATACATGATTGTTGATGATGTAAATGAGGAAGGTAGTGCTTCAAATAATGATGAAGCTTATGACATGGCACGTTTATGTGATCAAATAACTATGAGTTTGGGACATACTAAAGATTATTTATAATTTTAAGGATAATAAATTTATTTTCTCGAGACATATGTTATTACATTTTTTTTATAATAAAAGTAGTCTTTTTTTTTTAATTGAGAAATATACCACCTTGTTGTGAATTTTTTCCATTTGAATTTTTTTAGCCAAAAAAAGAAATGGTATCTTTTTCATAAAATTATTTACACAATATATTTATATTGTTGTCAAAATATAAATTTTAAAAGTTACAGAGATTATTTTTTTCACTTTTAAACAAATAAAAATTGAAAAGCTTAAATTAATCATTCAAATGAGCTTTTCAAATGTGTTTTTTCCCAAATAGCATTTCTTTCAAAATTGCTTCTCAAAATAGAATTCACCAAACAAGTATTTATATTTCCCAAAAGCCCTTTAGGCTAAACTGCTTTTACATTTCCTAAATGAGTTTTCAAAATGCTGAAACAAACACACTCTAAATATTAGTTTGGCAGCGTTTCACTAAAGAGTAAAGACAGGGTCGTATCGACAGCATTATATTAAATTAATAATCCGTCTCTTTTTCAATAATAAATTTCCTGATTTACCATGTGCACAGGCTCACGTTTCATCTCTGTTATTAGCTTTCTTTTCCCCATTTAATGCCCATCCCCCTTCTCTCTCTCCTTGAAGACCGACGTATACTCTTTTCATCTCTATTTATTTGTCCGAAGCTTGTGTGAGTTAAAGGGAAGAGAGATATGGAGGTTTCCTCAACATACGTTTTTTTCATACGTCCATCTAAGGTGCATTTGATAATATTTTTATTTTGAAAATGTTTTTTAAATAATTTTTTTATATTTTTATTCCCTAAAACAATTTTTTAATAAAAGAGCGCATTTAATAATTGTACAAAATTTCTATTTCTGAAATAGAAAAATAATAGAAATATGTTTGATACAACCCATAAATTTTTTGTAACGTAAAATTTCTTTTAATTTACTAATAATTTTTTGAGATTTTTCTTTTTTCTTTTCTTCTTTTCTTTGCTTCTTTTCCTTTCTTTTTCTTCCAGTAACGGGCGACAATGGCCACAACTAGTTAGAAGAGGAAGAAGAAGAAAGAAAAAAGAAAATAAAACTTATTCCAGGAATTGTTCCGGAAATTGTAACGCCTTGAACCCCAAGCACACAACAACCCTTTACCATGGTCAATTGAAAGCGACATCCTAGAACTCGTCGACGATCATTCATTTTAATCTTTTATTATGCGCAAGCGAAAGATAAACCATCCACAATCCAACAAATAATCACACAATCAAACAAGGATAGATAGTTAAATAACAAAAACAACATCATCTATTCATTTATACATTTTACTAGATTAACCATCGAATGATCGTTTCCAATTTATAAGCCCAACAAAGGGGGCCGATCCATCTACTAAGCTAGATCAAAAGAAACTAGGCTAGGCTAATCTAGATATATAAAAAGAACCCTCAAGTTATGCACCACCATCACTCGAACCCATCGGACTCAAACTTCATCGGGTCGTAGTCGAAGGTGTTCGGGTCAATCACTAGAGGAGCAGGGGGCAAGGTTCTCCACTGTGTTGTCAGGAGGGTCCAACTCCATGGGATCCCAATCGGCATCCTTAGGGCCCCTACTAGATGGCCCGTCAAAACCATGCAAAGGATCAATCAACATATCATCCTATCTAATGAACCACGTCAAGAACCGATGGGATATCCATTGCACCAATCCCTCATCCACCTAGATGGTAGAGACGTATTTCTTGTACAAATGCACCCGACCTGAAAAGTGGTGGTGCGTCACAATAGTCTCCCAACCGGAAAACTGCACCGTTTGAGGAGGAAAGGGGTTGATCAAAGTAAAAAGGCTGGCTGGAGCTTCGGCAAGCGGCTGGCCATCGACTAGTAACACTTAGGGGTCGAGGAGGAACGGCTGGTGGCTAGGATGGGCTGAGGTTGGGCAAAACAGGAGGAAAATGGCTAAAAAGGTGAAATTGGGCTGAAGCAAGCGAAACTGTGCTACAGTAGAAAGTTAAGGAAGCCAAAGCTTCTGGCCGGTCGGCAGTTCCGTCCGATGAACGGCCGCCGTAGTCCATATGGAATTGGCCTCCCGAGCATGATGGTGGGTGGCATAAGCGATGATCAGCATGGGAAAGCCATGAACAACTCAGGTTTTTGGAGGAAGGTCAAAAAGAAAAGAAGAATGAAGAAAAGGAAACAAGGGAGAGAAGGGTGTGCAGTTTTGAGAGCTGAAATGGGAGAGAGAGAGTCAAGTGAGAACTACTTTCAAGGTCTCATTAAGGCCATTAAAGGCTTGCTTCAACTTCCCAAGCAAGTGACCTCATTCTCTCTCTTCTTTTGTCTTTTCCAAATAATATCTAGGGGCAAAATGTCATTTCCACCTTGCACATTTTTCAAACTAGCCATTGGGCTGAAAATGAAGGGGGAGCCTAAGAAACGAGCTAGCAAAAGAATAGGAATGGGCTCGAGAATCGATTGGGCTCGAAATGGCTCAATGTTAGATAATGGGTTCGAAAGAGTAAATTGGTTAGTTGGGTCCAATGGGCTCATTTGCTTATCTCGGGCTTATCATGGTGGTTGTTTCACCTTGGGCATGAGGCCCACATTGGCCTTGCTCGGCCCACATCCTCATAGACTCGTTTCCTCAGCCCGTAAATTCCTTTTTTTTTCAAAAATTCAGCTTAATTGACATTATTGACTATCAAAAAAGCATTGTCCAAAAGTCTATCCTAGATGCTTCTAAAAATTCGAAGTCCAATAATGGATTCTTATGCCATGTCAATTTCACCCAAATACTATTTTGATACAACTTAGACTGATAGGTGGCTTTGAAGATTTACATGTAACCGACTCATGTCAAATCACATTCAAAACTTCTTGACACATAGAAGTCCTTGACTACATGAAATTGCGAATGATTGATTTCAAAGTACACAATTACTGAGGATCAACATAGGATCGTTCGCAAGCTCGATAACAGTAAATGATTCCCATTATACTTTGTCCACAATTCTACTTCTAATCGTCCTTGAAATCGGCATGCATATCTACAAGATCATCCTCATGCAAGTCTCACGGTCAAGTCATTTTTCCCATATCTAATTCTTTAGTCGCATAAGTCCTATCCTCATTAGCCTTTCCCCTCAAGATCAGTATTTCAAAAGTGATCAGTTCCGAGTGAAATCAACTAACAATGCATTGACCAAATTAACGTTCATTCATCCTTTAAAGGATTTGAATTTTAGGACGTCACAGGAATAATAAGTTACTTTTTTCTACTTCTTGTTTATGTTCTAAATCTATTCCCTAGAGTAAGTTTTTATTCCGAAGAATAGAAACACTAGCGTACGTTACCAAAAGTATTTTTATTTTTTTGTATTCTAGAGAATAAAAAAACAAAAGAGCAGATAAATTGGAGCGTTAACAAATGCGCCCTAATTGCCTTGATATTCACAGCCTCACTCGAGTGGAGTATGTCCCACATACATGCTCCCGCAGGTCCTCGCACATGCTACTAGTGGTTGGACTGCATGGGGTTACACCAGCAAATTAACTGACATTTCCCGCCATCTATTCAAACCACAGTGCACATTGACTATCAATAAATGTATCTACTCCGTGGATGAAAGTATCATAAAGCAAAAGTGTAAATTTTCTCTATATGGTATAGAGATAAGTTTGTCATAGTTGTCATTGAATTGTTGGTTATGAGTATACGGCGGCATTGGTATGGACAAAAGTGGCTCCTTGAAATGTTGTTTGCGAGCTTGGTCAGCAAATCCTTCAACACTTCAATTATACCGCTCCACGAATTTGTTTGGTAAGTCGACACATTCGTCTGGATTCAGCTAATATAATTAGGTATGGGACCAATGAGGAAGACTTTCCCGAGCACAAACTTCCCAGCATCCAGCTTATAAAGCCTCTGTAATTGACATGTTTGATCGAATGTTGTCGAATGAAGCGCCGAGGCTGACAACGTGAAGAGATCTACACACCATAAGTTGGTCTCCCACGAAGCCGTCGAGGTTAGGGATCCTGGAGATTCGGGCGCCGAAACCGGATTGTTGAAGAAATAAAAAAAAAAGTTAAAAAATTCATATGTTTTTTTTTTGCCTTCAAATATTAAAAACAAAAAACAAAAAAGGAAGAATGGAAAACTAACCTATACTTTACTTCAAAAGATGAAGCTCCATTGTATTAGCTCTACAATGTCAACTTCATACTGGGAAAGGTCCAAATCGCTCCATTGTATTAGCTCTACCGCCTCTACGAAAGCCCAATCTTACAAGAACTCGTACATCAACCATCTGAAGATCTTAACATTCCCTAATCTGCCAAAAGCAGTGGTTCACATATTGCATCAACATTGTTCACAACAAACACCAATTAAACACCCTTGATAGTTGCTAAATCTTGTGCCTCTGCAACAATTTAGAGTATGCTAGGTTCCATATAGACAAATATCACATATTCACGAAAATTTATGTGATGCGGGATTGCTCGGAGAAATTATGCAAAGTCAAGTACTAAAAGTAAACACAAACAATGCAAGATTACTTCATAAAATTTCGCCTTGTTTTTTGCAATGAAGAAGGAAGGTTGCAATAGTGACCGGTTTAAAGTTTTTTGTAGTTAAAAATTTACTTTGAGATAAATTTGTCCAATTTAAGATTTTTTGTGTGTGATATTAATCATTTTTTCATTGGAACACAAAATATTTATCATAAAATTACGAAAATTATGTTAAATGCAAGTGGCCTGATATATTTTATTTTTGTTATTGCACATTGAAGACACTTGCTCCACATGAATATGACGGGGTGGCACGTGAGTGAGTTCGAAACCATTGCTTAGCTACTTTACTTTTATAGTATACAATCAATTATGTCTCATTTGGCTCTAATATGACGTCACACATTATCAGTAGCTTTTCTAGTCAGAATCCTCATTCAAATCATGAAAAGTTATTTGCAGCGGCCTAATTTCATTCATGTGGGCAAGTTTCCAGGGAGCGTTCGAATGGACGGTGGTCATTTAAATGGGTCTCTATTTAAACAATGCGATCTTTCCCACCATAAACGCTTTAATTATTATCACATCTCTCTCGAAACTTTGTTTCCACATTTTCGGTTGGCGACAATGCCGTGATCCTATTTGTATCTCGACATAGCCCGGGGAATATTAAGGTGGGTCTTTACTTTGGTGTTGGTACAGCAAGATTAAGCAAACTTTTTTCTTTTTTCCTCTCAATAACTCAGTATTTAGCGAGATTTCTCCTTAAAAATGAAAAGAAAAATGATTTTTTTAAGAATGGTCCCACCTCGGTCCGAAGAACAACCAAGCGTAAGGCATGCAATGAAACAAATGATCTTGAACGTTGTTATCCTTTAGAACCAAGCTGACTGGCATGAAATACAGCCAAACGTAAGGCATGCAATCCAATAAATTTGAATTTTTGTTAACGGCAATACTAATTAAATAATTCATTATTTTAAAAAAAGTTAATATTACAAAAAATTTCAAATTGGTATATCTAATTAATTTTTTTCACGAAAAACTCTAGATTAACATCTCTGTGATAAATTTATTCTAAACTAAAATTTTCATAACAAAAAGATCAAACATTTATATTTGTGATAAAATTACTTTCGTTAGTAATATCATAAAAACTATAAATCGGTACATTTGTAAAAAATAGAGGATAAAATATCAAATTAGTAATTCAACTCAAAAATTTGAAATTAAGATTTAATAGAAATTGATAGGTAAATTTATTAAAAATATATTAATTTATAGTTTTTAATGTCAAAAAATTAATTTAAAATAAATTTGTTACAGTATTTTTGAAAATATAATGTTAAAGCAAATGCAAAGTGGGGAAAGCCACGGTAGAACATGAAAGTACGAACGAAAAGAGGAGGGTTTGGAGCGGGGGAGGTTTGCTGCCTTCCATGAGATTGTAGCTGCAGATTCTCATAGATTGTAACTCTCAATGTCATCATTAAGTTAATTTATTTTTTGGGGAATCTTTTATTATCCAGCTGCCTGCAGCCTTTTTCGTGGACCACTTCAAGGGAAAAGTTTTATGCAAAGTACAAAAGAACATCGAGAAAACGACTGGCCCGACCCGAAATTGCATTATGTTGAACTTCGAAATATGCTTGGTTTGCTTATTTGATAGAAGAAAAACGGTCCCATCCTACCATAAAAAGGGAATTTAGACTGATGCAAGTTCTTCGCTTTTTGCAACAATAGCTAAATATTAGAAAACAAATACCCAAGAGAATAAAGATCATAGTAAAAAAGCTCAAAAAGGTTTATTCGAATCTTTCTATTTTATAAGAGAATTCAAAAGGAGGTCAAATCATTTGAATTTCTATCATTTATAAATTGTAGATGCATATATAAATTTTTAAGATCAACTATAATAACACAATAGTTACGATGTAGGTAAAATTAGTATATAATTGTAGTTAAAAGAATGAAAATGTGATTTCTTAAGTGTTGGAGACTTTTTTGAATTAAAATTAAATTTCATTTTATCTTACAACTGTTCGAATTATTGTTTCTATAGATCAAGTCTTTCAACCTTGTCCATTTCTCAACACTTCAATATTTATTTTGATTTTTTCCCTTTCTTTGTCAATTTAAAATAAATGAAGAATGGGTCCCCCAATCTTACGATCTAGAGGGAGAACATAATTGGTCTATTTTTCAATTCGATCCTTTGGGTGCCAACAGTTTTTTAAATTTAGTTATAAAATTTTCAAAAATTATAATGCAGTGTCCTAGAATTTTTAAAAAGTATAATTAATATTTAAAAATGATCAAATTAGTTAAATTAAGTTGGTTGATAGTACTATTTGAAAATTATGAATATTTAAAAATTATAAGATTCGATTGTATTTTTTAAGTTTTAGAATTTTTAATATATATATTTTAAATAAGATACGACTTAGGACTCGTTGAGTCGTAAGGCTTGTGTTGTACATTTTACGCAACTGAAAGCAACTTTTTATCTTTTTAATATTTTTCGGCAGACAAACTAAAAAGCACTGTGAGAAAATGTCTTTTGCTACAAATAATAGATAGAAATTGAGTCCCAACTCCTCTGTCCTTTACCAAGCCCAAAGTCCCCGTCCTTTTACATTTCTGTCCCCACTCGTGTTTTTCTCGGCCTAGCCTGTTGTAAGTACATCCTTTCCGCTGCCTTTTGTCAGCTTCTTTCTGCGGGCTAATGCGCTTGCCTCTACCTACGCAACAGTAGAGAGTAGGGGTGATCGGGTACAGGGTGGGACCTAGACCCTGTACCCGACTCTGTTATAATCGGTTCCTCTTTTCTAGACCCTGTACCCTACCCTGTTTTTATTAGACCTTGTTTTGGACCCAACCTTGTTTTTCCGGTCCGGGAACAAGGTCAACCATGTTTTCATCGGAACTTGTTTTACAATCGTTCAATATTATATACGGCTTCGAATTTTACATTAATTAGCGAAAAAACAACAATGTAATTCTCCTAACATTATAAGACAAAGCAAAAATCCTAAGAATGCATAAGCATTAGCAACAAATATGGATCTAATATTAGTCTCATTCCCACAAATACTTCTAATATAACTTAATGTGCTTACTTATGCGTATGCGACGGAGTTCTTATTAAGAGGCCATTTTTCTTGAGTTGAATTGATAATTAATGCTACAATAATTAGTAGCATTTGTCCTACGACTATAGTAATAGTTGAAAGTGGGACTAGTAAAAAAGAAAAATAATTCATGAGAACAGTTTTTTTTAACAATTCTCTCTTAACTTGATTTAGAGAGAATCTTTCATTTTTTAACATTTTTTCGAAGACAGAGATTCAAAAACATTATATAGAGAGACGATTTTTTTTTTTTAACAAGGTAAAAGCCGGTTCCAAAACCGGTCCAGTTCTGGGTGGGTCTTTGCTTGGACCACATTCTGGACCGGTTTCAACCGTCCCCAAAATCGGAACTGTACCCGGACCGGTTTAACCGGGAACCGGTTCCCGACCCTGTTTTTCGGGTGGTCCGGTCCGGGTTCCGGTAAACCCGGTCCAGCTTGCACACCCCTAGTAGAGAGAGAGAGAAAGAGAGAGAAAAGAAGGGGGGGGGGGTTGGATTCATAGTGGTTCAGAGAGATGGGTGGAGAAAATCAATGTGAGATCGAGAGAGTCCCAAACTAAAGATCTGAAAAGAACAATTCAAATCTAAACTGAACTGATCTAGATCAAATCCACGAACTATCCCAAAAATTTATAATTTTTGGATTGATTTTGATTTCGATTTGGATTATGTTTCGATTTTTGATATCTCCATCAATAACCAAATAACTATGAGTTTATACTCTCCATTCAAGATTCTGAGTTTTTAGATAAATCTTTATATTTCCTACAATTTAGAAGTTGCTTAATTCCTTAATATTTACATTCAATTTAAAGCAACTTGAGATTTATTGGTACCTGTTTTCCTTGATTATTTACTCGCAATATGCTAGTACTTTTTATGCGAAATGAACATGTAATGTATATAAATATGGAAATAATTATTCAATTGGCATTTTTAATAAAATCAATGATAGTTGCCGGACATCTAGGTCAGGAAGCAAATATGCATTTATGCAACAGTGAAAATGCAATCAACAACGTATTGTTTCCAGTGGGATTTACCTAACCAACTTATGGTTAGATTCTATGTTATAAAGTGCAAAAAATCCACACAAAGTGTCAATTCTTAACAAGGAAGAATTCTTTTATGAAAAGTCATCTAGTTACTTGCCAAGTTCTAACTAACCAAAAGAAGAAGATAATTTGGAGGAATTTCCTATCAACTTCATCCTTTCATTTCTTTTTTTTTATTTTTTTTCATTTTTTACTTTAATTGATTAAGTGAAAATTAGGAGATCAATTCTGATAGTATAGACTCCAAATTCTAAATGGAACCTAAATTGACTCTGAAGTCGCTCATCCATAGTTTTTCAATACCAATTTAAATTTGTTTCTCAAATCTGCTTATGGTAGATCATCCGCGTTGCGATTGAAAGATTCACGTGAAATTGCTTCCTTGTCGAGTCGAAATGGCAAACTCCAAATTCTTCTTCATTTTCGAGCGAGGGAGGGGTCTAGTGGACCCCGTTAGGAGAAGAAAAAAGACGCGGTGGGTACGGGATCGTTGAGCTAGGGATGGTTACAAAAAGATGTGACGTTGGACTTGTACAAAAACACCCGTCGCCTTATTAGGAGGTTGCGAAGATTCGATAAAATCTTCGTACCGAGGTCTTTCTATAGACCCACTCGTGTCGTCCCCGCAGTTTGGCAGTGGTTCCTCCTCCTCCGGTTCGCCTATCTCTCTGCTGCTGCTGCTCTGCTCCGCGGGGACTGCCGGTGCGCGGTCGCTAGCAGGAGCTGTATTGGTTCAGCGAAGTGAGTGAACGGTTTACTCCCTCCCTATTTCTCTCGCGACTTCATGCGTTCTTCGTCCTTTCTCGCTGTCGATGATAATGACATCGGAGTTTGGTTGCTTTTGGTCGTGATTTGCTTCTTCTTTTCTTTTTTTTTCCCGAAAGGTTTGTTTTTTCTCTCTTTTCTAGCTTCGTGCGCTTCGTTTTTTGGGCGTGATCACGAGTAGTTTAAACCCAATTACAGTTTACAATTCATTTTTAGAACCCATTTGATTGAACCCGGCCCTGCCTCCCTCATCCTTCTCTCCTTCTCTGAATCTCCCTCGTCTCTCTCTTTCCTCCTCCAAATTTTAGAACCCATTGACTGTATAAGGAACATTTGGAAGGTAAATAAAATTGCTTGAATGATCAAACTGTTTATGGATATTAAGCTGCCAATATTTCTCATTAGATGTGTTCCAGTACTAGGCGGTTTGATTGTGCATCCCAAAGATAATAAACTTCATTTCAGTGGAAAAAAGAATCTATGTTGGGAAGCTTTATGATCTGCATACAAAAATTGCACCTTAAGCTCCTTCATTTATCAATTTGCACTTCTCGTGAAGCTGGTCTTTAAGTCTTTTGGTCGGTGACAACTCACCACATCCTTCATTTGTCAAAGACATATGATGACACCCTTTTGAAGATGCACTAAATTTTGCCATTTTTCTCATATCCAAATGGGGTCAATTCCAAAAACAAACCCCAAACTTTAGGTCAAGTCCCAAATATACCCCGAACTTTTTTTTGTCTCAAGAAAAATCCCAAACTTTAGGTTTAGTCCCAAATCTGCCCCGAACTTTTCTTTTGTCTCAAAAAAAACCCTAAACTTTAATTTTAGTCCCAAATCTACCCCGAATTTTGTTTTGTCTAAAAAAATCTCAAATTGGTACACATATGACAAATTTACCCAAAATTATTTTTTTGACCACCAAAAAAAATTACCATATATTATTTTCCGTTAAATTTTACCGTCAAATTTCTAAATTAAATAACACGCCGCAATTAACGGGTATACTAATTTGGGATTTTACCCTCCATTTGTACTAAAAAAATCACCAATTTTTTATCTCGTTCTTAAATATACCCCATGGTCTAGTCCCAACTTAACATGGCATTTCCACATAGATAATAAATACACATAAACAAGATGTTATAGAAATTTATTTTCAAAATAAAACCATTTTAGGCTATAAAAAATTAGGGATTACTAATACGGCTTTTGGACGAGAGGCTAATGAGGGCAAATTTAGGATTATAGTAAAATTTGATGATTTTCTTTTGACAAAAAAATTGGGATAGATTTGGAAATAGATTAAGAGTTTGGGGTTTTTCTGAGATTAAAGAAAAGTTTGGGGTAGATTTGGGACTAAACCTAAAGTTTGAGGTTTTTTTTTTGAGACAAAGAAAAGTTCGGGCGATTTGGGACCTGAACCTAAAGTTTGGGGTTTTTCTTGAGACAAAAAAGTTCGGGGTATATTTGGGACTAAACCTAAAGTTTGGGGTTTTTTTTGGAATTGACCCTATCCAAATGGTGTCAATTATGGGTCTTTTTAAGATTTTGGATGCTGTCATTCTTCTAGGTCGGTTTGGTCTAAGTAATGGTTCTTAATATGTTACTGTCGAATTTAACCTGAAACTCTCCAGGTGATTCATGGGAACGTATATGGCAAAATGGCTAGGTTTTACTTAAATTACAGCTAAATCTATTTTCTGTTTTTGTGTCATTTCGGTGTTCATATGGTGAATGAAATGCTTGGTTTATTGTGGATTTTTTTTTTTTTGCATGAACGTAAAGTTTCTTTGCGGTGGCTTATCTGATACGTCCTATCTCCTTCTTGAACTTATTTACTCACTTTGGGAGGTAGTTGGCACAGAGATTGCGCTGTTCCAGCAGAAACTGAGGAGCAGGCTTGCTTTTAATGGAAGAAGGGCTTTACCAACTAATTGGACAGGCGATTTCATGTCAAGAAGCTCTTGGATTTGAATAAATCGTGCTTCGAATTGTCAGCCAATAAGTTTACTGTCTGTCAGAATTGTTAAACTAGTTGGATAAGCGATATTTTTTGTCAAGATCCCATCAGGTTTGGATGAAAGTTACTTTGAACTGCAAGTTAATGACTTTAATTGTCAGTCAGAACCGTTTTTGATTCTGGAATCTTTGACGTATTCTAGGTTGTTTAACGTATTTCATGAATGACTAGCACCATGGATATCTTAGCACATCTTCCATGACTATAAGAAAAGCTTGCTTCATACGGTAGGCACTTTGGCTTAGGCGTTTTATTTATACTGACCCTATTTGATTATGAGCACTATCTTAGTATCCCATTATTCCATGCGTCCACTTTTTCCCCAATTATTTATATTTAACTCATGTAATAAACACTACTTGTAGAATAAGTTGCACATGCGTTTTGCTTGTACCGTATTTCAAAGCGCTCAAAATCTGAAGCTAGCTTTAACGAATTAATTTGCTGACCAGATTTAGCTTCATTCTCAATTTTAACTACATGAAATCCACTTAATTTCAGGTGAACGAAAATAATAAATTGTTTCATCATTTTCACATTCCCAGATCTAGACATATTAGTCACGTTCAAAAGTGGAGTCGCTTACATTAGAGTCATGCCGCTTTTAACATCACAAACTCCTCTTATCAATCTATTTAGAGAATTCAGTCAGTGTAGTTAAGGATAAAATGTATGACAAAATTTTAAACGGAATAGTCCATAGCCCTTTAGGGTTGAGACCTGGATACTTATTCCCCTTAATAGCTTAATTGTTTCAAATAAAACATTCGGAAGTTTGTGACCTTTGGTCGGATCTTGCCATGAAGAGCTAATTAAAGATACACATATCATCTTTAAATACAGTAAAATATGATATTCTTAAGTAACCAATATGTCCAAACTTCATAAATTTAGGAAGCAAATAGCTTAGGAGAGAAGAATGACAACTAAAAGATGCATAATGATATGCCAAATAAACATGTGGAATGATTTCATCATACACGTAGCTACACTAATTGAATTCTCTAAGTAAATTGATAAGAGGAGTTTGTAATGTTGAAAGTAGTATGGCCCAAATGTAAGCGGCTCCACTTTTGAACATAACTAGTATGTCTAGTTATGGGAATGCGAAAATGACAAGACAGTTTATTATTTTCGTTCAACTTGAAATTGAGTGGATTTCATGTTAAAATTGAGAATTAAGTTAAGTCTGATCAGCAGGTGAACTTGTTGAAGCGAGCTTCAAATTTTGAGTGCTCTGAAATTCAATACAGGCAAAACGCATGTGTAACTTGTTTATTATATGAGTTAGCCTTTGCTTTCTTCTAAACTTGCTCTATCAACACAGCTAGGCATTTCGTTTTGGCCCTTGATTTTAACTTCATGATTTGACCTTTCTACTTGACAGGATGGTTCGGATATATTGATGAGAGAGTTAATGTTGTAGCGGATTACGCAAATTGAAAGCTCACCCAAATTGAAAGCCTAAGCCTTTAATAAATATGGTCAGAGGAACTATGGTAATCAGACCAGTCAATCAGGCGTAGTATCATCTGCAACATCATCTGCTTGCTACGTCCTTTTGCTCAGCCCAACTTCTCGCGGCAAAATATATATGGTTATGTTCTTGGAGGACCAGCTCATATTATGAATAATGGTCCTCCTTTTCAGGCCTATTGGTCTTTATCTCATTTCACAGCGGAACCCGCATTATCCATTGCATTTTGGGACCCCAATGTCCCACCACTTCCCAACTCTCACTTCCTCCTTTTCTAGCGGCACCATTGCCTCCTCTTGTTCAAGAGCACGCTATATATTCTAGCCTTATTAATTTGATAAGCGCACAAAGGTCATTGGCTCCCTCGCCCCCGCCACCTCCCCCTCCTACCTTCATTTCCACTTGCAATGAGAAGGAAAAGGGAAAGGGATAATAGTAAAAGTTTGGAGCAGAAGAAAAAGGAGAGAGGAGAAGAAAATGCAGAGAAAGAAGCGAAAGGAGAGAGGGGAGCAGAAAATGCAGAGGAAGGGGAAGAAAGCAGAGGCAAAATCTGAGGGGACATATGGCCAGGATACACAGCAAAAGCAAAAGGCAACAGAGAAGTAAAGTAGGAGGAATTGGAAGAAAAGAGTGGCAGAAAGAGAGGCATAAGCTGGGAGGGCAAGTAGGCAAATTAATGAAGCAACCTTTATCAGAGTTGTTGATGGCCGAAGGTAATGTTAAATTGGATTTTGATATCAAAGGAAATGCAATGGGCCATTTGACCCCATGCATTTGCATTTTCATACTAATTTCTATTCTACCTTCCCAGAGGTACAGCCAGAAAAAGAATAGATAAGATAGAAATAAAAAGAAAGGAAAATGCATACTTTTTATTTGAAGTATGAACCCATCCTACTAATATGTAGGGAGAAAATGGGATCAACCCCCATTGTGTATTGGTACTCATCGGATATAGGTTCTCTTTGTTGAACTGAATTGTTCCATTTCTACTAAAAAAAAATAATGGAACAAATATTAATCCTTTCTCTGAGATAATCCCCTTGAGAAGGGAGGTCCATAGCATTTTTTTTTTCCGGCACAATAAAGTTATATAGTGTCTATTTTTTGTTGATAAAGAGATGTTTACATGGGTTTGGCTTGGTATTGTGTTCATACCGTGTGTTCATACCATCGTATCAAATATGATCCCGGCTGGTCATTTGCTTTATGTCCATATAATGCTATGACTTTGGTTGCTGGTTGTGGTTGCTCAATCTGATACTTGTGCAAGGGCATGTCGTGCATATAGGCTTGCAAATGGTCGGATACACGCGCATATGACTTGAACTTGCCATCCTCAATGGCTGAAGATGCAACTTTGAAAGGTTTTCTTGATTTCACTCTAATTACTAGGGGTGTGCAACCGGATTGAGTTTTTCCGGAATCTGGACCGGACCACCCAAAAAACAAGGTTGGGAACCGGTTCTCGGTTAAACCAGTCTGGGAACAGGTTCTAATTTTTGGGAATCAGTTGAAACCGATTCGGAAATAGGGTCCAAGCAAAGATCCACCCGGAACCGGACTAGTTTTGAAACTAGTTTTTACCCTATTAAAAAAAAAATTCTCTCTGTATAGTGTATTTGAGTCCTTTTGTTTTCAAAAAATTATTAAAAAAAGAAAGCTTTTATCTTAATCAAGTTAATGGAGAATTGTTTTCAAATAATTGTTAAAAAGAACCGTTGTCATGCATTATTTTTCTTTTTTAATGGTAACACCTTCAACTATTACTATAGTCACAGGACAAGTACTATTAACTATTGTAGCACTAATTAAAGCATTCTCAATCCAACTAAAAAAAAATGTCCTCTTAATAATAGTTATGTCACATATACATAAGTAGGCGTATTAGATCATATCATAAGTATTTGTAGAAATGAGACTAATATTATATCCATATATGTTGCTAATGTTTATGCAATGTTAGGATTATTACTTTGTCTTATAATGTTATGAGAATTATGTTGTTTTTTCATGAATTAATGTAAAATTTGAAGCGGTATAAGATATCAAATGGTTGCAAAATAGGTTCCAATGAAAATAGGGTTGATCTTGTTTTCGGACCGGAAAAACAGGGTTAAAGGTCTAATAAAAATATGATAGGGTATAGGGTCCAAAAAAAAAAAAAGAGCCGGTTATAATAGGATTGGGTACAGGGTTCAAGTTTGGATCCTATCCACTTTGGATCCGATCACCCCTACTAATTACCCCAGAAAAGGTTGTTAGGGTAGAAAAGAAAATTGCTTCTCAAATTCAAATGCACAAGACATGCACTTATGAAAGGCGGAGGCTTGAGCATAACCTGGTGGAGGTAGATAGAGATGCTATCAAGAGGCTAAGACATGAGACTAGTTGACAAGATGAAGAGCTGCAAGAGCTCGTGATGGGATCGCCATCTTCTTCAGCTGTTTCCACATTGATGGAGAATGACGACCCTTAGAAGGGAGACCCCCAGATCATGAGCTTGAACACAGGCTGAAGGTGGTGAAAGAGGGAAAGTTGGAAAGGACTTCAAGGTTTGCAGCTTCAAAGCCTGTTGATGGGAAGAAGACCCCAGTTAAGAGAAAATAGGTGAGGAGCAAAGGAGTTTTAAAACCACCAGCTTTACCCAAAGAAGGGGCTAAGGACTTCTCCATTGATTTAAAAGTATGTCAACTGCCCGAAAAGTCTTGCAGGAAGGCCTTGAACTTCGACATCAAAGAATAGCCAAGAGAGAAATAGACTAAGAAGAGATGTTCCCTTGGTACTTCGGCCTATGGCGGTCCATTGCAGTTGCATGGACCACCTATCATGCACAATAAAAAAGCACTTTCAACAGATCATCAGGTACCTAAATGAAAAGTCATCAATCCTTTCGGTTTGCTGGTCTAACAAACCCTAATGTATAAACTAATCGAGTTCTTTTATGGCAAGGACTGAAATAGAGTTTTTGTGAAGACAAATGACCTCTATAGATGCCATTGTCAAACAATTGGAGCATCTAGATATCAACATAGGCTGAGTAATTCAAAATACATTAGTATCTTATGAAATGACGTATCATGAGCACTGTGCCCTTGTTCTCTAGAAGAAGGATAGAAGCATGGTCCCTTCCGACAATTCATATGGTCCAATGACGAAGCCATGCCCACTACCAAGAGTTGACCTTGATGAAGAAACCAGCAGAGTGTGGAAGCTTCTTTCGGAAAATATAAATAGTGAAGGTATTGATAGAATAGATGAAGAAAAGGCAAAATGGTTAGAGGAAGAACGGAGAGTCTTCTAGGGGCATGCAGACTCATTTGTCGCTTGTATGTGTTTTGTACAAGGTATGTTATCTATATTCAAAGGCTACTCCCAAAATCGGTCTGCCCACTCGGAGAATAATGATTAGGTCCACCTACTACTAAATTAAGAGAAGCCGATTGAGTTTTTCCTCATCATAGCCCAACTAATCTATTTCCCCACTTGCCTCGTGAGAGAGAGAGAGAGAGAGAGAGAGAGAACACTATTTAGGTTAGAGTACAAACGGAACTTGTAACCTGTGTTGGCTCCCCTCATTGCATGCTGACCTGAGTCATGCAATTACCATGGACAAGGACTATGACTTGCTAAACTTCAAAAGCACCAAGAGTTATCTTTAATAACCTTTCAGATTTGTCATGCCCCAACTCTCGAGCTTGCGGCGGCAACCCCCTTTCACTTGAGGTCTAACTGTACGACATCTCAGGTACTGTCGTCGATCAATTCATTTTATCTTGTAATTAAGCACATGCGGAAACGAACAACTCCCAAACCAAATAATAGGGATAGCAACAATAGCAGTAGAGGAAAGACAAACAGTATTTTATATATTTGAAGATTAGCCGGCACACCAGCAAATACATACACACCTTACTACAGGCGACAAGCTAAGGCCTATATAAAAGGGACCAACCTAGCTAACCTAACCCTGTACAAGTGGGGGAAGGCTCGTAAAAAAGGAAATAGGCTACAGCTGCCTACTCACGGGCCTTAGAGGGATCGCTCTCTTTGATCCTTGGGTACTGCATCATCTAGGGCCTGAAAATGTTAACCATGACGGGTTGAGATAAACTCAGCAAGTTAAAGTCCTAAACCCCGGTTAGGAATTTCGCTCGCTTCGAGAGTTTAACATACAACCTAATTCAGCAGTCAGCACAATGCAGAGAGAAACAAAAGCATATGACAGTTTAATAAGTAGACACAACCACGTAGATGATCCTACCTAGCCTTGGCATACGTGACCTGCAGAAATTGTTATTTAACTTATCACGACATTAAAAGCATGCGAATAATCAAAACATCTCACATAACTTTCTCATGTCTCACACTCATACATGCTTCGATTATTACGTCCCCTCTTGGGCCACAGCACAACCTTATGGTTGGCGGTTCCTAGCTAAACCAGTTTTTTCCTCTTTACCTCAAGTTATGGTGACATCAAATGCTCACTCCCAAGACGGCATTCCTGAAGGAGTATAGGATCTGCCCACTACTACAGCCCCGCAACTGACAGAGGCCCGGGACTCGCCCCCATACTACAGTCCCACAAAGTTAACCCCTCCTCGTTAGGTATCCGACCGAAGTCAGGCAACCCATTGGCCACGGCACAACCCCATAAGGATTATCAATCTTCGGCAACGCCGGGTTCCCTCCCTTAATGTGATCATGTAACATATCATTAAATAATCCATTTATATCTTTGATCTGTCGTGAATGCAATATCGCTCATGCTCATGCGACATACCATTTCAGATAACTCACGTAACATGTCATGCGGTATCATTCGACAATTCTAAAATTCCAAATCCAACCAATCAACAATCATGTCCATTCCCTAATTCTTGGGAATAATCAACAATTTGCACTTTAATAAGCCTTAATAATCAAGAACACAACAATTTGAAACCAAAATTTGCTTTTGTATGAACATGTCGTGAATGGTGATTGTGAACAATAATCGTGAAGTAATTATGAACAATAAATTTGTCCAAAAATAAATAAATAAATAAAAATAATTAAACTTAACCATGGTTAATAAATTAACTCAACCCTAATTAATCTAACCTAACCATGATTAACTTTGAACCTTGGTTACTTTTAAAACTAACCATGGTTACTTTAATTAATTAACCTTAGTTACTTTATTACTAATTATGATCAATTAACTAACAATAGTCAGCCTTAATTAACCAATCAATCTTAATTAATCACAAACACACAAATACACTAATTAACTCCTAAGTAAGATTAACCCTTAAACAAGGATTAGGAAGTTAACTTACTTGGATCGGAAATCCGGCGACATCAACGCATAGAGAAGAACGAGGGCTACGAGGGGTAAGATCGGGGACGACAACGGATGACAAACGGTGGCCAAAACGGGCCAAAAATACTGCTGGTTACTGTTCACGTGGAACTGACAAGCAGTGCATAAAAGGCCGAAACCGGCGGTTCGGGGCAACCAGGGGCGACCAGGGGTGTGCGGCTAACTTCGGGGACTATACTTTGGGCGGTGGCGGCAGCTCCGTTGATGGCGGCAAGGCTGTTTTTTGGCTGGAAAACAGTAAAGACAGCAAGAAACAGCAGAAATGGAAGAGAAAAGAAAGAGAAAAAGGGAGAGAGAGTGTGGCTGGGCTGGTGCACGAATTTGGGGAAGAAAGGAGGAGAGAGAAGGGGCTGAAAACTTGAAGGAGAAGCCAAGGCAAGTGGGCTTGCCACTTGCTTGAAGGACCAATAAAAAACAAGCAATAAACAAGCAAAAACAATGCCCACTTGGGCACAAAAGCAAAAGGCCAAAAGAGAGAAGCCCATGAGTTGGAAAGGGAGGGGAACTTGGGCCAACTTGGGCCCTTCTTGGGCTGGACTGAATGGGTGCATGGTCCATTGGCCGCCGGTCTTGGGCCGGCCTACCCGCGGACCAGAAATTCGGTCCAAATTTTTCCTTTTTCCGACGCTTCTGTGTCCAACGGAAAATTCCAAAATAAATGAGGCGACATCCAAATATTTAGCCTTGATATCACTAAGAAATCAGTTCCCAAAATCGGATTAAAAATCGGGCTAAATTGAGTCGATTTTCAGGATGTTACAAGATTAACTGATGACAATGCCTTTCCTACGATTTGCTAAATGACACTAAGTGGGGGAATTCAAGAGGATATTAGAGAAATTGTAAAACCTTTTATAAAGTTGTTAAAGCACGAGTGCTGATTGTAGAAATCATAGGTTTCTGTGAAGGGATCGAAGTAGGGAAGCAAATAGGAAATACAAACAAACCGTACCTAGGGCAAAAAGGTTCCCTTTAAAGCAATTGTAAAAATAATTCACCAAATCCATACAAAATTCAAATTGCCAATACCATAAAACATGTCATTCGAGAACTTCATTGCACTTATGAGATAAGTCTTAGCCATTACTTATTGACTTCACCAACTGCTTAAGAAGATAATCCGATGCATTTCTACAGGTGATAGACACTTTTCTCCATGGAAAGTATTAGTGGTCGATTTAGCTATAGGTGTTTTTCTAACTCAAAATGCATAAGACCATTAGTCTTGGTAAGTTGGTGTTTCTGATATATTATTCTAGAAATTTTCTATCATTTGTTGAAAAGGATCCTCTCTTCCCATGTTCTTGCTTTTGCTGTGCGGAATTCATGTCACTGGTATCATGATTTCCCCAAAATCCAATTCCTGAAACGTGCTTTGATGAAGAAACTACAATATTTATCAATGAAGCGGACACACATCTTGGAGGTGGAGTACCCCTTGAGTGAAAACAATCCAAATGAAATAGTGTGCGGACAAAACTCGATCACCAACAGCTATATTGGAGGTGAAAACTTGAAGATAGGCTTGCTGTGGACTGTGAGATTGTACCTGAAGCAGCTTGTTAAGGGGAAACCAGCAAAATACAGATAGCTGTGTACTTTTCAGAACTTTCAGGGGAAGAAGAAAGCATGGGGACGAGGGACATTTCAAAAGGCGTGGATCAAGAATCTGCAGATACACACCCTACTAAGCATGGTCTTTTGTTAATTGATGACTCAAACAAGATGAATATAACAAATTTGAAAACAAAGAGTAGAGGTACTGGTAAGGAGAAAAAAGAAGATTTTGACTGGGATAGTTTAAGAAGATAGGCAAAGTCCAATGGAAGGAAAAGAGGAAGAGCGCCAAACACAATGGACTTTATGGACTGGGAAGCTGTCAGGCATGCAGATGTCAATGAAATTGCCGATGCCATCAAGCAACGAGGAATGAATAACGTACTTGCAGGAAGAATCAAGGTAATACACAACTCATTAGTGAAATTAATATTACTTCCATGTAGAGGATTCATACAATATCATGAGCCTTGCAATGTGCAGGATTTTCTCAATTGGCTTGCGGGAGAATGTGGAAGTGTTGATCTACAAAGGCTCAGGGATGTTTTTCCTGATGAAGCAAAGTATGGTCTAAAACACTTTTGAAGCATCATCCAGCCACTTAGGATGCGAATGATAACATTTCTGACTAGAAATTGATTTTCGGAACAGAAATAGATTTTTCTATTTCTATTTCTAGATAAGTTTCTGAACCAATAAACGTGTTTGATAATGACAAAAAATTTCTATTCTTGGAATAGAAATTCGTTTGATAATTAAAAAATTTTTACTTTCCTAAGTGGCGGCGATAATGGAAGGGGGGCTTGGCGACCGGCGATTGGCGACGGGGATTGGCGGCGGCGGCGGCACCAGCAGCCAGCGGTGGACAAGGGGTGGTGGTGGTGGTGAGTGGCGGACGGCAAAAAACTTCTTCGGGTGAGAAGTAAGAAAGAAAAATAATTTCTAATTTCTATTATAGAAATAAAAAGTAAAAAAAAAAAAATTGTTTCTTATTTATATTCTAAACCTATTTTTGGAATAAAAATTTGTTCCAGAAATTAAAAGAGTAAATTTTTTTATCAAATGGATTTCTATTCCAGAAACAAGTCTGGAATAGAAATCTATTCCAAAAATAGAAAGAGAATAGTTATCATGCGCAGCCTTATTTACTGATTTGACAAACTAATTCTATTTAATGGTATCTATGGAAAAGATTCTACAAGCTTTATTGGAGAACATTGCGAGGATGTTATTTTCTAATTTGGTGCATAGTACCTACTCTAGATTGAATTTATGACAATTAGTTAAGTAAAAAATCTCTTCATGTAGGTATTAGTTGCATTACCCAATGATAACATTTGAAAAGGTGTGATATTATTATTATTCAGTTCCAAATGTTCTTTCTTCCCCCTTTTTGGCCACTACGGATTAAGTATTCACTACTCACAGCAATTGAGAGTGATCAACATTGTGAAATTAATGTAGGTCTTTGTACGAAAGACAAACCAAATTGCAATGCATGTCCTATGAATGGAGAATGCAAACACTTTGCAAGTGCTTTTGCAAGGTATTGTAGTCTCCAACAATTATGTTTGTGTCATGTCTGAGCACAACCGCATTGAAGTTCCACCCAATCAAGACTGCTACATCCAAAACAACTGAGTTTTAGATGCATAAAAATTAAAGCTGAAAAGTATGGCCTAGGCAAACAGTACCAGTAATAGATGCACCTGATTAGTCTATGTTTGTAGAGAAGATACTATGTCTTGAAAATGCAACTTGGACTTTCTACATCCAATTCTAATTTGTTGATGACCAATTATTGTTTTCCTTTCATTGTGATAGTGATACTTCAATAGCAATAGGTAGTGTGAATATCTTTATCGTAGTACTGCAAATAGCACAAGACAAGAACACATGTTTTTCCATATATTCATTTAGTACTCATAATTTGTGCAACGCACGGCTTATGCTACCTGGGGGAGAGGAGAAGAGCATAGTGAATGCAATGAGAAGAAACTTAGCTGGCCAAAACATTGGCGAGACATTGCTTGTCTTTACCACTGCCATTGGCAAAGGAGAACCTAGAAGAACAGCAACAAGAAATGAGACCCAAAGCAAGTAACTGTCAACCTATTATAGAGGAACCCGTGGCCCCAAAACCAGACCAAGGAATGCCACATGAGTTAACCAAAATTTGCACTTACAAAACTTGACACATAACTAATGTTCTTGTAAGATTTGCAACACAGTTTTCAAGTGCTGTATGTGTTCTTTTGGATATCTTGAGTACACTAGAATATCATCTATGAACACGATCTCAAATTGATCCAAATATTCCTTAAACATGCAATTCATTAAATCCATAAAAGCTGTAGGGGTAGTTGTTAGACGACATTAAGTAAACTCGTAATGTCCGTAACGTGTATGGAATGCCATCTTCAAAATATCCTCCTTTTTAATTGTTAATTGATGATAGTCAATCCTTAGGTCTACTTGGAGAATATTGAAACTTTTTGGAGTTGGTCAAACAAATCGTTTGTCTAGGCAACAGGTACTTATTCTTGATCGTCACTTGATTGAGTTGTCGATAGTTGATGCATGAGCGCAACGACCTATCCTTTCTCCTTACAAACATAATTGGTTCTCCCTGAGGTGATACACTGGGACAAATAAATTTTTTGTGTAGCAACTCTTGCATCTACAACTTTAATTCCTTCACTTTGACAATGTCATTTTGTATGGTGCCTTAGAAATTGGCTTTGTCCTCGGGGCTAACTCAATTACAAATTCTATTTCCATTTTTGGGGGTAATCCAGGCAATTCCTTAGGAAAACCATCACAATAATCTCATACTACTGCAATGTCTTCAATCCTTAATTCCTCTATCAAAGTATTAACCATTGTTGCTAGATAACCTTGGTAGCCTTTATCCAGCAAGTTAGTTACCTCAAGTGACATGATCAAAGGTATCAAGGGTCCTCCTTGATTCCTAACAAACTCGTAACTACTAGCCCCAATTAGGTTGAACTAGATTTTCTTTTCACGAGAGTCTATCATGGCTCCTTACTTGGTAAGTTAATCCATGCCAATGATGATATCAAATTCATATATCGCTAAAACAACCAAATCTATCCTTTCTTCACGACCTTCAATAACTAATTTACAACCTAAATAGCCTATCGTAGATAACACCTTATCCTTTAACGGAGTTGAAATAATAAAAACTACTCTAAAGGTTTTGGCTCTAATCCTACTAACTCACCAAACTATTTGGAAATAAAGGAGTGCGATGCTCCTGAATTAAACAATGCATTTGTAGCATTGTTGTGTAAGGATATTATACCTGTAATCATAGCAAGCGAGTCATCTATCTTTCCTGGTGACGGCATACACTCTTCTTTACACCTAGGGCCTGCTTATGCTGGTTTGTGAGTCATTTCCTGCCAGTGGTCCTATTTGCAGGGGTGGCACTTGTGCTCCCATTGGCCTATATGGATAGTTTTTCACCTAATGGTCCAATTAACCACACCCATCTTGGTAGGATACGGTGTCGATCCATGCTTCTTGCCACAAGCTTGACACACACTGATCGAGTTGTGTACCTGCTTACCCACACCATTCCTTCGGTTCGGGGGAATGGGGTACCTTTTTCCTTTCATCGATCTTTTCTTGATTCGGCGATTATCCCGACTTGGTTCAAACCACGATCTAGATGCGGTTGCCTGTTCTATCATGTTCCTCTTAATCAACTGTGCCTTCTTATATAGTTCGTCATAATCCTTTAGGTTGAGGGGCATCAGTTGGTCCTTGATTTTCGGTTTCAACACATCTCGGAATCTTCTAGCTTTATCCACTAGGTCCTTAATTAATCTTGGTGCATAATTTGACAACTCGACAAACTTTGCCTTATACTGGTCCATTAACAACTGGTTCTAACACAACCTTTGAAATTCAGCCATTTTCAGCTTATGTGCGCAAACTAAGAAATATTTTCCATGGAAGGCCTAAACAAAGGCTCCCCATACTGGAACTATATCATCGGGAAAGACCGTCTCTAGGTAGCCTCCCACCAAGAACTAGCGTTACCTTGTAGTTGGTACATGATTAACGTCATCTTATCCTCTTTTGAGCATTGTAATGTAGCAAATGCCTTTTCCGACTCTTTGACCTAGGGGGTTGCAATCTCAAGGTCACCTGTCCTTAAAAACTTTGGCGGTTTTAGCTTTAGAAACTGCTCGACCAATTGATGCATAGGCCGATCATAGTTCTTAGGCTTAGTTGTAGGGACATTAGCAAGAATAGTAGTAGTGGTGGTTGTAGCAACAGAGGTAGCAGCTTGGGTCTAAGCTTGCTATTGTCACGGGCCAATCGTTCAGGATCTCGACCGTGCGGCGACTTAGGCTATTTCGGATCGCAGGGGATCGTCGCTCCTAAGCCAAGCCTTCTTCAGATCGATGGATCACTTCACTTCACCCAGATCGTAGAGGGAGAAACTAGAGAGAGAAGCTCTGAAGAAAGAAAGAGAACTTGGATTGCTAATTGTTGGATGATTACAAGTGAGGGGAGGGCACCCCTTCTTATACTTGAGGCCCTTTGATTACAACCGTTGATTGACATTCGATCTGGTGGACGAGATTGGACCGCCTCACCTACCATCTACCAGTACTTATGACGTCACCTACCAATACTTAATACGGCGACAACCACCGACATTTATGATGTCATGGCAACTAACTACATTTAAGACAGGAAGACTCTAGACCACGGCGCAATTACCGGATCGTTCGTCCTTGAGAGTGATGCGGAAGTGTTGGGATTCTTCGAGGGGTCTTTGGGTCGTTCCTCCTCGATCAAGAAGGCCCCATTGACGAGGGAAACCTCTCCTCCATGACATTCTCCCCCACTCAATCGAACGACGTCCTCGGCGCTCACAGCGTGGAGGGATTTCTTCTTGGCGCGGGCTTTTTCTCTCTTCTTCCTATTCCGTTTGGTTCTGACCGAGTCGAACGGCACCTTGAACGGCTTTATGAACATGTGGGCACACATACCTTTATTTGGTTCGTACTTGGCACGAGGCATGGACTCCACTTCGGGGAATATGACTTCGACCGACATGTCTTGCATTGGCGGTATCTTTGTTTGATCGGCCATGCGCTTGGCCGCCTTCAAGTTCTTGTCAAGAAGATGGACCGCGGTGATCATCTTGGTGTTTATCGCTCCTTTGAGCATCGGCACCATGGATGGGCACTTCGGATCAAGCAACATGATGCACTTGGATCCTAGGTCAATCATGGCCCTAGCTTGGTTGAAGAACTGCATCCCCAAGATGAGATCGTAGTCGTCGAGCGGAACAACTTCAAACGGAATCTTGCCATTCCATCCGCCAATTTGGACTTCGACCTTCGGAGTTGTTCCTCCGCTTGCGAGATCTTCCGAGTTGACGGTGTTGAAGCGCCGTCCATTCGGCTGTACTTCCAAGCCCAACTTCTTTGCTACTTCGGTTGCCATAAACACATTGGACGCCTTCGTATCGACTAAGGCGTAGAGAGTTATTTCACATACCTCGAGTTCGACAAAGAACATGTCCACTTTGCTCCATATTCTTCTTGGGCAGAGGTTGTGTTTGCATGGCATTGAGATTCATTCCACCAAGTCGGATTTGCCGTTTCTCCTCCTTTGGCCGTTCTTCTTCTTCGACGGAAAGGATGGTGTTCACCCGGTGCCTTTGTGGACACTTTTGCGTCCAGTGATTCCCTTTGCAAATAAAGCAAGGTGAGGGCGAAGGTTGTTCAAACTTACTTGAGCAGTTTATATTTGGTCGACTTCCTTGGATGGGTTGTCTGGATGAACCTTCTCCCCATTTCTTTGTTTGGCCACCTTGATACTTGAGGTCACGGGAGTTGTCACGGGAGTTGTCACCACCTTCATCCTCGGAGGGCCGATCCAACCTCCAGTCCCTTGTCCGATACTTCATTGCATCGAACTTGTTGAGGTCAATGAGCGACTCGGCCACGGTTAGAGCCTTCGAGAGACTCCTCACATCCCGACGCATCAACTCTTGTTTGGCCCATGGCTTTAGTCCATCCATGAACGCTCCGAAAGCCTCTTCATCTCCAAGATTGTTGATCTGGAATTTGAGTTCAGTGAATTCCTTCACATACTCTCGGACCGTTCCTCGTTGTTCAAGGCGATGGAGCTTGCTACGAGCTTCCTGTTGAGCGAACTCAGGGAAGAAGTACTCCTGAAATTCCTCCACGAAGCCATCCCACGTCTCCACGGGATGGGCACCGCGCTTAGTCTCATCACACCTGTTGCGCCACCATAACATCGCGGTATCAGTAAGGTACATGGCAGCGGTTCGTACCTTAACATTTTCTTGTTGGATGTTAGCGGCTTTGAAATATTGTTCCATACTCCAAATGAAGTTGTCCACCTCCTTGGCGGATCGATCACCCTTGAATTCTTTGGGCTTCGGCATCTCCAGCTTGGACACCGCTTGGGTAGGCATCGCTCCGTTCGCGATGCTTAATTTGCACAAGGCAAGCTCCGTCTTGAGTTCTTGGATCTCCACCTTCATGACATCCATTTCCTCCCACCGGGGGTTCTCCTCTTCCATGGTTCGGACGCGCTCCCTCAAGTCGTCGATCGATTCATCGAGGGCATCATCCCTTGCCTGAAGAGGGACCGTCGCATCGTTGATGGCGTCCGTGAAGTCTTTGCGAAGGGAGCTTTCAACCTCTATGATCCGTTCTCGAACATCGTCGAGTCCTTCAATCATGTCGGCCATGGCATTTCGCATCTTCCCAAACTTCTCATCAAGCGCAGCAAGGGCTTCCGGTGAGATTGCTCTTTTCTTGCTTCGGCCGCGAGTCTCTCTGACTGGAGCGGCTTCTCCATCCAAAACAGCTTCCTGGCTCGACATTCTTTCGAACAGTTGGTGCTCCTCTTCTTACTTCTCTCTTTGCTCTGATACTAGTTGTCATGGGCCGATCGTTCAGGATCTCGACTGTGCGGCGGCTTAGGCTATTTCGGATCGCAGGGGATCGTCGCTCCTAAGCCAAGCCTTCTTCGGATCGATGGATCACTTCACTTCACCCGGATCGTAGAGGGAGAAACTAGAGAGAGAAGCTCTGAAGAAAGAAAGAGAACTTGGATTGCTAATTGTTGGATGATTACAAGTGAGGGGAGGGCACCCCTTCTTATACTTGAGGCCCTCTGATTACAACCGTTGATTGACATTCGATCTGGCGGACGAGATCGCACCGCGTCACCTACCATATACCAGTACTTATGACGTCACCTACCAATACTTAATATGGCGACAACCACCGACATTTATGACGTCATGGCAACTAACTACATTTAAGACAGGAAGACTCTAGACCACGGCGCAATTACCGGATCGTTCGTCCTTGAGAGTGATGCGGAAGCGTTGGGATTCTTCGAGGGGTCTTTGGGTCGTTCCTCCTCGATCACGAAGGCCCCATTGACGAGGGAAACCTCTCCTCCGTGACACTATCTTATAGTAGCTTCCAGGGCATGCATAATTTCGTCTATCTTGGGATCCTCTAGTGCCATTCCTCTAGCATCAGTTAGGTTTTGCATTGCTTTTCTCCTAGGGGTCCTTTGCTTAAGACTTCTCAGCTAAGGGGTATTTTGCTCCAAATTGCTTATTTCGCAAGATTCTCACCTATACTTGCTTTCCAATTCCAATACGGAATTAAAAACCGAGACAGCTCAACAACCACGCAAGATTCTATATGCAAATATACATGTAAGTAAAAGAAATGTCTTTCCTAATTAACTATCCTAAAACCCATCTCACCTTATTACTTCAAGTATTGACCAGGCTCTAGTACTAAAATCGATGGGGATGTCACACCCTGATCCTCGAGCGAGCGACAACTCCTATCCTTTTGTGGTCATTTGGACACAACGTCTTAGGACGCATTACCGACTATTCTTTTTATTCTTTATTAATGCACATGCGGAAGCAACTCGAACTTCACCCAGTTAATAACAACAACATGGATAGCAGAAAGACATACCACAATAGGACATCATTTTATTTATTTACTAAGATTAACCTCGGGAAACATATATACATGCATTTCCTTGGGCCTACATAAAAAGGGACTGGGCTGGGCTAATATATTCTAGTTGTCAAAAAAGGTCAGTAAAAAAAGATCAGGCTCTAGGCACTTAATCACTAGCCTCCAACGGGTTGGACTCCTAAGAGATGGGATCCTCCATGGTGCCATCTAGAGGGTCGAGATCCGTGGAATCCTAAATCTCGTCACTGGGACCCTCAAGCAATGGTCCATTAAAGTTCATAAAGGGGCCGTGTACCATATCCTCTTGCCTTGCAAACCATGCCTTCAACATGTGCGGTGTGTAGAGGTTCTTTCCCTCATCCACCTACACGGTGTAACATGGTGCTCAAAAATGTCATTGCAACCTAGAATGAGTTGCGTCGTAATAATGGCTCCATATCCATTGGGACACCGAAACACACCGAGTATGATGTTATGCTAAGGTCCTGAAAAACGGTTAACAACAATAAATGAGATAAAACTCAGTAAGTTAATGACTTAAGCCTTGGTTAGGAAATCTACTTGTCTCGGGTGTGCCCTAAACGTGTAGTCTTTTTATTGATAACAAATCAATAGCGACAAAACCCCCGTTTGCCATTACTAAAAGCACAATTAGGTTATACTCTTATGCAGTCATTAATAGTTAACAAATGAATCCATAGGCATCCTTCCCTCATCTCGGAACACACACGACTTGGCATATTTAAACGATATATAATATTTGACATCGCATTTGCTGTCTTGACCATTTAACGGGTCCTGCAAGGCATCTACTTGGAAAATCTCAGTTGCTTTAGGTAGCTAGAAAAGGACTTTGAAAAAATGTTAATGCCCTCATTTTTATTTTTATTTTTTTGTCTTTCGTATTTGTCAATCAAGACCAAGATCTGTAAAAAGAAAGAAAATGCTATATTCCTTAAGGTGAATATTTTCTTTGGCCGATTTAAACGGAAGTTTTCAGGTTCATTTTTAGCAACAGTGTGTCCTACTTCTACATTAGCTTTGTGCCAACACTCTTGTGTACGATCGTCATCATTCAAGCCTCAGAATTCAGTCATTCCAAAGCCTTAACAAACGTAAGCTGCATTGGCGCTGAGAGAAAAGCTCTTCCGAAGATCAAGCAGGAATCCTTCGAGACGTCTATGGTCATGGACCGGCGAGGGTTGGTGCAACTATGAAGAAGTCAAATGCAGCCAGAAGATTGGTCGCATCTCAAAGCTCGATCTTTGTAATCCTTGTGATGGCTTAGAAAAGTGCAATTTGGGAGATAAGATACAGCCTACTCCAAACAAATTAAAGCATTGACAATATCTAGATCTAAGGATAGAAGAACACTAAGAGTACTATAACTTTCGTACGGCACTTATTTTGGTGCTAATTTTTTTTTTTCGTTTACTTAAGTGCCACAAGTTTAAAGAAATGTTCATTTGAGTGTTACTTCCGATTTAACCGCTGAAAAAGCTAACTTGGCCGCTAATAAACAATGTTTTAATATATTTTAATATATTTTCAATTTTTGGAATTTTTTTTTTTTTTTTTTTTTCTTTAGGGTTGGCGAGGGTCATTGGTGACCCTCCCTAGCCACGTGGAACCCTCACCTTGGGCCACGAAGGCTCGGGGCGAGGTCGTCGGAGCTCGGTCGGTCGGCCGGCAAAGGCTATCGCGGCCTGCCCACGGCTGGCGAGGGTCTCACTAGGCAAATTTGGGTGCTAGCTGGCAAGACCCTCGCTAGTCGCAAGCAAGGCCATGACGACCTTTGCTAGTGGCCAGCTGAGCTTTGACAACCTCGCCTCGAGCCTTCATAGCCTAGGGCAAGTTTCTGTGGCCGGCGAGGGTCACTAGTGACTCTCGCTGGCCCTAAAGAAAAGAAAAAGGAAAAAGGACAAAAAGAAAAGAGATGAGATAAGGATAAACGATGTCGTTTTTCACGAAGAATCCACGTTGGCCGGTGAAGGTTGTTGCGACCTATTTTTTCCGTCTCGTGGGGGAAAAGGAATATCTGAATAAATAGTTTTAGGGGTATTATCCAAAGGTGGGTCTAGGACCTTCATTAGACACAAGCTCTCCCAAGCCCATACCCGCGTGACATTAGGTGTTCATGAAAATCTTCAAATGATGAGTCGCCACTAGCCTATTGAGGTCGGCTAGAAACAAGCGAGGCATGAGAGTGTGCCTCGCTTTCTATGCAACCAGAGATTCTAGGGTCGGAGACTTGATTACACTAATTGGTCAATTAATGCCCTTTCAGTACCTAATCTTGTTCATTTCAAAAAGATTTTTTTTTACACTTAACCACTAACATGTGAGGTGATCATGTGAGTACACAATCATTAAAATAACAATCAACAATTAAAGAAAGCATTAAATAAATTGCAGACGAAAATAAACACAAGCATTAAGAGATAAATAAATAACAATTCTAATTAAACTAAGGGGGAAACCATAATCATCGCATTCTAAGCATGCATTCAGGGGAAATTATATATGAGGATAATTAAAACCTTAAGGTGGAGCCGTAAGGGCTTGTTCAATTTTAAATACAGTCTTAAGCCGATAATTTTCCGACACTTTTTTTTAAGAGAAAATTATCCAAGAATTATTTTAAAGCTTCTTAGGGAACTCTAAAACAAACTTGAAATTTTTTGGGATTTTTGAGAATTTTTTGAATTTTCTGAAATTTCGAATTTTTATGAATTTTAATATTTTTAATATTTTTAATAATTTTTTGATTTTTGAATTTTTGAATTTTTATTATTTTTTTTATAAAAATATAATTCGGACCAGGTCAGGAAACCCGGCCCTGCTAACCTGATTCGGACCTTGTTGGTCCGGGTTGGGCCACAAAAGACTGGGCCGGCCCTAAATCACTAAGCATTGAAAAAAGGCCCACGAAATTCATTTTTTTAAAGCCCACGAAAAATTCATTTTTTATAGAAAGAGCCCACTTCTAATTTCTGTCTCTCGGCCCAGCTATCTCGGTCCGCGATGAACCCAGCCCGGCGCACACAAGCCCATGACGAAGCCCACCTTCCTATTTTCCTATTTTTCTATTTTCCGATTTTTTCCCATTTCTCTTTTTTTTTAATTTTTTTTTAATCTTTTTTTTTTTGTCTTTTTTGGCTCCTGCAGATTTCTTCCCCATGCACCCCGTGCACGCCTGACGCTCCCCCATCTTCTCTTCTGTTTTTCTTTTTCTCTTTTTTCTTTTTTTTATTATTTTTCTTTTTCTCTCTTTCCTTATTTTTTTATTCTTTTTGGTCTCCCTCTTTCTTTTCCTGCATGCATGCCCGACGCTCCCCCGGACGTGCCTGCACCTCGCCGAAGCTCCGCCGGGACTGCCTCCACGCACGACGAGCCTGCATCGGCTTCTGGGGGGTCTCTATTTCATCGTCCGGCGTCGGTCGTTCAGTCCGACCGGTGCCGAGCTCCGCCGGCAACTAGCTGGCCGGCATTCGGAAGTCGCCGGATTGACGCCGGCGAGGCCCACACGACTATACTGACACATCTAGCTCGAGATAAGCCACCGAAAAGCCAAGAAAACGCCTAAAGCAGTGCGCAACAACAGTGTAACCCCTAGTAACGCAGAAAAACCGAGAGCCGAGCTCCAGTCGAAGATTGAGTTCGAATTTTTCATTGAGGCATTTCGTCGAACAGTTAACGGGCACCACCGAATTCAAAGGTTTGCGGCTCAACCGAGCCTCGAACGCGCTCTAGGAGTCTCCGGACGTGACCTACGAGGAATGTGGGAACAAAATGCAAGGGCTACGAGGGCCGGAGCTTGCGCGAGCTGGTCGGCCACGAGCTCCGGCCCGGCATTCTCCAGAAATGGGACAACGGAGAGTCAGAGAGACCTACCTCGTTCCGGGACGGGTTGCGGCGGACGACGGCGACGGACGGGCCTCCGGCGACGGCTGACCTCTCCCTCAAGCTTGCCTTCTCTTTTCGGTTCCCTTTCTCTCTTGTCTCCTGTCCGAGTTCTCTCTCTAACCCGTCTCTCGGTTCTACGTTTTTCTCCTTGTCTCCGGTTTTTTCTTTCAAGCACTCTCTCAGCTCTCGCTCGGTTCTGCCGACCTCGCTTCTGCCCTCGAACTCGCTGCCCTGCTCTTTCTGCTGTTGCTTCTAAGCTTCTACGCTGCTTCTGCGCTTTGACTTGCTGCTTTCTTTCTGCTGTAGGTCCCACGTGTGGAGAAGAAAGCGGACGGGCCGGGCCGGGAAAGGAAGAAGAAAAAAAGGAAAGAAGGAGAATGGGCCAAGCCCGTGCGGGAGGGAAAAAAGAAGAAAAGAAAGGGGCCGAGCAGGCCCAGCCTTGGTCTGGACCCATAATGTTTTTTCCAATCTTTTTTTTTTTCTTTTTATAGGAAAATTCGATTTTTTTAATTAAGTTTAAAACTAGTGATGCAAATGCTCCTAATGTTTATATGCAATGCAATTTTAATGAAAGAATTTTTTTGTTAAGGGATTAGAAACTAATCTCTAATTTTCCAATACAATTAATAAATATTAAGACAAATTGCCAAAATTTAAGTGTCAACAAAGGTCACCACTAGAAACCACGTCAGCATCGAAAATTATTTTAAAAATTAGAAAATCATTAAAAAAATCCACGTATGCATTTTGGCTAGAAGTCGCATTTAACTGAATGATTTCACTCCGATTTGGTACTCAAGTGAGTGAAAAAAAAATTTGGTACCAAAGTGAGCGTCGTAAGAAAATTATGACACTCCTAGTGTTTTTTCCCCATATCTAAACTTTAACTCAACCTAAAAGTCCTAGATTCCTTAGCTTCTCATAAAAAATTGGAGTATATCGACTTCTCATCTATAAGCTTATATGGACATATTTACGATCAACTCATTACCCTTTCCAGCTTATCATGTTTGGATCTTAGTGGATGGACCCAATAAGGCCCCCCCTTGGGACATTGAACCTCCGATGGTTATTGAACCCCAAAGAATGGTTAAGATCTATCAATAAACTTTCCTCATTGAGTTTTTAATTTTGAGTGGGTGTGATTGGAAGATGCTTCGGCCTCTCTGCATGTTAGTTTTAGTTCTCTTAGATTTTTTTTTTATTTGAGTGACAACTCCATTAATTTATTTATTCCTCCTTGGTTTCAATACTTGAGCAAACTCGAACATCTTGATTTAAGTTGTAATCATCTCCAAGGCACAATCCTCTCTGTCATCCTTGAAAATAGTCAATGGCCTAGATTCCTTGATGTCTCTCAAGATAGGCTAGAAGGTGTACTTTTGAAAAACATGAGCATTTTCCGCAATTTGCAGGCGCTAAGCTTGTGCGTCAACAATTTTAGTGGGAGGATTTCCAACACCAAAAGTGGTGCTCTAATTTGTAGACGAAGTAACTTGCGAACTATTGATGTTTACTTCAACAATTTCAATGGTCACCTATCCAATCAATTTGAGAATTTTAGAAATCTCAAATTTCTTGATCTTTCAATGAATCCAATTTCAAGTCACATTCTTGCTTCTTTGGACTAGCTATCATCTCTGATAAAGCTCCGGCTCTCTTTTAACAAATTCAGCGGGAACATTTCAAAATCTAGAGTTGATGCACTTTGGAAATAATCAATTGGATGAAGTTGTCATCCAACTTCACCTTTTGTATATCTCACTAGCTTGACCAAGTTGTAATTTTATGACGAACTTGTCATAAATGTTTGCACAGCTTGGGTAACTCCTTTAGAACTTTATATGTCAAGTTGCAAAGTGAGACTAGAGTTCCCAAACTAGTGTCAAACACAGTAACATTTCAGCATTAGAAATGTTATCCAACTGCATTAAGCTTTTGGGGCCTGAGTTTTAACTTACAAGTGGGTTCAAAATGGGCCTATGATAGACCCATTAAAACCCATTTTTTAGTAGGGCCAACTTCACTCTTTTTGCTTTTGAGAAATATAATAACATTCGTGTTAGGATTTTTTTCATCACCGTGTTTCTTTTATTTTCATAGTTCTTGCGATTTCGTGTATTCTTTTTTCCCTTTTCAATTGGTATACAGTTTTATCATAATCTAAAATAGAATTTATCTTTATAATCGCTTTTAGCAATCAACCCTAGATTCAAACTTTTCCCCATAATCTGGCGTATCAAAATAAAAGAGCCGTGATCTTTTAAACTAACAGAGTAAGTTTCCAATGTAAAGTATATGAAGCAAGCCACGTATAGAAACCAGAACTAAGTTGTGCTATATAAAAGGGGACATCCAAGAAGCAAATATAAAGATCACAACGGCTTCATCTCCCAGCCAAAAGCAAGATTGCACATCCTCCATCAACGCTACAATCGCTATCCCTACAAATAAACGTTAAGAGTCACAATCTCGGAGTGCCAAACGACGATGATCGCCGGGAGAGCGGGAGAAGAGAACATATAGAAGGCACCAGGAAAGGGCCATGAAGCCCCAAAACTATGTCCGCCTCTGCAAAAGGAGCATATGAACCTACCAGTACTATCACGTTGGGAGCAACACTATTGACAAATAGTGATTCTAGCACAGCATGCGATATGCAATTGTCATTTACATTAAGCCTTTCAAAAGTTAACGAAGCTTGGGGGATTTGAAAATTATTCATCAATGGCACCTTAAGACTTGTACGACCACGATTTATCCTATGCATTAACACAAACAATTTGCAAACGATAGCTCATTTGATCCTTTTCAAAATTTAAACTGTGACCATGATGTACATAAAGCAGTAGTAGCCATAACTTAATGCGAAAATAATTTCACAAAATCTTCTTAGAGGTGCTCAGATTCCTAGCCGTTTGCACATCTTCAAGACCAATTTTTCTGCTTTTGTGGTTGAGGTATGAACACGCATATACTTCATCTGTCGCCAATCATAGATGTAAATCTGCATAGGCCGTGGTTGTACCGTGGACATCCCACCCTGTATATCGCCATAATCACAGATGGGCTGCTGAGAGATATTCGGTGCACTGGGACCGTGCCTTTCGCAAGAGCATTATGACACTCCCTCGTGGTACACGACCCCACTATGAGGTGCATCTTGAAAGTCACAGCACGAGATGCCCTTCATATCCGATAACGAATTATCTTCTAATGGACAAAACATCACGAATCACATTCTAATTGAAAATATCAAGATTGTCAAGCAGTTCTAAGCCTATTATACAACAGTCAATTCAATTTAAATATTTAGAATTGAATTGACAAAAATCAATAAATTTAAGATTTTTTTGAATAACCCCCTCGGATGGGAGAATTCCAAATTCCCCATCTGCAATATACGGTTTTGATTGCATTATTGGACAATGGCATCACAAATAAGATCAGCAATTTGGTAGCTACATTGATGGCTAAAAGTTAGTGCCTTTGCACGTGACCCACATATATGAGTCCATGGGGGTGTGTACCATACAAAGATCACAACGGCTTCACCTCCCGGCCAAAAAGCAAGAGTGCTCATCCTCCATCGATGCTAACATATAATCGATATCCCTACAAACAATGGTTAAGAGTCACGATCTCGGAGCGCCAAACAACGACGATTGCCGGGAGGGCAGGAGAAGAGAACATATAGAAGACACCAGCAAAGGGCCATGAAGCCCCGAAACCGTGTCTGCCTCTGCAGAAGGATCATCTGAACCTACCAGCCCTTTCACGTCGGAAGCAACAAAAACCATTGAAAAATAGCGATTCTATTACAGCACGCAACGTGCAATTGTCACTTATATTAAACGTTTCAAAAGTCAGTGAAGCTCTGAATTTGAATATTCTTCGTTGATTGCGCGTTAAGACTCATACGACCACCAATTATCTTATGCATCAACACTAATAATTTGCGATTGATCAATCGTTTGATCATTTTCAAAATTTGAACTGGGACCATGATGTATAAAAAGCGGTAGTAGACATAACTTACGCAAAAATGATTTCATGAACTTTCAGATTCCATGCCGTTTGCACATCTTCAAGACCAGTTTTCCTGGTCTTGTGGTTGTGGTTGAGATATGAACGCGCATATACTTTCATCAGTCGCCAATCATAGATATGAATCTGCATAGGCCGTGGTTGTACCAAGAACATCCTCCCTGTATATCGCCATAATCACAGATGGCTGCTGAGAGATATTCGGTGCACCGGGCCTTTGGCAAGTGCACCATGACGCTCCCTTGTGGGACACGAACCCACCATCAGCTCTCGTGTCTTACGTGCACCAGGAAAGGCACGAAAGCCTCTTGTCACGGTGTATCCTTGAAAATCAGAGCACAACATGCCCTTTATAATCTAGAACAAATTATTTTCTAGCGGAGATAACAAGATAGGTCACGTTCCGAGTGAGGATGTCATGGAGGGAAAATTAACAAAAAAATCTTAAATCTTTTGTATGACAACTAATTCAATATTACAAATTTTAATTGTATCAAACTAATTTTAAACATTTTAACAACTTGCTAATTTAGTTCTAAATCTTTTAATTGTACCAATTTAACCTTAAATCTTTTGATGAGTTGTCAATTTAGTCTTAATATTTTTTTCTTTTTCCTTTATTTCTTTTCTTCTCTTTTCCTTCTTTACATTTTCCATTTTTCTTATTCTCTTCTTTTCTTTTTTCCTTTTCCCTCTACTGAGCCTCATGGATGTTTGGCAAAGTTCGTCAGCCTAATGCAAGAGTGGCCCTTGCCTAAGGTTGGCTATGGTCAATAGGAAAAAAGGGAAAAAAGGGAAAAGGAAATGAAGAGAAAATATATTAAAAAAAGAAAAAGTAAAGAAGGAAAATAGAAGAAAATAAAAATAAAAAATCAATAAAGATTTAGAAAAAAATATTAAATTATTATTAAAAATTATCCATGCCAATCTTTTGGTTGTGCCATCTAGGACGACCGACGTCTATGTTAACGATTTTCAATCAAAGTTGACTAGATGAATTTAATTAGCAAAAAGTAAAAATATTTAGGACTTAATTGGCACAATTAAAATGTTTAGGACTGGATTAACAAAAAGTCCACTAAATCTAGGAGTTTTGGATAATTTTCCACTCCTTTGCAATGAGAGAATTCCAAATTCTCAATTTGCAACATAAGGGTTCAATTGCATTATTGGACAATGACTTCATGAATAGATCATCAATTTGATAGCTACATTGATGGCTAAATTAGTGCCTTTCCCTGTGGCATACATACACGTGTACATGTAGGTGTGTACTATGCATGGGCAGCGCTTGTGAGTTAAGAGTGGACGAAACGAAAACTATGCCCAAGATTCTCGATTTTAGCTCCAATTTTAGCAAATTCTTTGATGAAACCATACGGTAAGAAAATTATATCATATGGCATAAGTATTCTTTGGATATTGATATTTGTTGGGATTAACAATACAACTTAGAAGGAGTTGAATAAGTTGTATGAAAATAACAAGTTAAGCTCAAATAGTTATGGAAACGGAAATTATGTGCGCATGCTGTTGTTTAACAAGTAGTGATGATAATGAACATATAATGCTAATATTGAAGAAGTAGAAGATATTGCAAGTAGATATATTGGCGATTCGGTTTTATCTCTAAGTCTACATCCACTCTCAACACTAACAATTACAACAAGACATGTTTTAAAGTCATGGGAAGAGTATCCAAATTTTCAACTCAATGATGTCTTTTAAAGTCATCAAAAGTCATGTTTTTTAAATTAACATGATTTTTTTAACTACGCATATGTATATGGAGGGATTGCACTTGAAAACAAAGTTTACCAACTGTAGACGGAATAACACATACTCATGACCTTTTCTCATTGCATCAACTTGAGTAATCTCAAAAATACCCAGCGAATCACCTCATTCAGGTACATCAAGAAAGTCTTCACACATAATAGTAATTTGAATCTATGTTAAAATCATTTCCAGTGAAAAATTTATGATTCGAATATGAAATTCACGTATGCGTGTGAACTAAAGCCATTTCATATTTCTTTTGCAAGTATACATTTATTTTTGAATATTCAAAATGGGTTGGGGTCCATACCAAAAGAAGATGGTGGATTTGATAGGAACAAAACCGTAGTCTGATCAGAATTTCCAACTGATTATGTAGTGGCCACCAAGCTTGTTCCATAATGATAAAAGACAATGGGTTGTACCATTCTAAAGGAGGCCAATTCCCACTTGCATTCGTGACCCTATGAGTTGCCAAAGTGGAATAATGTCAGACATTTCATGTCCACCGCAGATATCACTGAAAAGACAAATCCATCAATCTATCCAATGGCTCGCTACATGGTTTCACCTACAAAATATTCATCACTTATGTCATTCGAGGGCCAATTTTTCCATGAACTTTCTGGCCGTAGATTATAGACAAAGAAGCAATCGAGTTTTCTTTCCAAAGATCAAGTATTTATTAATCCAAGACTCTTAAATAAATCTGCAAGTAGTTCAATCACGGCGACTTCATTAATTTGGAACCTCGTCCAACTAGAGATGAGTAATTAGGTTGATTCAATTAGGGAATCGAACCAAACCAGTCTTATCCAACTAATTCCATGCCAGTTTCGGGAAGAACCAACCAATCTGTCTCTAAGGTTCCAAACTTTGGAATTGGCCTTTACCATTTCAGGTCCCATGTCAGAACTGTCAGTTCGGCTCAGGAACCAACAAAGCAGGCCTGTTCCAAGGTCAAGCCAGTTTAGAACCGGACTCATAAACCTTTTAAAAAAGAGTGAGATGCAACTAGAGAAAATGAAACCCACAGCCTCCAACTTCAAGTAGGCACACAAGACCATCAATTAACAAGGATTTACTAATCATAGGCTAAACAAAACAAACCAGCGGCTTGGAATAACCAGTCTACTTCAACGCCTGTGCCAAGTATAATTAGGTCAGTCCCCAATCTTATTTTTTCGGAATCCAGACCTATACGGTAGGTTTCGGGTTTCAATTTGGAGCCGATATACTTTGGAACTAATCATTCTAAATACAACATCGATGCATTAGTATACATGAATTTAATATTTTATGATAATTTTCATTTCATAGCAGCGTTGATTGTCCAGAACCAGCTTGTAGTGTGAACTAAGCATCGACAAATTTCAGGATGACAAAAATGAACCCCACTAAATACAAGACTAACCCTTTTGTCACTATTCTCTTTTCCCCTCCTGCTTTTTATTTGTCGGCAAGTTGAATTCCGAAATGTGAACTCGTGAGAACTTCCCTTCCAAGGTAGATTCTATTAACACGCGTACCTCGTTTGAACTCGCTCAAATTCGCCATTTTCTCATGACAGCATGTAAATGCATTTCCTCGCTGGCGTGGAAAGATAACAGTTGCTTTTTTCTAACATCTGCTCAACTATTGTCCAGCACGACGCCGCGTTCTAGAAGTCATTCGTAAAGGGGAAGTGAAAACAATACGGCAGATGGTCTGTGTAATGCAGTGAGTCTTTAACGAAACATCGATCGTTGCTCCTCGGAAATTTCTCTGGGCTTGACGTCGATCTGGAGGGACGGTCGACATCCTGTTTCTTATCAACATAATCAAAAGGAGTTCGCCCTAGTCAAAAAGGAGAACACCCCATGAAAGACGTGGGATCACTTTTTTCTTTCTTTCCTTTCATTTTTCTCTGAAAAGGGAATACAGCTGATGCAATTACGCACGAACACAATAAATATATGATTTTTATTCCGCAGCTAGTATAAGGAATGTCCTCTGCATTCTCCGTCGGATTATATACACGTGGAAGAATATGGTTATGGATATATATGTCACTCGTCTGGTGATGAATATGTCAGATTTTTATTACTCATCCTTTTACGTAGAATACATGTAATTTTGCAGTTTTCCTCAATAAAACTTCTACCACTCGCACATTTTTTGAACTTACAAAAGATATTCATTTTTTTAGAGTAAATCGAATTATATACATATAAAATCATCTTTTTACTCAGGTGAAATACTTATATTTTGAACTTAATTCATGTCTTTGTTTTAGCAATTACTAATGTAATATGTCAATAACCATTTAAATACCCAAAATAAATATAATTATTCACATTTTATATTCACAAGATAAATACATTTAGAGGAATGAAAGGAAGTCGGGGTTTCTTTTTCTGAGAATTAAATCCAAGGCTTGACATGCTTCATATTCGTATATCTCCAATTGACGTTAGCATAACAACATAATATCATCGAAAAACATTTTTATAGTTGTTCTTCTTAAATTGAAATTGCAATATCCAAAGTCCTACATCATTTTGAAAGCAACCTATTGAGTGATTCATAAGTCAATATTAATTTTCAAATGACTATCATCTTATATGGTTATTTTGAGCACTCCTTTTAAAAGTTTGACTCATATGTAATTGGTCGGATTGTTATGGAAATAATGGTCAGACTCTAATTTCGATCGAACCTATGACTATGATTGTTGAAAATGAGACCAAAATGCAGGGAGAAATTGGAACGCAACCTCGATGGCTACCCCCCTGTTCACACGTTTGCTTCTTCGTTGGAAAAACGACGAGCCTTTTGACTCTTGAGATAAAGAAAATTGAGAGTTCATATCTTGTACGGGTCTTCCAAATATTTCTATAGTTCATAGCATTTCACTGGACATTAGTACAAATTTCGATTGGATTTACTGTAATAAAAGAAATGGAAGACGAGTCCATCTTGGCATTTTGCTTTAACGGTCTCCGTAGATAAATGAAAACAAACTACAGTTAGTCTCCACAATGCCATTGTCATGATGTTGATCTAGGGAAATAATTTGCTTGATTTGGATCAGATCAATTGTGATTGTCACTTTCGATACATGGCTCACGAGAGTAGAATAGTCGATTATAGCTGTTGAAGTGGTATCCTGTTCGACGCATAATGCATTCAAATGTTTATTGTTGATCTTAACTTATGCACTAGTGCATGTCTCTAGCTCCCAATATCCCATATTGGAGCTCTTTGCTTAGACGTATGCACAAATACAACAAGAGAGAGGGCTACATTTTTCATTGTACCTAATTGGAGAAAATTTTCCTCTAACCATTACTCTGATTGATGGGTTATAATTTAAATATAGATGTCACCCAAACTTCTCCAGATAGTGATAGAGAGAATCACTTCCTAGAGAGTGTGAAAATTTGATGTATCTTCGGCAGCTCGGAAGAAAATGGATCTCTTATCATTTTCAGTTTTCATCTGGTGGACGAAATTCAAGAAATCTCTATGCCAAGTTAGGAGTCAAAAGATTGAACAAGTAAGAAATGGGTATTCTTAAAAAAAATAGAGAGAATAAAGGGGAAAATATTAATTTAACGTAATCGACCCAATCCCCCTTGAGTTTACTAATACTCTTGACATAATCAATAATTAACAAGATATTAAGGCTTTGTTTGTTTCGTGAAAGATGTAATGTTTTTGAAAAATGTTTTCCGGTATGTCACTTTGCTGGAAAATAACTATATTTTCTGATATTCGGCTGAAACTTAAAAATGAATCGGAAAATATTTTTTGTTGTTTAATTTGGAAAATTTGATTCGATTTTTCTCTGTACACTCATTTTAATATATATTTTTATTTTCTTTATTTCTTTATTATTTTTCCTAAAAAAATTATTTTTAAATTTTTAAATTTTTAAATTTTCTTTTTCCTTTTTCTTTTTTCTTTTACTCCTTCTTCTTCCTTGACGGGTTGACAGAAAAAAAAAAAAAAAGAAAAATAAAAAAGAAAAAAATTCAAAAATTTTAAAACATAAAAAAAATAAAATATAGAAGTGGAGATTAGTAAGGATGTGAGATAAGAGAGAGTGAGTGAGGAACATGTTTTCCTTTAATTAAAAAGTGAGAAATATTTTCCCCTATTTTAGAATCAATTAATTCATTTTCTGTCAAACGAATACCGGAAAATCCGGAAAACATTTTCTTGAAAATTATTTTTCGTAAAATAAACAGAGCCTAAATAGAAATTTCATTTTTTAAATTGACCAAATAAAAAGAGAAAGGTTGAAATAAAGCTAAGAGTGCATTTCCCTTTTTCTCTGGTTTGAGAAAATTTCCATAAACCATATTTTTGATTTGCAGGTTACAATGTTCTAGGTTAAAATGAAATGAAAAGCACCCACATATAAACTTGACTAAATATCATTGTAGATCCATACATTTAACCCACTAATCAGAACACAAGTTCGAAAGAATAAACTCCGAATAGAGATGGACAAAAAACATGGCTATATTGTAGAAATTCTCTACATAAATAATTAATTAATAAAGAACAACTAGATCCATATATGACTGTAAAACACCAAAACCTATATGAACAGAGGAATTAAAATATACCTGTTTGAGCCATAGTCTCACTCGATAAAAATAGATCAAACTGATGCAATCAGTGATCTATTGGAATGCCGAATTTTCCTCTCTATAACCTATTTCGGTATAGTAGCTTTAATGGGATTAAACGACTGATAGGTATAATCTACCCTTTTATAGGCTAGAGAGGGGACTTAGTAAACCCTAATCAATAGCGTGTCAACTAGGCCCCTCCCATTACGGACTTCGGTTAAACACAATTGCCTACACTTTGCTGCTCAACTAGGCCCGTAATTAATAGATGCCAAAACCCAATTCAATATGATCACTTGAGGGTTCAAAATATATTGGAATATCCATTAACCCGATTATATAAAATAGAAAATTAATTAATTAATGTAAGCCCATTATAGGAAATTTCCAACATTCTCCCACTTGAGCTACATTAATTATTTTTTTTATTTTTGAAAATGATTTTTATTTTGAAAACGACACTCTCGGGTTAATAACTAAAAATTTATTTTATGTGGCCACAATTTTGAAAAATAATATTCCAATAACGGCATCTCAAAACCAATCTAATCCTATATAACCTCATTATAGGACTATGGCGATCAACGTGTTAAGAAAATACCGCAACATATGACCTTCCATAATCACATATAATAAGCATTATATTTTCATGGATCATGGGCCTAATAGTGTAGTAAAATAGTGTCAATATGTGATCAAACTATACACTATTTCTTATCGGTTCTCAATGCAATTTCTCAACGACATGAAACTGCATTAACGCAATTTCCAAACAACATGAAATTGCCTTAGTGCGATTTTTAAACAACATACAATTGCACAATTATGTTACAATCCAACATGAGATCTCATAATTAGTGACATCCAATCATCTTTAAACTAAAATTTGTTTAAAGATATTGTTTCATATTTCCATTTCTCAGTCGACAAGAGAAATGATAACAATAAAATCAACAGTGATGATCATCAAAAGTAAATGCTTTAATAAACATTATAAAAGCATTATAAGTTTCCATATAACTATAATAGCTAGAAATACAAACTATATAGCTCCCACTAATAAAAGAGATCAAAAAAATTTAAAACACCATATTCCTTACATGATCTTTAAATAAAATGGGTAGTAAACCTTTTATTATAGGATCAGCCAACATGGACTTAGTTTTAATATTCTCAATCACAATGTCTCTCTTTTTTTACTAAGTCCTTAACGGTATAATATTTGATTTAGTTAACATCTCAACTGTGGCATTGTTATTGTTCACAACAAAAGTAATTATTTGAGACACATAATGCAATATGATCAATTATGGGCAATAAGTAATTCCACAAAATAATCAGTACATTATAAACTCCCCTTTGGGCAGAGCATATAATGCATCATTATTTTCCACAGCATGAAGTTTGTAAAACAACAATAATGAGAATTACATATAATTTTCAAAGATCCATCCCCTTTGGATAAACAAATCCTTTAAATTATACATCTCTATAATATTCAATATATATAGAGACGATAAGGAGAATTACATATAATCTTCAATGATCCATCCCCTTTGAGTAGACAAATCATTTAAATTATACATCTCCATTATCTTAATATAGAGGAGAATTACACATAACTCTCAAAATTTATCCCATTTAGGCAGATAAACCTTTTGAGTCACACATCCTCATCAATCATCTCTAATATATTAACATAGAGGGGAATTACGGATAACTTTAAAAAAATTTATCCCTTTGGGCAGATAAATCCTTTTAAGTCATACATCCCCATCTTTTAATTTCGAAATTTATCTTCATGCAATTTTCAAATTAATATACACAATAACCCCATTTGGGCAAGTGATTGTATATACTAATTTTATCAATAAAGAACTTCAATTATTTACAAACTTTAACAATTTGTAAATAATGTTCAATTTAATCAATGCCCAAAAATTCATCAAACAATATGAAACACTTTACGACATGTGCTTCCCAAGATTATATTGCATTTATTAATCAACAATTTTTGCCACAATTTTATGTGCCTATTTCTACAATTAAGCATCTAAGATTATCTAATTAAACTCAAGTAAGAAAGTATAGATAATCTATGATAAATTAGGGAAAGTGAATATTGTCATCTTATCCCTTATACCCTATAATAAATTTCCATAAATAAAAAATTGAAAATATAGGCACAAAATTATTTTTCATTGAATTAAATATGGATAACAATAAATAATTCCAAATAAATATTTAAATATGCCAAAATTAAAATTTACCATACCAAAAAATCATAAATTAAAAATTAGGCATATTAAAAAAAAAAATTTGAAACGGGCCTTGGAGGACCTTACACTCCCCCTACGCACCATTCCGTGTACATAGATCTAACAGCTTGGCTACACTACATCAACAAGCCTTGCTGATATCAAGGCAAGCTAGTGGAGAACATTATAATTCATTCAAGACCTTGCACTTCGCAAATGATGGAGGCAAACACATGGAGGAACGCAATCCTACACTAGCTATAGGCACATGAGCATGACAACTGAAATTTATAGTGTCCAAAGGAGAAGTGATAGCAACTTAAAATCTGTTATCTCAAGTGCTTATTCAAATTAATTGAATCTCATTAACATCAATCAATAGAGAGACTCGAAACAAAACTAATTTGATAGCTTGGCGGAGAGATGATGGTAACAATGGAAGATAAAGGGAGCTGAGCTTGTCAATTCACATGAATAAATTTACTGATACAATATAAAACTCACTAGCACTACATAACACTATTTTATCTACGATATTATGTAATACTAATGTTTCAGGAAGTAGTAGGCAATTGACCACTTCTCATACGTGGTTTTATATTAGGCATAGACAAAAGCCAAGTGAAAAGTAAGCCCTCCCCACTGATGCAGCCCAATAAATTAATGAAGTAAACATTTGTTCAAATAGCGACAATGTTACCAATCCTTCATGAAAACTATCCTTTTTATCAAATAGTTTATATTTTAATCACAGCAATGCTACTTGATCAACCACCCCATGTGGTGGCGTCGCTAGCTTGGGCCTTCCTCCCCCTCACGAAGGGGAGGGGTTCAAATCCCAGGGGTGTCATTAGTGGACTTATCCTGGTGGCACGTGCTTGGTGGTTGTACGTGTTGCCCCCAGGGTTTATTCCTCGGCTGTCGGCCGTGTGGGGGTTCCCTGGGTTATAAAAAAAAAAAATGCTACTTGATCAAGGCTCTTATGCAAGCAAGACTAAAAATTTATGAAAGAAAGCAAACTATCCAGTAAAAATAAATAAAAATAAGGAAAATGCAGCGCCAACATATAATTCGATTCAGTCACAGTCTCACTTTCTCCAAAAAACACAAGCGCTCTAAGCAAATAAACTATTCGCCAACCGACCGCACCCTCTCTAGACCCTTGATTGCGGGTGTACCAGGGTTTCAAGGAACAAAACAACTGCCATGAAATAATCGAAAATTGAAGATCGCGAAACCGTGATGAAAAAAAAAAAACTATGCAAAGCTTCTTGCAAACACAAAACACAATTGATATCACAAAGGATTTTGCTCTTCACAAGATATCTAGTTATTTAGAGGGCACAGGGAGTTCAAACCGCTCTACATGTGCAAGCACATGAACCCATAAACAAGCACGCATGAATAACCCAACATCAAAACGAAATGAAATCACATCAGTCAGTCCACCTCGTATAAATCACTCATGTATTACAATACCCATATAACAATTTCTAACATTCGTCATTCAATCGAAGGAAATTTGAAACTTTTGGAAATCCTTTCAAATTTTGAATTCAAGAATTTTGAATTTCTCAATATATACTCAATGAAATTATACAAATTATATATGGTGGGAACATGTAGAACAAAAGCTCTAAAGTTTCAAAATCGATTGATCTATGCATAAGGTTTTCATTCCCTAATCATGCTCCAAAAAATCCAAAAAAAATTATATGTCAAAGTTAAGACCTATATGAACATTTTTTAAGAAGGATTTGATCTCTAGATCTCAACAAAGAAATTGGGAAAAAATCGACAAAAGCAACAAGCGGACAACATGCATATCAAAACTGAACAGAAGATTATTATAGATTACTAAACTGACTTTGGACGATGATTTTGGATAGCAACCGATACTAGATCAGGGTGTTCTATGGCTTGTTGGAAAGCTCTTTAAGTCGACTTCGAATGTTATGAAGACATCAAATACTAAAAATCTTTTTTACTAGCCCGTTTCTAGACATATGCATAGAGAGGTCCATCATAGATCCGAAATTGCAGAACAATGATTGACTCAATGTCCTAGCCATGACAATGCAATTAACCACAAGTGAGGAGATCATGGGAAAGAAAGGAAAAACAAGCTAGATTGCCGCATTTTCTTTTGCACATATATAATCAAATAGAGCTTATTATTCAATCCAATAAAATCCATAATCCTGAAACCAAGCTATCCTTTTCAAAGATAATTCCATCGAATTCAGTTGCCTTCAAATTTTTTGACAGTGACAAGAGAAGACACCCAAAAATACCCATCTACTGCAATGTTACCAGTAAATTATTTCGCAACAATATCATATCAACTTACAGAATAGAAAACTAAATCACTACGAGGTGGACATGCTAAATCAACAACCTAGCTAACAGTGGATGCAATTCTTGTTTACCAGACTTAGCCCAAGAATTACTTTGTCATTAATAATACCAATAAGCATATAAATCAATAAATTTTTCCGTTTGTCCTCTATCTATCTGAAGAGCAGCAAATTGAGACACCTAAATATGGCAGATACCTCCTGATCTCACAATACATTCATTTTCCAGAACTCAAAGTTTCATATGTTTCAAAGATTCATGGAGCATTCATAAGCATTGAAAACCACAGTAATACAGGCAAACCTTTACCCAAACCCATACGATTCCATCCCAGACTACAACAAGGCAGAAAATAAGGAGAAGAAAAAGCAACCAATGGCATGCAATATATGCCAAAACAATCCCACACACCCTCAAAAGTTCCTCCCTGTACATTTATCTTCTCTCACAACTTACTAAAAAAAAAAAAAAAAAAAAATCCGTTCAAAGATTAACCAGATTGTAAAAGAAGGAAAACCATGCCAGAATATTGGAATCCACATGTAGAATAAAACCCTAAGGTTTAAGAATTAATTGATCAAAAAATCCACATGAAAATATAATGACAATATTTGGTTCAAGAGAAAAAAAATTTCGAATTTGTTCATAAAAAAAAGTAATAATTTTGGGTTATACAATCATATATGACTAGCTCTAATACCACATATAGAAATTCTCTACATAAATAATTAATTAATCAAGAACAACCAGATCCATATATGACTGTAAAACACCAAAACATATATATAGCAGAATTAAAACGTATCTGTTTGAGCCATAGTCTCACTCGATGAAAAACAGATCAAACTGATGTAATTAGTAATCTATCGGAATGCCGAATCTTCTTCTCTATAACCTATTTCGGTATAGCAGCTTTAATGGGATTCAGCGACTGATAGGTATAACCTACCCTTTTATAGGCTAGAGATGAGACTTAGCAAATTCTAATCAACAGCGTGTCAACTGAGCCCCGTCCATTACGGGCTTCAATTAAACACAATTGCCTACACTTTGCTGCTCAACTAGGCCCGTAATTAATAGATGCCAAAACCCAATTCAATATGATCAGTTCAAAATATATTGGAATATCCATTAACCCGATTATATAAAATAGAAAATTAATTAATTAATGTAAGCCTATTATACGAAATTTCCAACATATATTTTAAACATGATGGCCTTAAGTGTTTGTTTGGAGTGATTTTTATTATTGACTTTTAACCTTTTACAAGTCTTGCAGCATACTTATTTTGAATTTTTTCAATATAACATTCTTAAAACCTTCGCGAATTGTCTCATATTGTCGTGTATATTTTTTTTGGACAAATATTGATGTGTAAATCCACAAAAGTAAAAAGTTACTCTTGATTTTTTAGAATTTTGCAACAAACAGAAATATTAAAAATAGGAGTACTTTTGACTTTTTGGAATTCGCAAGAAACAAGGACATGGACACGCGAAAAGTTAGTGGAAAGCTGCTTTTTTTTTTTTTTTTTTTTTTTTATGAATGTTACGATCAAGTGACATCTTAAGCAACATGCGAAGCCAAAGAAAAAAACATATCTTAATCAACTTGCTTAATCAACTTCCTTAAAATGATTTTAGCCAAACCGTTTCAAATTCGCAAATTTCTTTATGTAAAGTTGAGAGGATCTCTGTAAAATGCTTATTAAAATCTAGTTAATATTTAACTCAAATCAGTTTGTAACTATTACGTTTTTGGCAGAAATGGACAGGAAATAAGTAACTATCACATGAAATCTGTGAGAAAATCCAACTGGAAAAGTGTAAGCTAATAGATACCCCATCTCAGGTGTAAGCCAAAAAGTGGACAATGGCGATACACATGTTATGCTTGAATTAGACGAAGCGGGAATTGAGATAATGACAAGGCATGTGCGTAATTGATTAGTAATAAATGAATTTAACTTTGATTCCATATTAAAAATTCAATCCAAAAAAAAAAATATAAATGCACTATTTTTTTTAATGTAGTATGTCAAGAAATATTTATATGTAAAAATATATGATTATTTTCATCTAATATTCACAAAAATGAAGACACATTATTGTGATTTCTCACTAAATAGCACCATTCAGTAACAAAATTCAGCTATTGAATGCGATATTTTCATGAGATCTTTACTTCAAACAGTACTTTTTGAAATGCAAACTTTTCTTTCTTATAATACAAATGATGAAAAATCATTCTAATAAAGAATCTCTTAGTCATTTAACAAAGAAAGATAGACTCTTTAAACAAATAGCTATTGCGAAGCTTGAGAAAAGATAGGCTTTTGTCTTGTTACTTAGAGTTATGTCTTCAACACAGAATCTCTCAGTTATTGACCAACCTAGGGATAAGAAAGAATAGAGATAATATAACTTATTACTCGTAGAAGATCCCATTGTTAAAAGAATCAATCAATCACCGACAATCACGAAATCTGCAATAATCAAGCAATCAGTAATATTTGGCTCCACTAAAGATGGTAACACCAAAGAAGGAAGATTGGAAGAATCAAGCAAAAGAAGGAAACCCACAACATAATCTCCACCAAAGAAAGAAACAAATTGACAGAACCAAATCCCCACAAATCAAGCATCAACAAATCACTACATCGATTCTCAATCGATGAATTGTGTTTCCTTTCAAAATCTCCTTAATTGTAGACATAAGTCTTCTTGTGAAAGTCTATAAGTAGAGCCTCTATAATTGTACAAAGTAGAGACAAAAATACAAACACCAAAAGATTACTACACATTCCATCTTCTATTCTCTTTGTTCAATTTTTCCCACAATATCTTAAAATTTTAACATATATTTTAACTACTCATGTTCAATTCTTCCTACAATATCTTAAAATTTTAACATGCATTTTAACTACTCATCCTCCATTGCTCTCCATGTATTTTCCAACGCAAACTGGGCCGGTGATCGCGACGACCATGCTCAGTTGGTGGCCTCTGCATCTTCCTTGGTTCCAACCTTATTTCTTGGAGTTCGCACAAACAACGAAAAGTTGCTCGCTCTAGCACCGAAGCAGAATACAAAAGCCTAGCAGACACCACGGTTGAACTCATTTGGATAGAGTTTATGCTACGTGACCTTCGGGCACTACCCTCACATCCACCTGCACTCTGGTGTGACAATCTTTTAGCCATATATCTCACTACAAACCCAGTTTTCCATGCCCGCACAAAGCATGTGGAGATTGATTTTCATTTCATCCGGGAATGCTTGGCACGTCGTCAACTCTCAAATCATTATATATCAACTGTCAATCAACAAGCCGGCATTTACACCAAAGGACTCTCATCAGCTAGATTTCAGATGCTTCGAACCAAGCTGACTGTCCACTCTGTCGAGTCAACTTGCGGGGATGTTAAGAGAATCAATCAATCATCGACAATCACAAAATCTGCAACAATCAAGCAATCAGCAATATTCTAGCTCCACTAAAGATGGTAACACCAAAGAAGGAAGATTGGAAGAATCAAGCAAAAGAAGGAAACCCACAACACAATCTCCTCCAGAGAAAGAAACAAATTGACATAACCAAATCCTCACAAATCAAGCATCAACAAATCACTACATCGATTCTCAATCGATGAATTGTGTTTCCTTTCAAAATCTCTTTAATCGGTCTTCTTGTGAAAGTCTATAAGTAGAGCCTCTATAATTGTACAAAGTAGAGACAAAAATACAAACACCAAAAGATTACTACACATTCCTTCTTTTGTTTCCTTTGTTCAATTCTTCCCACAATATCTTAATTTAAACACCCATGAATGAGAGGTTTTTCAGAGCTATTTTTAAGGGCTTATAGCCAAAAATGGCACACTATGGGAGGAAGTTAATAAAGATGCAGAAAAAGGTAATCAAAATCAAAATAAAGAACCGGTTGTTAACCAAGGAAAGAAAAGAGGATGGGGGACAAGGGAACTCCAACAAGTAATAGAAAAGAGGGGAGGGCACTCTAAAAGATGTACTACTACTATTGTTTCTATACGAGAAATCTGTGATTTTTTTAGTGACCTCCTACATTATACTTTTTCGGAATTGTAATTCTTTAGAAATGAATCATTACTTGGAAAAGTCTTTTTTTCCCATTAGACACTGATTTCTTTTAGTTATCAGGGACAACATCAAGTGATGAAACTACTTATTCTAGGTTAGTTTGGTTTGCTGCTACACCTAGCTCCGATGTTGCTTATCTTCTTTCTACTTGGGTGAAATTTCGTTAGTAGGGAATGAACGTAGAAAAGATAAAAGAACGCCAATCAGCTTTCTTTCTTTCCAGAAAAAAAAAAAAAAAGGTTCGGCAATAATGGATAGATAAAAAACAATCAGCAAATTCCAATCTTCAATTTATTTTCGGAAAAAAGCCAAAAAAAACCCCAACTTGCCCAATCTAACATATTTATCTCAAACTATTTTTTTTGATACCAAAAATCTCAAACATGTACTATTGTGACATATTTACCCCAAGTTTGTACAGTGCGACAAATTTCCCCAAACTTCTTTTGGTAACACCAAAAACTCTAAATTTATATTCGTGTAATACATTTATCCCAAAACTTTGGCACACAAATGTTTACAATTTTTGTGTCACAAAATTTTTTTGGGGTAAATATGTTACATAGTAAAAGTTTGGGATTTTTTATGTTACAAAAAAAGTTTAGGATAAATATATCACACGGGTACAAGTTTGGAGTTTTTAATGTCACAAAAAAAAATTTAGAATAAATGTGTTATAGTGGGCAAAGTTTAGGGTTTTTGGTGGCTTTTACTCTTTATTTTTCTCTAGCTGCAAATGATGCATTCAAGTAGACATCCTTGCCTTGCGTGGAAAAAAATAAATATAAAGTAGGCCTTTCTTGATTAGTTTCCTTTGCTAATAATGCAAGTGAGATTTTCAAGTTCAAAAGGGGGAACCAATTTTTCTCTATCCCAATGGCAATCGAAGATAACAATTACTTTTGCCAGATTTTTTATATTGTAAAAAGAAGTCAGGCTAAGGAGCACTTGTTTTGATTGAGAAATAGACCCAGCTTAGTATTAGCAGCATGGTAGCGGCACCAGTACTAATTTTGGAGAGAGTAGTCACAAGGTAGCAATTCTATTAAGAAAGGGAGACACTTTAAAGAAGGAAGTTATATCTCAATTTTCGATGACCTCCAGCGCCTTGCTTATTGACATAAAATCTACAAAAATATCATATAAACTCCCCCCATGCAAATTCTAATGCTCCACTCTCAAAAATCAAGTATTTCACCGGTGAGATCTAAACTGCCAACTAGAACATCACATACTTGTAGGCATCCGCCACCTTTCAATCAGCAATCACAAGATTGTTGCCCAAATGCGTTTAGATGATTTCCATGACACCGCTGCACCTCCTAGCATAACCACATATCCGCTAGTCGATTTTGATTCATCAGAATCTGAAATCTAGTTGGCATCACAATAACCTTCCAAAACAGCTGGATATTTGCCATATTGTAGAACATAGTCTTTTGTCCTTTTCAAATATCCTAATACTCTCATCAGAGCATTCCAATGCTCGTGACCAGGGTTACTAGTATATCTACTCAGTTTGCTTACTGAGTATGCAATATCTGGTCTGGTACAATTCATGATATACATGATGCTGCCAATTACTTGAGAGTATTCCAATTGTCTGATACTATTTTCAGTGTTCTTTCTCAAAGTTAGGTGTGGAAGAAAAAGATTGTTTGCATCTTTAATGCCAAATTCTTTAAATCTCTCAATTACCTTTTCAATGTAATGAGATTGTGTTAAACCTAAGCCATTAGAATTCCTTAGAATTTTGATGCCGAGTATAACATCCGCTACACCTAAATCTTTCATCTCAAAGTTCTTCTTGAGAATGATCTTGGTGATTCTGATGACCTCAGTGTTATCTCCAAGAATTAGTATGTCATCGACATACAGATAAATAAGTACATATCCAACTGTTGTGGATTTAGTGTACACACATTTATCACACTCATTGATTCTATATCCATTTTGAATCATTACCCGATCAAATTTCTCATGCCATTGCTTAGGAGCTTGTTTAAGTCCATACAATGATTTGACAAGTCTACACACTTTGTGCTCTTGTCCTTTGACCTTGAACCCTTCAGGTTGTTCCATATAAATCTCCTCGTCGAGATCACCATTTAAGAATGCAGTTTTCACATCCATTTGATGTATCGCAAATTGTATAGCGAAGCTATAGCAATTAACATCCTTACCGATGTTATTTTTGTGACAGTGAATAAGTATCAAAGTAGTCAAGACCCTCTTTTTGTCTAAACCCTTTGGCTACAAGCCGAGCTTTGTACTTATCAATGGAACCATCAGCTTTTAGCTTTTTCTTGAATATCCATTTACATCCAATTGGTTTATTTCCAGGAGGAAGATCAACCAATTTCCAAGTATGATTACTTAGGATAGAATGGATTTCATTGTCAATAGCATTTTTCCATAAAGTAGCATCTGGAGATGACATTGCCTCTTAAATGTTTGGGGCTCACCTTCTAACATGTATGTTAGAAAATCAGGTCCAAAAGATCTTTCAATTCGAGACCTTTTACTCCTTCGAAATTCGACTTCTTTGGTCAAAACTTCATCATTCTCAGATTCTGATTCTCTAAGCCTTTTCTGAGAAAGTTTTCCTTGATTTCTTTTTGCAGGATATATATCCTCAAAAAATTCAGCATCCCTTGATTCTAGGATTGTATTGACATGGATTTCCGCATTTTCAGATTTATGAACCAAAAATCTATATGCGCTACTATTTTGAGCATAACCGATGAATATGCAATCCACCGTTTTAGGTCCCAACCGAGTTTGTTTAGGAGGAGGAATTGCCACCTTCGCCAAGCACCCCCACACTTTTAGAAAATTGTAGAATGGCAACTTTCCATTCCATAACTCGTATAGAGTTTTACCTATCTTTTTGTGGGGTATTTTATTAAGAATATAATTTGCAGTTAAAACTGCCTCCCCCCACAAGTTCTGAGGTAAACCTGAACTCAAAAGCATGACGTTAACCATCTCCTTTAGTGTCCTATTCAATCGTTCAGCAACTCCATTTTGTTGTGGAGTATAAGGTGCAGTCGTTTGGTGAATTATTCCAAAATGAGCACAAAACTCTTTAAAATTGATTGAACTATATTCTCCTCCTCTATCGGATCTAAGCACTTTGATTCGTTTGTCAAGTTGGTTTTCAACTTCATTTTTGTACTTGACAAACATGCTCATTGCCTCATCTTTGCTAGTTAATAAATAAACATAGCAAAATCTAGTACAGTCATCTACAAATGTGATGAAATACTTCTTTCCACCTCTACTTTCTACAAACTTTAAATCACATAGATCACTATGGATTAATTGTAGAGGTTCACTTGTTCTTTCAACAGATTTGAAAGGTTTCTTGGCAAACTTGGCCTCAACACAAGTCTCACACTTGTAATGGGCATCCAACTCAAATCTTGGAATTAATCCCAAGTTTGCTATTCTTTTCATTGTACCATAGTTTACATGTCCTAATCTACCATGCCATAGATAAGGAGACACAACAAAGTGTAAAGGCGAAGATTTTTCTTTATTAATAGTCTTTGGGTACACATAATTCGAGTTTACATCAATGACAGCCACATTGGCTTTAAACATGTCATTACACAAGTACCCTTTTCCCACATACATTCCTCCTTTCGAAAGTACAAACTTATCAGATTCAAATACTACTTTGAAACCTTTCTCGACAAGTATGGGGTAAGAAATTAGATTTTTCCGAATCTCTGGTACATGCAGCACATTTAGCAGGGCGACTTCCTTGCTAGATGTAAACTTCAAGATCACATTTCCTCTTCTGGCAATCTTTGCTGATGCAGAATTAGCCATATAAAGCTTCTCATCTTCTTCAGCCTTCTCATAAGATGAGAACATGCGTTTATCTACACAGATGTGATTTGTGGCACCTGTGTCTAGCCACCAACCATTAGTGTTCAACACCAGGGATGCTTCAGACATTACCACAACAGACAATCTCTCAATATTGTCATGTTCCTCATCAAATTCGATTCTTGGGCTGCACCATCATTGTTGCCTTTTCGGGCGCTTCTTGCAATCCTTAGCTCGATGGCCAGGCTTGTTGCATATAAAACATGTCCCTTGGAATTTCTAGAACTGTTCCTTTTGCTTGGATTTTCCTTGAAAGGACATCTTCTTTTTTCTATCTTGCTTGTATTTGGAAGATTCCACAACGTTAGCCTTTGGCTTAGAAGAAGGTTTTGCACTCCTTCTATTGTCCTCCTCGATTCTGAGGCGCAAAATGAGATCTTCAAGGCTCATCTCCTTCTGTTTGTGCTTCAAATAGTTTTTGAAGTTTGACCAGTCCGGAGGTAGTTTCTCAATCATAGCCGCCACTTGGAATGATTCGCTAAGTATCATTCCCTCAGCGAAGATGTCACTCGAATTAATTGCAATTCTTGAACCCGACTCATGACAGATTTAGAATCCATCATCTTGTAGTCCAAGAATTTGGCAACCACAAATTTCTTGGTGCCGTGTCCTCGTTTTGTATTTCCTCTCTAAGGATTTCCATAACCAATTTTTAGCGATTCAATATTACAATAAACATTATATAGTGAATTCACTAAATGGTTAAGAATATAATTTCAGCATAAGAAGTCTCCATGCTTCCAAGCCTCCAAAGTGCACCGAGCGTCATGACATCATGCTCATCTCGGACTAATTATCGAGCACACCTCCGATAAGTACTTCGTCAGATTTAGCATGGTTAGATAGAAGAACATCTTCGCTGCCACTTTGTTTAAAACCCACTCCGGTGAATTTCTCCGGTTTCTCATTAGCAAGAATCGGAGGTGTTGCCATCACGTAGGCAAGGTTCGTTGAACCATCCCTCCGAAACGGAGCCAAAAGCCATTTGGCTTGTCTTTGTTATGAAAAACAGTCCCGGGTATACTAGTCGTAAGACTTGTACCCGCACCACCAAAATTGGTGTTGGCCAAAAGGCCCGTAGCATTAGCTACTACAAATTCAAGCCCCGAGGACTGAACATCTCCCATACCAACAGTCGAATCGACCATAGGAACGTCTCCAGAAACATTCTGGACATTGAAGGGAACTTGATTGTTTTCATCCATCTAAATAATCTGACTAGAACAACAAACAATGAGTGAGCCTAATCGCCTTAAGATTGTTGGAAAATAATCCAGAGACAGCAAACTGTTTGTTGTAATCAGAATATTAATGCAAAAAGACGATGACAACTGAATAAACTTACAATTCTTTGAGAAGATAAAAATAGGATGTCACTTAAAAATCACACAAGATTGAGGTGAGGTGATCCATTAACCATATATATAACATGTAAGACCTAAACCTCTTATGTGGATAAACCTTCTCGGTAGTTAACCAAATATAGAAGTGATAACAAAGCGTGCAAAGGGCCAAGATGAAATGAACCCCAAAAGTTGTCCGCTTACAAACCATATAAATTGAGGGGAATCCTTAAAAGAAGTTGAGGCCAGGAATATTTTCATGCCTAAACTCGAAGTCACCCATGTGTGGGCGATCTCCTTATTAAAGAGCAACTCGATTCGATGGCTAGAAAAAAAATGACATTTTAAATGCACTAAGATTTCTTGTTGAGTACATAGGTGCTACCTTTCTAAGTTCTAAGTCAAGTTGGCATGGGAAAGGGAATTGGGAAGATAGACTAGAGAATCTAGAATCAGAAGACTACTTCTCATGATGAGCTATTTGAAGGAATCTGTTGCTATACAGCCTCCAAAGCTTTTGTTAATATATTTCCCTTTGAGTTTTACAAGAAGAACCACAAATAGCTCTTTGCCTTTTTGCTTCAAAGGAATAGGTGGGGAGAACCATCGATTGGAGCACCCAAAAACTTGGGAAATAAATTCGTTGTATGGCCTATTACCATGATTCCAAAGTAGAACCTATGACTGGAAAACAGAACTAGTGGCGACCCATCCAATTTCAAGATATGCGGGATAGATTCCAAATCCCAAAAAATGAGGAACCTATTTCAACGTGTATGTTCCATGTTCTAAGTAGGTGGAATTTGGAACTGGGAAATTAGAATAAGTTTTTGTGTCTTTTTTATCTTTGTCTATGCACAATCTTTTGGTATTTCAAAACATTCGATAATGAGTGTATAACATAGAATCATTAATCTAAGTTTCCATTTTATAATTGAGAGTTTTACTTTGTTAATATCTCATTTATGATCAGTGAATTGTAGCAACAAATGGTAGTTATTAGGGGTGATGATTCACTGTATAGAACCTATGTAGACATTGGAGCCGACCCTGAAACCTTCGATAGGGTGAGTTTTAGGTTCTAGGGTATGTAGGGTGTTAGAATGCACATGTGAGTTAGAGAATCCACATCGGATAAGTGTTATGGTGTAGAATAATTAATATATCTTAACTAGCTCATAATTCATTAGCTTATGCTTTTAAGTGAATGTGTGTCTAATTGGATATGTTGACAAGCTCAAACTTGAGCTCCCTCTAGGCGATCTCCCCATATGAAGATATCGAGCTTTTGTAGCATGCTCTTAACAAATGGTGTCGAAGCCAATGGTTGACTGGTGGTTCACTATTAATGTGTATCGATGTTTCGTGAATATTTCAACGAAAGAATCTGGTAATTAATGGTTTCTGAATTGGTGGGCATTGTGATATAGCAATACGGATTTGATAGTTAATTCCTCATTCGGCATAGAGAAAAAACTAGGAATGAGTTGGGCGTTGACGGAGATTCAACTTGAGATAAGTTGATGTAAAATAATGCTTAAAATTAAGAGGGAGTAGATCCAACATTTACCTCATATTGAAGGGGAGATTGTTAGGATGTAAATATGAGTTGTGTTAAAAAATCTCACATCGAATAAGTGGTGTAGTATGGAGAAATTAATATATCTAGTTGGCTTAAACTTTTAAGTGAAGATGAGTCTAATTAGATATATTGACAAGCTCAAACTTAGGCTCTCTCTTGGTGATCTCCCAAGCAAAAATGTATTGGATATTTTTTTGTATGCTCCCAACGCAAGATAGGTTCTAAGTTCCATATGAGGAATCTATTCTAACGAATATGTTCTAGGTTTTAAATGAAACCTACACGGAACTTGGAACCGCTCACCCTTATGGCCTCTGAAGCTTTTGTGAATATATTTCCCTTTGAGTTATAACAAGACGAACCACAAATAGCTCTTTGCCTTTTTGCTTCAAAGAAAGAGGTGGGGAGAACCATCCATTGAAGTACCCAAAAAGCTTAGGATATTCCTCTTTGAGCCACCTACTTATTTGCCAATTGAATTCATAATTTCATAAGGTGATCAGATGGGCAAATCTAGCTCACAAGTAGCTATAGAACATTTTCCCTTATCTCTGTTGGCTTGTAATATCAGTCTAGGTATAGAAAAATCTATCGAGATGGCATATCACAATCATTCAGTGGGCGACTACCCCTAGCGACAAAAGCAGTTCAGCCAAAACTTCTTTATGCAACGCACTCAATCAACAAAGAAATAACATGAGACTAAAGCGCTCCAACAAAATGGGCTATAAGCTTCTAGGCGATATTTTGTGCTTTCCCACAATATTGCACCAAGGAATGAGTTCCATCTTTCGAGTCAATCTATCTACATACTCTTATGAATTAGTTCTACCGTAAGCCAATGATTATGCTAGTCTTCTCTTCTACTAAGTTGTTCTATCTAACCTGCGGGAGCTTGTGAGTGTATCAAATGGCTATCCATCCTAGCCATCTAGCCTACTTACCATTCATCACAATTCATCTTTATACTACCATCTAGTCTAATCGCGTCTATGGTGGTATTGTATTTTTGATCATGGGTGCATTTAGAAATGATCTATTCATCTAGTTAGCAATTTTTTTTATTGCTTTCCCAATGTGGTGGACATATCTATACAATATAGCAAAGATGAGCTTATCAGACTCTTCTCGAAATTGCATGTCGAAAGTGAAAGAGATTTTTCTCGTTCATTTGCTTGACCATTGAAGTGAGTGTGTGATAAATGCTTTTCAACCTCATATAGTTCTCTCTCCAATAGAATGCAGCCAATAATGAAAAAACATAAATAAAAAATGGGCAATGATCCTTTCTAGGAAGCCAGTTTTTACTTAAGTCAGTCCAAGCTTGATAAACTTTTAAACAATGGCAAAAAATCCCATGTCTTTTCTGGTTGGACTTACCAAATCGGTGATTTCTAGCAAGCCATTCTTCATTTTTTAGAGGGAGGAAGAAGCAAAAGCTACAGGAGAGCTTTCTTTATCTTTTTGGAAAACTAATTCATTTTTTTGGTTGGACTAATTTAATGGGCAATTTTCTTTATTTTTAAAGGGAGGAAGAAGCGGAACTATAAAAATGCTTTCTTTATTTTTATGGATAGCAAAATCATTTTCAAATTTACTCGGGAACTTCACCCGAAAATGGCCAAAAATGGAAAGATGGGAACATGGGAATAGATCTAATACCAATACAGACTATCCATTTCAATTCTATTATCCTAATGCCAATTTTTATGTACTTATAAAGAATATGATGTAATATATTATTCCGAAGCCGGACTGTATAACTTTTATCCCATATGTTACAAATAGATTCCCATGAAAAAGCAACTTCATAAAATTAGGAATAATCTCCGATGAAAGAAAGTCGTACCAATGCAAGGCTTAACATGCTCTGTATTCGTACATGTCTTAAAGTAGTTTTTATACTTGTATATTGGAAATCAAAATTATCACATTCAAGAGTCTTAGATCGATTGGGGAGATGACTTGTTGAATGATTCATAAGTCAAGACTCGCTCTCAAAATGGTCACCATTCGAATAGACCGGGCCATTGTGGAAATAATGTCAAGCTTCGATTTGCATCCGGAGCTTTTGAAAAATAACCGTGATTTTTTTAAAGAAGAGACCGAAGCGCAGGTAGAAATTACAAAGCAATGTAGATGGTTTTGTCCTATTCGCTCGTTTTCTTCTTTTCTAGATGAAAAACAGACCGATTGGAAACGACGACTCTTTGACTCTTTAGAAGAGAAAGATCGGGAGTTGCACGTCTTACACGTAGGGGTGAGCACATTGGACCGCCCGAATCGAAAACCGCCTGGATCGGACTCGGACCGGCGGGTTTGGTCTGGTTCTCGGGAGCATCGGTCTAGTTCCCGGTTCCATAAATAGGAACCAATGATTTTCGGTCTGGTTCCCAGTTTTGGGGGGAACCAGACTAACGAACTGGACCGACAATTTTCTATTTAAAATAAATTTCTTAAATTTCTTAAAAATGCAATAAACCCTAAAATAATAATATTTCTAGTATTTTTTTTTATTTTTTTGGCTAAGTGGTCAATCCTATTGGACTGGATGAATCGGACAGGACCAATGGTCCGGTTTGGTCCACGGTCCCAAAAAATGGGAATCGGTCCTCTCAGTCCGATTCCCGGTTCCACCTTGGAACCGGACTGGACCGAGAACCGATCACCCCTACTTGCACGGGTCTCCTAAATATTTCCCTTTGAGTCAATGAATACATATTAATAAAAACATTGTAAGGGAATTCGAGTCAATTAGGTTTATTTCATTATGAAGATTCTAATTAATATCTTTTTAATCGTTAAGTATGCCAATCGTACTAGTATACAACATGATAAGGAAATTCGAGTCAATTAGAATTTGCAACAAACAAAAAAACTTAAAGATATAGAAAATTAGAGATAACCATAATTTGTGATATTTCAATCAAGTGATGTCTATAATGCGTTTTTTATTTATTTATGGAAAATCAATGTTTTGGAGAACTTTTTGAAAAAAATGACTTATAGAAATTAATGGCCGAAAATATTGTTATCGTCCATAAACCTATTTAGACAAAAATTGTAGCCAATGGTAAAAACAGTTTCCATGGACTAATTCTTTTTAGAGATATAATTACTCATTTTTAGAATATATTTTCCAAATCATTCTTTTCCATTAAAAAAATGCATGTCATTTGCTTCAAGCAGTTACAAAATCCCTAAGTTTCTCCATGTAGAGTTAAAAGTGGAAAAAAATTGATTCTTATGAAATGCTCTTTAAAATCCTTATTCTTATATTTGACTCGGATCAATTTGTTACTATTTTATTTTCGGGGAAATCATAGAGTCCGACTCAATACAAGCGATTGAAAATATTCTCCAAATTAATCATTTCCATGAATAAATGAAATCTTAGAAAAAGGAAAGTTGAGATAATGACAACCCGCATGTATAACGATTGATTAATTGCTAATAACAGATATTAAATTTAATTTCGATACCATGCTAAAAAGTTGAATCCAAAATATAAATTAAGTAAATAAGTGGAGAGAAAAGAGACGCATCAAATGGTACCTAAAATTTTTTAGTGGGACTTGAGAATCAAATCACTAAAGCAAAGAATAATTGAACGGTTCACAATCATTGGTACCACCTTAGAATATCACGCATATTTGCTTAAATCTTCCCCTCTAAAATCAGAAATTAAAATTGATTCCAAATTTAATTGGCAACGGGAGGTGAAGATTTTGTCATAGATGCCGATTCGGTGTCCTACCATTCATATATGTGGCATAATTGGTAAGAACAAATTTCGGCAATGAATTTTTTTAAAAAAAACTTAAAATATTTGTGGAGGCCATGACAGCGATTTCTTTTAATTGGATATAAAAATGCTTAATTTACTGGAATATAAATGAATTAGAATAAGATCTAATTCTCTATTTTCTTCTTCTTCTCGAAACTTAATCAGCAGGGACCTTGACGGCAGCGTCACCGTTAGTGATGTCACGAGGTGACATCGCCATGCTGACGTCATACGTGGTCCGTCGCCGTGTTTTACACGTTAAGTGAAATTTATTCCACTTTTTTGGGGGTCCAAGCCTTTTTTTTTTTTTTTTTCTAAGGGATCTTTTCTATTGAGAGAGAGAGATGCTTCCACGCAATAATATAACAGCACCTGTTTTGTCATTTTATGCAGATAATACAATACTATTTTTTGAAAGTACTTTATTTAATAAGCATTTCAGAGACTACAAATATCATCTAAATAGTACAATTTCTTAAATAAAAAAAATCGGTTCAAGATAATTAATCTAGAACTATTATGTCCAAAAATAAAACCCATCTTTGTGATATTTGGTACAATAAAATGCGCCGAATCGTCGTAATATTTATAATTATTTTTCTGAGTCACGTATGTTTGAATTATACCTTCCCCTGCCCCGTCGAGATCTGTCCTCGATAAAATCATGGAACATAAAATTTTCTAGAAGAGACTGCATCACGCGGCTTAGATTAAGCTGACTCTCAGGCCATTGGTTGATCTTTCCCCCCTCACCAACAAACCAACGAAATAAAAAAATGTTCATGTTGAACGCGCGGTAAGATAACAGGAATAAAGTAGGCATCAAAGGCCAGTTGTCACTCGACCGCTCCAGCATCGTCGTCATTGCAGTCGCGAAAACCTGCGTCAGTCATGACATCTTCCCATCTTCTAGTCTCCTCCTCCCCTCGTGGTTGCACCGAGCGCATCGCCATCTTCTTATATAAATATCTCTGCTCGTGACGATGCGTTGCATCGTGGTCAGAGCTCACCACTGATCTCCTCCCACCAACCCCATCGCCTCTCGCTCTTTAAACTGAAGTCCGAGATCTTGGATTGGACATATTAGACGGGAGATATCGAAACCGTATGGGGGAAGTAGCAGCAGATATTGTCGACTCGACGCTCGAGGACAATGCCATCTTGACCAAGGCCCCCATGTAGCCATCCCCATCACGACTGGCTCTGTTGCTGACGAGGCCACCGCCGAGGCGGCAGGTGCAGCACGCCAGGTGAACTCCCAGGACATGGAGTCGAGGGGCAGCAGCACCGCCTCTGCAGTGTTCCACCTCCTGTGCTCCGGGATGGGGATTCGGGCGCTCATGCTTCCTGTTGCCTTCGCTTCTCTTGGGTGGTAAGGCAAAGTCATCTCTCTCGTCGTCTTTAAACTATTTTCTGCTTCAAATTGCATGAGATTTTGTCGTTTGCTTGTCGGAGAATTCGGTCCCCCAGACATCTTGGGGAGAATACAATATCACATGATGTGTTTCGCCAATTTTTATTTTCTTGATTTTGCTCAAATGAAAAGAAATGGAGAAAAGAAGAATCTTGGATTTCTTTGGAATTTTGATAGAAGTTAATTTATTTACTTGCAATCCACGAGGTCTTCGAGTCTACAACAGGCTGGAATGGAAACCTAGGACAAATCAATAAAAGAAGACCAAAAAACTATGAGCTCTTTTGAATGTGTGAATTATCTCCAAAGTGTTCTTGAATTAAATTAATATCTCTTCGATTCCGATCTCCACGTTCTCACCCGTAAAAGAAGCAGCTACTAACAAATATGTTGGAAATTGGCGGCAATATAATCCTTAACTTCGCGTAAGGATCTCTCTTCCCACCGACAATGGATTTAATAATATTTGTTAAATAATGGCATTTTTTGAAATTCGCCTTCTCATCCTTTTAGTTTTTGATATTCCAACCCGCCTTTTATTGGTCATACTATCCTCGTCTTCACGTATGATTTTTGTCTTTGCATCAATAATGCACCTAATGATATCTCTAAAGAAAAATTGGTGTCTCGATAATGTGATCATGTGATACGAAAAGGTCGACATCCATGTGTCATGCACCTTTTCTCTTTTCTACACATTCATGCACTCCACCAAGTTCCACCAGTACTACTCATCCAAAAATCTGGATCGCGTGACTTTATGCTATAGACATATTGTGGTGCTAGAATCTTACTGGACTATCAACAATCGAGCTCTACAACTATAGAACCATTTTCATCAATTTTTTAAAAAGTTTGGCGGCTACCCATATTCGTTTTCATTTTTATAAGTTCACACAGCAAGATATAGGTATTTTTCCCCATAAAAAACGGCCGCTTTATAGAAATGCTTTTGGGTCTTTTTTTTTATTGTTTTGTTTAAAAGTCGAGAAAGGCATTTTTGGAAAATCCGCTACTTGTTACTTTGCCTATTCTATAACCCACTTTTTCCCATATATCGTACGAGAGGTGGCAGGAGGCAGTGGAGGAGATCTCATATATTAAAAATGATCATGCTTTAAAAGCAAAACTACCATTCTTTCCATTTTAATGGCTTTGGTCAAAAATGGTCTTTTTAACTTTTAATTACCCATGTTTGTTTAACCTATCGTATTTGTTATTATTGAATATTATTATCTCATTAATTTTTTTAAAAATTTTGAAGGGTTTGGGGAATCATAATTATGTCCGTAGGGTTTCTATGGCAGCTCTACACCATATGGGCTCTCGTGGAGCTCCACGAATCAGTCCCTGGAACCCGCTACAGCAGATTCCTCGACCTCACCATTCGTGCCTTCGGTAAGCCGCAACATATTTTAAAATCTTTGTTCATCAAGTTAAACAATTTACATTAGTGAAAAAGAAAAGTTTAGTGTTTCCTAGTAGCAAAGTTTGAGCATGAGTTCAAGTTTAAATTTTGTTTATAAATCGTTATTAGTGTAAGTTGAATCGAATGTTATTTTAACTTTATGGTGTTGTATTTTCTCGTATATTTTTTGTGATGGGAAAATTGGCTATTAATCATATTTAGGCAAATTGTTTTTCAGGACCAAAGTTGGGAAAATTGCTTGCTCTATTCCCCGTGATGTACCTATCGGGGGGCACGTGCGTGATGTTGATCATCACCGGAGGCGGGGCCATGGATGATCTCTTCAAGACCATGTGCAGCGGAGATGGCACCGCGTGTAGCATCAAGCTACTGGATGGCGTGGAGTGGTTCTTGCTGTTCACATGCATAGCCATTGTCATAGCTCAACTACCAGATTTAAATGCGATAGCTGTAGTCTCACTGTTTGGAGCAATCATGGCCATTAGCTATGGCGCCCTGATCTGGATCCTATCGGTCGCCAAAGGTAGACCCGAGGGTGTATCTTACAAGCCGTTGGTTGAGGTGAAGTCGAACGAGGCAAGAATCGGCAGCGTCTTGAATGCCATCGGGATCATCGCACTATTTTTCAGAGGTCACAACCGTGTTCTTGACATTCAGGTAAAATGGCTGTCTTTTTCGATGTCTAATTTCTTTACCCTTTTGTTTTTTGACCGTGAGGAATCTATACTGTCCTTGATTGTGTCGGTTGTGATGGAACCGGGCAAAATCACACGCGTCGCGATGAGGGTTTCAAATTCTACTTTTAATTCAGCAATGATGATTGCTTATGTGCCCATTTTGTGATGTAGGGAACATTGCCTTCAACCCCAAAATGTCCATCCAAAGGTCCCATGTGGAGAGCTGTGATCATCTCCTACTCACTCATCGCTCTCTGCATGTATTCTTTAGCCATTGGCGGGTTCTGGGCCTATGGAAGCAAAATCCCAAACGGAGGACTCTACATTGCTTTCCCTCAATTTCATGGCCATGACACACCAAAGCTTGTGATGGGCCTATTCTACCTCCTCATAGCGGCCAACTGCCTCAGTGCATTCCAGATCTACGCCATGCCGGTCTTCGAGGACTTGGAGCTCTGGTACACCGGCATCAGAGACCGCCGCGAGCAGTGGTGGGCCCGCGCGTCCCTCAGGGTTTTCTTCAGCTGCCTTGCCTTCTTCGTAGCTGTGGCGCTCCCCTTCCTAGGGAGCTTGGCCCCGCTGATCGGGGGGATGACTTCCACCTTGACGTTCGTGTTGCCGTGCTTCATGTGGCTGGCAATCAAGAAGCCTCGTCGCAGGAGTGGCAAGTGGTGGCTCAACGTTGGGCTGGGGTGGCTCGGCGGGGTGTTGTGGGTGGTGATGGTGGCCGCGGCGATCTGGGTATTAGTTGATAGAGGGATCAATGCTAATTTCTTCAATCCTTAAGAGTGACTTGGAAAAATATATAACAGATCTTAAAGATGAATTCCAGCCAAGAAAAAATTGGGCATGCAAAATACTAATGCAGGAGAGTTTATACTAACGATACAAGTGTTGCGCCCATGGTCGATGAGGCCCAATCCTTGCTAGTTTTGGCAGCAAAGGTCGAGCCTGGCTAGCCTAGTGTGAGGCCACCCTCATGGCTGCTGGTGAGTAGGGGTGAGCGATTCCAGGTTCCTTACAGGTTCCGCCTATAACCTAGAACCTACCCTCGAATGCAGGTTTCTTATTTTTTGGAACCTGAAACCTATCCATCGGAACATGGAGCCTGGAACCTACCTTATTACAGGTTTGAGGATCGGTTCCAGGTTCCAACAGGTTCTTTGTTTCATCTTTAGTTAAGCAACATGAAAATAAACATAACAATAAAAATGAATAAGGATTTTATTATCGATTGCCTGAGAACAAGTGTCTTTATGCACTTGTCGAATAGTATTAAGAAAATTTTGTGATTTTAATGTACTAGTTACTCTTGTATTATATAGAATCATTATCTTAAAAGAAGCAATTTAAGTTTCCACTAGTTTGATAGTTTACGAAAATAAAATTTTCAATCATAAAATGTAAGTTTAGACTAGTGGTTTCAGATTATACACTTATCATTAAACATCATGGAATACCTCAGAATTGCGTGAAAACATAGATTAAGAAAAACATAAAAACTTGTACTAGGTTCTAGGTTCCAAGTTATAAGTTCTGAGTTCCAGATTACAGGTTTCAGGTTCCACCAATCGAGAACATAGAACCTACCCTCGGGTATAGGTTCTTTAAATTTTGAAACCTAGAACCTGGAACCTACAAGTTCCCATCGGTGCAGTTCTCAGGTTCCAGGTTCTACCCTAGAACCATGCTCACCCCTAATGGTGAGGGGAGGGGCAAGGTGAGGTTCAACCTTGCCAGATCAAGCCATGATGGTCAAGCCTTGCTAGCCAAGTGTGAGGCCGCCCTTGTGGTTGTTGGGGAGGGGGGCTAGGTGAGGCACGACCTTACTGAACCCGATTCGTACATGGTCTAGTCCAAGATCCATTTTTAGTAATTTTTCTCCATAAGTTATTGTGTTTGAAGATCGGGTGTCTTTGTAAACTAGTTCATCGAGTTAGTGAAAGAGTTCAAGAGTCATGATATAATCGGGGCATGAAGGTGATGGTGAAAATCTTGCTCGAGCTATCCTTAAATCATGAAATGGGTTCAGACTTTTAATTTGGATTATTATAAACAAAGAGATCTTAACATATTGTGCTTAATTTACATTCCTCTTATTACGGAAATAAATCCATACTTATTCACCTTCTTTTGATCATTTTGCAAAAGTACACATCTCGATTAATAAACGAGCAATGGATTTCCTATACAATGACATACTTGTCGAGCAATTATTGTATTTTTTAGTAGGGCCAACTTCACTCTTTTTGCTTTTGAGAAACATAATAACATTCATGTTAGGATGTCTTCATCACTGTGTTTTTTTTTTTTTTTTTTTTTTTTTTCCATAGTTCTTGCAATTTTGCGTATTCTTTTTTTCCTTTTACATTTGTTTACTGTTTTATCATAATCTAAAATAGAATTTACCTATAAAATCACGTTTAGAATCAACCCTAGATTCAAACTCTTCTCCGTTCTCTGGCGTATCAAAACTAAAGAGCCAAGATATTCTAAATTAACAAAGTAACTTTCCCACGTAAAGTATATGAAGCAAAGCCATGTACAAAAGCCAGAACTAGGTTTGGCTATATAAAAGGGGACTCAAGACAGCAAATATAAAGATCACAACGGCTTCATCTGCTTGCCAAAAGCAAGATTGCACATCCTCCGTCAATGCTAAAATCACTATGTCTACAAATAACCGTTGAAAGTCACGATCTCGGAGTGCCAAACGACGATGATCGCCGGGAGAGTGGGAGAAGAGAACATATTGAAGGCACCATGAAAGGGCCATGAAGCCCCAAAACTGTGTCCGCCTCTGCAAAAGAAGCATCTGATCCTACCAGCACTATCACTTTGGGAGCAACACTATTGACAAATAGTTATTCTAGCACAACATGCAAGGTGCAATTGTCACTTCTATTAACCCTTTTGAAAGTTAGCGAAGTTCGGGATTTGAAAATTCTTGGTGGATGGCAAATTCAGACTCATACAATCACCAATTATCCTATGCATTGACACTAACAATTTCCAATCGATTGATCATTTGATCATTTTCGAAATTTAAACTGTGACCGTTATGCATATAAAAGCAGTAGTAGCCATAACTTATGCAAAAAATGATGTCACAAACTCTTGGGAGTGCTCAGATTTCTTGCCGTTTGCCCATCTTCAAGACCAATTTTCAAGACGAAACTCTTGGGAGTGCTCAGATCCGTCGCCAATCATTGATATGAATCTGCATAGGCCGTGGTTGTACAGAGGACGTCTCACCCTGTATATCGCCATAATCACACGGATGACTACTGAGAGATATTCGGTGCACCGGGGCGATTTTTTTCCCAGGGCACCATGGCGCTGCCTCGTGGTACACACCCCCACCATCACCTTTCGTGCACTGGGAAAGGCACGAAAGCCACTTTTCACGGTGCATCCTTGAAAGTGATGACACATGATGCCTTTCATATCCTAGAACACATTATCTTCTTGAGGACATAACATGAAGAGTCACATTTCAATTTAAAATGTCATAAAGTAAAAAATATTATCTTAAAAGTTCTAAATCTATTATACGATGGTCAATTCTATTTAAGTATTTTAAATGTGTCAGTTTAATCATAAATAAGTCTTTTGATGAATTAAAAATGTAATCATAAATATTTTTTTAATTTTTTGTTTTCCTTTTATTATTTACTTCTTTATTGTTTCCCTTTTTTCCTATTCTCTTCTCTTTTTCTTCTTTTGTTTTTTGTTTTTTTCCTTTTTTCTCCATTGAGCCTTGTCCATGGCTAGCAGAGTTTGTCGGCCTTAGGCAAGGCTTGCCCTTGTCAACTCCAGGTGAGGGCCTAGGTAAGGGTGACCTTTGCTAGGGGCGGACAAGGACGATTCTCACTTGATTTGGAAAGAGTGGCCCATGCTTGAGGTTGTCAATGGTTGGCACTAAAATAGGCATTGTACACAACTTCTACCTTTTTTAGTGTACTTGCCAATATTTGCCAATATATGCATGCACTATGTGCTAATAAAAAGTCACCGGCAACTTTAAACTAGCACGATGTAGTTTAAAGTCATGCACATGAATGAGCTACAAATAGAGTAGACAATATCATGACAGCGAATGACCCAAGTGAGGTTGCCCACTTATAATAGTATAGGCGCCAAGTTAAACATGTTTGAGGTCAGATATCTCTTTGATCCCATATTACTTATGTATTCATTGTTGTTTGGGTAAATACTTTCGATACAAGCTTAAATTAAGATGACATATTTCAAAGTCACATGAAGAGTATCCAAATTTTCAACTCGACGAAGTGTTTAAAAGTGATCCAAAGTCGTGTTTTAAATTAACATGATGTGTCTTAACTACACATATGTATACGGTTGGATTACATCTGAAAACAAAGTTTACTACCGTTGAAGGAATAAACACATACTCATGATCTTTTCTCATTGCAAAGAGTATCCAAATCTTTAACTCGACTAATCTCATGAATAAGGTGAATCACCTCATTCATGAACACCAGGGAAGGCTTCACCCGTAGTAGTATTTTGAATCTATTTTAATATCATCTTGAGTGAAAGATTTTATGATTCAAATATGAAATTCACCGTATGCGTGCCCACTAAAGCCATTTCATGTTTCTTTTGCAATTATACATTTATTTTTGAGAACTTTCAAAATGGGTAGGGGTCCTTAACAAAAGAAGAAGGTGGATTTGATAAGGAAAAGAAAAACATAGTCTGGTCTGGACTACCAACTGATTGTGTAGTGGCCACCCAGCTTGTTCCCCAATGATAAAGAAAATGGTTCGTACCATTCTGAAAGAGGCCAATTCCCACTTGCATTCGTGGTCTTATAAGTAGGCAAAGTGGGATAATGTCACACACGTCCACTGAAGATATCACTAAGAAGACAAATCCATCAATTTATCCAATGTCTCACTACATGGCTTTACCTACAATATAGTCATCACTTATTTCATTTGAAGGCCAAATTTTCCATAAACTTTCTGGTTGTCGATTTAATTATGTCGATCATAGAAGAAGAAGCAATTGGGTTCTCTTTCCAAAGAGCAAGTTTTTATTAATTCAAGACTCTCCATATAAACCTGAACCTCGTTAAGTAGTTCAGTCACAGCAACCTCATTAATCCGGGATCACACACAACTAGGAGTGGGCAACTAGGTCAATTCAACCATGGAATCGAGCCAAACCCAGCTTATCCAACTAATTCCAGACTAGTTCTGGGACGAACCAATCTGGTTCTAAAGTTTCGAATTTTTAAAACAGCCTTTAATCATTTCGGATCCCATGTCAGAACTATTAGTTCAACCCAGGAACCAACCAAGCAAGCCTGTTCCAGGGCTGAACCTGTTTAGAAACGGACTTATACACCTTATTTAAAAAAAAGAGAAAAAAAGTCAGATGCAACTAGAGAGAATGGAACCCACAACCTCCAACTTTAAGTAGGCACACAAGAGCACTTAACTAACATGGTTTTACTAATCACAGGCTAAACAAAACAAACCCAGCTCTCTGATAGAACTGGGGAGCGGCCTAGCATGACCAGTTTAGTTCCACGCTGGTACCAAGTATAAGTTGTTCAGTCCCCGGTTCTAATTTTCTAGAATTGGGACATATGGATAGGTTCCAAGTTCCGATCACGGAGCCAATCTACCTTGGAACCAATCATCATAAATACAATGTCAATACATTGTACATGTGGATTTTATATGCTGTAATAATTTTCATTTGGTAGCAGCTTTGATTGTCCCTAACCTGCTCGGAGTGTTAACTAAGCATCAACAAATTTTAGGATGACAAAAATGAACCCCACCGAATACAAGACTGACCCTTTTGTCACAATTCTCCTTTCCCCTCCTGTTTTACTTATGTCGGCAAGTTTAATTCCTAAATATGAACTCGTGAGAACTTTCCTTCCAAGGTAGGTTCTATCAATACGCGGACCGCGTTTGAACTCGCTCAAATTCGTCATTTTCTCAGGACAGCATGGGAATGCATATCCTAGCTGGCGTAAAAAGATACGGTTGTTTTTTCTAAAATCTGCTCACGTATTGTCCAGCACAACTCTGCAGAACGGAGCCCCATCTTTGAAACTAAGTCATTGGCAAAGGAGAAGTGAAACAATATGGCAGATGCTCTGTATGATGCAGTGAATCTTTAACCAAACATCAATCATTGCTCCTTGACAATTTCTCTGAGCTTGACGTCAATCTGGAGGGACGGTCGACCCCCTGTTTCTTATCAACATAATCAAAAGGAGTTCGCCCTAGTCAAAAAGGAGTACACCCAATAAAAGAGGTGGGATCCTTTTTTGTCTTTCTTTCCTTTTATTTTTCTCTGAAAAGGCAATACAGCTGATGTAATAAAGCACAAACACAATAAAGAAATGATTTTTATTGGGTCTGCAGCTAGTACAAGGAATGTCTTTTGCACTCGCTATTGAATTATATACACGTAATGTGTTTATTGAACTAATTTCAGATACACATGTCAGTTGTTCAACGGTAAATATGTTAGATTTTTACTAAATAAGTGTGAGTATGCGGTTTTCAATAAAAATTCTATCTCTGGTACATCTGTTGGGATATTCATTCTTTTGGAGTAAATTGAATTATATACATATAAAACAATAATCATTTTACTCCGGTAAAATACTTTAACTTGAAATTAATTCATGTCTTTGTTTTAGCAATTACCAATGTAACATTTCAAAAACCATTTAAATACTGAAAGCAAATATTAGTATTATTTTCATTTTATGTTCACAAGATAAATGCATTTAGAGGAATGAAAGTAAGTCTGGGTTTCTTTTTGTATGAAGTCAATTCAAGGCTTGGGATAAAAAAGGAAATCAAGGCTTGACATGCCTCATATTCGTATATCTCCAATCGTCATTAACGAAACAACATAATATCATTGAAAAACATTTTTATAGTTGTTTTTTTTAAATTGAAATTGCAATATCCAAAGTTCTACATCTTTTCAAGAATAACCTATTAAGTAAGTCATAAGTCAATACTCATCTCCAAATTATCATCATCTCATGTAGTTACTTTGAGCACTCATTTTGAAAGTTTGATTCACATGTAATTGGTTGGATTATTAAGGAAATTATGATCTGGCTCTAATTTACATCCTAAGCTGTGACTATTATCTTCAAAACGTAGACCAAAATGTAGGTAGAAATCGGAAAGCAAACTTGATGGCTACCCCCATTCATACGTTTTATTCTTCATTAGAAGAAAAAATTGAGAGTTCACATCTTGTACGGGTCTTCCAAATATTTCTATAGTATAGCATTTCATTGGACATTGGTACAAATTTCAACCGGATTTACTGTAATAAAAAAATGGAACACAAGTTTATCTTGGCATCTTGGCATTTTGGTTCAACAGTCTCCGTAAATAAATGAAAATAATTTCAAACAGTTAGTCTCCACAATGCCATTGTCATGATGTTGATTAGGAAATAAATTCCTAGATTTGGACCAGATCAATTACAATCACAACTTTTTATGCATAGCGGGCGAGAATAAAAAGAGAGAGGGCTATGTTTCTTGTTGATCTTAACTTATGCGCTAGTGCGACAATGGTATATGTCTGGCTCCCAAAATCCCATATTGAAGCTCTTTGCTCCGACACATGCACAAATACAAAAAGAGAGAGGGCTACGTTTTTCGTTGTCCCTGATTGAAGAAAATTTCCTCTAATCATAACTCTGATGGATAGGTTATAAATTAAATATAGATATCACCCAAACTTCTCCATATAGTGATAGAGAGAATCATTGCCTAAAGAAATGAAAATTTGCCGTATCTTCGGTAGTTCGGAAGAAAATGGATCCCTTACCATTTTCAGTTTTCACCTGGCAGATGAAATTCAAGAAATCTCTATGAGAAGATGGGAAGTCAAAAGATCGAACACGTAAGAAATGGGTATTCTTAAGAGAGAGGAAAGGGAAAAATATTAATTTAATGTAATCGACTTGATTTTTCTCGCTTTCATAACTAACAATTAAGAATATATTAAATGGACATTTCATTTTATAAATTGACAGAATAAAAAGAGAATGTTTGAAATAAAGCCAAGAAAGACATTTTTTCAAACTATGTAGAAGTCCCAATGTTATATATATCACTGTATTTCCCTTTTCCTTCAACCTTATTTTTGATTGGCGGGTTACAATGTCCTGGGTTAAAATGTAATGAAAAACACCCATAACAAGCTTAACTAAATATCATTGTCTGTCCATGCATGCAACTCCCTAATCATAACTCAGGTTTGAAAAAGCATGGCTATATTTTAAAGATGATAGCCTTGCGTGTTTGTTTGGAGTGATTTTTATTTCAGACTTTTAACCTTTTACAAATCTTACAGCATACTTATTTCGACTTATTTCAATATAAAATTCCTGAAACCGTCGTGGGTTGTCTTATATTGACGTGTATGTTTTTTTTGGCCAAATATTGATGTGTAAACAGAAACATAAAAACGAGAGTACTTTCGACTTTTCACCTCGGAATTTGCAGGAAACAAGGACATCGACATGCGAAAAGTTAGTGGAAAGCATTTCAATATAAAATTCCTGAAACCTTCGTGGATTGTCTTATATTGACGTGTATGTTTTTTTTGGCCAAATATTGATGTGTAAACAGAAACATAAAAACAAGAGTACTTTTGACTTTTCACCTCTCGTAATTTGCAGGAAACAAGGACATCGACATGCGAAAAGTTAGTGGAAAGCATTTTTTGTGAATGTTACGATCAAGTGATATCTAATCAACATGCGAAGCCAAAAAAAGCGATATCTTAATCAACTTGACTTAAAATAATTTTAGTCGAGCCGTCCACTTTAAGCAAAAACAAATTCGCAAGTTTCTTTATATAAAGTTGAAAGAAAAATCTCATTCCTAGTGAAATGCCTTTTAAAATCTCGTTTCGTATGTTTAACTCCAATCAGTTTGTTACTATTACGTTTCTGGTAGATATGAGAAAAATCCAACTTGAAAACTGCAAGCAAATAGATACCCCATCTCACGTGTAAACCAAAATATGGACAACCTATGCTTGAATTAGACGAACAGGGAATTTAGATAATGACAATCCATGTGTGTAATTGATTGGTAATAAACAAATTTAACTTTAACCCCATCTGAAAAAGTTCGATCCCAAAAAACATGAATGCCCTAATTTTTTCAGATGTAGCATGTCAAGAAATATTTATCTGTCATAAAAATATGATTATTTTCATCTAATATTTATGAAAATGAATAAAGATTATTGCGACCAGTCATTAAATAGCACCGATTAGTAACAAAATTCAGTTACTGGATACGATATTTCTATGAGATCTTGTGCTACAAATAGTACAATTTCAAATGCATGCTTTCCTTTCGTATAATACAATAGATGCAAAATAAAGCTAAAAAAGAGTCTCTAGGTCCTTTAACAAAGAAAGATGAACTCTTTGAACAAAAAGTTACTGCGAAGCTTGAGAAAAGATAGGCCTTTGTCTTGTTCACTAAAAATATTTCTTCAACACTAAATCTCTCGGTCGTTAATCTACCTAGAGATAATAAATAGTAGAAAGAATATAACTTATTACTCATCGAAGATCCTATGAATAACCTACACCCAAAAATGAGAATTGTTTCAAAGCTACTTTAAGGGCTTATAACCAAAAATGACACTTATGTAATGGTGGAGGAAGTCAATCAAGATGCAGAGAGAGATAATCAAAATCAAAAGAAAGAACCGGTTGTCAACCAAGGGAAGAAAAGAAGAATGGCGACAGCCGAACTCCAACAAGTAGTACAAGATAGGGAGGGTCCTCTTAAAGATGTATTGCTGCTATTATTTTTATGTGAGAATTGAGCGATTTTTTTTAGCGGCCTCCTATATTATACTTTTTCAGAACTGTAATTCTTTATAAATGAATTGCTACTCGGAAAAGGCTTTTTGCCGCCCATTGAAATACCGATTTCTTTTAGTTATCTAGGACGATGTCAAGTGGTGAAATTACTTATTCCAAATCTCTTTGGTTTGCTGCTACACCTAGCTACGATGCCGCTTACCTTTTTGCTACCTGGGTAAAATTTCATTAGTAGGAAGATAACGCCAATAAGCTGACTTCCTTCAAAAGAAAAGTTCAGTAACTATGGATAGATAAAAAAAAGACAAGCAAACTCCACCATTCAATTCATTCTTCTTTAGCTATGAATCACGCATTCAAGTAGAAATAATAAAATTCTTGGTTTTTTGTTTGATAAGAGTACATTTGGTAGGATTTCTATTTAGAAATAGTTTTTTTCTATTTTTGTTCTCTAGACAAATTTATGAGCAGAAGAACATTTGGAAACTGCAAAAAATTTCTATTTTTAGAATGAAAAATGAACAAAATCGTGTTTGGTACAACCCTAAAAATTTCTATTCCTAATTTTTTTCAAGTGCCATAGAGCAGTCAACAATTTAATTTTTTCTTGGTTAGTGAAGGAAACATTGATAATATGTATATCTTGGAAGAAAATGGGTTTGTAAATAATATTAGTAGTGTAGTTCATACAACAAGAGCTAGTAAGATGAGGAGTATCTTGTAGATCTCTACATAGACCCTTCAAGCATAACGTCACAATAATAAATAATGTAGTCCATTATTCAACTTTATCAACTTGGCTTTGATGAATAAGTATTTAAAAACAATATTATGAAAGTCGAAAACACAAAATCACGGAATCTCAGATATAGTGTGATCTCTTGCTATTTTATTTACAATATTTTTTCTAAGCATGTTTATCTCAACTGCCAGCTCATGCGATATAGCATTTACAACCTCCACTTTTTTAGATCCTAACACATATTTAGGATCTCCATATAAGGAAAAATTTATGTTTATTCTATCTTGTTCATGAATATAATTATGCAGAGTACAACATATAATCACAATTAGTTTTTGCTTTTGAATTGCATATGGAAGCATGTGTCTCCAAATGGTAAAGCGATTATTTAGTGTCCCAAATGACCTCTCAATGACATTCCTAGGTGAAGAGTGCATACGGTTAAACAATTCTCTTGATGATCTTGGCTGTCTCTCTCTATCCCTATAACCATTCAGATGATACCAATTCCAAAACTATTACATAACCAAAATTTACCATTTGGTATTTGCTTATGACATAGTATAAATAGGATCTACTAAGACACATAAACAAAATCATTTTTATGGGTGCCATCAATAGCATCTAGGCAGCCATGTGATTTTATGAAAGTCTAATGTTATATAAGATTATCAACTACATATATTTGATGGCATAAGATCGATATGAAAATCATACATTGAAGTAGTTTTTATGATTATGATCCATAAGAATTTTCTCTAGAATAACATTAAAGGACGGTGGTTTGATAACCTCTTTTGACAATTTGAGAATCATTTTTCAACACTTGGTGAAATACTCATTGATCGTTTTTCTCTATCTTTATAATTTTTCACATAAATCTCTAATGGAGTTATTGTGACCCATCAAAGATAAGAAAATCCCAACTTGTTTATCTACTCTAACATGCCGACTATCTTCCAACCATCTTCATGCCCTCATTAAATCACATAGGTTTAGAAAAACACGCTCCAACATGAAGGTTTCATATATTATATCCAAATGTCTACAAACAATCTCTTTTAACCATTCGGGTCATAATAGTTTGTTGTCCTTAATAGGTTTTTTCATGTGCATAGACATGTCCATTGTAATAATGCACAACCATGTTACCAATATATCAAGATCAAACATATATAAGTATTGTTTAACTAGTTCTACCTGCTCATTAAACACACTACTTAGTCTCCCTTCCATATTGCTTATGCCATCACATAAATACAAGAACATCAATATGGATATCTGAAAAAAATCCAATAACGACCATATAACATAAGTTGTAGAGTGAAAGCAAACCACATATAAAAATCCTAAGCAATCCACCATACCTATACAAATAAAAGAGTCTCAACATTAATATCTTTAAAAACCAAATATCAACCAATAACATAAGTCATAAAATCAAATGAAACCCCACATAATTCACATTATATTTCTCAATATCTACTTAGGACATTGGAGAAATCCATTTGGGATTTGATGAAAACCTGCACTAATGCATGCATGTTCCACTATTTTGTTGTAAAGACCTTACTTCAACTTAGGCATGGAACACCAATCACAGCAAATATGAAAAAGGGATCTATAGGTGGTGACGTGGACCTATACTATGGCAGAGTCACTTATAGATTAACTTACCTTAGATTTGATAAGCACTTTATGGCTTTGTAGGTGCCAGCAACACTAAAGGAGTTACTCTTTCTTCTCTTTTTGATAGTTGGAGTCCTATCCAATTTGTATTTGTCATGAAATGGAGTTGATATATTGTTACATGTAAAGGCTTTCTCATTCATGTGGTATTCACTAAAGTCTTCTAGATCACTATTTACCTTACCATCGGCATTGTTATCTTCCTCTGACACCATTAAATACTCAAAATTTCTAGCTACATGCTCCCTAGTAGTATGTGTTGGAACTAGTATTAACACCTAGAGGGGGGGTGAATAGGTGTAGAGGAATTTTATGCGCAAGCAATAACAATCTTTTACAATCTATAAACTGAAATTAAATAGAGAGAGTAGAGAAGATTGCAAACACAGTTTATAGTGGTTTGGCCTTAGACAAGCCTACGTCCACTCTCCAGTCGACCAGGCAATCGGCTGTATTTCACTATATGATCAACGGTGATTACACACTCTCGAGTGTTAGTACTCGGTGATGATTTGTCTCACTAAGTCACTCTCTTTCTGTAAAGCACCTAGATCACTCAAATGTGCACTATGAACAATCGAAGAACTGAATCAACTTTGGAATAATGTTCATCCACTCCTTACTCTCCTAGGTCTCATCCTATCCTTATATACTCTCCAAGCCACACTCGACCGTTGGCTCTTTCCTTGAGAGTTTCGTCTTCCCTTTCCTGGACAGACTTTATAAGGCAAGTTTTTTTGACCGTTGGAGGTAGATTGGATCCCCTTGGATTCTGTTCGCCCATACAATCAGAATCCGGGCTTCCATAAGTGTTCTATTCTTCTTTGGAAGTTGTCTGTTGATTGATCATGCCAATCACTTTGATACAACGGAATCAATATAAATAAAGTAAGTGAAATACTTGACCGTTGGTGATCTTATCCTGTAGGTTCATCTTAAGTCTGATGGTCTTAAGTTCTAAATATGCTTAGATTTTCGGTCGGTTCATTCGGACTTAAAATCTCGATGCAATTTGTTCGAGACTTAAATCTCGATGCAGTACGGTCAGACTTAAATCTCAGTCTGGTAAGTTCAGACTTAAATCTCAGTCTGGATGAGTCTTTCCGTCTAGTACGGTCAGACTCTTAGACATCTCATGCTTTATCTTCTGCAACCAGCAGACTTTAAAACCTAATGTCATTCTGTGTCCTTTTCTTTCAAGAGATTGATATAAATATCATTCATAAGCTGTTTTGTTAGCATCAAAACTAGGAGTTTTCTCAACAATCTCCCCCTTTTTGATGGTGACAAAACATCTTAAACATATGGCTTCATGTCCCTGCAAAATATGGTTAAATAAACCTGTTTCCAACTATCCTGCCCAACTCATAAGTATAGCTCATATCAGCCCTGCATAACATAATTACAGCTTAACAAGATACAGACTTTGTCAGTAAAGATTTCAATAAGAGAATATCATCAATCATTTATCATGCATTAACACAATGATAAAACCATCTGTCATCCAACTATCATGATATCAACAGCACAATGATATATCCATCGAAAATCAATCAAAGAGCTAAGTCAAGCAAAAAAACAAGTCGAGCAAAACAAAAAGCCATATCTACTCCCCCTTTTTGTCAACTTCAAAAAGAGTTAGTCAGTTGAAAAAGATCTTTTTAAGTGGTTTTCTTGTTTGGGGTCCGAACAAGGGTGAAATCCTCCATATCTGATGCGAGACTTCTCAATCCCTGTCAATACACCGATTATTTGTCTTCTCAAGAGTTTTCGATGTTATTGAAGGAGGTTTCCATTTGTACCTGTCGATCCCTGATCTCTGTTAAAAGTTCGAAGATCTTTTGATAATCAACATTTCCAGATGAAGCTGCAGGAACTTGAATGTCAATATTTTCATGATGATGCTCCCCCTGAGTTGATGCTTCATTCTATCCTTGATGCCCCTCTTTTTCTCTGTTCTTATCTCCTTCTTCTTCTGCGTCTGTTTCTTCTGCTTCTTCTGGCTCATCCATTTCTTCATATCCTGCATCCTTCTCTTTTTCTGTGTGGAGAATGTGTTCGCATGTTTCTCTTGTTCGGACATTCTCGAGAATGTTGACGCATATTTGCCAGAATTGCAGAGATGCTTTCTTCTTCATCTTCTTCATCTTCTTCATCTATCAATAGGAGTTGTCTTATCCTTTTAGAACTTGGCACATCAGCAGCTAATTCTTTGCCTTTTCATTTTGCTGTCTTTGCTATAGCCAGTTCCTTTTCTTTTCGTCGCCATGTCTCTGCAACATCCTTCAGTCTCATCTTGTTGATCATTTTCATATCAATGATCATTGTTAGAAGAGTTTTAGTACTGAATCTTCTGGGTATATCTATCTTAAGATGATCAAAGATTCTTGTGACTAAAGCTCCATAGGTAACTTGTCCTTTTCCCTTTGAGGCTTTTTGATACATATGCAAAATGATTGTGTGAGGCGGTGAGGAACGAGTACTCCTCTTTCAATTGCCCACATCCGTTTTGCCTCAAATTTAGACACATCAATCTTGGATGATGCTTTTGGACGAATGCAGCTGATGATGATTTTGTGCAGAATAGTTTTTGCAGACGTTAAAAGAGGATAAGTTATAGTGGCCTTTACAGACTTTGTGAGAAACTTACGTTTTGTTTCATAAGGGACATCTATTGACTGAATGCTCATCTCTCAACATTTATAATGTCGGCAAGAGTATACGAACTAACCTCATAAAATCTATCATTCACACCGAACCGCATTACACCGGAGATAGAAATGTCAAATTCGAGTAAAAATATGCTGTTAATTCAGGATAAACAGCAGCAGAATCAGTGCAGAATTTGTCCATCTGCAATCTCTCAAAGCATTCTCGCAGATTTATGTCAGCAGCATCCAGATAATCAAAATCAACAATCCTATGGTTCATGACTCCTCTTTCTAACAGATTGTTAAAGAAAGTCTTGTGTTCTTTGGATCGAAATAATTTTCCAGTTGTGTTCTGGACTACAGCAGCAATTCCCATTCTTACTTCAAAATTTCTGTTGATTGTTTCATCATCTTCCTTCACCTTATCTTTACTTCTCCCTGTATCACTAACTCATTCTTTACGAGTAGATGTTGATTCGGCAGCCTGCACTGCTTGAATGAGACGGAATTCATTTGCAAACCCATTCTGCCTCAAGAAAAACAGTTTGACATCTTCCCTAACGTTTCTCTGAACTAACTTCTCATACCTCCTCATAATTACATGAGGATTTTCAGTAGGTGTCGGTAGAGTTAATCCAGACGTACCTCTGCGTAAGACAGTCCTTTCTTCAGATTCTGAGCGACGAGTTCTTGGGGATTCCTCATAATCTTCTTGATTTCCTTGAGAAGAAACTCTAGGAGATTGTCCTTGAGTTTCTGCGGAAGTCTGTGTCAGGTCGAAGTGCGTCTGCCCTTCCTCGATTCTTCTTCCTCCTCTTCCAGCAATTCTGTTTGATCTTCTTTTAGGAGATGGAGATCTTAATCTGGATATGGAGGATCTCGAAGCCATGTTCGCAGAAGGTTGGTTTTGGACGAAGATTGTTTTAGAAAGCGTTTTTCTCAGTTAGGGTTTGTAAACAGACATTCTAAAGAGTGGTGAGGAAAAGACTTGACCTTTGGATGTTTTTATACCTTTGTTAGGAGAACAAGTAAATAGTCGCAACCCAAAATAATTTAAAAATAGCAGTTATTCTAAATTTAACAAGAATATTCAATTAGATGCCAGAATATATGCAAATCAATTATTCGAATCAAAAACTTACTAAAATAATTACCATAATTCAATAAGGAAACAATACACCATATTATTATTTCCTTTTTCAATCACCCGACGATTTCCACTGTCAGACTTTGTCATGTTCTCATAGAATTTATAAGAAAGGGTTAATAATGTTTAAACACCCACATATTGAATCGAATGTACCTTTATCCAGCGGTTTTGTGAAGATATCTGCTAATTGATTCTTAGAATCAATGAATTCCACATATATATCTCCCTTTTGCACATGGTCTCTTATAAAGTGATGTTTGATCTCAATGTGCTTTGCCCTGGAATGTAAAATTGGATTCTTGGTGAGGTTTATGGCACTTGTATTATCACACCTTATTTCTGTGCAGCATTCTTCCTTCCCATAGTCTCTTAGTTGTTGTCTCATCCACAGAATATGAGAACAACAGTTTCCAAGTGCTACATATTCTGCTTCTGCAGTTGATAGAGCCACAGTATTTTGCTTTTTGAAAAACCATGAAACTAGCATTTTTCCCAGAAGTTGGCATGTTCCTGAAGTACTCTTCTGTCTATTTTGCATCTGCTAAATCTGCATCCGAGTAGCCAAGAAGTGTAAAATCTGTTTCCTTTGGATACCATAGCCCTAAGTTTGGGTAAGTGGCTATATACTTAATTATACGTTTAACGAAAGATGTGATTCTTTAGGATCTACTTGAAACCTCGCACAAAGACAAACACTATATAGAATATCTGGTCTAGATGCAGTAAGGTAAAGAAGAGAACCGATCATGCTTCTATAATTCTTCTGATCAACCTTCTTCCCTTTTTCATCTTGATCAAGTTTGATGGAGGTTGCCATTGGAGTTTCTGTCCTCTTGCAGTTCTCCATTCCAAATTTTTTAATCAGGTCTTTGGCGTACTTCTCTTGATTAATAAAAGTTCCACGTTTCGTTTGATTAACTTGAAGTCCTAGGAAGAATGTTAGTTCTCCCATCATGCTCATTTCAAATTCTTCCTGCATAGACTTTGAGAAGTTCTTGCACAAGTGCTCATTAGATGAACCAAAAATAATATCATCTACATAGATTTGTACAAGCAGAATATCTTTACCTTCCTTCTTAATGAATAAGGTTGTATCTACCATTCCTTTTCTGAATTTGTTATTTAGTAGAAACTTGCTCAATCGTTCATACCAAGCTCGAGGAGCCTGTTTCAGACCATAAAGTGCCTTTTTTAATTTGTATACATGATCAGTCTTTCTTGATTCCTCGAATCCAAGGGGTTGTTCTACAAACACTTCTTCTTTGATAAACCCATTCAGAAAAGCACTTTTCACGTCCATTTGATATAGCTTGAAATTCTGATAACAAGCATAAGCAAGTAATAGTCGATTGCTTCTAATCTTGCCTTTGGAGCATAGGTTTCATCATAGTCTATTCCTTCAGATTGAGAATAACCTTTTGCCACGAGCCTTGCCTTGTTTCTAGTGACTTTTCCAAGTTCATTAACTTTGTTTCTGAAAATCCATTTGGTTCCAATGATTGTTCGTCCTTTTGGTTTGGGTACCAATTCCCATACATCATTTCTCTTAAACTGTTAAAGCTCTTCTTGCATTGCTTCTATCCAGCTTTCATTTTCCGAGTGCTTCATCAATTCCTTTGGGTTCAATTTCAGAAATCAGTGCAACAATACCTGTGTCCTTTTTGTTTCTTGATCTGGTTTGAATCCCTTCGTTGATATTTCCAATCACCAGCTCCCTGGGATGACTAGACTTATGCTTCCAGTTTCTGTTTGGAGCTTCATTATTATCAGAATCTTCTGCTGATGCAGGAGTATCAAGTTGAGTTAGTCGTTCTTCATGAGTTGCTTCTTTGACTATTTCCTGGGAAGATTCTGCTTCTTTGTTGAGACCAGATCTTTCAGTAGCTGCATTTGATTCTGATTCTTCATTTATTGGACTGCTCTGTTTTGAGACTTCTTTCTCCAGAAACTTTACGTTCATGGATTCTTCCACTTTTTGAGTATTCTTGTTGAACACTCTGTATGCTTTACTAGAGTTTGAATAGCCCAAAAATATGCCTTCGTCTGACCTTTCTTCAAACTTACTAGGTTGATGATTAACATTCTTAAGGATATAACATGGACAACCAAAGATTCGAAAATAGGAAACAATAGGTTTTCTTTCTTTGAAAATCTCATAAGGGGTTTTCTCAAAAATTGGTCTAAGAAATACTCTATTAATAATATGGCAAGAAGTAGAAACTGCTTCTGCCCAAAATCGAGTTGCCACCTTGCTTTCTATAAGCAATGTTCTGGCCATTTCCTGCAAAGACCTATTCTTTCTTTCCACAACTCCATTTTGTTCTGGAGTGTATGGAGAAGAAAATGTATGCTGTATGCCATTTTTGTCACAAAAATTTGAGAAGTCTTGATTCTCAAACTCTCCTCCATGATCTGTTTTGATACTAGAAATAGAGTAACATTTTTCATTTTTAATTTTCTTGGCAAATGTTAAGAAATATGAGAAGGTATCTCCTTTATTTGCTAGAAAATATACCCATGTGTATTGAGAGTAATCATCTACTATCACAAGACATATTTCTTACCTCCAATGCTTTGGGTTCTGGTTGGTCCAAATAAGTCCATGTGAAGAAGCTGTAACACACGATTAGTGGAAATTTGTTTTATAGATTTGAAAGAGCTTCTAACCTGTTTTCCCAGTGTACATGTAGAGCAAAGCTCAGTTTTCTTGTAACTTAGTGATGGCAAGCCACGAACAAGCTTTTTGTTGGCAAGCTTGGAGATTTGTTTCATGCTGACATGCCCAAGTTTACGGTGCTACATATCTGCTTCGTTTTGGACTGATAATAGACGTTTCGCAGTATCTTCATTTATGTCCAGAAGATAAATGTTCCCATGTCTTCGTCCAGTATAAGTCTGTGAAGAGTCATTGCTTGTTCTAGAACATAGGTTCTCTTTGAAGTTTATTCTGAAACCGGCATCACATAACTGGCTGATGCTCAATAGATTATAGTTTAAACCTTTGACTAGAGAAACGTTGTTGATGATCAAGCTACCAATTTTGACAGTTCCCAGTCCTATAATGTTTTCTTTGGTGTTCCCTCCAAACGAAACTGTTCCTCCTTTGATTCTGTCGTATCCAATGAACATCTTTGAATTTCCTGTTATATGTCTTGAACATCCACTATCCAAATACCATTTCTTCTTACTTTTGAAACTTACCGCAATGTTTACAAACACTCATTTTTTTCTTTGGTACCAAAATTTTCTTGGGTCCATTGAAGTTAGTAGTATAAGCTTTTTCTATCCATTTCCTTTGAACAGGTCTCAGACTTTAGGACATTTGTTCTCAAAGTGTTCTCTTTCTCCACAGTTAGAACATTTGAGATTGTTTCTACCAATAGGTCTTACAAAATTGTTTTTGAAATGATTGTTTTTAAACTTGTCGAGGAGGTCTTTGTCTTATTCTTTCTTTGACTTTGGGAAAATCAATCAGGGAATAATTTTCCTTATAAAAACCAAGTCCAGACTTATCATAATAAGGAATTTGAATGGAAAGTATATGCTGTAGAGTTTTTGATCCTTTGGAAAATTTTGTGGTAATATCTAAGAATTCCTTTTTGAAAGAATCATTCTTCTTTTGTAAAAAGTTCCGATTTTCATTAGTTTCCAAAAGTTCCTTTTTAATAGATTCATTCTCATTTAATAGAAACTCTCGATTTTCCTTAATTTCCAAGAATTCCTTTTTGAAATCATCCATTTTTTCTTTCAAAGAAACGTTCGTTGATTCAACTTGTAATTTTCCTTTTTAATTTGGAAATCCTTTTCAAAGTAGATTTTAGATTAGAACAAAGCTCATTTATATAATGTGAGACTTCTATAGGGATCTCAGAATGATTTACCTCGATCTCCCTGTCTGAGTCTATGTCAGAATCAGTTTCAGAGTCTGAGTCTGAGTGTGCCATTAGACAGATGTTTCCATATTCGTCTTCACTATCCTCAACTTCGTATCACTCCATGTTTCAGCTTTGAGAGCCTTCTTGTACTTCTCAAATTTTCCTTTGTTCTTTTTGAGTTTGGGACATTACGTTTAATATGTCCCTTTTTCTTACACTCAAAGCGAGATTACATCCTTGGTATAATCATCCTCGTCCTCGTTTTGCGTTGCCCAGATTGTCTGTTTTGTTTCTGTTGTTGAACTTTCGCCTTTTGTTTTAATTTCTTTACCTTTTTGATCAGCAGTGCAAGTTCCTCGTCGTCCAGTTCTTCCTCAGAATCTGTATCATCAGAATCAGAGTTAGACTTAAGAGCAAGGGATTTTTTACCTTTGGATTCCACTTCTTCATTCATTTGTTCTGCCTCATAGGACTATAGGGTGCCAACGAGCTCATCAACGAGTTAAAGGTGAAATTCGCGAGTTTCTCGATAGATGTCTTCACATTGTTCCATTCTTTTGACAGTCCTCTCAGAAGTTTGTTGACCTTCATTGGACCAGGAACAGGCTGTCCTTGATATGCTAATCCGTTTACAATTTCTGTAAAACGGCTGAACATATCTCCTATGGATTCTCCATGCTTCATCTTAAAGGATTCGTATTGACCAAGTAATATGTTTACTTTGGTCTCCTTGACTCGATCAGTTCCTTCATATGTCACATGTAGTCTGTCCCATACTTCATTTGCTGTATCACAAGAAGATATACGATTATATTCATTAGGTGATAAAGCACAATATAAAGAGTAAATAGCCTTTGCATCAATGGTTTGTCTTTTTGTTATCTCTTCTGGAGAGAGAGTGGCTGATGGTTCTGGTTCTTTTCCATCGGTACTCTTTGACGTCTTTCTGGCATTTTCAGTGGGCTCAATTCCCCTATTAACCACATCCCATTCCAGTGGATCTTTCGACCTGAGAAAAGCCTTCATTTTATTCTTCCAGATATTATAATCCTTGCCATCGAAGTATGGTGGACGAGTGTTGCTCTGCCCCTCAATTAAACTTGGTGCAAGAATACTAGCCATAGAGGATCTTTAACTCAGAAGTAATAAACACTTCAAGATCTCGAGCACCTAGCTCTGATACCAATTGTTGGAACTAGTATTAACACCTAGAGGGGGGGCGAATAGGTGTAGAGGAATTTTATGCGCAAGCAATAACAATCTTTTGCAATCTATAAACTGAAATTAAATAGAGAGAGTAGAGAAGATTGCAAACACGGTTTATAGTGGTTCGGCTTTAGACAAGCCTACGTCCACTCTCGGTCGACCAGCCAATCGGCTGTATTTCACTATATGATCAACGGTGATTACACACTCTCGAGTGTTAGTACTCAGTGATGATTTGTCTCACTAAGTCACTCTCTTTCTGTAAAGCATTTAGATCACTCAAATGTGCACTATGAACAATCGAAGAACTGAATCAGCTTTGGAATAATGTTCATCCACTCCTTACTCTCCTAGGTCTCATCCTATCCTTATATACTCTCCAAGCCACACTCGACCGTTGGCTCTTTCCTTGAGAGTTTCGTCTTCCCTTTCTGGACGAGACTTTATAAGGCAAGTCTTTTTGACCGTTGGAGGTAGATTGGATCCCCTTGGATTACGTTCGCCCATACAATCGAAACGGGCTTCCATAAGTGTTCTATTCTTCTTTGGAAGTTGTCCGTTGATTGATCCCGCCAATCACTTTGATACAACGAGAATCAATATAAATAAAGTAAGTGAAATACTTGACCGTTGGTGATCTTATCCTATAGGTTCATATTAAGTCGATGGTCTTAAGTTCGAATATGCCTAGATTTTCGATCAGTTCGTTCGGACTTAAAATTTCGATCGGTTTGTTCAGACTTAAATCTCGATGCAGTACGGTCAAACTTAAATCTCGATGCAGTAAGTTCGGACTTAAATCTCGTCTGGATGAGTTTTTCCGTCAGTACGGTCGGACTCTTAGACATCTCATACTTTATCTTACGCAACCAGCGAGACTTTAAAACCTAATGTCATTCTGTGTCCTTTTCTTTCAAGAGATTGATATAAATATCATTCATAAGCTGTTTTGTTAGCATCAAAACTAGGAGTTTTCTCAACGTATGTGTATCACCAAATACAATACATAACTTGAGATACTGAGGAATTTTATCATTCTTGAATTTTGTCAATTCACTATTATCTTGCAATATTCACGATGGTGACATGCTTCAACAACATAATCAAATCACTCAAAACTTACATCTACAAAGTGATCTTAAAATGGCCAAAAGTTAAAAGATACCTTGATGTGAAGTTCTCATATACTTGGATCATTAATAGCAATTATTTTGTGAAAGAAGTTTAAAACTGCCATATTATTTTCTCAATTTGTTCTCCTTATTCTTCAACTATACTAGGTTATATTGGAGTTTTGTTTGTTTATTGATCGGCCTGTATATTATTTTACCCTGCTTTGTTGTAATAGATGAGGTGTGATTTCCTTGTTTGATCTCTTCTACCAATAGACTTAGATATAGGTTAGTTAAATGCTCAGTCCACTTTGCGTTGAATGCCTCTTTTTAGGATGCTATATATTCTTGACTAGTTGAGCATCAAATGAGCCATGTATTAAATCATGACATAGTCATGTAGGGATTACATGTAATATTGCATTAAATCACTACATACTCATAACATTGTAAGCACCCAACATTAGCTACCATATGTAGCATTTCTCAAGAGATGGGGTTAACAATCAATAAATGAGATATATACTATAAAAGTAACAATTTCAATGTAATATTCAAGGATTGCAAAAGTCTGAGGCACCATCTTAATCCATGCTACCATGTTAAATCGACATGCCGAATAAGGGTTTGGCAAAAGATAAAGTTTGACAAAGCGGGGGTTAAAGTTGGAGTAGCATCCACAAGGTAATTGCAAAAAATGAACCAACCATAATTATTTAATTTTCTAGAGCCTACTAAATATGACTTTTGACTACTAATTTCAAGTCATTTTTGGAGGTGCTACTAATGGATTGAGTTTAGGCTCAATTATACCATTTTATGTATGCTTCTTGCTAATAGAAGAATAAGAGGAGGAGGGACAAACCACATTGCTATAAAGTGACTATCTTTGGATGTTCCTATAGCTAACCAATATGCCACACATCCTCAACCTCATTAACCTCTATTTGATACACATTAGCAAGGGTTTAACCTACTAAGACTTCTACAAAATTGATTTAATATAAAATTATCAAACTAACGTACCACAAGCTCTGAAGTGACAAACCCACCAATCGCACATAAACATATCCACTAAAAAAGCAAGAATGTGGCTAGAAATCAAGAAAATATCATCGCAAAAAGTAGCAGGCAACAATTGAGCACTAAGCTCGCCAAGATACAAGAGAGAACTCAATCATCCCAACTAACATCATTCTAGGTCACAACCAATGCCCTCACAACCCAAACTCCATAACCCAGCACTCATAAAACCCAATAGGACAACGAGATAGAGAAAACACACACCAAATAGGAATTGCAAAGAACAAGCATAAAGTAGAGAACAATTGGGTGTCATACCATCACCTTTAGCCCTTACCCAGATCAACAAAGGCAATCCCCACTCGATGGTGGCAAGGGCATGCCTCCCATATCTGCAAGTCAAAGAGATGTGTGATGGTGAAGTAGCAATTTTAGTCACCTTAATGAGAAGCTTAATTCGATTTTGTTGGTGAAATAACAACAATTGATCGCGAACAAGAAGGCTCTGGGGAGGAGAGAGAGAGAGAGAGAGAGAGAGAGAGAGAGAGGATCTTATTTTCTATATTATTTTTCTTTTCATTCTCGAGACCAAAGAAGTAGGTTTTTTCTATTTCTTGTTTTTATTCCAATATGTTCCCTAGTCATTTATCTATTCCATAGAATAGAAAAATTAACCGATGTTACCAAACCAATTTATGTTCTTTTTCTATTCAAGAAAACAAAAGAATAGAAAAATAGAGAAATAAAATATTTACCAAACAAAGCCTAAGTCACCAAATAGGGTAGTCCTGCGTTACGTGGAAAAAAATTGACACGAAGTAGGCCCTTATTTACCAATTTCGTTTGCTAATAATTCTAGTGAGATTTTCAAGTTTGAAAAGAGGAACTAGTCTTTCTTTATTCCTATGGTAGTCGAAGAGAAGAATTGCTTGCTTAAAGTGAAGCCTTAGTTTTAAAGAGAGAATTTCCCAATTATCGGTAAGCTTTCCTTTTGTTAGATTTTTAGTATTACAAGAAGAAGTCAAGTCGAGGAGCACTACATTTGATCAAGAAATAGATCCTAGCTCAGTATTAGCAGCATAGGTAGCGGCACCAGTACCAATTTTGGAGAGGATAGTCCAACCGATCTAGTAAGCAAGCACAAGGTAGCAATTCTATTAGGAAGGGGAGAAACTTCTAGGAAGGAAGTTATATCTCTATTCTCAATAGCCTTTAGCACGTTGCTTATGCGAATGACAATCCATAGAAATCTCAAATAGACTATTCCCAATGCAAATTTGAACGCCTCACACTTAGAAGTCAAGTATTTCGCCAATGAGATCTAAACTCCCAATTGGGACATTACATTCTTATAGGCCTCTGCCATCTTTTGATTGACCATCACAAGATTGTCACCCAAATCTTGGCTGAACCATGGCACAACTGATTGTACTCTAACGTTAGGTGCTCTAATCCTCATAATTGGTGACGGAGATTAGCAAGGTGAATTCTTTGACCGGGAGGAGTTCATACTTGAAGCAAGACTCGGTGGTGGCATAGCCATAGAGTGATGAGAGCTTAGACGTGAAAGAAGAGAACTTGATCGATCGATGGCAAAGATCTTGGTCTCACCACCCACATAAGTGAGGTGGTTGTTGCAAGAATGTGGCTAGTTCTTGTCGCTGTAGTTGGACACGAGGGAGAGATCACATCTCTCTCTACGGTTTCTAGGTTAGCTATGTAAATGGATTGACTCCAATGGGTTGTAAATGGGTTTGTCTTTAGACCCATTTAAATCCACATATAAGAAAGACTTATAACTCAAACCCAATAACAACTCATTTGTAAGAACTTGACTAACTCATTTATGAACCTATTCATTAAAAATGGGTCAAAAAGGGTTTTCAACCCATTTTGACACCTCTAATTATATGGCATCTAAAGCTTCTATGAGTATATTTCCCTTTGAGTCATAACTAGATGAACGAAAAACAACTCTTTGTCTTTTTACTTTAATGAAAGAGGTAGGGGAGAACCATTAGTTGGAGGACCCAAAAAGCTAGGGATATTCTTTTTTCGAGCCACCTACCTACGACTAGTCGAATTCATTCTACCTACTACTAGTCGAATTCATTCTTTCATAAGGTGATTAAAGAGGCAAGTCTAACTCACAAGCAGCTAATGTTTTCCCCAATCTTTGTTGGCATGTAATATTAGTCATGGTATAGAACAATCTATCGAGATGGCATATCATAATCATTCAATAGTGGACTAACCCTAGTAGCAAGAGCAGTTTAGCCAAAACTTCTCTAGGCAGCACAATCAATCAGTGAAAAAAGAACATGTAAATGAAGAGCTCCAAGCAAATTGGCTATAAGCTTCTGGGTGATGCTCTACACTTTCACATAATCTTGCATCAAAAAATGATTTTAATCTCTGAAGTTTGTCTACATGTATACTTTTTGGATGAGTGTGACAAGCTAATGATTATGCTAGTCTTCTCTTCCACTAACCCAGTTATATTTGGCTTGTGAGAGCTTCCTAGTATATGGAATGGCTATCTGTCTCAGCCATATGACCTACTTACCATTCATTATAGTTCATCTATATACAACCATCCAATCCAATTGCATCTGTGGTGGTATTGTATAGTTGATCACAGTTGCATTTAGGAATGATCAATTCATCTAATTAGCAACTTTTTTTACTACTTTCTTGATGTGGTATACATATCTATACACTATAGCCAAGACGAGCTAATTAGACTCTTTTTGAAATTATATATGTATAGAGGTGAGTGGTTCCAGGTTCTTCACAGATTTTACCTAGAATTTGGAACCTACCATCGAGTATAGATTTCTCATTTTTTTGAAATTGCAACTTGCCCATTAGAACTTGAAACCCGAAATCTACTATGTTAGAAGTTCCAAGGTCGATTTTAGGTTCCAATAGGTTCTTTTTTTCATCTTTAGTCAAGCAAAACAAAAATAAATGCAATAATAAAAATAAATAAAGATTTTATTATCGATTGCCTAAGAACGAGTATTCATATGCACCTATCGAATAATATTAAGGAAATTTTATGGTTTTAATGTACTGATCGCTCTTATATTATATAGAATCATAATCTTAAAAAAGCAATTGCCCAAACATAGCTACATCAAAGAAGTAATTGGAGCTTTCATTGATCTCATAGTTTACAAAAATAAAATTCTCAATCATAAAATAGAAGTTTAAACTAGTGGTTCGAGATTATACACTTATCATCAAATACCATAAAATACTTCAAAATTGCATAAAGACATAGATTAAGAAAAAACAAAAACTTGTACTAGGTTCTAGGTTATGGTTTCTAGGTTCCAAGTTCCAAATTTCACTAATCTAAAATCTAGAATCTATCTTGCACGCCTTAGAACTTGGAATCTAGAGGTTCCTTTCGGTACAGTTCTCAAATTCTAGATTCTATCCTGAAACCATACTAACCTCTACATATGTGAAGAGAAAGTTTTTCTTACTTATTTGCTTGATTAGTGAAGTGAGTGCGTACTAAAATGCTTTTGACTAAACCTCTCTTGTTTCTCTCTCTAATAGCATGCAGCTGATAATGAAAAAAGATATATATATATATATATAATATATATATATATATAAAATGCGCAATGAAGAATCTTTATAGTAAGTCAGTATTTAATAGAGTCGGTCCAAGCTCAACAACTCTCAAACAATGGTAAAAAAAGCCTCATGTCTTTTTTGGTTGGACTAACCTAACCAGCAATTTTTGACTGGCCTTTCTTCATTTTTGGAGGGAGGAAGAAGCATAACTACAAGAAAGCATTTTTTTTTTTTATCTTTATGGATAATAAAACCATTTTTTGGTTAGGCTAACCTAATCGGTGATTTTCTTCATTTTTAAGAGGAGGAAGAAGCGAGAACTACAAGAAAACTTTCTTTATCCTTATGGATAATGAAATCATTTTTAAATGTAGTTGGGAGACTTCACCCAAAAATGGCTAAAAAATGAAAAGATGGGAGCATGGGAATAGATCTAATACCAATTCAGACTACTTATTTCAATTCTATAGTAGTGATGCCAATAGTTTTTATGTATTTTTGAAGAATATGATGTAATATGCTATTCTCGTAGCCGAACCATATAACTTTTGTCCCATATGTCACCAATAGATTCCCATGAAAAAAATAACTACATAAAATTAGGAATAACCTTGGATGAAAGAAAGTAGGCCTTCCTTTTGGAGAAACCAATTCAAGGCTTGACATGCTCTATACTCATATGTGTCCTAAAGTAGTTTTTACAGTTGTATGTCTTAAAGTAGTTTTACATTTATATCTTGAAAATCGAAATTGTGTCTTTTGAGAGTCTCATGTTGATTGAGAGATGACTTGTTGAGTGATTAATAAGTCGAGACTAACTGTCAAAATGGTCACCACTCAAGCAGATTGGGTCCGTCACGCCCCAACTCTCGAGCTCGCGGCAACCCCATTTCACTTGAGGTCTATTTGTACGACGTCCCAGTGCGTCGTCGACCAATTCATTTTATCTTGTAATTAAGCACATGCGGAAACGAACAACTCCCAAACCAAACAACGGGGATAGTAACAACGGCGGTAGAGGAAAGACAAACACCATTTTATATATATATGAAGGTTAGCCGAACTACAAAGCACATATACACACGCCTTACTACGGGCGAAAAGGCGAGGCCTACTCAAAAAGGGACCGGCTGGCTAACCTAACACTTTGTACGGGTGGGGGAGGGCTCGTCAAAGGAGAATAGGCCCACGGCAGCCTACTCGCTAGCCTCGGAGGGATCACTCTCCTCGGAGGGATCACCACCCTCCTCGAGGATCACTCATCTCGATCCTCGGGTCGCGAGATCTCGCCGTCGGGGATCCAGTCCATGGGATCCCAGACCTCCTCGGTCGGCCCCACAGGAGGAGCCGGCCCATCGAAACCTCGAAGGGGACCGTGCGGAATGCCATGCTATCGAATAAACCACGCCTTGAAGACGTGGAGCACGCGATGGTGCCTCGACCCTTCATCCACCCACACAGTCGTCACATGGTGCTCGAACAGAAAATTGCGGCCCGGGCGGGCCGCACGGTGGACGGTGGTGCTCATGCCCACCGGGCGCCGGCGCATCGGGTGCTTTGCATCATCTAGGGCCTGAAAATGTTAACCACGACGGGTTGAGATAAACTCGGCAAGTTAAAGTCCTAAGCCCCGGTTAGGAACTTCGCTCGCCTCGGGAGTTTAACATACAACCTAATACAGCAATCAATGCAATACCACCTCGAGAGAGATAACCACGGAAGACGGTTTAATAAACGGGTGCAATCACGGGCGACCCTACCCGGCCTTGGCACACGCGACTGCGTAAACCGTCAATCGTCTCACAACAACAGTAAGAGACATGCAAATAATCAGAACATTACACAAAACTTTCTCATACCACACTACCCACACATGCTCCAATTATTACGACCCTCTAGGCTACAGTACAACCTCATGGTTGGTGGTCAAGCGGTCGTAAACCGGGCATCGTCCTCCCCGTGAGGCACGGCGACGTCATGGGCTCTCCCCACCGACGGCATTCCATAAGGAGCATGGGCCCGGCCTCAACCGCGACTCCGCATCGACCCTTTGTCGGGCGACCCAATGGTCATGGCACAACCCCGAAGGATTGGCGGTCATCCGGCTCAACCGGGCTATCAACTTTAATCTGACCATGCAACACATCAGCAAATAGTTCATTCTTGTCTTTGCTTTTGCTTGGTCGTGAATGCAACTTTACTCATGCACTCATGCTCATGCGACATGCCATTTCAAATAACCCACGCAACATGTCATGCGGTACCACTCGACAATTCCAAAATCCAATTTCCAATCATCATTCGATCACGCATTTCATCAATATTCACGAGTATAATTAACAATCAACACTTCAATAAATCATAACAACCAAGAACACATCAAAATAAACCAAAAATTAGCTTCGCATGAACAAGTGCCGTGAACGGTAATACGTGAACGATGTCCGTGAACTGATGATAAATTCGTCCGAAAATAAATAAATAAATAAAAATAAATAAACTTAACCATGGTTAACAAATTAACCTAACCATGGTCAAATTAACCTAACCATGGTTAAATTCTAACCTTGGTTACTTTTAAAACTAACTATGGTTACTTTATTTATTAACCCTAGTTACTTTTAAAACTAACTCTAGTCAATTAATCTAACCCTAGTCAGCTTAATTAACTCAGCCACCATTAGCAAACTAACCCATAATTAACCAAGCACAAAAATTAAACTAATTAACCCCTAAGCAAGATTAACCCCTAAACAAGGATTAGGAAGTTAACTTACTTGGATCGGAATTCGGCGACACGGGCGCGTAGAGGGGAACGAGGGCTACGAGGGGTAAGCTCGGGGATGGCAACGGATGACAAACGATGGCCGAAACGGGCCAAAAAACAGTGCTGGTTACTGTTCACGGAACCGGTGCAGGCGAGCGGAAAAGGCCGAAACGGGCGGCTAACGGCGACGAGGGGTGACCAGGGGTGCGTGGCTAGCTTCCTAACTTCCAGGACTACACTTTGGGCGGTGGTGGCGGCTCCGGTGACTGCGGCAAGGCTGTTTTCCGGCTGGAAAACAGTAAAGGCAGCAAGAAACAGCAGAAATGGAAGAGAAAAGGAAGAGAAAAAGGGAGAGAGAGGGAGGCTGGGCTGGTGCACGAATTTTGGGGGAGAAAGAGGAGAGAGAAGGGGCTGCTGAAGGCTTGGATAAGGCCAAGGCAAGTGGGCAAGCCACTTGTTTCAAGAACCAATCAAAAACAAGCAAAAACAATGCCCACTTGGGCACAAAAGCAAAAGGCCAAAGAGAGAAGCCCATGGACTGGAAATGGAGGGGCACTTGGGCCAACTTGGGCCCCTCTTGGGCTGGGCTAAATGGGTGCAAGGCCCATTGGGCCGCCGGTCTTGGGCCGGCCCACCCGCGGCCCGAAACCCGGTCCAATTTTTCCTTTTTCCGACGCTTCCGTGTCCAACGGAAAATCCCAAAATAAATGAGGCGACGTCCAAGTATTTAGTCCTGATATCATGTAGAAATCGGTTCCCAAAATCGGATTAAAAATCGGGCTAAATGAGTCAATTTTCAGGATGTTACAGGGTCACTACAGAAATAATGTCAAGCTTTGATTTGCATTTGGAGCTTTTGCAAAATAACCTTGATTTTTTTAAGAAGAGACCAAAGTGTAGGTAGAAATTGCAAAGCAACGTCGATGGCTTTACCATATTCGCCCGTTTTCTTCTTTTTCTACGAGTCTTTTACTCTTCAATGTAGAAAAATTGAGAGTTACACATCTCGCACGCGTCTCCCAAATATCTCCCTTTGAGTCAATAAATACTTACTATTAAAAGCATAATAAGGAAATTCGAGCCATTTAGGGTTTCTTTTTCTTTTCTTTATTTTGGTTAATTGAAAGATAAAATTTCTATTTAATATATTTTTTCAATTGGTAATTATGCCAAGGGTGCTAGTTAAAGCATAATAAGGAAATTTGAGTCATATAGAATTTGCAACAAACAAATAAACTTAAAGATATAGAAAATTAGAGAAAATCATGTTTTGTGATATTTTGATCCAGTAATATCAATAATGCTTTTATTTTATGGAAAATCAATATTTTCGAAAAAAAATTGAAAAAAAAATGCTTATATATAGAAATGAATAAATGAAAAACATTATTATCATTCATAAAAATATTTTGAAAAATTATTGCCAATGGTGAAAATAATTTTTATTTAGAGACATGACCAGTCATCTTTTAAATATGTTTTTGCAAATTGTTAAGTTGTTACATAATCCTTGAATATCTTTATGTAGAGTTAAAAGTGAAAATATCGATTCGGTTGAAATGCTTTTCAAAATCCCATTTCCTATATTTGACTTAGATTGATTTGTTACTATTATTTTTTCGAACAATTAGAGAGCCCGCCTTGATACAAGCATTTGTTTTTATGCAAATATTCTTCAAATGAATTGTTTTTTGTGACACAAACGAAGCAATAGAAAAATGGAGAGTTAAGATAATGACAACCCATGTGTGTAATAATTGATTAACCGCTAATAATAGATATCGAATTCAATTTCAATACCATGCTAAAAGTTGAATCCCAAAAATAAATTGAATGAATTAGTGGAGGGAAAAGAGCTGTATCAAATAGTCCCTAAAGTTTCTAGGGAGACCTGAGAATCAAATCACTAAGCTAAGAATAAATTGAATGGTTCACAATCATTAGAACCACCACGAAATGTCGTCGCATATTTGCTTAAAATCTTCTATCTTGCCCTATAAAATCAGGCATTAAGATCGATTCCAAATTTAATTGGCAACGGGAGGTGAACATTTTTTTAATTGATGCGATTCGGCTGTCCTACCATTTATATATGTAGGATATTTGGTAAGAATATATTTCGGCAATATAATAAAAAATGCATATTTGGGGAGGCCACCACATTTTAATAGTATATAGTCAACTTTCCATACAAGTGGGATATAAAATTGCTTAATTTACCGGACTAACATGAATTAGAATAAAATTTAATTATTTTTTTTTCCTTCTTCTCGAAACATGATCACTGTGGACCATGACGCAAGCGCCGCCATTAATGACGTCACATAGGTGATTCACAATGCTGAGGTCATCCCGTGGTCCGTCTCTGTCCGTTTTAGGCTTTAAGTGAAATTTATTCCTCTCTTCGGAGGTCGAAGCCGATTCTTTTCCAAGGCATCTGTTCAATTTAGAGAGATAGGGAGTCAAATGCTGTTATGCATTAATATAACAGCCTTGGTTTTGTCGTTGTATGTTGAAAATACATCACTATTTTTTAAAAGTACATTATTGGATAAAATTTTCAGAAATTGTAAATATCCTCTAAATAGTATGATTTCTCAAGGAGAAAACCCATTTGAGATAATCACTAAGAGATAATCTTAACATGGCTAATCTTTATGAAATTTGGTATAATAACACGTATTGGATCAACGATATATATAAATTACATAATTATTTGTCCAGCCACGTATATTACAATGGACACCTTCACATGCACCATCAAGATCTGCCCTCGATAAAAGCATAAACATAAAATTTTCTAGAAAAATATGTGAATCAAGTGGCTGAGATTAAAATGACTCAGACCATTGGTTGACCTTGCCCCCCTCAATAACAGGCCAAAGAAATAAAAAAAATGATCATGTTGAACGCTCGGTAAAATAAAAAGTATAAAGTAGACATCAAGGCCAGTGCCTCTCGACCGCTCCAGCATCGTCGTCATTACAGTCGCGACAACCTGCGACGGTCGTGACATCTTCCCATCTTCCGGTCTCCTCCTCCGCTCGCGGTTGCACCGTACGGATCTCCATGTTCTCTTATATATATCTGCTGGTGACAATGCATTGCATCATGGTCACAGCTCACCACTAACCTTCTCCCACCAACCCATTTCCTCTCGCTCCATATAACTGAAGTTCGAGATCTCGGGGTTGGACGCGTCAGGTCGGAGATTTCGTCCATATGGGGGAAGCAGCAGAAATTTTCGACTCAACGCTTGACGACAATGCCATCTTGACCAAGGCGGCCCATGGATTCATCGCCATCACAACCGGCTCTGTCATGGACGAGTCCACTGCTGAGGCAGGAGGCAAGGCACGCGAGGCGAACCCTCGAGACAGGTGGCTCCCAATCACAGAGTCGAGGGACGGCAGCACCATGTCGGCAGTGTTCCACCTCCTGTGCTCCGGGTTGGGGATTCAGGCGCTCATGCTTCCTGTTGCCTTCGCTTCTCTTGGTTGGTAAGCCAAAATCATCTATCTCGTCGTCTTTAAACTATTTCTATCTTCGTAGTTCTTATGTTACTGGGATTCGGCCATTTCTCGAATTCCGCTTCAAGCTGCAAGGGATTTTGTCTTTTGCTTGTTGGTGAATTCGGCCTCCCGGACATCTTGGGTGAATCCAACGTCACAAGACGTTCTTTTCTAATTTCTTGATTTTGCTTCAGTAAAAAGAAATGGAGAAGAGAAGAATCTTGGATTTCTTTAGGGTTTCGATAAAAAGTTTATTAATGGACTTGCACTCCACGAGGTCTTCTAGTCTACGACTTGCTGGAATGGAAACTTAGGACTTAATCAAATTAACAAAAGAAGACCAAAAACTTCAGAGTGAATTCTTTTGAAGGTGTGAATCCTCTGCAAAGTGCTCCTGACTTATATGGAAATTTGAACTATATGAATTAGAATGTTGTTTTAATTCTTAAATCGATGATGATTGCAAAGGAGATCTCTTCTATTCCGATCTCCACGTCCTCACCCGCAAAAGAAGCAGCTATTAATAAATATGGTGGACCATTAGCGGCAAAATAATTCTTGACTTCACACAAGATCTTTCTCTTTGCACCGACAATAGACCTAACATTACTTTTTCTTTTTCTTTTTTAAAAGATAGCATCTTTCAAAATTCACATTCCTCACCCACAAAGGAAGCACCAATTTTTAGTTTTTGGCATTTCTACCCGCCTTTTATTGGTGGTATTATCCTCAACATTACGTGTGATGATCTTTATCTTCACACCAACATCGCACCTAATGATGTTTCTAAAGAAAATTAGTGTCTCAGTAATGTAATCATGTGATACTGATAGGTCGACATCCGTGTGCTATGGCTCTTTTCTCTATATGTACTCCACTAAATTTGTGGGTATCACTCGTCCAAAAATGTGGATCATGTCTTTATGATGTAGCCATTGTGTGGTCCTAGAATCTTACTAGACTATCAACAATCAAGTTCTATGACTATAGAACCATTTTCATCAACTTTTTAAGAAGTTTGGCGACTACCCATATTCATTTTTATTATTTTAAGTTCAGACAGAAAGATATAAGATATTGTCCCCGTAAAAAACGGCCGCTTTATAGAAAATTATGACTTTTGGGTTTTTTTAATTGTTTTATTTAAAGGTCGTGAAAGACATTTTCAGAAAATCCACTATTTGTTACTTTGCCTACTTCATGACTCACTTTTTCCCATGTTACTCGAGACGAGCCAAGAAGTAGTGGAGAATATCCAATATATTAAAAATGATCACGCTTTAAAAGCAAAACTACTATTCTTTCCATTTAATAACTTTGGGTAAAAATGTCCTTTTAACTTTTAATTACCTATGTTTGTTATAATGTATCGTATTTGTTATTATTGAAGATTATTATCTCATTATTATTTTTTAAAATTTTTGAAGGGTTTGGGGAATCATAATTCTGTCCTTAGGGTTTCTGTGGCAACTCTTCACCATATGGGCTCTGGTGGAGCTCCATGAGTCGGTTCCTGGAACCCGCTACAGCAGATTCCTCCACCTCTCCATTGCTGCCTTCGGTAAGTCGCTATATATTTAAATCTTTGAAATCAAATTAAAATAATTTACATTAGATACAAAGAAAGTTTAGTATTTCCAAATAGCAAAGTTTAACCATGAATTTGAGTTTAAACCGAGCTGTTGAGTGCATAATTTGAATGAGTTCTATTATATCTCCCAATCCCGCTTCTAATCCATTATGCAGGGTCAAGAATCATTATCGTGAGTCGAATCAACTATTGTTTAAATTTTAGGGTGATGTATTTTCTTGTATATTTTTTTGTGATGGGAAAATCTGTTATTATTCATAATTAAGCAAATTGATTTGTCGGTAATTATGTTTTAATTTATGTAATAATATTTTCAGGACCAAGGTTGGGAAAATTGCTTGCTCTATTTCCCGTGATGTACCTATCGGGGGGCACGTGCGTGATGTTGACCATTACCGGAGGCAAGGCCATACAGGATCTCTTCAAGATCATGTGCAGCGGAGATGGCACCGCGTGTAGCATCAAGCCACTGGATGGCGTGGAGTGGTTCTTGCTGTTCACATGCATAGCCATAGTGATAGCTCAACTACCAAATCTAAATGCGATAGCTAGAGTCTCACTGTTTGGAGCAATCGTGGCCGTTAGCTACAGCGCCCTAATCTGGATCCTATCGGTCGCCAAAGGTAGACTTGAGGGTGTGTCTTACGAGCCGTTGGTTGAGGCGAAGTCGAACGAGGCAAGAATCGGCAGCGTCTTGAATGCCATCGGGATCATCATACTATCTTTCAGAGGTCACAACCTTATTCTTGAGATTCAGGTAAAATGGCTTTCTTTTTCAGTTTTTAATTTCTATAACTTTTTGTTTTATGACTGTGAGGAATCTATACTGTCCTTGATTGTGTCGGTTGTGATGGAAGCGGGCAAAATCACTCGTGTCGCGATGAGGGTTTCAAATTCTACTTTTAATTCAGCAATGATGATTGCTTATGTGCCCATTTTCTGACGTAGGGAACATTGCCTTCAACCCCAGAATGCCCGTCCAAGGGTCCCATGTGGAGAGCTGTGATCATCTCCTACTCACTCATCGCTCTCTGCATGTACTCTTTAGCCATTGGCGGGTTCTGGGCCTATGGGAGCAAAATCCCAAACGGAGGACTCTACATTGCTTTCCCTCAATTTCATGGCCATGACACGCCAAAGCTTGTGATGGGCCTATTCTACCTCCTCGTAGTGGCCAACTGCCTCGGTGCATTCCAGATCTACGCCATGGCGGTCTTCGACAACTTGGAGCTCCGCTACACCGGCATCAAGGACCGGCCCTGCTCGCGGCGGGCCCGCGCGTCCCTCAGGGTCTTCTTCGGCTGCCTCACCTTCTTTGTGGCTGTGGCGCTCCCCTTCCTAGGGAGCTTGGCCCCACTGATCGGAGGGATGACTTCCACCTTGACGTTCGTGCTGCCGTGCTTCATGTGGCTGGCAATCAAGAGGCCTCATCACGGGAGCGGCACGTGGTGGCTCAACATCGGGCTGGGGTGGCTTGGCATAATGTTGTGGGCGGTGATGGTGACCGTGGCGATCTGGGTATTAGTTGATAGAGGGATTAATGCTAACTTCTTCAATCCTTGAGAGCGGGTTGGAAAAATATTTAACAAATTAGGTGTCGGAGAAGAATTTCCAGCCAAGAGAAAATTGGAGTTGTCCAAAGGAAATAAGAGACAAATAATAATGTATAAGAGTTTATACTGTTTCTGAGTATCGGTGTATAAATAATTCAGTAGCGTCCATGAGAATGAGTCGGTAATTTTTCAGATATATATCCAACCATTTTTTTATGGTAATTATGAAGAATTGTGTGGCATTGCACAGTGGACATGCACTTTCTAATTGTGATACTCTTTTTAAAAGGGTATGTCAGCAAAAAATGATGGAATTAGAAATGGCATGTTTTGTAACTTAAATGGGTGAATAGGTTGATTATCGGAAGTTGATGTATGTTGTGTAATTATCAAAGTCAAGTTTAGTTGATAGGGGATTAATGCTTTCTTCTTCAATCTCTATCCAGTGCCTTTCTCCCGTATTTGCGTAAATAGTATATTCTTCAATCTTGTGAAGAGGATACTTTAAAAATTAGTCAGATGTTGAACCTTTTTAAAAGGTGATATTATAGCTTCTTCTTCTTTTTCAAGGAAAAGCTTCATTTTCATAACAAGAGAAATGAGAATTTGATCTATTATGTTCATTGAGTGTCATAACTTTAAACCAATCATTTAAGTATCAAAACTTTATTAAACCATTCACTTAGATCCCGAAAATCCAACGTGGCATAAAACTAGTAATAAACATTTTTAAAAAGTTATGGTACTCTAGTAATCGATTGAAAAGTTATATGACAATCAAGTGATCTAAAAAAATGTATGACACTCAAATAAACACCATACGTTAATTATGGTACTCAAGCAATAAAAAATAAAAAGTTGTAGCACTCAAATAAATCATAT